>OY730177.1:13081435-14316078 GCA_963422495.1 Polyommatus iphigenia
CAGCTTGTGCGAATAAAAAACATTTTAACTGAGTAAATTGGGTGAGCAAAAATCGGGTTACTTGAGGTTTTTAATTTTTTACTCATTTTTTTAGTACGAAACTAACAGGTATTGTACCATTTTACAATCCTGATTAAATGCGCCAACTTTTTATGGCACTTGCCAAGGCACTCTAGTACATTTTTTTTAAAGGAGGGCCTTTCAAAGTCGACAAATTTTGAAAATTTTAAATTCATAGTTTAACAAATAGTCTTAATTCTAGGAAACTTGGAGCAATAGTGTCATTATTTTTGACTGTGATTCTAGAAATGTTATTTAGGTTTACGATTCCAAAGTTTAAATGAACAAAAGTAATAAAAATTAACCACAATAACCGAAAAATGGTTACAGTTTGACCAAATTTTTAGGTTTTTCTTAAATGCCCATAATTTTCAAACTGCATAGGATAGATTTTTTTTGTGATTTTTCTCATGATGTTTACAATCAATCCTGTCGCCCCGTTTCGGCTTGACGTTGAGTTCTGGGACACCCTACTTAATACTCTTAAAATAAAATACTTAAAGACTAGTTTCCTAATGAAGGAGGAAACTGGAATTTCACTAGAGTATACACTATTGAGTATCTTGTCATTGATTCTATTAAGTATAGACTTAAAATAGTGCCTAACAAATCCATCTAAAAACCTTTTTGATTACTTTAAGAGTAAATGTTCTACAAAAAATTTCATTTCTTAAAAAGTATTTGTGATAATAAGTCTATAGAATAATTGAACTAGAGCAGCGCTTTTAACAGAGCAGATACAGTCCATAACAAATCAATTTGCTCTTATCTCAGTGTAATGAACTAATAAAGGTTTTAAAGCAAGGAACACTAGATATTTTTTTCTAATAGAAACTTAGTTCTTATTCAAAACCATGTATAGAATGCCAATGTCTATTATGTCTATAAATAAGCCATGATTAGTACTCCTAAAGCATAAATAGATTTAAGGTGTCTGAAGTGTGCTACTTGGGAAATTTTGGCGTAACAAATAATTAATAATAATTAATTATTTGTTACGCCAAAATTTGTTAAAAATTAAAAATACATACTTAACTACTTAATAATATTTTTAAAAATTCAATTAATTAAAAGTAATTAATAATAAATTAAACGTAATTGTCGATTTCGCATAGTTTTTGTAAGCGCTTTATTTTTATTATTTTTTTATTTTTATTTTACCACTTTTTTAACAGACAAGTTAAAACTGACACGTTTCACAACATGAAATTAAACAAATTATGTTTTTAATATGAAACAGTTAGTGGCAATTAGACTTGCTGTGTTGGACGGGTTTAATTTTGCTCGGTTGAGATACTTTTCTATTTGTACTTTGTTAGCTGAGGCCCACAGTCCACACTTGTTTTGCACAAATTTGGTCAGTTTGACCTGAGATCCTCGCAGTATATCAAGACCTTAATACTATATTACTTAAGTCTATAATTACATTTAACGTAATATTTTTTTCGTTTATGCAACCCTTGAATTGACCGTCGGGTGAGGTCGTGTAAGGTCGGGACGTCGGGTGGGGTCAGCGTGACCCGACGCCGGGTGGGGTCGGCCTGTCAGCTTCATGTTGACAGGTGTGGAGTGCTAAGAGTGAAAGCATTATTATGACTACTCCTAATGTACTTTTATACAGTTTGAGCTGATCGTACATATTTTATCAACACCGTACGCGCCGTACGCACCGCATAGTACACGAAATGCGGCGCGTACGGTGCAGAGGACGAATGTGCGAGGTTTCACATCATTTCATACAACGAATTCCAAAATGCGGTGCGTTCGGCGAGTGCGTGCTGGTAAATGTGTGATCACCTTTACTGAAATCTAGCAATGATCTCTCCGTGATTCAGTCTAAGTTCATGTCAAGGTATACTAAGTTAATGACGACGAAACGACATACGTACAATTTACCTTTACAATACAATACTAGAATAAACTTGTTATGCGTGGTAGCTTCTAAACGCATATTATAATACTAGACGAGGCCCGCAACTTTACGGTTCTTGCGCGGTAAACCGATATTCGTTTACCGCGAAAGAGCTGTATTTTTTTAAGCGTGAAAAGTGTCCTATGTCCTTTACCAGCACTCAAAGTACCTATCTACATTCCAAGTTTGATCAAAATCGGTAGAGCGGTTTAAGCGTGGAGAGGTTACTGACAGACAGAGTGACATACGCACTTTTGCATTTATAATATTAGTATAATATTTGATAATCTGTGCTTGTATACACAATATTATATTATACATCGTACACGTCTAAAGAGTAACGTATGTAACCTTACAAAAACTTTTTCACCCAAACATAGCCACGAATAGTCGAAACTATATTATTCACGGATATTAAATATTCATACAAACGCTGTATTTTTCAACAATTCTGAACAAACCAAAAGCATTACATATTTAGAATTACTGAAAAATGTTTCTAAATATTTGTTGAGCTTAAAACATTTTTTTTCTTTTGAGCTACGCTACTGTTTATATTTTACTACTATTTATATATTTTATACTGGTTAGTTTGTATCGTCGTTTTAGAATATGTTTCGATACTGTAAATTGAAGGTTTGTAAACGTCACAACTCGTAACCACTCAAACCACTGAAATAATTTCCAAAAATATTATAGTTAGATGCACAAAATTTTTTTTCAACCATCATTCTAGCATTACACGTACAATTGAAAACCCGTTCTCATAATCTGACTGACCGATGTAAGAGGGGGAGTGACGTCACACGAGGAGGGAGAATGAAATACCGGTGAAATAACATACAACGTACACCACGTTCCATTGTACAACTATTCTTTTGTGTTCGTGATATTATTTATACGTCGACTTTGAAAATACGGTTATGTCCATTGAAAACAAAACAAAAAAAAAAGAACGGCGAAATGTTTCGCGGAAAAAGCTAAAGCTATGACAATACCAATTGGAATGTATAGCCTATAGGTATTATGTGATAATGCAAGGCCTACTAAGCTTATTTAGTAGTATTTCCGTGATGAAAACAAACAGACACACAAACTTTCGCTTTTATGATCTTAATATTATACCAAATTCTCGTGTCACAGTGTTTGTGCGCGAACTCCTCAAAAACGGCTCAACCGATTTTAATGATATTTTGTATGTACATTCGTTAGGCCTGAGAATAGTTTCTTATCTACTTTTTATATTGATTCTAGAAATAATTTATATGTCAAAACAACGTTTGCCGGGTCAGCTAGTATTGTTATAATATTATAACTAATAAGTACCGTAATACTATACAGGGTGTAACAACACATAGTGGTAATACCTTAGGATGTACATATTGTGTCCCTTATATTATTGAGCTCACTGTAAAAGTATCAGCGTAAAGAATCAATTAACTCTTTTTGTGATTTGTACGACAATCGCCCCAACGTTATTAATGTGTCCAAACAAAAGTTTAAAAAAGTTCTTCGATCCAACTTTTACAGTGAACTCTATACAGGAGACTTATACACACCTCAAAGTATTATCATTTATTTTGTTACGCCCTGTATAATATTATACAGACAGTACAAACAGATAGACTGACAGAAAGTCAAGTAACATTGCGTAATAGCACTGTGAAGTAACATTTATATTGACTAATTGGGCGACGATTATATCGGTGTTCAATCTAATTACGGTTAGCCATCGCTAACGCCTTGATACAATATTAATACTGGTAAAGGAGCAGTCATAATAATATAATTATGTTAAGTATACTGTAATCAAAATGATGAGACAGAACATGGAATTTCATACATATTATTATGACAAAATATGAACTTTTGACACAAATTACTGAATATAGTTACTACACGTAATATAAAAATAGTTACTACGTGATTTTTAATAACAATAGTAAAAAATCTTTATTGAAGACCAAATTATTTTCTATATTCTTTTGTGCCATGCTTTGCCGTTTGGATAATGTATAATGCTGAATTACGTTGAATAGGGCGATCTGCTTTTCAGTTAAATCATCAATCCCCAAGCGGCTCCCGGTTGCCACATAACAATTATTGAAAATCTATTGGGTCTGCGATACCCACGATGAAGGAATTATTGAAAATTAGCTAAAGTAACGTAACTAAAATGTTGTGTTATAAAAACGCGGCTGCGTTAGCTCGATGTACTTATTTTTAAAGCCTTTGTAATTTAGAGCTTATAGGCGGTTTATAATCGTCTGTCAAGAAAAATCAGGAAAAGAGGTTCCTACCGCACGCCTCCAATAGCTATGTCCACATTATGCGCTTTCCTCTTCAATTTTGTCATCTTCTGTCATTCAACTTTTGTTTTGGCGCATTTAATAATTGAATGCGTCAAAGAACGCAACGCCAACTGTCATTTTTAATAACAAAGCGAAAGTTTTGGACGGTCAGAGGGCATGCGTCACGGGCGTGCCTCACGTTCGCTGTTGACTGCGCTATAACGCATGCCCTTGACGAACAGAAAAAGGTACAGTGTGGACAAAGCTAATGGGTTAGTAAAAAGTTATAAACTAGTCGGTGCTGTGTGTTTGTCCTTCCCACTGAGATATAAGTGTAAGGCTGCGTTCCACTGAAGCGGAGCGGAGCGGAGCTTAGCGGTGCCCGAATTGACCAATCGTGCTATTCCAGCGGAATGACAGCGAATATTTCGAGCACGGTGATTGGTCAATTCGGCACCGCTAAGCTTCGCTCCGCCTCAGTGGAAACGCAGCCTAAAGGAGTGATGATTCTAATGTATTGATTTCACACATGGATACTTTAATATTCCTGGCATAGAATAAAACCACCGACATCTAAATTGTGATTGTAGCCCATCTGTTCGAGAAAAGTTTGGAATATCAATACAAAACCCAGAGGAACATTCGGAGGCCGCGGTGTTGACTCAAACCCTCATTTGCATGCCTTTTCCTCCAGGATAAACACGCTTCGTATTAAATTTTAAGTAGCCTCATATGATTTAGGGATACATGAATACTTAACGCGTAGCCGGAGGAAGATATATTATGTTTTCTTTTGTAAACACAATCTTTTATGCCATAAAACGCCAGATATATTAAATATATCTTGTAGACATCGATGTACTAAATATAGTATAGACACAGAATAGTGAAAAGTTACTACAGTACCCGGCGATAAATATTGCACATCGACCTTTGGAAAGAGACAATCGGCTAATTTCGGTTTCATAGAGCGTTATCTTTGTAGCACACACCTATTTGACATTATGTCAGTCGTTGTTCAAATTCAATAGAGTGCAGTCGCGTCCAGTTCAAAATATATATCTAGAGTTGTTAACACCCCTAAATTTGCTACAGCTGTAATTTTCCAAAACAATTAAGTACGTAAATATAATTTGAAAACGCTTTTTTATTTTATTTTACCCGAACCTAAAGCCATAACTTATAGAAAATTTGGTGTATTTTATACAAAGAATAATTAAATTGCCAAAAGAAGCAAACCATAATAACTATGGTTTTTTTAACAGCTCCTAATATATACCGGACTTTTTATATTTCGTGCGTAAGAGATAACGCTCTACAAAACCGAAATTAGCCGACTGTCACTTTCCAAAGGTCGATGTGCAATATTTATCGCCGGGTACTATACGTTGTTATAATATGACGCCCGCAACTCCGTTGCACCAAAATAAGTTTTCTTTTTCCGGGATAAAAAGATATACTATGTTCTTTCCCGGTATCTCTATACGTAGCAAATTAACCGATTTTGCTGAAATTTAATTGAATGTATTCGCAGAGGCAAGAGACAAACAGACAGGTACACCTTCGCATTTATAATATTAGTATGCATTTTTCTCATATTATAATCATATTTGACTGCTCAAATATGACGCCTGTTTCTTTCATAAAATGTAGCTAGGGCACCAAAAATGTATAATCGACTAGACTCTAGACCAGTGGTCCCCAACCTTTTTTTCATGCGGGCCACAAACATGTTTTGTTCTTGGTGTCGCGGGCCGCAAGTAAATTTTTTTAGGGTTAAAAAATAACATTCTTCAAAATTAACGATTTAAAAGTGGAAAAATGTAATGACTATCACGTAAACTTTACGTTATTTTGCCGGTGGGCGTGAATTTCAAAATTGTTTTACATCACACGGGCCACAAATAAAGTCCCGGCGGGCCGCATGCGGCCCGCGGGCCGCGGGTTGGGGATAGCGGCTCTAGACTCTAGAGTCTAGAGTATGGCAAACAACTGAAAGTACGCCTTTGTGGAGATCTTGTGGAACCATTTTTTGACTAAGTTACTCTTCCATATTGTGGTATTTCGATGTTGATAGGCTATAAATTTTGTAGCCCACAAGATGTTGCCCGCGGCTTCGCTCTCGCGGGAATACTGTAATTTTATGGGAAAGTAATCTGTATTCCCCCTCACTAATAAAAATATTTACTCATCGTATAAAATACTAGCAACCCGCGGCGTCGCACGGGTATAAAATAATATAATATAGCCACTGAAAAAATGATTAAAATCGATAGCTTTAGATGATTCTTCACGTAGTGTACTTCTTATCTGTGCCAAATAATATAAAAATTGCTCCAGTAGTTCGCGAAATAAGCCCTTTCAAATAATTTCCCCCGTTTTTTCCACATTCTCCTATTAGTCTTAGCGTGATAAAATATAGCCTATAGCCTTCATCAATAAATGGGCTACACAGAAATAATTTTTCAAATCGGACCAGTAGTTCCTGAGATTTGCGCGTTCAAGTTGGCCCTTTCAAATAATTTTCCCCATTTTTTCCACATTTTCCTCTATTTCTTCGCTCCTATTAGTCTTAGCGTGATAAAATATGGCCCATAGCCTTCCTCGATAAATGGGCTATCTAACACTGAAAGAATCATCAAAATCCGTTGCGTAGTTTTAAAGATTAAAGGGAACAAAGGGACATGAGGAAAAAAAAGCAACTTTGTTTTATATTATGTATAGATATTATATAATGTACACAAGTTGCCATACAAAGACAAGCAGACCTTTGATAGTTATTCGCTGTATTAAAGGTACAGTTACACATGCTCAAAACTAGCATGCTTATTACTTATTACTTATGACATTAAAATTATTTTTTGTAAAGGTAAGCAATCAAATATTTTTCTAAATTTTCAGTAGTAAGATTGTGTCTACGATCATTTAGAATATTTTTGGAAACAGAAAAGGTTCGCTACACATTCACTGAGGAAACTGAGACTTTGAACTTGGGTGCTATATTGTTAGCACGTCTTACAGTTTCTGGCAAAAGTTCTGCCGTTTAATTTGTAGTTAGCGAGCGCGACTTTCTTCTGTCTCTTTCATTTTATTATCGTAACTGTCAAAACAAAAGATGCGCACGGCTACTGACTGCATTCGAAATGCAGTAAAAAGTCACAACTGTAACTCGATAGCATGTCGATAGCCCTTATGTTTTTGTTATTGTTACTTTTGGTCGCATTTCGAAACACAGCATTAGTGAAAAATGTTGTAAATGTACCGATAATATGCATCACAAGTAGTTCTTAGGTGAAATATGCTATTACTGCTAAAAATGGCTAAAATATGCAAATGCATATGCAAATATGCAAATGCATATAATCTGGCCTCTACTTATTAGCATGCTGTTTAAACTCGATACACTGGCTTCTATTAAGCATGCTTATTATAAGAGAAAAACTAATCGATACTACTACAAACCTGTCCACACGTGCTTAAACCACGCCCCCCGCGACCCGCGCCGCATTTAGCATGCTCAAAAAGCAATGCATGGACACACATGCATGTAATGAGCATTTGCTCGGTTGAAGCATGCTGCGTGCTTGAAATAAGCATACAGTGTAACTGTACTTTCATATTTTTATTAGTCAAGTGGGAGATAATATTATTATAACGTTATTCCAAAGTCTAAACTCGTGTAGTATAAGATAGTATAAAGCTCGAAAACCGATAAAATTTCGATGACCATTCTTGGGCCTTAAGGGGCTGGGTACCATCGAAATTCTCATACAAACGTAATACCAAAATCATTTTCTCATACGAAAATATTTAACATGTTTGAGTTATTTTTCAGCTTAAAATAGTAATTACCTAGGTTCCTGCACAAAAATTTACTACAAAATATTTACATACTAAAAAATATAAACGATTACATTTCATGCATTTTTACGCCATTGACGACATACTTTTCGCACACTTGTTTTATATTAAAAACTCATCGAATCGTTATGTATTTTTCCTGGAACCTCAGCTTATATTGTGTAGTTACAAAATGTCTTCAAAAGAATTGCAATATAATAAATTTTCATTCATCATCTTTGGTATTCGTGAACGCGGCGCAATTTCTCTATAATTTCCAACCTGGTATCGTGCCGATCCGCTCGCACAACAGAGCGCGGCAACGGGAGGCGCGGGCGGCGGAGTGGGGTAACCGGTACACGTGACAATAATTATTCATTCAAGGCATTCAAGTACAATATTCCCTCAAGCTCCAAGCGGTCGCATGCGACCGCGCGCGCGATAACAGTAGATTTCCAAGAATCCGCGATCGAGAGAATGTTATTGTTGTTGATTTTGATAGTTTTTTGTGATACTTGAAGAAAATTGCTTGAACAAAATATAATTATTTTGATTTGTGGTGCTTGAACTTTTGATAATAATGGATAAGTACCGAAAGCTGGGATGTATGATGTATCACACAGTAAGTATAATATAAAAATTATGTATATCATAATATTATTTTCTTATACTTAGTATTTTGTAAATAACGTTTAGGAATAGCGATAGGGTATTTTTCTACTATTTAGAAGGCCGACATAATATTTTGAGACTTTTCCTAAATCCTAACATCCTAAGTATTTTTTTTAATGTGTAAAATGTTTACTAATAAATAAAGGTCAATAATAATTCATACTTTCTATTACATTATGTACATTATAATATAATTATAATTTATATGTCAGTGATACTTTCATACCTACTAATACTAGCTGTCCCGGAAAACGTTGCTTTGCCATAATATAAAGTACTAGACGTTCAGCGCGGCTTCGCCCGCGTAAATAAGATATTTCACAGACAAAATATTAGTCCACAAAAAATATAATCTCAGGAACTACTGGTCCGGTTGGAAAAATTCTTTTTGTGTTAAATAGCTCATTTATCGAGGAAGGATAAAGCATATATTTTATTACGCTAAGACTAAAAGGAGCGAAGAAATAGAGGAAAATGTGGAAAAAACGGGGGAAATTATTTTAATATTTTTTTTTTTTTGAGCTGGCAACTCTCTTAGCTAGACGTACATTTGTATTCTCCCGACTAATATTTAAGTTTTTTTAAATTATACGCTGTAAATACTATTGTAAATGTGTTAGAAACTTAATTTATAACTCTATAAATTGTTATAACTTTATACTCACGGCAGTGTTTGTGCATAATAGTGTTTTATTACAAATAAAAGTTCAAGCCCGGTACCAGCTGTCAACGACTGGACGAGTTCAAATTTTGGAGATGTGTTTTCTTATGAATTGATAATCCCGGGGAGTATTGTATTTGATTATTATCTTATTAGTCATCTTTTACTAACTAATAATCACAACTCCACTGCACACCGCTCACTTTAGTGAGCTACGTCCCATACACACTTGGCAAAGTTAATTTCTCTCTTGGCTTGAGAAGTCTTGGAAGCGGAGTTGCAGATAAAAACAATAAAGCCCACACATACATTACACTAATATACTGTGCACGCACTACACAAGCACAGAGGCATCCTCAAAAACACCTAAATTTAATGCATTTAGTGTTCAGTTATATACAGGTTATAGTAACTAACAACTAACACTATAATTTGTCTATACTGTCTTTTTCTTTTATATTTCACCTTTCCAATCTATTTGTATATCTCAGTTTCATTCTTTAATCTCTTTCTTGTCATTTTGCTAAATTTTTCTTACTACAACTTGTAATTTCACATTATAATAATAATATCTTATTGAGGCTGGCTTTTGCTTTTGATCTAAAGTAAAAGGTGACTTACACCAGATACATTTAGCTAATAAAGCCATTAAACTATTACAATTGTTTTTCAGTGCCTGGGAATAAACATAATATAGCAAAATGATGACCCGTTCAGCCGTGGCCCGTCGTACCGAGGAACAACTACGTGTGGCCCTCGAGGAGTTAAAGGACTATAAAGACCAATGCCAAACACTGCTGAGGGAAAGAGATGACAATGAAAAAGAGATGTTATCTATCTTGCAGAAAAATATGGAATTTAAATCACAACTTAATAAGTTATGTTTAGACTATGAAAATATTCACCAACAAAAAGTGGAACTTCAAAGCATTGTTGACTCTTTTGATCAGTGCAGAGACGAATATGAAGAAACGCTCAAGAACTCTGCTAATCTTAAGAAAAAATTGGACAGTGCTGAGGAATATATACTCCAACTGGAAGACCAATTAGACATTCAGCGATCAAATCAAACACAGATTTTATTCAACCAATTAATAAAAGACAATAAGTGTTCTGTTTCAAACACATCTTGTAACAATATTAGCACCATCGATTTAACTGCAGATGATACAGTACCAGTGTGCATTATGGACAGTAAGAGAAAACTGCAGAAATATGTAAAAATTAAAAAATTTATAAAGAAAGCTCAGCAATTGTCAATTAAAAATAAAAAAGTAGTTACAAAATTGTCTAAAACAACAAAGAATAAAATGTTTTTGAGTGATAAATTGCTGAAATGTTCTAGTGAATTAGAAGATATAAAATATAATTATGAGGCTGATGTATGCAGCCTTCAGGCTGAAATCTCAAGTTTATTGTTTTCATTAGAAAATATTACAAAAAAATATGAATTATCAAAAAAGGAAATACAGGGACATATTTCTGCCATGGATGATTTGCTTGAAATGTTACACTATAATGAGGAACGAGTGAACTCGTTGTTAAAAGTCAATACTATTTCAGAAATTCAAGAAAATCATTTAACTGGAGGAATATCACCTGATATGAAAAGCAAGAAGGTAAATACTGAAAGCCAGACTAATATCTGCCTATTTAGTGATGAAATAGGAAGAGACTTAGGTACGTATCTTTATAGAATGTGTGGATAATTGGTCACTAACTTTTGTATGCCCGGAGCTACTTACTGTGAGATAATAGACAGGGCATCAACTATGAATTATTGTCCTAACACCACTATAATAATTCTAGTCGGGAGAAGGGGTAAAGTAAATAAGAAACAGATGACTGATCTTTTAGAATGTTTATATAATATTAAAAACTTAACAAACATTATATTATTCACTTTTCCCTATATAAAAATGTTGCCAAAAAGCTGTGCTCATGAAAATCAAATTAGATTTAGGTTGAATAGCATATTGTATAGTGCTGTCAACAACAATTGTATAGTTTTAAGCGACACACAACCAAAATGTCAGGATGTGGATATAAATAATTTAGATAGTAAATTTATTAATGATATAAGTATAGATAAGTATTACTTATCTCATTACTGTAAGAGACATATAGCAAAGATGCTATCAAATTTTTTATTTTCTTTGAAAGCCAAGAATTTGGCTACTTTGACTCCTGCTTCTATTGAGCAGTATTCTAGTTATAGTAACGAGTTGGAATATGTTCCAATTAATTATTTAAATTAGACCATAAGACAATGGAGGATGTCTCTTGCACTAATAGCTTAAGTGTGAAAAATCCTACCAAAACTTACTCCAATATAAATAGCAAGAATGTTATAAGCTTGGTGCATCAGAACTTTCAAGGAATGGTAGGTAAAGAGCTTGAAAATGAGTTATTTCTAAAACAATTTCAAATTGATATTATTTGTATTTCAGAACACTGGTTTAGAAAACATGAACTCATTTTCAATCTCAATGATCACCAGGTGGCAAGCTCGTTCAGCAGAGAGAATGCCATTAGAGGCGGATCACTTATATTAATTAGAAAAAATTTAAAATTCAAAGAACGTAAAGACATTGTGAACCTCTCTTCTGAACGGATAATAGAAGTAGCCTGCATAGAGTTAAGTCAACTAATTATTGTAAGCGTATACAGGCCACCATCAGGGTTATATGACTCCTTTGAACAAAGCATGGAACAAATATTATCAAAGATATGTGCATCTAACAAAAAAGTTATCGTTTGTGGTGACTTTAATATTAATTTATTTGACTTGAACTCTACTACTGTTAGATTCACATCTCTATTTAAATCATATAACCTAAATTACTTGTTTTATGAGCCAACAAGAATCTGTGACACAACGGCAACTTGTATTGATAATATTTTTACAAATTTTTCTCCATGTAAAAAAGAAATAATAAATAAGCTTAGCTCTGATCACTGTGGGCAACTAGCCTCATTTAATATACATTGCGATAGTTACCTAGAGGAAAAGCGTGTGTTTGTTCCTGTGAACACAAAACGTATTGAGAAGTTTAGAAATAACTTAAGTTCAAGTATTCAACTATTATTGGATGAGACAAATAGCTCAGATGAAGCATTTAACAAATTGTTTAAGATGATAAGAACCCAATTTAATACTGTATTTACTCCTAGAACGGTTAAAAAAAGCCATAAAAAAATAATAATTTCACAGTATGGGCAACTACAGGAATTAAAATAAGCAGACAAAGATTATATGAATTATATGATGAAAAATGCATGAATACTAGTGATAAATTCAAAACATATGTAAAAAACTATTCAAAGATTTTTAAAAAAGTTTGTAAAGCCGCTAAGGCTATTCACATTAGGAATAAAATTAAAAATTCGAAAAATAGAATCAAAACTACTTGGAAAGTAATAGCTGGTGAGACTGGAAACGTCACCTGTCGTAGCTCTGATTTTGAAATTTATTTTGAAAATAAAAAGATTACCAATGATCATGAGGTTGCGACGGTCTTCGAAAAATTTTTTGCTGACATTCCGGTCTCAACTACGAAAAATTTAAACTCCTCACCTGCAGCTGCTGAAAACCTACTCAGAGACAATGTAAAGGAATGTAATGTCAATTTTAGGTTTAGAGAGATTGTCCCCAAAGATATCGTTGATACTTTTAAATTAATAAATATTAAAGATACTACTGATCTCTGGGGCATGTCTACTAAAATTATCAAATCAATAATTGACATCATAGCTCCTCATCTATCAATGATTTTTAATGACTGCATAAAGAGTGGTGTTTTTCCTGACTTGATGAAGCACAGAAAGGTTGTACCTTTATTTAAAGCGGGACTTAAATCTGATCCTACAAATTATAGGCCTATATCGATTCTACCGACTCTAAGTAAAATATATGAAAAAATAATTTTAAATCAGTTACTATTACATTTTAACTTAAATAGTTTATTGCACAAAAATCAATATGGTTTTACTAAGGGTCGATCCACAACGGATGCTGGTATAGGTCTTCTTTATAGTATATTTGAAGCATGGGAGGATTCGCAGGATGCCCTAGGGGTTTTTTGCGACCTCTCCAAGGCTTTTGACTGTGTTGAGCATGCTACATTAATCAGGAAATTGCACCACTATGGCATTAGGGACTCAGCACTCAACCTTTTGACATCTTACCTCAAAAATAGAACTCAAAGGGTTGACATTAATAGTAAAAGGTCCAATGGGACCAAAATAGAATTAGGCGTCCCACAGGGATCCATTTTAGGTCCATTCCTTTTTCTCATCTACATAAACGACTTACCTTATCTTGTTAAGGATAATGATAATGAGATAGTACTTTTTGCTGATGACACTTCACTTATTTTTAAAGTGAAGCGACAACAGTCAAATTACGACGAGGTAAATAGTGCTCTCTCAAAAATAGTATATTGGTTTAACGTTAATAACTTACTTCTAAATTCTAAGAAAACTGAATGTTTAAAATTTACTTTGCCCAATGTCAGGCAAGTTAAAACCAATATACTATTAAATGATGAGAAGATGGATTTGGTGGACACCACTGTATTCTTAGGCATTACACTAGATAGTAAACTACAGTGGGGTCCTCATATTGCTAATCTTGCAGATAGGCTCAGTTCTGCAGCATACACAGTCAGAAAAATACGGGAAATTGCTGACGAAGACACAGCAAGACTAGTTTATTTCAGTTATTTTCATAGTAGAATGTCGTATGGCATCCTCTTATGGGGAAACGCTGCCGACATTAATACGATTTTTGTGCTGCAGAAGCGAGCTATACGTTCAATTTATAAAATGTCAGCTTTTGAATCTCTGAGAGAAAAGTTTAAAGAAATTGGTATTCTAACTGTTGCTTCTCAATACATTTTGGATAATGTTTTATATGTTAGAAAGAATCTTAGTAAATTTACAACCAAAAGTGACAGTCACGGAAGAAACACTAGAAATAAGTACAAACTAGAAATACCGGTGATCAGACTTAGTAAAGTTAGTAAATCTTTTAAAGGTCAATGTGTACGCCTTTACAATAAAATCCCAGAAAAAGTTCAAAATCTTTCCATTAATAAATTTAAAAAAGTAGTCAAAGAACGTTTGTGTGCCAAAGCCTATTATAAGGTCAATGACTTCATAAACGACGGCACATCTTGGGAGTAGGATGGCTGCTTGCAAGGCTACTTCTACATTATTTTATGACTTACAATTATGTATGTATGTTGACATTGTATAATTTTAAGTTACAGCATTGTAAACTTTATTTTAAAAGATTAATTTTTTTCTCACTTTTTTTGGTAAATAAAGTGGGCCCCCTGCGAGTTTCTTACGCCGGTTCTTCTCGCCAGGTTAGTTCCCGAACCGGTGGTAGGCATCATGTAGACTTTCAGAAAATATTTGCAAAAATTTATTCTGAATAAAAATTTTTGAGTTTGAGTTTGAGAAGGGGCTTATTTGAACGCGCTAATCTCAGGAACTACTGGTTCGAATTGAAAAATTCTTTCAGTGTTAGATAGTTCATTTATCGAGAAAGGATATCTAAGGCTATATTTTATCACGCTAGGACTAATAGCACCGAAGAAATAGAGGAAAATGTGGAAAAAACTGGGGAAATTATTTGAAAGGGCTTATCTCACGAACTACTAGACTCTAGAGCAATTTTTCTGTTGCTTGGGTCAGATAAGAAGTAGACCACGTGAAGGATTATATGCTATTTTTTTTTGACTAATTTGTCTGTGAAATATCTAATTTACGCGGGCGAAGCCGCGCGGAACGTCTAGTCTATACAAATATTATAATTCGGCAGAGTTTGTTTGTTTGTTTGAACGCGCTTTAATCTCAGGAACTACTGATCCGATTTTAAAAATTATTTTGCTGTTGGATAGCCCATTTATCGAGAAAGGCTATAGGCTATATTTTATCATGATAAGACTAATAAGAGCGAAGAAGTAGAGGAAAATGTGAAAAAAACGGGGGAAATTATATGAAAGGGCTTATTTGAACGCGCTAATCTCAGAAACTACTGGTCGGATTTGAAAAATTTTTTCAGTGTTAGATAACCCATTTATCGCGAAAGGCTATAAGCTATATTTTATTGCGCTAAAACTAATAGGAGCGAAGAAATAGAGGAAAATGTGGAAAAAACGGGGGAAATTATATGAAATTGCTTATTATCTTAGGAACTACTGGAGCAATTTTTATGTTATTTCATATTTGGCAAGCATGAAGAATATGCTATTTTTTCGGAAAAAGGTACGGTTGCGTGAATTTCCTAAATTACGCAAGCGAAGCCGCGCGGGACATCTGTATATAATAAAATCGTTGGAAAGTCAATTCTGTACATTTAATATTTTTGTACATTAAATAATACTTGGGATGTGATCTACAATGATAACGCGGACGAAGTCGCGGACAACAGCTAGTATAGCACATTTGCGACAACGATTATTCCATACTAGCTGTTGCCCG
Organism: Polyommatus iphigenia; assembly: GCA_963422495.1. Classification (NCBI taxonomy): domain Eukaryota; kingdom Metazoa; phylum Arthropoda; class Insecta; order Lepidoptera; family Lycaenidae; genus Polyommatus; species Polyommatus iphigenia. The sequence continues at coordinate 13,097,364 of OY730177.1, forward strand.
CGACTTCGTCCGCGTTAGCATAGTAGATCACATCCCAAGTATTATTTATTGTACAAAAATATTCAATGTACAGAATTGACTTTCCTACAATTTTATTATAAATAAAGATGTTCCGCGCGGCTTCGCTTGCGTAATTTAGGAATTTCACGCAACCGTACATTTTTCCGCAAAAAATTGCCTATGTCCCTTCACGTGGTCTATTCTTCATGTTTGCTAAATAACATAAAAATTTGCTCCAGTAGTTCTTAAGATAATAAGCAATTTCATATAATTTCCCCCGTTTTTTCCACATTTTCCTCTATTTCTTCGCTCCTATTAGTCTTAGCGTGATAAAATATAGCCTATAGCCTTCCTCGATCAATGGGCTACCGGTTATATAACATTGAAAGAATTTTTCAAATCGGACCAGTAGTTTCTGAGATTAGCGCGTTCAAATAAGCCCTTTCAAATAATTTCCCCCCGTTTTTTCCACATCTTCCTCTATTTCTTCGCTCCTATTAGTCTTATCGTGATTTAGAATATAACCTATAGCTTTCCTCGATAAATGGGCTATCCAACAGTAAAATAATTTTTCAAATCGGACCAGTAATTCCTGAGATTAGGGCGTTCAAACAAACAAACAAACAAACTCTGCAGAATTATAATATTATAGACTATAGATAGCAGAAAATTCACGCACATTGTGACGGAATGCATCGGGTCGGGTCGCATTTCTCGTACAAGTTTTATATATTACCTATCGCGTATTCGGTCGTAAAACTTGTATGAAAAATACGTCTCGCCCCGATATTATTAATTTTATCTAATTACCTACTAATATAAATTTATAAATAAAATAAATAAAAATAAAATAAATTAAGCCCACCGGCACAGCCACCGGCCAAATTTTTAGGGCTTAGGTATCATTAGGATTTAGGAGAGTCTATTAAAAATATCTATGGACGCTTTACACCACGTCAGTCTGGCTTGGTTTTAAATTTTAATTCTATAATTGTACATAATATATTTCGACACTTTCGCAAATAAACAAAAAAGATTATATCGCGAAATAAATACGTCAAATTAAAATTTAAAAGATTCTAAAAAAATCAATTGTTAAAATCTAAGGCTGTTTACACACGGCGCCGCAGCGGCAGCGTTTTTCGCCGCCGCGCCGCGGCGCCGCAGAACCTAGGTTCTGCGGCGCGATCGTGATTCATGGGTCCGACTAGTCTCGTATGTTTGTTGAAAACTGCGGCACCGCTCGCCGCCGCCGCGGCGGTTGCGCCGTGTGAGAAGGGCCCATAGAAATATGTACAAGGATGAGTATTGAGTATGCAGCGGCGCCGCCGCGGTGGCGGTGCGGCTGCCGCTACGGCGCCTGTGTAAACACGCTTACAAATAATAATAATATGTACAAGGATGAGTATTGAGTATGCAGCGGCGCCGCCGCGGTGGCGGTGCGGCTGCCGCTACGGCGCCTGTGTAAACACGCTTACAAATAATATGTACAAGGATGAGTATTGAGTATGCAGCGGCGCCGCCGCGGTGGCGGTGCGGCTGCCGCTACGGCGCCTGTGTAAACACGCTTACAAATAATAATAATATGTACAAGGATGAGTATTGAGTATGCAGCGGCGCCGCCGCGGTGGCGGTGCGGCTGCCGCTACGGCGCCTGTGTAAACACGCTTACAAATAATATGTACAAGGATGAGTATTGAGTATGCAGCGGCGCCGCCGCGGTGGCGGTGCGGCTGCCGCTACGGCGCCTGTGTAAACACGCTTACAAATAATATGTACAAGGATGAGTATTGAGTATGCAGCGGCGCCGCCGCGGTGGCGGTGCGGCTGCCGCTACGGCGCCTGTGTAAACACGCTTACAAATAATATGTACAAGGATGAGTATTGAGTATGCAGCGGCGCCGCCGCGGTGGCGGTGCGGCTGCCGCTACGGCGCCTGTGTAAACACGCTTACAAATAATAATAATATGTACAAGGATGAGTATTGAGTATGCAGCGGCGCCGCCGCGGTGGCGGTGCGGCTGCCGCTACGGCGCCTGTGTAAACACGCTTACAAATAATATGTACAAGGATGAGTATTGAGTATGCAGCGGCGCCGCCGCGGTGGCGGTGCGGCTGCCGCTACGGCGCCTGTGTAAACACGCTTACAAATAATATGTACAAGGATGAGTATTGAGTATGCAGCGGCGCCGCCGCGGTGGCGGTGCGGCTGCCGCTACGGCGCCTGTGTAAACACGCTTACAAATAATATGTACAAGGATGAGTATTGAGTATGCAGCGGCGCCGCCGCGGTGGCGGTGCGGCTGCCGCTACGGCGCCTGTGTAAACACGCTTACAAATAATATGTACAAGGATGAGTATTGAGTATGCAGCGGCGCCGCCGCGGTGGCGGTGCGGCTGCCGCTACGGCGCCTGTGTAAACACGCTTACAAATAATAATAATATGTACAAGGATGAGTATTGAGTATGCAGCGGCGCCGCCGCGGTGGCGGTGCGGCTGCCGCTACGGCGCCTGTGTAAACACGCTTACAAATAATATGTACAAGGATGAGTATTGAGTATGCAGCGGCGCCGCCGCGGTGGCGGTGCGGCTGCCGCTACGGCGCCTGTGTAAACACGCTTACAAATAATATGTACAAGGATGAGTATTGAGTATGCAGCGGCGCCGCCGCGGTGGCGGTGCGGCTGCCGCTACGGCGCCTGTGTAAACACGCTTACAAATAATATGTACAAGGATGAGTATTGAGTATGCAGCGGCGCCGCCGCGGTGGCGGTGCGGCTGCCGCTACGGCGCCTGTGTAAACACGCTTACAAATAATATGTACAAGGATGAGTATTGAGTATGCAGCGGCGCCGCCGCGGTGGCGGTGCGGCTGCCGCTACGGCGCCTGTGTAAACACGCTTACAAATAATATGTACAAGGATGAGTATTGAGTATGCAGCGGCGCCGCCGCGGTGGCGGTGCGGCTGCCGCTACGGCGCCTGTGTAAACACGCTTACAAATAATATGTACAAGGATGAGTATTGAGTATGCAGCGGCGCCGCCGCGGTGGCGGTGCGGCTGCCGCTACGGCGCCTGTGTAAACACGCTTACAAATAATAATAATATGTACAAGGATGAGTATTGAGTATGCAGCGGCGCCGCCGCGGTGGCGGTGCGGCTGCCGCTACGGCGCCTGTGTAAACACGCTTACAAATAATATGTACAAGGATGAGTATTGAGTATGCAGCGGCGCCGCCGCGGTGGCGGTGCGGCTGCCGCTACGGCGCCTGTGTAAACACGCTTACAAATAATAATAATTAATAATGCTCTTCTGATTTTTAGGCTTCCGTAGCTAAATTGCAAAAACGGAACCCTAATAGATTCGTCATGTCTGTGTGTCTGTCATATTCATATTTCTTTATTTGCTTCAAAAGTGGTACATTTAGTTTTTTGTCTGTCTGTCTGTCCGTATGTCACAGCCACTTTTCTCAGAAACTATAAAAAACCTTTTAATTTCATAAAAATAAACCTTATTGTTGCTGCCCCATGCCCATCGCCCATGAAGGGTTCCCTTTCATGGGCGAGTCCAACTCGCACTTGGCCGATTTTATTATTTTGTTGATAACAATGTGAGGAATATTTGGAGTAACCTTTTTTTCTGTTTTTGAAACTTTATTGTGACGTACTGTCTTTTAATAATATTTAAATAAAAGCGTCGACCTCTGTGGCGCAGTGGTTGAGCGCATGGTAGCTCAAGCAGGGGGTCGCTGGTTCGAAATTCGAATCCCACCGACGGAACAAAACGTTTTCCTGGGTCATGACTCATGAGTCATGAATCATGGATGTGTATTAAATGTGTATAATAATGATAATAATACTGTAAAAACTAGATGACGCCCGCAACTCTGTTGCGCCAAAACTCGTTTATTGTGCGGGAACCGTACATTTTTTTCGGGACGAAAAGTATTCTATGTCAAAGGACAAAGACTCGGGACCGGGCCTCAAAGTATCTCCATGCCAAATTTCAGCAAAATCGGTTCAGCGGTTTGGGCGTGAAGAGGTAATAACAGACAAACAGACACACTTTTAAATTTATAATATTAATTTTTTACAATTAGTATGGAAGTATGGATCTTATATAAGTTGAGAACTTATAATAAAAAGTAAATATAATATATCCGGTAGGTAATTATAATATGTCTGGTACTTGTTACAACACAAGTCCTTAGTGTACTTAGCACGGGGCCAGACTGACGTGGTGTGAAGAGTCCAATGTAGATTTTTATTATTGTATTATTATTATTATTATATTTTAATATATTTTGTAGAATCTGTATTCTGTTCAGTGACATGATCGACGACAATACGCCCGCGCCTGTATTCCAAAATATAAGACAACCACAAAAACAACATTGTTCATGAAACAGAATATTATACTTCGCAACACACACACGGCTTGAATAGCTTGATCAGAGTAAAATAATGAATGACGACACACGCACACATACTTACGCTGCCGTGCAGGGCGTCCGGGGCGCGCGGGGCACGGGGTACCTCGCAATAGCGAGAGAGCGATATATAAAACTTGTAGTGGCGCTAGTGTCGAATTTGATTTGAGCGGCCGCATAGCCCGAGCTCTTATGTAGCCCGCAAACGATCAAACATCAAACACGTCAAATATGTCAAATACGTACAAACTACGTGTTTAACGTGTTTGAAGAAAATTTGGATTACTACGTGTTTGACGTGTTTGACGTGTTTGATGTTTGATCGTTTGCGGGAGCCATTAAAGTATTCAAATCAGTTTAGCGGAATACGCGTGAAGAGGTCACAGATAGACAGAGTACACTCTTTCAAATTGATAATTAAAAAAATTAAACTTTAACTTTTTCAGTCCCTCTCTTTTTATGTAAACGCGTTTCTGTTTGTACAATACAAATAACTTTTTAAATGATGAATGATCAGTAATCGAGCAGTTTTTGTCAGTGTAACAGATTGGGAACATGCAGACGAGGACGATCATCAGTACAATCAATCATAACATTTGAGAGAAGTTATTTTAGTTACAAAATGTTTAAAACACTGTTGATATATAATATCTATATATCAACAGTGTTTTATATAGATATAATTATCACTTAAGTACCTATTTCTTTACATAAGGTGCAAAAAGACTTTGGAATTAGAATCAACAATTAAAATCCATTGTAAAATAAAGATTCCATAAAAATTGTAACTGTACCATTGGTACATTATCGTTGAAGGAGTAAATTAAACACAGAATACTGTATCTCTGAACGCTCTACTGTCGGCGGTGGCTCGGTAAGAAGTGGACGACAGCTCTCATGTCTGCCGGCCATATTCTCCAAGTACCCACTCCTTGGTAGTGCGGCCATCTTTATTTATCAATACACTACATCTACCTTTCACAAAAATATTTTTTTTAATTACACAATTATTACTACTATTTATTATTTTGTTTTTTTTTCACAAAGTTAACATTTTAGAACGTTGTCTATATGAGGCTTACCACCGGTTCGGAAACTAGCCCGGCGAGAAGAACCGGCGTAAGAAGCTCGCACGGGCCACCTTTTACCAAAAAGGTGGAAAATTACAATAATAGCTTAAGCTAAATTACACATAGTATGTAGAAATGTGGTACATTTATATAGAAGCGGCCTATGGTTTGTCAGCTTATTTTTCCAAGATGTGCTATCATTGAGAAAATTAATTACCTTATAGTAAGCCTTAGCACACAAACGTTTTCTGGGATTTTATTGTATAGGCGTATACAAATTAAATTAAATGAGCTAAAATATCAAAACTGAAAATATGCATTGCAATTTGCAATCAATTACAAGTTAACAGCTTCTAAAACATCACTTCCTCTCTTATTTAATAATATATCTTTTATTTCAGAGTCCATTTCACCAAGTTCTATAATATTATATCAATTATTATATTATATTGATGACAATTTATCTCTAGACAGCTGACACCTATAAAACAATAATTTTGCTGGAGACTTTCGTGTAACTAAAAGAGGTGCACTATTTTAACAAATCATTTTGCCAATAAAATTTCTCAGTTTGACTGATACAAAGTTTTTAAATTTAGCGATTTTGTATTTCAACCTTGCCATTTTGTTGAGGCCCACAAGGCATACTATGGAATAACTGAATACTAAAATCTTTACAAAAATTTACAAACCACAAACACTTATAAATTTCGGACCATTGTCAGCTGTTATACTTACTGGTATCCCTTATTATAGAAAACATTTCTTTTAGTGTGTCTACCACTTAAGTGGCATCTATAGTTTAAGTAATTTCTTATTTTGAATACCAGTACGTATTAAGACACTATGCGTCGGCTTGATCTTTACGCCAAAAGACTCTGCCAAAAGCATGTTAGGTGTCCGTTCAACTGTCACGAACAGCTGTCAAATCATTTTCGAATTTTTAAATTTTCGATTACTCTCATTAACTGAATATAATATTATTATCTAAACAAACTACCATGAAAGCCATATACAACTTTTATATAATTAGAATTTTCTATAAATAAGCCATTAGTGGCGCAAAGACACAGTTTTATATTTGAAATAAAATGCTAAATTGGTGGTCAAAGTAGAAATAGCTACTTTTGAATAGTTCCAGAGTAAGACGCCCATTTTGGGCGCTTGACAGACGAGCTAATATATACATGAAGTTTTACTGGGCTTTAGCTTTATCAATTCAATCCATGTTGCTAAGCTAGTGATTCATTCACCTACATAGTTCACCAGTCCCAAAAACTCTTAAGCTCTTCAAACGTTAAAAACTCCCAAAATGTCCTTGTAGTTTTATTAATAAATTTATCGAAAATTCTTATATTGTAATGAAGTTCTTTATCGCGCTTTCGGCGTAAAGGAGGCTAGACAGAACGATATTTGATCTCGACACTTTTTATTAGTACCTGCATGGTAGGGGCAGAGGGCGTTTATTGATGTTTTTTTTTTTTGTATATATATATATATATATATATATATATATATATATATATATATATATATATATATATATATATATATATATATATATATATATATATTGTGTATATGTATACAGGTTTTTGAACATAAGAAATAACTTCGTTTCATTTGGGTGTCCTTTGACACCTCTCAAGTTTTTATATTTATCCAAAGGTCTTCATGTGCTAAATTATATTCAAGAAATTCTATACTCGGAACTTAGATGTCCCGGTTAACTTCTTGTCACTTATAAACCTTCCCTGGACTTCCAGGAATATTTTGAGACTAAAATTAGCCAAATCGGTTTAGCCGTTATCGAGTTATATATAATTTTTAAGATTTTGGATCCATTAGAGGTCATGTTTAGCCTCATTGCATCCAAAAATAACAATATAGTTACTAAAATAACTACTCTGTCACAACGTGAATAACAATCTTGCCATAGACTTTTGGAAGTTGTACCAAAAATATGTAACCTTGATTACAAAATATAAAAGCTGTAATTTAATATTATGTCAACTACTATGCTACTAAACTTTATTTTAGGTGAATTTAATTTTATAACACTCCATTGTTATAGTGGAATGTTAAAGTTTGAGTAGCTGTTGATAAGACCTTCATATCAACAACATTATTTTTTCTCACTCTTTGCTCACTCTTTTTCACAATTTAAGTAAAACTATTTTTTGGTCAAGTTTCGAGAAACTTCTTGCACTTATTAATTTTAGAAGAAGTTTTTCTATAATTGGTAACGGGTGTTTTCTCTGATGTTGGCTCGATTAGCCTTATATCTACACAGATTCTAATTCCCCCTTGAGTGCCGAAATTAAGGGAGAAATCCTACCCCAATAACATCCAATTCTATTGACTCAATTATTTAATCATTAATGAGGACTTTGTAACACGTTCGAGAGGCCGGTTTAATGCTTATATCGATGGAGATAATATGAATTTGAACATTTATAATTTTAGGAAAATTACCTTCGAATTTATTTTTCTTGGAATTCTAATCTCAACACTTCTATTTTTATTGGAATATCCTGGCCAAGTAAATTTTGTACCGGTTTTTTTAACAATGTCGCTTTCAGACACATTTTCAATTGTTTAAAATTACTATGGGCATAATATAGGCCATTGACCTTTTGTCCGGATTTGCAACTTGGTTTTTAAACGGATACTATTGGACTTAATAGTTAGGTACCTAAATTGGTAGCTTCAATCATAGATAATACAATATACAGTGTACGTCATATATAATTATGCTCCAATAACATTTGCAATAACTTTTAAATTGAACAATCTAAATTCTAACCTGTTGTGTTGAAGATCTTCGGGTTCATTCACGAGTTTTATTATTAATGAAAACACAACATAATGAAACACCATTTTCTATGCACTTTTTCCACTTCAATATTATGGTATTATTTTTAACGAAATGAACAACCGATTCTAAAATAATTCATTATGTAGGTGTCTTAATGTCGGTAGTTGGAAATTACTAAATATCATCAAAACAAATATTAGGGTTAACAGCTTCATAGGAGTTTATACAATTTGGTAGAACTACTAATAATTTGGTAAAACTTTTTCTACTAATTCAGAAGTCTTAATTTTTTATCATAATATTATTATTCTTGCTGCCGGTATCAATAACCATGTTTACTGGTTGACAATGCAGAAATAGCCAATACATTCATATTTCAAAGTTCAAACATATTGAATGAATGTTAGTTTTTGTGGTAACAATAATTTGTTAACCGTCTCCCGTTGAACGTTCTTTGGGAGCTAACTTTTTAAAGCTGGCAATTTATTGTTTCTAAACTATTGGCTTCTGAAATAATTTTATTAAAAGTAACATAGTTGCCAAGAGTATTTTTCCTCTTTTTATTCAATAGATTCTTCTGAATCACACGGCTTTTTTGGATAAAAGTAAAATTTATCTAACTGCCCTACAGCCTACAGTACTCAAACTTTGCCATCTACTGCTATGCCAGGTTAATTACAATAGGCCTCTTTTTGCCCATTTACTTTTCGAGGGTCTCACGAGTAGCAGCAGTGACATACGATTTCAGCCCTCGTTTTATTTTACTACTGTAGACTATATATTGGAATTATAACCGACCAATCTTTTCAACTATTAGTGACGGTACCCGTTTGAATTTTAACCAAACTTCATTTTAATTTACTTTTACTTTTAAAGTTTCTAACCATTTGTAGGTATCTTTATTTTACCCAACTACGTCTTTAATCAGCAGGTACCGTTTGTCTATCCAACGACCTCTAAACATTTTTGGTATCTTTATTTTAACTGAACCTCATCTTATAATCAGCAGGTACCGTTTGTCTATCCAAACGACCTCTAAGCATTTGTAGGTATCTTTATTTTAACCAACTACATCTTATAATAATGAGCAATTTGTATTTACCGTTTGGACTTTCACAAAACTGCCTTTTATAGTAATTAAGCATTTGTAGGTACCGTTTGGCTTTCGCCGAACTACCTGTTATAATAATCGGCCATTTGTGGGTATTTGCCGTTGGGACTTTTACCCAAACTGCCTTTCATAATCATATAAATATCATAATTATATTTTAAATTAGGCATTTGCAGGTACCATCTGGTTTTCACCAAATTACCTCTAATCTTCTCATTTTCGATAGGAAGCAATTTTATTTTTACTTTGTTACCACGCAATAATACATACGAACTATGAGTTCTCCTGTTATGGTGAGACAATTGGTAAAGAAGAGTAAAATTATTAATTTTACAATAATAATATGACAAGATAATTTCATTACAAAGTTTAAATGCCCCTTTACTAACTTGAGCAGATTAAATTCCTTAGGATTATGCAATAATATTTTAATAATTAAAATTCATTAATTTTAATAAACTTAAGGGTGCGACAATTGCAACACTGAGCGTATACACGCGGTAGCGCCTACGTTAGAATTTAAAGAAACAAAATACTAAATTGGTGGTCAAAGTAGAATTTAAAGAATGTCGCCGCGTCCATCTACCATCAACCTTGGTTATGGTGTTACGTTTGCGAACCAATTTATATTTATAAGACCGTATATTATTGAAGTTATACTTCTTTAGGCGCGTTATGAAAAAATGATGAGAGTGAAATTTTAAGATGCGCGCGCACCTGTGACACAAAATTAACAGTATGAAGCCGTCTGCTTAACCGCTCATTAAGTCTCGAAAAAAAAGCTACCAACAAAATAGGAATTGAACCTCGATATTAGTCGCGCATGTTGGTACGCTCGTCACCTCTGATCACTGTTTTCATATTTATAATATTTATCAACATGTCTCTAGTTTATACATTCACAACACGTGTTTGAGTTTCATACAAGTGCGAATTATATATGTGCTAATAAATTATATTCAGTAGTGATTTAAATTGAATATTTTGATTGATATTACTTACTATTTGTGAATATTAGTGAAAAAAATTGTGCTTATATACTTTTTCAAGTGCTCCAATATAATTGAGGTTAACTATCCGTATGTATTATTTATTGATATAAATTAAAATACTTTTATTTAATATAATTAACACTAAATATTATTAAATTATTAATGTTAAATACTTATTATTGGTTATTTAATATTCACAAAATAAAGAAATAAATTTAATAAAACATTTAATAAAAAGTTTGTGATAAAAATTAAAATTGAACATCAAATTATAATATTAATTTTTAATATTTGCTATTTAATGATGCCAAAGAAGTATAACTTCTCACGCGCGTACATAAGTACACGCACCCATTTTTTTAAATCCCTGTGAATTTGGCGCTTGTGAAAGTGTTAATTTAATATAGACTCAGCCAATGAGTGCCGTGTGATGAGAAAATTATGCTCATCAACACCAGTTAGTTATCAGGTAAGTACCCACTTTGTAATTACTACATTAATATTCAGGTTTTGTCATATTTTTTTTCCATAATCATTACTTTATTTTCCTGATACACAGAAAAATAGTATGTGTTTCCTATGAACAATAGGAATCTTAGGAATCTTAGTTTGTGGTTTATTTCTGTACTTATATCATGTATAATTGCGTAGCAACCAGTGGCGAAGCCTCCATAGAACACGATTCCTACCGGCTTACCTTGGCCAATTTTAATATATACATTTTTTATTATTAATAATTATAGCTTACCCCGCTTCCTACAATTTCATAAAAATAATTCGAAATCACGCAAACGCACACATACCCGTTTTTACGATCGCACTCAGAACGCGTACGTACTGCTCCATAGTGTGCGGCGGCCGCGCGGTGGCCGGGGAACTCGCTCGAAACATCGGGAATCCAAACATTTGAAATGTATGAAATTCACGCACACATACACATTACTACTACATGCAAACGACTCGTCGATATTGTCGAACAACAAGCCGATCCCACATAGCCTACCTAGTCTTTATTTGTCATGTGTTAAGGTTTAGTTTCGCATGTTTCGCTTTAAAAGATTTCGTCCAATCACAACAGAGCTAATTGCAGCGGCCGACCGGCGCGTGCTGTCATTTCAATTCACTTAAACAATTATATTACGCGCTCATTTGCACTCATTTTGTACTGTTATTATTGTAATATGCAAAATTTTGTTTATTAAGTTAGTGGGCTAGCTTGATTGTAATATTATATAGTTTAAACGAATCGAAAGTAGTGAAATTTTACTTGCCAAGTGTTGTGTTGTGTTTTTGTTTGTTACATCGTAAAGGTTGGTTTGTTTTACTTACTTTGTAATTTGTCGTGACACGGTTAGGTGAGAAATGGCAGCATTAGTACAAATTGACTGTTGTCTTACGGATTACCTATTAAATGACTTAAATTCGTTCTCAAAACAATCGTTCGAAAATAAAAAACATATCATTAAACAAGGACGGGCGCGTCCCGATATGAAAATTGATTATAGGCGTAAGGATGGGTTTTTCAAACATTTTCACAGTTCAGTGTATGATAAATATAATTGGATAGCGGGCAGTTGCAAATTAAATAAGTTATTTTGTTTTCCATGTTTGCTGTTTTCCGATACAAATAGTGCTTGGAATAAAACGGGTTTCTCAGACATCAATAATTTGACCAATTCGGCTAGGAAACATACTCAAACCGAAAAACATTTACGCAGTTGTATATTATTACACAATTTTGGAAATAGTAGAATAGAAACATTTCTCGGAAATAATTATGAATCCCATAATCGAAAAGTGGAACGTAATCGAAACTTAATGAAACGTTTAATAGACACTGTTGTTCTTCTTGGAAAACAGGAGTTATCTTTCCGCGGGCATAGTGAAAACGTTAATTCAGACAATCGTGGCAATTATATAGAAACATTATTTTATTTAAGTAAGTACGATAGCGTTATAGACTCCCATCTTGAACAATGCTCATCTACTTCACACTCCGTGTTTACCGGTCTATCGGGAGACATTCAAAATGATCTTATACAATGCACCGCGGCGGTAATTTTAGACGAGATTAGACGTGAGATTAGCCATACCAAATTCGTTTCAGTTATGATTGACGAAACCCCAGATGTCAGTCATAGAGAACAGTTGTCTGTTATATTTCGTTATTTGTCCGAAAATGGTCTGGAAGAAAGATTTGTAGGTTTTTACGACGTTAGCGAAAGCCGGACTGCGACTGTATTAGCGACTCAGTTGCTCGATATTCTTGAACAATATCGATGCAAAGACAAACTGATCGGTCAGACATATGACGGTGCCGCCGTTATGTCAGGTGAACGTGGAGGCGTTCAAGCACTAGTACGGGGTCAGTGCCCTCTCGCGCGTTTCGTACCGTGTTATGCTCATATTCTTAATTTGGTTTTAAGTAAATCTTTAGAAAATATTTCAGAATTAAAATCATTTTTCGGCCATATCAATGGAATTGTCAGGTTTTTCAACAAATCGTCGAAACGGTCAAATCTTTTAAAACAGTTTTCCGATCGTGGTATGCCTGGAGTAGCCGAAACACGGTGGCATTATCATTCGCGCATTATTAATGTTATATTTAATTGCAGGTTAGATATGATTGAAACCTTTAATCATATAGTAGATAATCCCCAATCGTGGGATGTTGATTCTATATCCATGTCGGAGTCGCTTGTAACTAAATTAGTTTAGTTTAGCAGTTTTGTTTCCTTTTGCATATTTTTTCAGAGATTGTTGCCAGAACTGACATTTTGTTTGCTTTTCAATCTTGGTTATCAGAAGAGTTTTTAAAACAATTTGATTTTATTTTCAATAGTATTCAGGAATATTGTGAACCACCACGACGGCGCCGGCGGATGGACACAGAAATTGACTTGAAAACACAATACAAGCGTTTATTCGTTGAAATAATAGATAACATCAAAAGCAAAATAAACTCCCGTTATTCATCGTTTCAAAACTTTACTTTTTTTGATTTAGTCAATAAGTCTAAATACGCGAGTTACCGTAGTAGTTTTCCCGAGGAAAGTGTGTCTGCATTAATATCCGAATTCCCGAATATATTTGATTTTCACGCATTAAAAAACGAATTAAAAGTTTTATACAGTACTTCAACATTTAATAATTTAGATATCTATGAACTTTATTTACATCTTTTTAAATCCGCGTTGAGTGAAGCTTTTCCTCAGCTTTTAATGTTATCTCAAATTGTTTTGACTCTTCCTGTATCGGTGGCTTCCGCTGAAAGGTCGTTTTCGGCATTGAAGCGAATTCATACCTATACACGAAACAGCCAAAGTGAGGCTAGATTGTCAAATCTCGGTGTAATTTCAATTGAAAAACATGTATTATTAAAATTGCATCAAAAAAGCGACTTTTATGATAATGTTTTGGCACATTTCGTAAAGAAAAACCGTAGAATTATGTTAGAATATAAAGAATAATTCTTAGGTAATTTTTCAGGTTGTAGAATAGGAATATTAAATAACGACGACAGACGACAAATAACAAAATTAAACATTTAGGTACGTATTTCTGCTGATATTTCTTTGCTACTAGCTTTTGCCCGCGATTTCGTCTGCGTGGACTTCAGACAGGTAGCCTATGTTCCTTTCCATGTTTGACATGGGATGCATGCAAAACTTCATCTAAATCCAGTTTTTGCATGATTGAGTAACATCTACACTGGCAAGTCAGGATTCACTTATTTTTGGTGTGTGAGTGTGAGTGACGTGTGCTTAAAACGGCTTTTTTTAAAGCCACTTTTATCATACTCGACATGCACTGTTCATATAATACCAGTGATGTCATGTATGGTGAAGGTGGTGAATACTAACAACACTAACACTGCATGCAACGCACACAATGCAAGCAAAGCACCCTAGTAGTGTAATTTATTGCACGTTTTTTTTACAAGAATTGAAATTTTGCTTATTCACGAGTTAGCCGTTTTTTGGTCCGGCTTTACCTTTATTTTTTTTCACCCCACGCCACTGGTAGCAACAAACAAGCTTATTGTAGGTATGTACCAATCAACGAAACCAGCATAATATTCATTATTCAGTAGGTCTGAGAATCGGCTACTGTCCACATTTTATATTCAGTTTGTTGAATAAGTAATAGTAAATAATAAATTTTGAATTTTTTAACTCGAGACTGACGACGACTGTTTGTGCATTTTGCAACTGGCGCCACGCCGGAATGGCGCCATATAATTATTATGACACTTCAATAAAATAATATTATTTACAAATAAAGAACTACGTTACATTACAACTTCAATTACTTTATATGGCAATAGAACGTTTGCCGGAACAACTAGTTTATAGCTGCGTTTATCAGTGCACCTGTACTAAGCAAACCAGGTATTAAGGCACTTCCGTTTCAATAGTGCTCGTTAAATGTTATTTCAAGTTTTGTACCAAACTTTTAGCCATACTTATATTACCTAATTTTTTAAATATTATGAGGTAAATTTTGATTTTGTTATTATTCTCGGAAATTTAAATTTAACTGTAACGGAAAACAAACTTAGCCGATGATATTAGGTATTTAAATACAAATAACATTTCTAATTCATCCTTTTCCAAATTTTGTTTCTTTTTGTTTTGAAATCACTAAGCTTTGGCTGGTTTTGTCGATTTACCTCTAAAATTTAAAGTGTGAAAATTATTTTCACATTACCTTTGGTTGGTTCTGAGTCTGGCTGGGTCGCCAATATGTACCATTGGTACATTACCATTGAAGGAGTAAATTAAACACAGAATACTGTATCTCTGAACGCTCTACTGTCGGCGGTGGCTCGGTAAGAAGTGGACGACAGCTCTCATGTCTGCCGGCCATATTCTCCAAATACCCACTCCTTGGTAGTGCGGCCATCTTTATTTATCAATACACTACAGTAACAATGCTGATACTTGAAATGACAATAGACAAATGGACGTATATTTTGTGTTTTAGTCAAGATATAATTTGATTCAGTCTTTAACCACCCTAAAAGAAGGTTGCTGCCACTAAATATTGTTTGTTGATTATGTGTTATTTTATTCTTTAGTTTTAAGGATTTTGAACCTAGAGGGTTAAACTAGGACCCTACCACTAAGACTTTTAGGCTTCGTCCACATTTGTATCATTTGCGCGATCAGATCTCCGATCAGATCTCCGTCGCGTATCATCGAAGCGTATCAAAATGATCATGCGTAGCGTATCATGATACGCCCCGATCACTATTAACCGCGTATCTGATAGGTGTCGTATCAAATACTCGCATGATCGGCAGAATGATCTAATAGGCGTCCACACTATGATACGCATACTTGATACGGCGCGATGATCGCGACAGAGATCTGATCGGAGATCTGATCGTGCAAATGATACAAAATATGTGCCAAGCTGTCTATCCGTCTCTCCGGTCGTCTTTAATTTGTCAGAAATGGTACGATGTCTACGTGCGCGAGTTCGACTCGCACGTGGCCGAATATTTTTATACTTAGTTTAATTGATAGCACGTTTGTATTCTTTATTATTGCCATTATATAAGAAGCCAATATATTATAAGAAAAGAATTTCAGTTTTATAACACAATTTTTTTCCTAACAACCTGTCGAGTTGAAAGGTCAAATCAAGAATAGAAGAAACTTATGCCACATAACAGAATAACAGCATTGATTTGTCTCCGCCGGGGGTCGGAAACTTTCCGCTTCCGACCAATTTACGTAATGCAATAACCTCCCCCCTATCCCCCTAGCCTACCCCCTCTCCCCTCTAACAGTTATTTCCATAAAGACAGATAAATATCCCGGCGCGTCCCAAACACCATGTATTATGGCCAGACGTAAATAACTTGTAAAAATTCAGGGTCGTTGGTGGAATTGCTAGTTTGATATATTTTTGCCCGACAACGCCAAAAGGGTGATGATTTTGACAGGATATGCTTTGTACTTTAAAAATATTACTATCGCGGACGATGTCGCGGGCATGAGCTAGCCTGATATGAAATTCCACCGAATTTGTTGTCAAATTCCTCCGAAAGTGCACCGATTTTGATGACATTTCGAGTCGACGTTTGTTTTTCTTACCTGAAATAACATCATAGTGGATGCACATTCCTGAATTAAACTGTAAACTTTGTCTGCCAGTCTGATAATTTGAAGAAGTTGTCATTGCAGAAGTTGTAATTTCCTTTCTAGTTCTCATATTCCCACAAAACAACATTAGCCGGGACAGCTAGTTATTCATATAGATCCTGACTAGTCAGGGTTTTGTATTTGATAACGAGATACGGGATCTATATGAACAAGCTCACCAGGGACCGCCAGTCAATATAATATAGGATTGACTTTGCTCATATCTATGTTGGATTTGTTCGGTAATATAATTTTATTCTTTTGAGTCTGAAATTATCATTTTACAATTAATCTGGATTCAAGCAAAATTAGGCCGCAAATTAGGCTTGTCTAAGTAAGACTTGGAGGAATGGACATAAAATTTTACTTTTAATAGCGGGAAAGTGTAAAGGATCTGCAAAGTTTACGCACTTATTATAAGCTGACAACTTGATTCATAGCCAAACGGTGGACCTCCGTTATTTGGTCGCGTTACGTCAAACCCAGTCGACAGATCACAACTAGCATTGAATTAGCCCGAACAAATTAGTAATTACATACATGTGTTCGTTCCCCTGAATCAATTTTTTTAATTGTACAATTTGACGGTAAGCATTTAGGTCCAGACAATCATAATTTGGCAGACAAGCATTATAGTGAAAACTCAATCAAAAGTATCACTCGATCTACCTGACTATCAACTCAGCAAACGCACTTACTTTACATTTTACAAAAACCCATCTCGATATCAGTCTCAAGATCGCGATCATTATGGGCGTCTCGTCCTCGCAACTCCGACAATCCCAACTTTTTGTCTCAACTCTCAACAAAAACACAAAAGATTTGTGTTCGGAATGTTTTATTGAGTAAGTTTTTTCACTCGTTTGTTATATTGACTGATTTCGGTGGCGATAGGGTGGTCACTCGTTTGCGATCGTTTTGATGCATCGCAAATTGGTTGGAAAATGGTTTCTTTGAAAGTTAAGAAGAGAATACTATTTAAACTTACCCTCCCATATTGCATTGTGCTCCAGAGGAGCGTGGTTCTTGACTGCGGAGATCGTGGGTTCGATTCCCACGTTGGAAAAGTTTATACCATGCATTGATTATTTTCAATGCAAAGAAAGAAACTTTTCCAATTCAATCCAATTTCAAATTCCAATTATTTTCCTAGGATAGTCGGTCCTGTGCCTGAACTCTCACGAGTCGTGTCGATCATTCATCCCACTGGGTTGTGAGTGTAAAAAACAAAAGAGAGAACTGTAAGCCTCTAAACTTTAAAATGCTACGACGTGAAGTAGAACGTGAATTCCTCAGTAATTCATTAAGCCACTCAGGTCAGTACATTTGCGTTTCACAATCCGCCACTGTCGAGAGCTGGGCAAATAAGTCACTTCATTGTGGAAATTACTGAGTTAAGTAGAGCACTTACATAATATCTAACTCTGCGATAGGCTGCGTAAAATTTAAATATCGCTTCATGAAACTGGGGAAATTTGTTTGTGTACGAATTCCTCCAAAACGGATAGACCGATTTTGCTAAAATTTTGGTGACATCCAGTGAACTTTAAACTACAGGAAGAGTAACTCCGTCAAAAAAAGTGCACCAAAAGGCTACAAAATGTGACCCGAATACATGTTTACTTTATGCATGTGTTTGGTACACATTTTTCGTGTATATATACACGAGTGACATTCAACCAGGTTGACATCATGTCAATTATTATCAAACTCATTTTACAATTTGTTTACTTACTTTTTACGTAGCTTTTTACAAAACTTTCGTTGTTAAAATGCCTAAATGCCCTTTGAAATGGTGTAGAAGATGACTTATCTAGTCGTATCTGTATGACAGATACGACTTTTAATACAGGAATAACCTTTCAAGTTTCATCAGTAAGTGAATTTTTTTAAATTATGCTTAGGTAAAGTTCTTGTATTTTTTACAACCCAAAAACATGCCCAAAAAGATGGTTTATTTAAGTTGGATGCCAGGGTATTTGCGTAAAATTAAGCTGGTCTCTTGTGTTTGTCTTATTAAGTTTACATGTTATTGTAAAAATGCAATAATCAAAAAATAATATAATTACAAATTTTTTACAAAGTCGCCATGGACAGTGTTATGCAAGATGGAACAATTTAATCATAATTCATAAACGAGGGTCTGACTGACATCAGTATGGAGTATCTTATTTTTATAATGCCGTTCGTACTTCGTTTAGTAAAAAACGAACCGAATTGGATGCCGAGCCAGATTACTCGTTTATGTAGCATACACTTTAATAGTCATGAATCATGATATATTTTGTATGAGTAATGACTGAAAATTAAAGAGATTACGAAAATCTGCATTTGTACCGTAAATTTTTTATTTCAATTCTGTAATAATTCTGTAATAATTTAGCACATAGATTTTTGTAATCTGAAAACGTCTTGTCTAGGTGCTCTGGATAGTTTTAAATTCGTCCGAGTCATACAAGGTTTGTTCAAAATTATTATATATTATTATTATCGATGACTTAAGGATCAGAGGAAAATGTTTGATTTTAAAATAATAATAATGTACTCCTTTCTTCGTGATAGTAGATATGTTTGGTGTATACTGCATAGTGCCATCCGCTTTTGACAATTATTGTCCACGGCTTTGTTTCATAACTATGACATTGACAATAACCGCGCAGGCTGTTGTCCAGCGCGCAATATTATGATACGTTACCTGGGAAACGACCTTGGCGAGAATCTGAATTGTCATATTTTAGTGTTCGAAAAGGAGCCAAATTTAAAACGGTTGAAGTATGGGAGTAACGTTTGTGACATCGGTATTTTGTAATTGCTCTCTTCCCTAACAGGTTTCAGAATCGGCTAATATATTTTTTTTATCAATCAATCAAATCTGAAACTCGCTTATAGCAATGTGGAAGTTCTGAAACGAGCTGTCGTCTTGACAACACCTCACTCCATCCCTAAATGACGCTCTAGAAGCATATTCCTGCATGACATTATGGCAGCAACGTTTACTGACTTAGCTTTTATCACACAATTTGAAGTAACTTTTCCACGCCGGTTTCGGTGACGGTGGCCGGTTACATTGAACCACCGACAACAAGACCGACACGCCTGACTAGAAATCAGTCGCAGGACCGACATTCGTTCCCGTCCGATCATCTTATTTGTCAGAAAATCAGGTGATCAGCCTGCATTGTCTTAACTAATATTGGAAATAATGTTTCCAATGCAGGAATCGAACCCACGACCGCAAAAACAAGAGCGACGTTCTAAACCACTGGACTATGGAGGCGTTAATATAAAAAACGTAGTTTAAATATTCCAAAAGTGTTTTCTCATTCTAATCTTCTAGGTCTAAGCAGCAGGTTACTCCAATATGGCTGTGATAATAAAATCGCCAATGTCAAACAATTGGGTCGCTTTAAAACCGAATTAAATGAACCGCAATCAGTTTTGACAGCACCAACAATATGTGACGCCATGTTACGAGAACTGTCACGGCACAACCCTCGTTACACTTTAAACACACCGCACAAGACAAATACAACATTAACTGAATGAGTTTACGGTTCATTTTAACAATAACAACAATACGGACACGAGTGTGTCAGTTTTGAATCCTCGTATTTGCGAAATCCAACTCTATAACGTAAATACAAAGTTGGTTTTTCCTTGAGCATGTAAACATCGCTCCAGTGTGACAAGGGTAGGGTTGTCGAATGTAAATTGTACGTCCGGGCGATGTATCAGCCGTTTTTAAATGGCCGTGTTTCATTTCATTACAGTGTACTCATTAAGTAATTGACTTAGTCAATTTGTCATAATTTGTCCCTTTTTCAAGGGTATAAAATATCATTTAGTTGAATGGAGCTGAAATTTTTATTCCAAAGCTTAAAACGCTAAGGGAGTGCGCATTGATGTACCGTCGAGGAAATTGATTCCTAGGCAGTTGAGAGACCAACGTCATTTGGTCGGATCACGTCAATTTATGTTAATTGTGATCTGTCGGCTGGGTTTGATAAAGCTCGACCTAACTTCATAGGTTCCCCATCTGCCTAGGAATCAACTTCTCTGATAGTACATTTATTCAACCAGCCTGTTAACACTCCAAAAACGTACGTAAACTGCTTAAAGTCTTCACAACGGTCGTTGCTTCACTAGATTATAAAAAGACTGTGTTTTGACTTTTTATAGAGAATAGCCAAAAAATATAATCATGCTTAACCTTAGCGAGCATTATCATCGATATTTTGGACAAAATATTTTCAGTCCCAGTGAAAGACATAGGAATGCTTACATAAAAATGTACGATTCCCACAACAAACTTCGCAACAACGCGTTGCGAGTAGCATTTGATAAAATATAAAACCTACAAAATATTCTAGATAAAGCAAGGTTCACACAATGAATAATGCAGTTCCATGTTTGTACGTACATAATATAAAATGTAATCTAATGTCCGAACGAGTTAGGGAGCCGTTGCCACTTTATTTCTCTCGATATTAGAATCCGACCGTTCGGGAAGCGGGCGATGATTCAGCTGTTTAATATGGCTGCAGTGCTCGAGACATATAGAGGATGGATGGAGCGTTTCATAATTATGGCCTTACTGGACCTCGTAGAAAATCACTAGATATTGTCGTTATGTATAAGAGCTATGCTAATAATATTATTATACTAATATTCAAAATAACGAGTCACAAAATCTGAAATTACAGAAATTACAAATAACAGAATGATAGCCTTTAGAAAACTATTATTGCAAAGGTTTTCTCCACTTACATTACTTTCCAGGGTCCTTTTTTAAAATCTCGAATCCTATGATCGCACAGCGGCGTGCAGAGCAATATGACACAGGGTATGCGGGGCCCAGCGGAGTAGTTGGATGGCCTTTATTATATGGTCGGAAAAAATCTTAATAGCGCAATGTAGCCAGCGACAGCAATATTGCCAGCGCCATCTATCGAGAACATCGAGAACTATTTTAAGTACTCACCTAATCGGCTTCAATTTTCACATAATCATGGTTCCGGACTCCGGTTACTTGAGATTTACTATATTCTGATGTAAATACTATAGATGCAAGATTTCGGCCACCTCAAATATCTTATGCAAGTGAGTGATAGTTACAGAACACGTCCCTCGCAAGATATCCGATGTGGCCGTTAAAAAGGCCGATTTTCATGTGATTCGCAAAATATATAAATAAACTTAATAATAAAACTATGGGTTCGTAAAAAACAAACTACTCATTCATTTATAGATTAAATCTATGCGCCTATCCTTTTTTAAATATAATTCTAGGATATCGTCATATAAACTTGGATTGCGTTTTAATTCTATCATTAATGCCTTTTCTATAGAAATCATGGAAAGATCTGTAAGTCGTTGTTGATTTTGTGTGTTTCTCAAATATGTGTGGATACGTTTTAAACTCGAAAATGAACGCTCTGCCGATGCGCTGCTTGCTGGGATAGTCACAATGAATTTCGCTAATCGTAACACTTCAGAAAAAACTTTATTCAAATTGTCATTATACAAATTTTAAATAATACTAAATACACAACTATTTGCAAATTGAGGTGGTCTATAAATACAGCGCAATTCATTTTTCAATTTATCAAAATTAAAATTCGCCTGATATTTACTAGTGAATTCTCTGATTTCATTTTCAGGGAAACATTCACTATATTTTCTAAAATTCTCACAAGAAAGTAGCTCAACAAACTTTAAATCTTTAATGTTTTTATAACGATTTCTTAATTCACTCACTACATTATCAATTATTTCAACAAAAATTCGCCGATAATGTATTTTTACATCATCGACATTGCGCTTTCTTTTAGGTGGTCCGGTTATGTGAACGGCGGCATCATAATAGATCTCGAACTTCTCTCTGAAACGTTCTAAAAATGACTCTAACTCTTTTATCTTTCTTACACAATACGCGATGTCACTAGTTTTTTTTTGCAAAATACCGTACAGAATATCCGTTTCTGCAAAAATATCTGCGAAAGATTTTAATAGAAAATTAAATTCAAATTCTTTCATATTAAATAAAAATGAACTGACTTGTGTCAGTGTTTCACCATCCCAGTCTTGTGTATTTTCGTTCATATTTTCAAACAATTCTAGGAGGTGGGTGGACTCATTATTAATTACATTAACCGTGCGCGAGTGATACGTCCACCTTGTTTCCGCGACACGAGGCAGCTTTTTCATATCGGCAAAGTTGTTGTAATGGGCCATTCGCTTTGTACTAGTGTGGAAAAAAGCTGCGATTGATTTTATAATACTAAAAAAGCGTTTTGTTTCAGCAACTTGTTCGAAAGATTTCGATAAAACTAAATTTAATACATGTGCTGAACACCAAACGTACATAGCTTGTGGACATTTTTGCCTCACCAAAGCCTGCACGCCATTAATTTGTGAGGATAAAACTGCTGCCCCGTCGTAAGTTTGTGCAACTAATTTGGATACACAATCGAACTCTTCTAAAACTTCCAAAATTATAGAACTCAAGGCTACAGCGGTCCGATCCGCGCTGACATCAACATATTTGATAAATCGATCAACTACTTCTGAATCACGAAAATATCTCAAAATTAATACTAATTGTTCACGGCCGCTAACATCAGGAGTCTCATCTACCATGACGGCGACAAAATCGGACTGTTTAATTTCGGCTTTAACGCGATCGATCACCACACATGCAAGGCTCGAGATCAAATCATTCTGCGTACGGTTCGACATGCCCGTGAATGAGGTACTCGCATTCTGTAAAAGGGTTTCTAAAACTCCATCATACTTGACTTATAAATTTACTATTTCTAAATAATTACCCCTATTTAACGACGATACTGACTCATCGTGACCGCGAAAAGCTAATTCTTGTTTTCCCAGAAAGCAAACAACATCGATCAGCCTATGAAAAATGTTTCTATTGCGATCGACTTTAGCATTATGCCTCTCAATATCTAATCGTAACTGACTGTTGATACTCATTTCAATATGAGATTTACCAAAAGTATTTAATTTTAAGCAGGCCTCCAGATGTTTTTCTGTATGGTCATGCTTTTTTGCCGCGTTATAGAAATTATTTAAATCTGAATATCCTGAATCAGTCCACACTGAACTACAATTATTAAACAACATGCAAGGAAAACAATATAATTTAATCGTGTGCACACAACCACACAGCCAGTTATATGATTCATAACTTTTAACATGAAACTTCCGAGTTACATTGCCTTTTTGCTGGTTTAATTGTAACTCGGGTACACACCTACCTTTCGACACAATTTGAATCTTTTCACTGAATGACAATTGTGAAAACTTGTTATTTTTAATTTTTAATAAACACACATTCTCAACACAGACCTCACAGTCAAATAACATTTTTAAGAAATCAAAAACGCACTTAATATAGAAACTCAGTTATAACTATTAAACTGTCAAAATGTGCAAACTTTTAAATGTTAAAACAAAAAAGTCGTTTTAGAAAACTATAAACTTGCGCAAACAAAAATTATCGTAACAGTGCTCATCACATGAAAAAAGAAAATGGCATTCCAAAAATACTAAACATTAATGTAATGTAAACAAATATAACCCTTACTAAACAAAAATGCATTATACATGCATACGCGTAATTAGATTTCCGTCCATTATTTTTACTCGGATTATAATAGGCAACGAAGTGTGAAGTGCAACGAACCCGAACCGAATGCCGCGTCGGAGGCGCTTGGGTAAGTTCGGAAATCGGAAGACCTGCCGGCTGCCGCAGTCCTTGAAGCTACTTGCCCGTACTAGGCAAATGAGATATTCATGTCTGTGTGCGTTTGCAATCTGTGCGCCGATACAAAAATCTCATCGCACACATATGCCCGAGGTCTGCGAGACGTAAAGTGCCTACCTCCACTCGGCGCGCCGTTACGATTAAATAATAATGTTTTTATGAAGTTTTGCAAATTAGTTTTTGCTATTTTATAAATTTAGGCGTTTTAAGTGTATTCGTTTTTTTACTTTATATAATAACTAACGTCATCTAAAACGTGCGAAAGTTAAATTAAAATATGTGTATAGCAAGTATTTATCATTAGGTAAGCAGTGCTTTTATGCCTTTATGGTACGCACGTCCATGTGATCGCAGCTTGTCTCACTCGCACGAACACTTGTAGCATCACGCAAGAATAGGTGAGCCTGAAATGGAAACAACAGTGAATTTTTACCTTCTAACTATTATACTAACTTACGTAACTATTCAAAATCTTGTATGTCACGTGACTTTTTATACAAGACAAACACAAACAGGCCTTTTTAGTTAATGGTTGTATGTATTTTAATAAGTAATGTCCCTAAAATTTAATGATGAAGAGCTGAATACAAATGGGAAGTAAACTGTACATTTCCGAATTATTAAAAATTCCACCCAACAAGACTCCAGCCGTCGATTCAATGACAGTATCGCTCCTCTCTCCATGTCTGTGTGCTTCCGAAATTGCTTTTCGCCGTCACTACTATGGAAGATATTGAGGGCCTACAGACAGCTATTGCTGCTTACCAGGTAAATACTGTTAGTATGTTTGCCACTTGTTTTTGAAGTGATTGTAAACACCTGATAGATTTTCTTTCAGACTATCTGAGGGCACGGGAGTGCCCCCGCCAAGATGAGCCAAGCGAAGCGCGCAAGGTTTCTTATTACCCAACTGCAGAGGCTACAGCTATAGTTATCAGCCTATGTATGTATGTATGTGTGAGTATGTTGGTAGATATATTATGTACGTTGTGAATTGTGGCACTATATTTTAAGCAAACGGGTACCTATGCTAATTTTGATAAACTTAGGCCTAATTAAAAATTCAATTGCCTATTAATACAAGAAAAGGTTTTTATTATCGACTGTAATTAATTGCTGTTAACCGTACTCGTTTTTTCTTTTTTTTTTTTAGTATTGACATACTTGGATGTTTATTTTTATTTGATATTAGTTATATCGAACCGAAAATTAAAATACAGGCTTGAGGCTTACCTAATAATTATACAGGGTGTAACAAACATAACGCTGCTTTGGAAGAATAGTGTATTATTACCAAATAATACAAAATTGAGTTTTCAACGACATTCAACGTAAAATTATCTGTTTTGTATACTCAGTAAAGATCGTATTTCTATAACAATTTTTACGGCCGTGGCGCCACCAAAAGACTGTATCCTTTTGGTCAATTTTGGCCTCACTTTTTTGTAGACAGCGTTGTATCGCAAGTTGTAACTTACCTTTAGAAGTAAACTCTAGGTTGGTTTTCTGGCATATGGTGATATAACAAAATAATACAGATTTTAAGTGCGCCTTAATCTAGAATACTGCATTATTTCGAGATGTGACACTATTGTATCAAAAAATCTACAAGAACTCTCAGACACTTCTCATAAACAAAGTATCATTTGGGATTACTACGTTGTTGTACAAAAAGTCAGTATCAATTAAATGTACTAAAATTAGTTATAACTGTTTATAACAAAAGATAGAGTCGATAGTATTTATACAATAAAAATTATAACGTTTTTCTAGATAAATTATATCGTTTTTGTAATTGTATTTTTCATATTGTAACTGTATCTGTTAAAAAATATGTTGCATTATTGGACTTGATACAGTATTTCAGATAAAAAGCAACACAAAACGCATTTTTTTAAAATCAGATACCTATTGAACTAATCGGAATGAGCCTACAGAACCTAATATTTTAGTGGGTACTTAGTATTTTTTACTTATCAACTCTTTATAATCCAGGTAACTAATTACTAGTAACCTAGATTATAAAGTGACATAGTGATTTATCAACGCACAGCCCAAACCATTGAACGAATCGGACTGAAATTTGGCATGCAGGTAGATGTTTATGACGTAGGCGTCCGCTAAGAAAGGATTTTGATCAATTTTACCCTCAAGGGGATGAAAGTTTGTATTAAAATTTGTCAATTTTAAATCAATCGGGCTGAGACTTTGATACCTAATTAATAATAATACTTCTTAATTCATGAAGCCCCAAGCGGCCACATCCGGCCGCGATAACAATGAAAAAGCTATTGTGTCTCGTTTTGCCACGACTGATGGGTTAATGCGAGCTAAGCCGCGGGAAAAGGCTAGTTAACTAATAAAGACGCTGATGCATCTGAACAAATGTGCTAAATTTCAAAAGTGTATGGATTTATATTTGTGTTTGCATATCTTCGAAACTACAGGTCCGATTTAGATCATTTTTTTTTTTTTGTACTAGGTATTCTTCAAATAATTGAATTCTACAAGTTTCATCAAAATTGGCCCAGTAGTTTCAGAGATACTGAAACTACTGTACCAATTTTCGGAGATAATTTTGAAATAGGTTTAATCTTTTTAAAATACTATTTTGATTGATGTGTAGTCTTTATCGGATATTTTTTCATGTTTTACGATTATACTACTGGAAAATCAAGCAGAAGATAGAATGTATAACCAAATGCGTGAATCGTGATACTATCTCCTTTACGACCTGAAAACAACATTTTAGATGCAGAAGATTTTAGCTGATCTTCTGCAGCTATTGTTCAGGTGACAGCGTTAAGGATCCGTCTGATGTAATTATAAGTGATGACTTTTATTCAGATTCTAACCACAGTGACTTAAATAATTATAATAAGCAATTTAATAGAAATAACTTTGCTGAAAATGGCCCTAAAGGTCGACCTTTAGGGCCATTTTCAGCAAAGGACAAGAAAATGTCGACATTTTCTTGTCCTTTTAAGTTTAAGTTCTATAATTTTACTTTGTATGATATTAAAGCCAAAGATATTTAAACATTAAACTGTTTCGTATGGCATGAAGGCGAAGCTAAACGTGGAGAGCTATAGAAATTGGTACCTGTGTACTAAAATTGAGGAATTGTTCGGAATCATACCTCCTGCAACTTTTTGCCATGTTCCACGCGAAAAATATACGATCCTCATTACTTTGATGAGTGGCAGTCTTCCACCGTGCGTTTTTCACGTACCCGTTACCACGAACTATCACCAGCACTATTTCCAGACCAATACGATCTGCAAACCTTCAAGAGGAGAGCGTATTCCCTCTTGAAAGGCTGGCGACGCACCTGAAACTCTTCTAATTTTGCCAGTGTTAAGGGTGACTGTAGTTGCTTTGAAATGAGTGTGACAGTGTTCACTCTGTCAGAGCTGTTCACTGCGTAGAGCGTCAAATCTAAAGAAGCCTCAAGTCTGGTGCGATCTGTACACCTGATCAATACACACAGATAATACAAACTACAAAGTGCGCAGAAGACTGGTACCCGGTCTATGAAGTATAATATGAACTGACCCTTGCTGATTATTATTACCAAAAGTTTAGCTACTGCTATCGGCAGGAATAGAATGTGAGTCAACAACAGTATTTTAAAAAAGTTATGCCACTTTTTTATGTTTAGAGTATTAAACTCTGTTTTGTGTTTAGGGTTCATAATTTTTTTCTAATTTTTAAGTTGATAAAGGCTGTATTGTTAAATTATAAGCTTTTTGAATTTCTCTGTATTATTTTCGGATTTTTTAAGATTCTATGCTACAATAATTACTTAACACACGTGAGCAATTTTAAAGATGTTAAACTTTCGCATTTTTAGGATTTTGTACCCAAAGGAAAAAAAAACGCGACCCTATTACTAAGACTTCGATAACTGTTCGTCCGTCTCTAGACTTCTGATTTTTTTTTACAGATTGTGTATTTCTGTTACCGTTATAACAACAAATACTAATAAAAATAAAATAATATTTCAGGGACCTCGCATACAACAATTAACGTGTTTTTGGCCTTTTTTGTTCGATATTAGACATTAGTAATGGTAACAAGTAGGTAATTATGGACTACTTTCACACACAAATTTTCACTTCAGTTACAATAATTATGCGTACCTAAACAATTATCAACATTAAAATAAAATGTATAAGGGGGCCCCTATACGAAAAATGCATTTTTTTTGCCTATTTTCGCTCTACTTGGTAGATTATTCTATATTTTTTCTAATTTGAGTTTATTCATTACTTGCTGTAAAACTAGTTAATACTATATTTTTCCATAAAACTTGTTACATACAGTAATCATTTTTGTAAAAGAACGACCAAATTGGTATTGTAACACTACTGATTTAAAATGAATAGTGTTAAGATGTCACATATCAAAATGTATCAGTATCACTAAGAAAAATATAATGAATATTTTGTATTATTTTGAAATACACCACTGTTATTAAAAAAAACCTTATTTTTTTCTACATTTTTTTTGCAATGAGCCAGTAATCTTCATAAGTTCGTCTATGTTATTTCGTTATAAGTCTGAGACCAAGTAGTTATTTTCAATATTTAAGTACTAAACAAGTATTATTCTCTTAAAACATTTATGAAACATAAACTGCAATATATTTTCCTTGTTTTTATCCAGTTTTTATCAACATTAGCGCAGTAAATAAAAAAATATCACCATTTGAAGATTTGAAAAAAACTTTAAAGTGCTCTACTGAAAAATTCACTCATTTTGAGTTACGACAGTATTCTTCCAAAGCAGCGATAAGTGTTAATACTTTAGGGTGTGTATGTCTTCCTTGTCTAAGAGAGTTCACTGTGAAAGTAGCAGTGCTGAAAGGCCAGATTTTTTTTTCACTTTTGTATAGAAAAACTCGTGACGCTCGGGCGCTTGCCCATACAAAAGTGAAAAAAAAAATTTGGTCAGCGCTGAACGCTGCTACTTTCGCAGTGAACTCTCTACAAGGAACACATACACACCCTAAAGTATTATCACTTATTTTTGTTACACCCTGTATTATTGTTTGTTCTTCTACGATCGGTCCGATAACCAATATCGTATGGCACAGCTTAAAAACAAACTTAGCATTTAAAAAAAAACAATTTTTACTTTTGACCTCTCGGCCTTTAAAAACGCAAGGGCGGTTCTTAGTTAAAAATACCCTGAACTCTAAACAACTCGAAACAACTATTGGCATTATCGTTAAAGGTTGTGAAATTAAATGCCTGAAACCGGCCAAAAACTTGTAACAACTAATGCTACCATTCTCAATATCGTTTGCCCTGTTAAATTTTTTTCTAACCTAACTCTTATTTTTATCTAACCTAACTCTTATTACGACGAGATAAGGTTTGATTTCGTTAGCGAATTCAGAGTTAATTAATTCCATGGCCTTTTGTCCGTCAATATGACGGTCGAAATATATACAGCCTTTTGTATGTTGCGTTTGTTTTTACACGACGACAGTGAGATGAATGGATATTTTCTGGGGACCTACGTATTAGGGTTGATTCAGATCGCAACGCGACGCGTAGATGCATTTCTAAATTTATATGGATTTGACAGATTCGCAAGACATCTCATGCAATTGAAATCTGTCAAATCCATACAAACGGGAATCCGTGCATTCTGGTCTCTGGCCAAAGCTATTGAAGGAAATTTCTGCAAGCCAACCCTACTATCCCTACACGTAGGAAATGGATCATTGGCCCAGGACGCAAAAGACAAAGCCGATCTTCTGGGCAAGCTCTTTGCGTCAAACTCGACCCTGGATGACGGGGGGCAGAAACCGCCGACCATACCGCGATGCACGAGCATCATGTCGGATATTCGGTTTCATCAGCGCTCAGTGCGAAAAGCCCTCCGTTCCCTTGATATCCAAAAGTCGAGTGGGCCTGACGGAATCCTATTGTGTTGAAAAAGTGTGCTCCAGAGTTGGCTCCGGTCTTGACGCGTCTTTTTCGGCTCTCCTATTCCACTGGCATCGTCCCGGCTTCCTAGAAGACAGCCTTGGTGCACCCGATCCCCAAAAAAGGTGATCGCTCAAATCCTTCCAACTACAGACCAATCGCTATAACCTCTCTCTTCTCGAAGATAATGGAATCCATTATCAATAGCCAGCTTTTTCGATACTTGGACGGCCAGGGATTACTTAGCGACAAACAATACGGGTTCCGTAAGGGTCGCTCGGCTGGTGATCTCTTGGCGTACCTGACTCATCGTTGGGCTCAGGCCATTGAGTCGAAGGGAGAGGCATTGGCTGTTAGTTTGGACATTGCGAAGGCCTTTGATCGGGTTTGGCATAAAGCGCTGCTATCAAAGCTTCCATCATACGGGCTGTCCGAGAAATTATTTAAGTGGGTCACTAGTTTCTTAGCAGACAGAAGCATTAAGGTCGTAGTTGACGGCGAATGCTCGGAAACTCAGTCTGTTGATGCTGGTGTCCCTCAGGGCTGTGTGCTATCGCCTACTCTATTCATACTGCATATCACGGGTTTTACGAAGGGCGCGGGCCTGGCGGCGGGTGGACGGGTCCGCCGCATAACCATTCCATAGCATTGAGTCACACGCACAACTCATAATATTATATAAGTAGGTACTTATTTTATATTATATTGTCATATTAATTATCGTATCTTGTAACTTATAGAATTCCATATATATTTATATATAAAATAATATTTTGTATGTTATAATGTATTGCTGAGTGCTTATCTGTTCCTGTTTCCAGATGACGGTTTACTAGGAATCACATAATATCAGGCACTGTGGTGTACGTCACGGTGATATGCCTGAGTGGTGTCCTTTTTGGCAGTAGACATGACAATGCACTACTTGTACCGTTCCTCATGCTGTTATTATGCTATTATTTTTGTAATTATTTTTCTTTTATTTTTCTTTATGTACTGTAATATTGTGTATTGTCTTATGGTAGTGTAATGTCATGTGATGTCTTATTGTTAAATAAACGTTATTATTATTATTATTATTATTATTATTATCAATGACATGTTACAGACCAACGGCATTCATTGCTATGCGGACGATAGTACAGGTGATGCTGTATATACCGGCTCCCCCAATATTTCTCGGCAAAATGTCACTGAGAGTCGAAACGAACTTGTGTCTAAGGTGGAGAATTCATTGGAGAAGGTCTCTGAATGGGGTAGACGTAATTTGGTCCAATTCAACCCCGCCAAGACACAAGTCTGCGCGTTCACCACTAAAAAGTCACCAATGGTCGTATATCCTCGTTTCGAGGGCACATCTTTAACCATCTCCCCTAGCATTGAGATACTTGGCGTCAACATATCGAGCGAAGTCCAGTTCCGATATCATCTAGAGGGTAAGGCCAAATTAGCCTCGAAGAAACTTGGTGTTCTTAACAGAGCGAGACAGTACTTCAGTCCGGACCAACGCTTACAACTCTACAAGGCGCAGGTTCGGCCTCATATGAAATATTGTTCTCATCTCTGGGCAGGGGCGCCTAAATACCAACTGCTCCCTCTGGATCGTATCCAACGAAGGGCCGCTCGAATTGTTGACTGCCATAGTGTTTCAAACAGCTTGGAACCCTTGGAATTACGCCGAGATGTAGCTTCACTCTGCATCCTCTATCGGTTGTATCACGGGGAGTGCTCTGAGGATTTGTTCGGAATCATACCACCGGCAACTTTTCACCATAGTCCCACGCGAAAAACATACCATCCTCATCACCTTGATGAGTGGCAGTCTTCCACAGTGCGTTTTTCGCGTAACTTTCTGCCGCGCACTCTAAAACTCTGGAACGAACTGTCACCAGCAGTATTTCCGGACCTATACGACCTGCAAACCTTCAAGAAAAGAGCGTATTCCCTCTTGAAAGGCCGGCAACGCGCCTGCAGCTCTTCTGATGTTGCGAGTGTCCATGGGCGACGGTAGTTGCTTACCATCAGGTAACCCGTTTGCTCGTTTGCCCCCTTATTTAATAAAAATAAAAAAATAAAAATTAATGCCTCGCCGCGCCTCGCCTCGCCTCGTCACGTTGCGGTCTGAATTGACCCTTACGCCACAACCAATCAGCGGCCATATTCGAAAGTTGTACAGCTTCGCAAGCAAAGAACGATCGAAAGAGCGTATACAGCATCTATAATATTGCACATTTGTTTGGTCGGCAAATAGGTAAGACTACTTAACTAGACGTTAACCCGGCAATCATTGTTTTGCCATAAACTTTATGAGAACCAGTGCAAGTGCAACTTTCAGATCTACTCAATAAGCACACAATTTTAAAGGTAATTTTTCGATCTCTTGCCACTACAAAGCAGCGAAGGCATTGATCGCTAGACCAATTTTGATGGAAAATGAAACCTATAGCCTAGTTCACAACGTGGCATTTTATTTGAATTGGTGTCTACCGTCAAACAAACATAGCGACAGATAATTTTACATTGACACGACATTTCATGTAACAAGCACTGCTATTATGCAGAGGCTAACAACCACTACGCGTGTATATGAGGTCTAACATTATCTAATTTAACAATGCGCTGTTACTACGAACTCACCAGGCAGTATGCGTATAATCGCGGTATTACGGCCTGCTGCATACGTATAAACGCAGTATAACGGCCCGTTGTATGCGTGTAACTGGGCTGTAGTGACTAGCTTTATATTCATGGACTGTATCATGAGCTAGGTTATCTATTCATGACCTGCCTATTCCATTTTGTCACCACAGTATTTTATTACCCGCTGAATGTCGTTTATCGCTTAAAGCATACATTTTTCCGGGATAATGTCTTATGTTTTTACCAAGATTCAAAGTAAATAACCAGCGAAATTGGTCAGTGGATAAGGTATGAAAACCGACAAGTAAACACTTTCATATTTTAATACTATAGAAGAAATAAGTTTGAATTAGCGTCATTATCGTACCTTCTATAATCTACATCCATACTAATATCATAAATGCGAGAGTGTGTTTGTCTGTTCGTTTGTCTTTCAGTCTGTCTGTTACATCTTCACGCTCAAACCGCTGAACCGATTTTGCTTGGGACCCGAGGAAGGACATAGGATAGTTTTTATCCCGGAAAAATGCGCGGTTTCTGCGCCTTCTATTAGAACTTAATCGTCCATCTGTATCCTTCTGTTAGCAGGCAGTAGTGAAAAAGAAACGGCAATATGGGTACATACCCTACACTGCAGTGGTTCTTAACCGGTGGTCCGCAGACCACTGGTCCCTGGAGACATTCCAAGTGGTCCGCGAAGCCATCCTAATAATATAATGTGAGAATTCAGAAGTTAGTAAAGAGTACGCCAGTCATAAAAATCACATTGAATTAAAATCTATAACTTTAAGATTTTAGTAAAAAAAATAAAAATATGAGTGCTTAATTTAGGTAAACCAGCTGGGTGGTCCCCGGCAAGACAAACATTTGGTAAAATGGTCCCTAATAACTAAAATGTTAAGAACCACTGAACCACCTACAGAAACGGGTATATTATATTTTCACCGCTCAGTGGAAAAAGAGGAGGACATTACTTCCTCTTCTACGCCGTGTCGGCGGTCTACCATCTTACGAATTTTCGTCAGCTGGTCACAATATGTCCTGAGTCTTCAATTTTTTACCAATCCCAGAAAAACGCCGCTACGAAAGTTTTCACTTTAATATTGTAAAAGTTATTCGTTCACGTTAGTACGTATAATACCTCCGTGTGAGATGGCATTATACCTCCCCACAAATCACAAGTTGGCAGAGCTCCGCATCATTTGTTGTTCCTAAACTGTTATGGAGATAGATTTGGCCCGGAATTATCTGCTAAATAAATTGGATATATTCATCATCATTATCATCGCGATACGCATAGTTTTCTGGCAAACCTACAATTGTTTTGTCTTGTGGTAGAAATTAGGACTAATATATAGAAAAATAACTAATTTTTACCTAATTGTGACGTTAACATTACAGATAATAAAATGGGGAAATATTTCATTAATTGCATTCCGAATCACCATTCCACAAAGATGTTTCTAGTGTTGGTAAAATCTAAATTAAAGCCACTACATTTTTAAGTTTAACTTCAAAGACAGTTGTTACATTATACCTATTATATTATATTTGTTATTTTCAATTATGGCGCTTTTGTTTCCACGGCGTTATTCCAATTGAAATACCCCAGTCGAGAAAAATGACTTTCTTATGACAGAAAAAAGTTACCCAAGATGTTCTTCGCGCGAAGTCACGAGCCATAACTACTTAAAACCATTAAAATTATAAACTCAAAGTTAGGAATGTGCACAAGTTTTTATAGTTCCAAAAGTAATATCATTATGAACTGAAATTAGTTATTTCTAGTTATTATAAGCTATAATGTGTTTTAATAATGTGCTAAGTACAGAGTTTTGCTGGCTTGGGATTACTTTATGTATAAAGAAATTTGTTTAAGAACATGACAGTACCTACTACAGTTCTTATCGACACGATACCATCAACAATAGCAACGTTTTATGAGTTTTTGTTAGCAATAAGTACGTAAGTCATAGAATATCGTTGACGTAAGTGATGAAACGTTGTTTGGAACAATTATTTTTTTTTATTTTTCCGCTAAAACTTCAACTATCTACAATCTACATACTTGTAAATAAGTATTTACAAGTATGTAGATATTAGCCACTGCTTAAAAAGTATTTTATACACTAAGACAATGTTTCTAAATTACACGTCTTGTGGTTGTTTATAATTTTTTCATTTCTATAATATAACGTTAACCCATAATAAAATATCGGGAAATTATTTCCCAATTCCTCCTAAGTCACAAAATATTTTTTATTTTTTTAATGGCAGCATCCAGGAATGTCATAATTATAGATATATAAAATCTTAGAAACATTTTTAATTTGACTAATGGCAACATTTTTTTAATGGCCGCCATATGTCACCAAATCTTAAAGTCAAAGTCAGAGATCACGATTTTTTTGCCAAAAATCCAGTTTTCGTTAGTTTTTTTTAAGTTGAAGTGGAAAAAAAATCTGATAAGTGGATATACTGAATACAATCATAAACTAGACTTATTTTCCGTGTGTTTGGCTTAAAAAGAACAGTAAAAACAGTAAGATTTACTACATTTTTTTAGGTTTTAGTAAGTGGCTAATTATTTCCTATTGTTCGTGTCTGCACTTAAAATTTTCTGTGTTCCCGTAATAAATATACAAATTTCTGACCGTATGTCTGGTAGAAATCAATTATTATGATATATAATAAATAACAATCATCTTGTATTTTGGGTTGTATGTTACATACTTTGAGTTACTTACTAAAAAAATATTTTTAAGAAAAGTAGGGGGGAACTACTAGTTCCAGTAAAATAAAAGCTTGTAACCGTACCGGACAATGGGAAGCAATTTCCCACATCATAAGATTTTGCGAAAATTTAACGCATTTAACGAATAACGGGAAATTATTTCCCATCGCAAAAACCCCCCATATTACCTAGAAACCAGTCTTAGATTTCATTTATCTCAAAAAAAGTTTTCCGTTAGATTAAGGGTTAATGTAACATATAATAAAACAATATACAAACGCCTGTCGTATCATCTACGAATGTTCGTTATTAAAATAACTTAATCCGAAGCCAGCGTACCCAAAAACTGAACAATGGTACAGAAGTCAGAAGTTGAGAGTTGGAATGAAAAGTTAATAGTTTGTGTCTTCATTACCTGCTAATTAGCTGTCCCGCTCACTCGCCTCGCATGGGGCGAGACGGCGATAATATTTGGAGGATTACAAGAGTGTTTATATCGTACGACATTACACAATTTCAGGGTGCCACCAATGAAACGTGTTGCCCCAAAATATGGTGTAACAATCAATTTAATAGAATTAATTAAATACATTATTTACATGAAGATTTTTGATATAGTTGATTAGATTTAAAGTTTTCGCGAAAAATATAAAATATAAAGGTAGGGACTCTGAGAGATCGATTCAGATATCGGTTCCGATTATGTCAAGCCAACCCAATAGATTACTATCATTTACTTGACGTTTGATCTGCAGTAATAAAGGACGGTCCTTAATCCTTCAAGCCCCATAAGAGCACCGGTGATCGCGACAACAATAGAATACAATAGCATTTCCAAGAATCCGCGATCGAAGGATTAATATTAAAACTGCAGAATAAACGAAACACCTACACCTTCGTCTTACTAAATGAAACACCACGTGAATAAAGAAAGAAATTATCGATAGCTACTAAACCTTTCAATATTATGTAAGTGAATAACTAATCTGCCCGCTTTGCCCTTTTACCTGGGTTATTGAAATCGGGCAACCTTGTTGATCGTAATAGGCCCTATCAATATCAATAAACCCTTCATATCGTACGCATAAATCAACTTTATTACGTCAAGATCCCATCTGCGCACACTAAACGTACATTTTTTAAATATGCTGAACAAGATATGTCCTGAGTTTGTGTAAGCCACACAGAAATGACAAGGAAAACTGTCGGAAACCGTACATTTCATCATTGTAAATCAGAGGCGTGCAGAGCTTTTTGACATGGGGTAAGCAGCGGTATCGGTTTAGTAGTTTTGGCGTAAAGCAAAACAGACAGACAAACGGACAAAAAGAGATATTTTCGCATAAATTGTAATATTAGTGTGGATATAAATTAAAAACTATGTTTTCTAAACTATTATAATATATGAGTACGTTCTGTTATGAAGAAACAAAAAAACGCCATCTGTTGTCACGTGTTGGAACTACAATGATAGTTCATTTGCGTTCACATGTGTGCTAAGCTAAAATAAATAAAAACGCCATAGATGGCGTATGGCGTAATATAGATTGTTATATATTAGAAATGCAATGTGAATTCATTTTCATCGATATTTCCATGGAAATTAGATACATAGTATATTTTTGTCTTATAAAAATGTAGCCTATGTCCTTTCTCAGGCTCTAGACTAACTGTGTACAAAATTTTATTACAATCGGTTCATTAGTTTTGGCGTGAAAGCGAGACAGACAGACAGAGATAATTTCGCATTTAATATAAAGTATATAATATTATAAAATGATAAAATAAATAAGTACATGAATATGAATTACATGAAACTTTCGAGTTACTTACATTTCATTTTTGTTGCTGGTTTAATTGTTGTAACTCAGGTACACGTACCTACCTTTCGACACAAATCACAATTAGAATCTTTTCACTGAATGACAATTGTGAAAACTTGTTTTTTTTTTAATTTTTAATAAACACACATTTTCAACACAAACCTCACAGTCAAATAACATTTTTAAGAAATCAAAAAACGCACTTAATATAGAAATTAGAAACTCAGTAATAACTAATATCTAATAAACTGTTAAATGTACAAACTTTTAAATGTTAAAATAATAAAAATCTTCTAAGAAAACTATAAATATACTGGCGCAAACAAAAATAATATGTTACAGTGCTCATCACATGAAAAAATGGCCTCCCAAAATACAAAACACTTCTGTAATGTAAACAAATATAAACCGTACTAAACAAAAATGCATTATGTGCATATGTGATTAATTAGATTTCCGTCTATTATTTTTACTCGGATTATAGGCAACGAACATATCCGATTACTTCCGAACGCGCCGGCGCTCGGCTTAGCTCGGAAACCATGCGGCAGGTCCTGGCCAAGTAAATCGCACACGCACACACGTTTGCGAACAGTGTACGAATACGAAAATCTTAACTCACACATATAGGCGGGGTCTGCGAGACATCGAGTGCCTGTAACCACAGATATGTAGTATAATTTTGGTGCGTACCTTCGCGCGGCGCGCCTAGTTACCACTTACCGACTTATGTTTATGTAGTTTTGCAAATCAATTGGTGCTATTTTATAAAAGTAGGCGTTAATGTGTATTCATATTTTTACTATTAATAATAATTAAAGTCATCTAAAACGTACGAAAGTTAAATTAAAATATGTGTATAGCAAGTATTTATCATTAGGTAAGCAGTGCTTTTTTGCCTTTATGGTACGCACGTCCATGTTGTAAATAAAAGTATTGTTTCATTAATTCATGAGTTACATACATTTGCAGAATTTTCTTCCTCAAAGTTTTGAATTGTTGTTTATTAAAACAAAAGTCAATTAAAAAGAATGTACAGTAGGGCCTCGGTAATCCGGACTTCCGCTTGTTCGGTGATCGCTGTAATCCGGCCGGCCAATGGGACTCGCGGGGGATGCCGGCGGGCGGCGAGTGTAGGTGCGGGCTGTCATGAGCACATGCGCCGTCAATCTTTTCTTTATCGCCTTTTATACAGGGTGTAACAAAAATAAGTGATACATAATACTTTAGGGTGTGTACGTGTTCCTTGTAGAGATTTTACTGTAAAAGTAGCAGCGCTGAAAGAACATTTTTTTTTCACTTTTGTATGGGGAAACTCGTAACGTTCAGGCCCTTGCCCATAGCAAAGCGAAAAAATTCGTCTTTCAGCGCTGCTACTTTCACAATGAACACTCTACAAGGAACGTAACACACCCTAAAGTATTATCACTTATTTTTGTTACACCCTGTATAATACGTAGTACAGTGTCAATTTAGTGCGCTCGCTAAGATCATGGTGCCGCCACGTAAATATTCGACATTGATATTAAAAAATTGATTAAAGAAACTAAGGTTAGTCATGTGTTTTATTAACATTAAATATTGCATACTATAATCCGGATGCCTCGATAATCCGCAAAGGGTCGTGTTTTTGCCTCTCCGGATTAACGAGGCCCTACTGTATTAAGTATTTAAGCCTAAACCTAATAACTTTTACAGCAGCTATTGGAACCAACTTTTACTAATACACTGTGCTAGTCTACTGTAAATCCATTTGATTTAGTTTTCAGCTTTATAGTTTAAATCCACTCTGCTTTACAACGATATCGTTTCCTACATCTTATCGTGACCTCTAAAGCGCACCGCCAGAAACGCGTCTGAATAATTTAGCGGGGTCTGACGGAAGATCGTACTGTTGCTGCTCAGTTATTCACGCGCCGCCCGGGGGCGGGCCTAGTGTTTCATTATACTCAGATTTGAGTTTTGACATCTCATACTACACAAAAGAAGGGCTTACGAACCTTTGGGCTTACAAACGCGCATGGGGTATAACGCTTTGGCTTTCAAATGCGTATGGGGTGTATGGGGTTTGACGTTTTTGCGTTTAAACGCCATAGTGATTATAATATGAATTAATCAACGTCACTTAACAGATGCTTGCGAATTAAGTGATGTCGAAATATTTGAGAGGCTGTTAAGTTTTGAGTGACGTAAAGTATTTAGCCGTTAGATAATTTATGTTATGAAATGGCGCTATACCTAAATTTAAAATTAATAAAAATCCGCCAGGTGCAAGTCGGACTCGCGCACGAAAAGTTGCGTACCGTTTTAGGCTGCCTTCACAAGTCGCCAGCAGTGCGGCAGCAGCGCGACTCCTATACTAAAAAGAGCAACGCGACAGCCGCGCGACTCTCTTTGGGTTTTTGTATGGGAGCCCTCTTAAATATTTATTACA
Source organism: Polyommatus iphigenia (assembly GCA_963422495.1). NCBI lineage: Eukaryota > Metazoa > Arthropoda > Insecta > Lepidoptera > Lycaenidae > Polyommatus > Polyommatus iphigenia. The sequence continues at coordinate 13,137,291 of OY730177.1, forward strand.
TTTAAATTTTATTATTACTAGTTGATGCCCGCATCTCCCTTGCGCAGAAATTCTTTTACCACACAGAAACCGTAATTTTTTCCTTGATGAAAAGTACTTTATAGCTTTGTCCACACTGTGCCTTTTTCTGTTCGTTAATCCCTCGATCGCGAAAACACGAGACACAATGCCTTTCAATTGTTATCGCGGCCGACTTGGGCCTTACGGGAGTTGAAGCGTTAAGGGCATGCGTTATAGCGCAGTCAACAGTGAACGTGTTACGTGAGGCATGCCCGCGACGCATGTGTAAGGGGAGCGCCCTATGAGAGATTAATGAAATAAAAAGTATTATCGGACTTCATTTATGGTGTTAAGATTTAGTGTTCACTGTACAGGTAAGTATGGGTGCCGGCAGGGCGACAAGCCCTTACGAAATCTTATTATAGACTGACTAAAGACTAAAAGGGGCACCTGACACGTATATGCCAATGATGCACACACACAACATAATTATTGCGTATGTGCATAACTGCATATGCTGCACGTTACACATGCCCTCTGACCGTATCCAAAACTTAAAAAAATGACAATGTTCGCGTTGCGTTCGTTGACGCATTCAAGTTGAATGAAAGAAGATAACGAAAATTGAAGACGAAAGCGCATAGTGTGGACATAGCTTATGTCCTTTCTCGGGACTCCAAGTATATCTATAATTCTATACATCAAAATCGTTTCAGCGGCTTAAGCGTAAATACTAAATAGGTCTACTTTTTAAGCCCCGTCCAAATAGTCCACAGTACTAGTAATTTTAGAGCTAGAACTCAGACTTTCTAGCTCTAAAATTTCACATATCACTCAGTCTGAAACATCTTAAACTGACTTATAAAGCAGATGTTATTTTAATTAAAGGAGAATGTTCTAACGTGTGTGCCCTTAATTTTCTAGACTCGCGTTGTGTTTGTAAAGACTTTGTTTTGCAAATGTTTGTAATGCAAATGTTATAAATTCAAAAGTGTACCTGTCTTTCTGTGTGTCTCTAACCTCTTCACGCTTAAACCGCTAAACCGATTTTGGTTAAACTTGGTATGGAGATAGGTAATTTTGAGTCTGGGTTGAAGATATAGGGTAGCTTATATTTCCTTAGAAAATGTATGATAAATGAATATAGATTTATTTATTCAAAGTTAAAAACGCAATTATAAATAATATAATATCAATACCGACAACGCAGAATTATTCATAATATTATTTAAAACCCTTATATCCCTCCTCCCTTTTTATATTAAATATTATGTATTTTTTTTTTCTAATATATAATAACTAGCTGTTGCCCGCAACTTCGTCCGCGTGAATGTATGTTTTATAATCGAGATTTAGAAAATTGAACACCCATCTACGACTATTTTATTTGGATCTATATTAATTACACACGAATTTTTTAATTTACATCAAAGACCCAGGAAACTTGAGCCACAGATACTTATCGTTTTAAAAAAACCTTTTTTCGAAGACCGCTAAGCGTTGACAGGGGATGGGGCCGGACAGGACAGGGGAAAGGAACATATTGTGACGGAGATAGAGGAATTACTACAGAAGGCGGGATTTAATGTAGGCATCTATCCCTCTTTAACCTACCTCTTACTCTCAGATTCCTAATCTACAATTAAACCAGAATAAAATAACGCTTGAAGTTGTTTACTTACTTACCCAAAGGGTAATTTCTTTATAGGCGTTAGCCCACCGACCACCACACATTCCCACCACTGTATCTCCTGTGTCACCAGGTTCGACAGCGGTGGGGGCGATACCGGTCCGTCCACGCCGTGTCCCTGGGCACCTCCCCCGTGCCACCGTGAGCATTTTCGCGGTGACACGGGAGGGGTGGCTGAACGCCGGTATGCGTGTTTGTGTGTGTAATTCTGTGTGTGCATGTGAGATGGATGGGCCCGTGGGCCCCGAAGCCTAAGCTTTTGTGCCCGGTGATAGGCTGCATGGTCACTCGGTGAGTTCAGGCCATTAGGGCACAAGGTCGACCCAGCCTAAAATGGGGTATCAAGATGGAAGGTCGCCTTATGAAAAATAATCCCCGGGTGGGTCCCAGTGCGACTGGGGAATCCCACACTTCCGTTGCGGCGGAAGTCAGGCCCTCGTATACGGGGGGGCCACATAATGCGAAGAAGGAGAAGGAGGTTAGGAAAAGTATTTCGAAGGAAACCGACGACGATGGCAATAGCTCAATGGACAACGTTAGGCAAGACGATAATGGAACTATGGCGACGGCAAGTGAGGGAGAGGGAGGATCACGAGTAGCGACGCCCGTGTCCACTTCTGTCTTCACGAGTAGGCTTCTTTTTGGAAGTGACACTGACGGAGAGAGCGGCAGCGGGTCTGCTACCTCTCAAGGCTTAAAAAGAGATGGTGAGAAGGTGAAAGAACGGGAGAGGTTTCTACGTAAAAGACGTGGAAATCCAGATAGCCCTGAGAAGGACAAGGAGACGCGAAAACCTGTCTCCAAGCGAGGCAGAGGACGCCCTCCCACCACTGGCCATAACATAGGTCTGGCCAAGGCCAAAAATGATCACAATGATCAAGTAATCAGAGCCTTGGAGGTCGAGAGCGGGATTCTGGAGTCAGCGAAAGGGGTTCCGCGGCTTCGGTCACGCCGGCTGTCGGAGTCCTCCGGTATCTCGGATTCGGCAATGGTAGTAGACGAGGAAGTTACTTCGGCGCAGTTGGGCGCTGTTATTACGGAGAGCCTCGGAAACATCTCAGACGTCGTCCAAAGTTCTAAGAACCTTAAGGGGACGTCCGTGGCCGCCTTGAAAAAGGCAACCAGCGCCATACAAGAGGCGTGTTTCACGCTTCTTAAGCGGACAGCGTCGGCTGAAACGAGGGCTTTAGAGGCCGCAAACGCGCGCCTCTCTAAAGAACTGGATGAGATAAAACGCGAGCTGGAGACCGTCAAGCGAAAGATGATGGATGCTTAGCCACAGACAGCTCCCAGGGAGCTAGATGTAGAGGAACTGCTGCAGCGTGCCGTACGCGAAGCGGTCTCCGTGACCAGCGCCAGATTGGACGCACGGATTGAAGGACTAGAAGCACGGCTTCTTCCGGAGCCGCGCCTGCGCCCCCCTCTCGCCTCAGATAGGATTCAGGATGGTTCGACAGCTGCAACAACACCTGCAATGTCGACACGATCGAAGAAGAATGGTACGCCGGCCCCGTCAGTCACATCACTGATGCCGCCGACGAACCCAGCGCCGAAAAAACAAAAGAAGGTCCGGATGACTGCGGCTGCTAGAGAGGCGGCGAGTGCACGTATCGACGTCACCGAGTCAGAAGCAGCACCTATACCACCTCCCACTGCAGAGTGGTCAGAGGTGGTTAAAAGAAACAGGAGAAGACAGGGAAGAGAACAGGAGATGGATAAGAGAAGTTCCTTAGCACCGAAGAAACGGAGGAAGAAAAGGAAGGTTAAGAAACTGCGCGCTCCTAAGTCTGCGGCTGTGGTCGTAACCCTTCAGCCAGAGGCTGAGAAGAGCGGAGCTTCATATGAGGAAGTTCTTAGTGAGGCGAGAAAACGCATGGATCTAAGGGCGCTTGAGATCTCGGATATGAGATTCAGGGTCGCTGTAACTGGAGCTCGAATTTTCGAGGTTTCTGGTGACGCGTACAGTAAAAAGGCTGACGCCCTGGCCGGCAAATTAAAGGAGATTTTGGGGGAAGAGAAAGTAAAAATCTCTAGACCCCAAAAGTGTGCCGAGCTACGAGTGTCAGGCCTTGACGATACAATCACGTCTATCGAGGTTAGCGAGGCGATCGCGAGGGCTGCCAATTGTCCTGTAGAGGCAGTTAAAACAGGGGTGCTACGCAGAGACAGACGCGGTCTGGGCACGGTCTGGGTGAGATGCCCAGTAGAGGCCGCCAAGATTGTCTCGAGTCCGCAATATAAGCTGTATGTGGGCTGGGTAGTAGCGCAAGTAACACTGCTGCCATCGCGGCAAATGCGGTGCTACAAGTGCCAAGAGGCAGGTCACGCAAAGGCCAAGTGCACATGTGACATTGATCGCAGCGGACTCTGCTTCCGCTGCGGACAACCGGGTCACGTATCGGTAAGATGCGAGAACGCAGCCCACTGCGCTCTCTGCGAATCTAAGGGCAGACCAGCCGACCATCGCGTGGGTAGCAAGACTTGCGATAGACCGGCTCCTAAAAATAAGGCAAGTTCTGAAAAGAGCAAGACACTTCGGAAACCAGCTACGACAAATCCGGCTGCGGTCCCTGAATCAGAGCAGGCTAATTTGATGGACACTACTAATAATACAATGGCGCAGTGGTCCATAGACATTGCAGTAGTGGCTGAACCATACCGCATCCTAAATCGTACGGATTGGACAAGCGACGTAGACTCTTCCGTAGCGGTAGTCACCGGGCCTAGAATAGTGACAAACGGCTCCACCCAGGGTCAAGGCTTCGTTGCGGTCAATGTCGGGACTCTTATAGTCGTAGGCGTCTATTTCTCGCCGAACAGACCATTGAGAGATTTCGAGGCACTTTTGACGAGACTCTCCGCTCTTATATGCGAACAGTCCCAACCGGTTGTCGTCGCTGGGGATTTTAATGCCAAGTCTCAGTTATGGGGTTCTACGGTGACGAACGCCAGAGGCCGAGTGCTCGCCGATTGGGCGAACGCAATCGGACTTGTCGTGCTCAACCGCGGCAATGTGAGCACATGCGTACGACATAATGGGGAGTCCATTGTCGATATCACTTTGGCTACGTCCAGCATAGCTCGCTGGGTAAGCAGATGGCATGTCATTGAAAACGCGGAGACATTGTCGGATCACCGGTATATAAGGTTTAACATCGACAACGCCTCAGATAGAAGAGGTCGCCAATCTTTGCATCATGGCGGCCCCCGGTGGTCCTTGCAACGTCTTGATAAAGACGTCCTGAAGGAAGCCGCCATCGTGCAGTCTTGGGTTCCTATGCCTCCAGACATGGATGCGGAAGCGGCTGCGCGGTGGCTGACTGAAGCAATGACGCAAATCTGCGATGCAGCTATGCCCCGAGCCAGACCGACACAACGTCGACGCAACGCGTACTGGTGGCGACCGGAGATACAGCAACTCCGTGCCGAATGCGTGGCGGCACACCGTCGCTTTACCCGGCTACGAAGACGGAATGCTGAAGCGGAGGAGGCTGCCTATGAGTCCTACAGGACGCTTCGTTCTACCCTTAAAAGTAGTATCCGGCGAGCCAAAAACGAAGCCTGGACAGAGTGGCTGGAGACTCTCGACCAGGATCCGTGGGGTCGTCCCTATAAATATATGAGGCAAAAGCTTCGTCCGGCCGCCCCACCTCTCACCGAGAGCCTAGATCCACAGCTAAGGGAGGCTGTCCTCTCCGCCCTTTTCCCTCCTAGGGCTGACTGGACTCCGCCGACGATGGCGCCACCAAATGATTCCGACGATGAGACAGACGGAGAAATTCCGCCCATAACATCGGCGGAACTTGCAGCTGCAGTGGCAAAGATGCGACAGAAGAACGCAGCCCCGGGCCTAGACGGCATACCGAGCCGCGTGTGGGTGCTCGCCTTGGAAGAGATGGGGGAGCGGGTACTCACCGTACTCAACATCTGTCTGTCGCAATGCCGATTTCCGAGTTGCTGGAAGCGCGGCAAGCTGGTCCTGCTCCGTAAAAAGGGCAGACCAGAGACTCAGCCTTCGGCGTACCGCCCGATCGTTCTGCTCGATGAGGTGTGCAAAATACTCGAGAGAGTGCTCGTTGCGCGCCTCACCGAGCACCTTCATCGTGCTGGCCCGAACCTCAACGCCAATCAGTTTGGCTTTCGGATGGGACGATCCACCATTGGGGCAGTAGATCAATTGCGGACCAACGTAAGGGAAGGAACCGCCCGGGGTGAGGTAGTTTTGGCAATATCCCTGGATATTTCTAATGCCTTCAACTCCTTGCCCTGGGCAACGATAAAGGAAGGGCTCCGGTATCATAAGGTGCCCAAGTACCTGAGAAGGATTCTTGGAAATTGCCTTTCGGTGCGATACATAGAGTACCCAACAAAAGAAGGCTGGAAAAGAATGGCAGTTGTGTGTGGTGTTCCACAGGGGTCTGCCTTAGGCCCCCACCTGTGGAACATCGGATACGACTGGGTGTTACGCGTTACCAACCTGCAAGGAGTAGTGCTGCTGTGTTATGCCGATGACACACTAGTTATTTGTCGCGGGAAAACTTATCGCGAGGTCATAATTCTTGCGACAGCTGCGGTTGCCGAGGTGGTGCGCCGCATCCGCGCTCTGGGCCTGGAGGTTGCATTGGAGAAATCCGAGGCGATCTGTTTTCATGGCCCACGAAACGCGCCACCGACGGGAGCTGCCGTTATGGTAGGCGGTACAAGGATTGAGGTCAGTCAGTCCATGACCTACCTGGGTCTAGTGCTGGATAGCCGGTGGACTTTTAAAGAGCACTTCCGCCGTTTAACGGCAAAAGTCTCCAAGGCCGCCGGCGGACTGGCGGGTCTTCTCCCGAATCTGGGGGGACCCAGTTTGGGATGTCGGCGCCTGTACATGGGAGTAATCCGCTCCATGTGCATGTACGGTGCGCCGATATGGGCCGAGCGACTGATGATCAGGACCAGGAATATCCTGACTGGGTTACAACGGACGATGGCTATAAGGGCGATAAGGGGATACCGCACCATCTCTAAAAATGCCGCGTGTGTTCTTGCCGGCAGTATCCCGTGGGACATTGAAGCCGAGTCACTGGCCGAAATATTTTGGCTATGCCAGGAGGAACGTGGGGAAGGACGGATCCCATCGCCAGACCAGATACGGCGATGGAGAACAGCAGCACGGGACCGGGATTTAGACCTTTGGCTCGGTCGTCTAAACGAGTCCCTAGTCAGCGTCGAACTGCTGAACGCAATGCGTCCCGTACTGAGGGAATGGGTGGACAGAAACAGCGGTGCGTTGTCGTACCGTCTCACACAGGTACTGACCGGGCATGGCTGCTTCGGTCAGTATCTGTGCGACATGGCCAGACGCGAGCAAAACACTGCTTGCCATCATTGCAGTGACGACCGGGATACGGCGCAGCACACGTTGCTCGTCTGTCCCGCTTGGAGCAGACAAAGAGCGGCCCTACAGGCCACTATTGGACCCGACATCACGCTGCCGGCCATCGTTCGTGCGATGCTGGACAGCCAACACTCTTGGAGGGCAGTCGAGACATTCGCCGAAGTGGTAATGTCGTCGAAAGAGGAGGCGGAGCGTAGGCGAGAGGCGGTGGCGCTCGATCCTCGGAGAAGGCCGAGGCGGAGACCAAGGGCTAGACATGGGCACGACATCCCGCCTTAGCAGGGAGCTCGGGGCGTCGGTATGGGGCTGCCGGCGCCCATGACAACGAGTCCCGGGTAGGCCACGATGCGCTAGGTGTTCCAGCGCATCGTCGCGGAGTAATGTGGAATATTGTCCACGAGTGAGCCTGAAGAGGCAGAGGTGGTGGGGCTGCGGTCGTGTATCACGCGTTTCCCGTAGTCCCATCTTCAGGAGCAGGAACACCGTTGGGGTTTTTAGTGGGTAGTCCCGGGTGCGTCTCGTCCGCCCCGGGGAGTCCCACATACCCCGGTGGTTCTCCCCAGGCCCCGGGGATGCGTAAATGCATTCCCCCAACGCAAAAAAAAAAAAAAAAAAAAAAAAAAAAAAAAAAAAAAAAAAAAAAAGGTTCGACAGCGGTATCCAACCATGAAAACCCTTTGATATGATCTTAGGGAGTCAGAGGGACATGCTCAAACTGGTTTGGGACCCGCAACGAAATTAATTAAAAGAAAATAGAAGTTTAAAGAATTGTAATTCCTCTTTCTATTGAAAGCGGAGACAGCAAGAAGTTGCAGTGACCGAATGTCAAATAACTTAGGGGAAGCACCACGAAAATAAACTATAATAATAATAATTGTGACTACTTGGCTATAGCTAAATTAATATTGGAATTTGTTGTGTTAGACTGTTTCCGATAATAATTGTGACAAAAACGCTTGAAGGCACGGAAGTTCCTATAGCGCTGTCCACGATATCACCGTAGTATGCGACATCAGATTTACACTGTAGGTTGTCTAGCATTGTATTTCTTTCGTCTTGGCAGAAAAAACTCTCCCAGAGAACATGATGAGTGGTTTATTGAAACATACTGGCTTCGGTCGAGCACATATTCTACATATGTGCCCGGCGAAGTGCGAGTCGGACTCGCGCACGAAGGGTTCCGTACCGTTACAGTGCAAAAATAAGTCAAAGATTGTGTTTTTTGTATGGCCCCCAATAAAATTGAATTTTATTAAATTATTATTATTATTATTATTTATTATTAAAGTAAGTACACATAATATATTATCTAAGGCCTTTGTGAAAATTTCAAGTGCCTACCTGTTGCCATTATAATATGTATTGATATGGAGCAAAAAAGGCCAAAAAATCACGTTTGTTGTATGGGAACCCACCCTTAAATATTAATATTATTTTATTTTTAGTATTTGTTGTTATATCGGCAATAGCTGATATACACAATAATTTGTGAAAATTTCAGAAGTCTAGCTGTAGCGGTTCTTGAGATACAGCGTTGTGACATACATACATACAGACAGACGGACAGACGCACAGACAACGAAGTCTTAGTAATAGGGTCCCGTTTTTAACCTTTGGGTACGGAACCCTGAAAAAATCAATAAACGCATCATATTGTGGTTATGGATGGTGTGGTGGTGATCATGATGATTAATATAATTAACATAGTGGCATGCGCTTCCAGTATTTTAAACAACGCTGAACCCCCTACATAATAATACTATATTATATCCTTCTAAGGAATCAGGAGTCCCGTTCAGCAACGGAACCTTCGGATCCCTATACCCTGGGATATGTCCTGATATGTCCGGATGTGTCCTGGGATATGTGCAAATCTTACTTTTTGGTGGCATGTTATGTTAATTTTACTCAAAAGAAGTGAAAATTACTGTAATGTTTTTGTTGTAATCGATACCTCCTGATTCCGAAATCATTATCAAGTCACCGTTTTTGTAAACATGGTATCAAATTCCGGTTAACAATCTATACAACAAAAAAAGAATTTTGAAAATCTGACCACAAACAGTAAAGTTAACATCAACTCCTCTTTTTTTGAAGTCGGTTAAAAAAAGTATCCTATATGTTGACCAGGGTTATAAGGTATCACCGTGCCAAATTTCATTGAAATCGGTCCAGCGGATTCAACAACAGACAAACAGACAAACAGACAGAGAAACAAAAATTTCAAAAACAGTTGAAATGTGTTCTATTACTCTTCTAACATGCCCCTGACTCGTTTTTTCAAGTTTATTTTCAATGTACAAAAATTTTACCTCTACGATTTTATTATAAGTATAGATTATGTAAAATTTATTTTCTGACTGTACAAAAGTATCGAACCCCGTATGGCTTTAGAATAATCGCGTGCAGAGATATTCGCGACCATTCAAAGGGGTCTATCATCCAATACCATGTTAATAGAATTCGCAAATCCGTATGTCGCCGTTGCTATGGCGACGGGGGTCCCACAGGGGGTCGCAGGGGGTTCCGGAAATGGTGAAGGGTGGGATGGTTTTTCCACAAAAGCGCCGCTAATAATGCGCGCCTCTGATCAGTGTGCACAAAAGGACGTTGACAGAAATTGTTAATTTTTGTCAATCGGCTCTAAAAGGACGCTTTTGAGGACGAATTGTCTTAGATTTATTGCACACTGGTGAAATTAAATGGCAACATTATTGTATAAAGTATAATTTATTTTCCCGTCAAAAGAGTTATATAAAAATTTAGAGTATTATACTTAATAATTTTGTAAGACTGCCGCGGTAAAGCTGTTGCCAAGCATTTTTTATTAACTTACGAGTATGTAATTATTATAATCATAAGTCTAGCCGCACGCACACAAACACCGTGCGGAAGTCTGGCAAACTGAAACGAAGTTAGACGAATGTTAGGTGTTTTTCGTTACGGAATTTTTCGATTCAATCACCGTGCTCAAAGCCCGCAATAAAAGCTATGCAATAGCTTAAACTAAAGAATAATAAGTGTGAATTGTGCAAAGCGTATAAAATAGAGGTGATGAATGATTAGAGCATTTAAGTTTTACACATAATTTCACACCTTGGCATTTGTTGCAACCTTGCATCCCGCTTCTATGACAATAATATTATTATCATCCACGCACAATACCTAGGCATTCTTGTTGGTCCAGTTTTTTTTTTTTTGCACTATCCACGTACACGACGTAGCATGTTACAGCCCATCTTTTACTTTTTTTTTTGAAGCTTACGTCTGTATAAATGAGTATATTTTAATAATAACCACTTTCTGCACTAACCCTTTCTTAAATAATATATCCAGATGTAGCAAGTTTCCTCCCCAAAGGTAGAGTTATAATGAAGCGTTAATTTTTAACTGTCGGGTCACTGACGAACTTCTGACTTCACTATAACTGCTAACAAAGTTTTATTTAGTTTGTCATATTTTATTATGTGTAATGTCAAGGTTTGTGTGCCCTACTTATGAAGTGGTTGTGCCATTTTGGGTTAAAGTTAATTTTGGGTTAAATATTATTTTAATGTGAATTCTCTCTTTTCACATATTTATTACAGAAAAGGCAGGATAACATAGGGTTAAATGTTAACCTCAACTTGGATTAGTGCAAGTGGTGGGCACACTGCACACAATATTTTTTATGACTGGTTTCCATATTTTTGGACTAGGGATTTACTAGTATGGGAGTTTCCGAATCGGTGGTGGGCATCATGATTTGGTTGATTCGACACTCAAACAGTGTATTTTATATTTTTTTCCGATTGATTTACTAATGCTTATAGGGAACGTGTCGGAACTATAAGTCGCAATACATGTCAAGTAAATAATATGGCTATGTTTTTCAATTTCCGACGCCAACACTTTCGTTGCATTCCATGTTGTGATTTCTAGGTGATATTTTCGTCAGCATACCCATAACTTTCAAATGTCGGTAGCTAGACGACTTATAAATAATGTATACAATATACAGGTGCGGTCGTCTACATACTCACAGGTGAAGTCGCGCTGAAAAATGTATAGCGGGGAATTGACGCCGCGAGAATACGACGGGGCGCGCTTGAGACACGCGGGACGACTACGAGACGACACGACAATTGTTATAAATGAAAATATTTGTTCATTATTATCAGTCTATATACATATTCAATGATGAAATAGGACTCCCCCAACGAGCACCACCGTCCCGATCCGATCCTCATCTATCCACAGTCTGCCACCTTCTTCAAAACTTCGATCAGTATTATTAAAAGAAAACAGTGCAGTGTATTAAGTAAAGTGTACTGTGTATGTTCTTGACTGTGTTAATACTACACAATAATTCATAAGACTAAGCATCCATTAGACATATTTTTTACTCCTTTTCTTATAATATGACACTGGCAAAAAACGATTTGTAAAAATAGAACAAAAGCAACCTTTGATTTAGTAATAATAAAGTTATAATATTTTAGTGTAATCTGGGTAATAATATTGAAATACAAGATTTAAGTATAAATTCAATAAAAGAATTGTTGAAAATTATTAACAGGATGATTAAATCGTATTTTTATGGAGGTTCTAAGCCGATAAAATATTTATAATTTCAAATAAAAAAATCGTAGGGTGTAAAAGCACTTTATGCTAAATATTTTATCAGAAAATATATAGCACGTGAAATCAGAAAGTGCAGTGGCAGTGTACCTCGATACTATAAATTATTATTTCAAAACCAGTAAATTATAGCGAGCTAGTAGCTATAATAATATAGGATGTATGTATAATATTTTGTACTAGATGATTCCTGCAACTCTGTTGCGCCATAATTGATAATTAACGCCGGAACCGTACATTTTTCCAAAATAAAAAGTATCTTATGCCCTGTCGCAGGACTCAAAGTATGTCCATACCAAATTCCAGAAAATTCGGTTCAGCGGTTTCGGAGTGAAGAGGTAACATACAGATAGATAGCCACATTTTCGCACATTTATTATTAGCATAAAATTTACAGTACACTAGGTGGAGGGAAACGGTCTGATTTTAGATTTAGATTTACTCGATTTTGTGATGAAAATTCCGGTTTTATACCATGTGATATGTGAAACAGATCTCGTATGCAGATCTTCGAAGACGATTTTTGTCGAATGCATGATATACCCCGATAGAATACTTCTTAGATACATATCGGTGAGTCACAGAATATACCTACTATTACTAATATACTACGTATTGATTTTCATAAAGCTGCAGAAAAAGCTAGTTACTAAGCGTGTGATTTGAGATCTCCTGTTTTCTAACATAAATAAAAGTAGTCTATACCGAAGTAACTCAACTTAAGTTCTGCATGATTAGGCATGAAATGGTATTTGATATTCCTTAAATAAATTCAGAATTAATATCAGATACGATTATAAAGATCTGGTCCCGCTGGGTTATAAGAGTAAAAGGAATAGAGAGTGTTCTTGTGTACTGCACACACATTGGCAACTGTAAAATTACTTCTTTGTAACTGTCCTTTTCAATGAAACCGGCCACCGTCACCGGAACCAGTGTGGGGGTTATTATTTACAGACTGTACAGACGACGTTGGTTCACCCCGAATGACGGCTAAGAGTGGTAGCCGTTAAGGAAAATCTTTCAACCGAGCGAGGCCCACTAGAATATTCGTGTTATAATATCCAGCGAATATTCCGAAAGGTCGGCAACGCACCTGCAGCTCTTGTGTCGAGTATCCATGGGCGACGGTAGTTACTTTCCATCAGGTGACCCGTTTGCTCGGTTGCCCCCCTTATTTTATAGAAAAAAACCTAAAACCATCCACGTTGCTTCCGTTGAACTTGTGTTTAGATACTATGCGACGTTCAGGTATTCGAGCGTAAGTCGTCTATAAATAGAATTATTCTGAGTGAATTCGTCCTATTGATCGTTTTCGGAGAAGACACAGTCTGTCGAGTTTATTCAATAACTTTACTTTTCAATTTGTTTATCTTGATTGAGCAGAACTCGATTTGAAAGTAAGGATAAGTCCTAACGAAAATTTCGTATTTTTCTTTATAAGCAAAACTTCGTCAGTGCATAAAAATTACTATTGACTTACAATAACTTTATCGACAAATGAATAAAATAATTCAATACTGTGGTAAAATAATAATTGTACTGAATGTAATGAATACAATGGCACTGAACGAAGTAAACATTTATAAGTTTTATAAAGACAGTAATCTCTAGACTTTATACTTACTTTTATACTGTAAACTATACCAGCTGAAATAAATTGCAAATTTAACCTCTCTGAGTCTCGATATCTAATAATAATAATCGTAAACTCTCGTATGAGACAGTTATAGTGTATACTGGTCCTATCCTTACACTTTCAAATACTATGTCACTTGCAAAACTCTTATCATCGTATTGAATACTTCAAAGAAACACAAAGTTTTTTATTTACTTTAGACGTAGCTTAGTTTTCTAAGAAATTTATAATACTTAGAAAGTTTCCTTTCATTACTTTTGGTGTTTTGTGGTTGCTGGGGGTAATTGAATAAATAGGCGTCTTTAGAAATAATAGTATTTTAATAAAAATATAAAAGCGACTTCAAATTTTTGTACGTAATTAAGAATAAAAATACCCTATCTCAAAAACTACTGAACCATTTTTGATGAAACTTACAGTATTACCTAAGTTGAACAATACCTAGTACAATAAAAAAAGAATCACTAAAATCGGACTTGTGGTTCCGCAGATAGGCGTGCACAAACATAAAAACATACATACATACATACATACATACATACATAATTACATACATACACTTTTGAAATTTGGCACATTTGTTCAGAAGCTGTCATAGATTAACATATACAAAAACTGGGCAGTTCTGGAAATATAACATGCATAGGCGTCGAATTGATAATCTCCTTTTTTTGAAGTTGGTTAACAAAATAAAACGGCTTGCTTGAGAAATCTGGAAAAATAATCTGTAGAAGTGACAATGAAATACTGGTACAGGCATACATTTAGGTAGGAAGAGAGTCTACTCTCTAACTTACGAATTTTTGATCAGGTCACTAATGTCAGGTAAAAATGTTTATGAAGTTTTACAGCAAAAACATTCATGTTATCTTATCAAATTAAATCAAATCGTTTATTTCGGGCATTAGAGGCCCATAATATAACAAATACCTCAAAATCTTACATACGTATAATTCTATAATAAATACCTTATTTATTATTATGTATCAAACCCTAAACTTATAATATAAGTACTGTCAAACACTAGAATGGAGGCCGAATCTCATGTTTCGAATATGGCATTTGATGTCTCTATCATTCACGTGTGAGACACTATGCTTGTAAGTAAACAGTACAGAAGAACAGTATGAAAATTCTTAACCGTAAAATTCCATGTTAATTTGAATAAATCAAGATGAAAGAGCTAATCTCCGCTAAAATGCAGTATCGCATTAGAATTCATAAAAACTGTCCGACGGAGAACTACAACAATGAGCAAAAGTTTTTATGCGAAAGAATATTACATAGAACTCTCTAAGAGAATAATTTCTTGAGAACTTCACTTAAATTATAATTCACATATTATATTTCAGGGTTCTGTGTTGAGTTTGTGGCTTCTTTTTTGGTAGGTATTTTATTTCATTACATTTTTTTGTTCGCAATTTTGTTACATTGAGATTCATGAATCGCGCGGTAACCGCACAATTTTCCAGTATGAAAAATAACTCTCTCTGTATTTAGTGTTCCTCTTAGTATCAAATTTCGTTAACAAAGTCACATTAATAAGACCTTCACATTTTATATTATCATTTATCATACTCTACGCCCGCAACTTCGTTGCGCCAAAATTCGTTTATCGCGCAGGTGCCTAAATTTTTTCGGGATGAAAAGTATCATAATATGGCCCTTCCCGAGACTCATAGTATCTCCATACCAAATTCCAGCAAAATCGGTTCTGCGTTTTAGGCGTGAAGAGGTAACAGACAGATACTCTTTTGCATGTAAAATATTAGTATGGATAACATTAGTATGTACGGATTGCATTTATAATATTAGTAAGTATAAATTTTAGTCATCATCCGTGTCAAAGAACTTTCGTAGCTGTTATTTCTTACGAGTATAATATTATTTGTAGCATTTTTGTTTCAGTACGTTATTATTTTTAAAGTGACTCGGATACAACAAATGTAAGAGATGAGGTGTAATTTTGCCCTTTAGCCAAGACGTTTTCTTAACTCTTCTTTATAGAATTGCCTGTACGGTTAACCTAAACATTCGATACCATGAAGTTGACGTTCGACTCATCTTGTCAATTCTATACATTTTGATCGGCCATTCTATAAAGAAGCGACAACGAAAACGTCTTGGCTAAAGACTCAGGTGAGAGCAGTTCGCTAAGTGATGATTAATTCTCAAAACGACGTAGAAAGGTTTTCATTACAAGTACGTTCATTATTTCAATTCCCAAGAAGGTTGCAGGCCGCACTTTGCGCCGCTCCGCAAAGTGCGCAACGGCAAAGTGAGGAGCGGCAAAGTGCGGGACGGAGTTGCAGAGTTTGTTGCTAATTGTGTTCAAATTGAATTAGGAATTGTTTTCCTGCACGCTCGGTAGAGGCTTGAATCGCGCTATACACCTGAAACGTAAATGTCTAAAATGATTTTACACAACCCTTCTTGTTACACTGAACGAGTGCTATATTATGACCCCTTTACTAAATTATTGACATATTATATTACGAATACAATTTAAAAAATTGTTTATAACTAGATGCAAGGAAAGCTCAATTTGAGATGTATAATAAAACTCGAAAAACTAAATAAGAAGGAAGAAAAATGCAATAAATACCCATTGAAAAAGGTTATTAATAAAGAAAAAGAGAAGAAATAACTTAAGACACAGAATATAAAATAGAGCAAAAAACAATGCCCAAGGACACGACTAGCGAGAGATCTACCTTCTACATCCGATCCATCATATTCATCTTCTCTCTCTTGTCAGACCTGTCAGAGATCTCTTTATTGTTAGATGATGTAGAATCGTAGAATTCATAGGCAGATGGCGTACCTATCTATGTGATTTGGTTGCTTTGTGTCAAACCCAGCCAAATCACGATTAATAATTAATTGACATAATTCGACAAAATGACGTAAGTCTGTCAACTGCCTATGAATCAATTATTTCTTCAATGGTACAAAAGACGATCAGCTTGCAATGCTCTAAACTCTAAAGTCTAACCAAACTTGGACACAAAATTACTCAAACGCGGGAATCAAACTCACGAGTCACGACCTACGATCCCAAGCCTCCACTGAACCACAGCGACATACTTTTTTCAATTCAAAAAAGTAACAAACTTCTTCACTCCTTTATCACTCTATAATAGAGTAGTTATATCAGAAGCGACATAATATTCTCTCGCGACCCGCTGTGCTCGGCGGAGCGTCAGGCCTGGCATCATAATTAGTCATAACAATCTGCAATTAGAGCAGTCAAGACCTAGGCACTACGAGTCTTAACCGAAGATATATTATGTTTTGTTCGCTTTGTGATAATATTCACACATTGAGTGTTAATGAGTATGTAACAAGTAATAATAATATTGTAAATTAAGCGTTAATTAGTATGTTGTTATGATATTGCTTATGAACTGCAATAATATTATTTAAATGCATAAGTGCGATATCTTTGTTAAAAATATGTAAAGCATAGCTTTGTTATAATATTATTACATTTACGGCATAATATAAACTAAGAGCATTTACTTCAGAAGACACCATGCGTACACTCTTCATGAATAAACATTTCCTAAATAAAATAACCCGTTGAATGCCTTAGGGACCAGAAGTCATTCCCGGCATTTCCACTGAAAAAATCACATGGGATATAACAAAAATAATAAATTAAACGAAGACATAAATTTTACAGCCACAAATCGAGCCAAAATACGCTTTGTTACCGACCGCTAGAGTTGAAATTTAAATGCGATGAGACACAACGTAGTTAATTCACAAAATCTGTCCATTGCGAAGTCGTTATAGCAAGTTTTACGGGGAGGCAAAGCCGAGGTAGGTCCTGATATTTATGGTTTAGTAAGTACTTTGATTGTTTCTAGTAATGGCCGATTTTAATGGTTATGAACTCCACTTTATAAGCTTTGCATCATTAAAGGGTTTTGGCCCTTTGTTTCGAGTGAAATATGATTCAAAGTACGATCTAATTGGATGAGAAAATAATGTTGGCTTACTGATGGAACGTGGAAATTATTATTTTAATGGCATTGAACATTCCTTATGACCTTTCTTAAAATAATGTTCTTTGAAAGAGACAATCTTACTAGATTTGCATTTCCAGTATAATAGACATATTTTTATGCTGGTTAATGGAAAATAAGATTTCTAAGAAACTTTAAAGCGGAGATTTTCAGGAGATCTAGCTTATTCTTTTCCTACAAGAACCGTGATATATTCAATTGTTTTTCTAGTACTGACAGTTTGAAATGTAGATGTTGTGACCAGATTTGACAATAATTAACAGATTCTACAAAAAATCTTATACACGATTCCAAAAAATATACCCACATTTTTTAAGCACCTCGCATACAGAATTTAGCCCTGCAAATTACCATCAGCAGTTTAAAAGTTACAAAAACGCGCAACCCTTGCCGGTGGCAGACTGACAGATATCAAATATAATGGCCTCAAAAACACAAAAGGGTTTCTTTTTTAAACGTTCCTCTGAAAGCCCTTGATCTGTATAAAATAATGCTTTGTGCTATGTTACAACAAAGGCTACTGCTTATTTTTAAGATGAAATGTAGCAATTAAATTTAAGTATTGACTTAGACATTCTCGTGTCAGGATGTTTGTTGCGAAACTCCTCCCAAACGGCTTAAGTCTGGCAAATTTTGTTGAAATTGTGTAGCTCTTAGAATTAGCCAAAATCTATGTTTCATAACCAAAATTACTTTACAGCGGGTATAGTGTAAATATCGCACAATCCTAAATCGCGCTATAGAAGTTTGTCTGAATAGCTATGTCCACATTATGCGCTTTCGTCTTCAATTTTCATCATCTTCTTTTATTAAACTTTCGTTTTATCTTTTCGTTTTCGTCAAAGAACGCAACGCCAACTGTCATTTTTAATAACAAAGCGAAAGTTTTGGACGGTCAGAGGGCATGCGTCGCGGGCATGCCTCACGTTCGCTGTTGACTGCGCTATAACGCATGTCCTTGACGAACAGAAAAAGGCACAGTGTGGACAAAGCTAATGTTGGAGGTTCTGATAGGAGCTGACATTACAACGCATCACATTATGACACCTCTTCCCTGGGTTTATATTATGCGGATTGCGGCCGCTATACAACGAGTCAACAAGCAATTATTGTATGTCGTGATTTATTTAATTTATACAACTGCTTGTTATTTCAGACTTACAATTTCAAGTTGGCCAACTAAATCGCATAGTATAGCATAGCTATAGCGACTTATGAGAGCTCGCACATTTTGCCAACTAAATTGTACAACTAAATAATTGGACACCTATCGTATAAGAACCGTGATTCCTTTCCGATTACCTACAATTAGAAAGTTGTCCAATTAAATTGTGATACTACTCATTTAGTTGTACAATAGTCGGCCAACTTGAAATTGTAAGTCTGCGGTCGCTCTAATGGGTAAAGCATGAAATGGCAAAAAAACATTTGTCGGAATACTATTAGTATAATATTATTCCAGAAAAATTGTTTATTTTAATTTCCAACTCTTCTCTTATAAGAAACCCTTGTGCAATCAATTTCTCAATAATCAATTGTTTACCAATTAAGAACAAATCCCGTCTGGGCGGGAACACGAAACTATTATGTGGAGATTATATTGGGCTTCCGGCTGCCCGCAGTCCTGCACTCGTGGTGCGGTTGTGGAATGGAGGACGAGGTACATTGCTGGTTGTTTACGGTAAAGGCAAATGAAAATGTTGTGATTTCTGCTATATGACTTAAGCTTTAACCAGGAAACCAGGTCCCATCAGACATAACATCATACCATAATTTTATTATTACAACAGAAAAACACAGGAACATTATATAGGTATATGCGTTACATACAACGAAACAACTTACGAATTATCTTTGTTCGGTGTAGAGTTTAAGCTACTGATTTCATTTCAATGAATGAGATATCAATCATCCTAACATAGTTCGGTAAAGGTAGGCTTTATAATTTTAAAAACAGACTGTAGTTTAAATCTTTGGATTATAATTTCTGTTGCGGTAATTCAAACTTTCTCTTGTTAGCTACTTCTATAAGAAACAAATAAGCTTATTCAGACTAAGAAGAGACGTAACGCTGCTCTATATTTCCAATATGCAACTGAAAATTGAGCTTTATACAGATACACTGACTACTTTATAAGTTACACATTTTTATATAACTTAACCAGCAATGTACCGCACGCTGAGATTTTCTCACACTTGCACCGGAATGTGGCTCGTGAAGATTGCATGAGTTACATCAGCTCGCCACTACACCTACATTGTAACATCGACCTTATAACAATAAGCGTAAGGTTTAGAATTAGTGTACAGGCTGCCGGCGTTATACAATAACGTTGCCCTACAACATATTGTTTGTTATACTGTCGTTTAATTATAGAAGATTTTTGGTTATTGTGGTCAGAATGAAAAATTATGTGGAAAATCAACCGTAAAGCCCTCATAATATTATACTAAGGCCGATCAAAGCTGGTCAGACTGACACAGGCTGACCTGACGAGGCGCAGCGCAGTGTGGTCAGGTCGGTCTAAGTTAGATCGGATTTGATCGGCCTTCCCCTTATAATATAACCTTAACAGGTTGTACCATCAGCGAAATTTATTCATTTGCAGATACGTCAATTACTAACCTACGTCAATTGGTTGCGTCATATCAAACTCAGCCGACATACACGTCATGACTAAATTGACAAAATCCGACTTAATGAAATAGGTCCGCAAACTACCTATGAATCAATTCCTTCGATAGTACCATCGAGGAAATTGATTCCTAGGCAGTTGACAGACCAAAGTCGTTTAGGCGGATCATTTCTATTCAATGTTAATTGTGATCTGTTGGCTGGGTTTGACGTAACGCGACAAAACTAAGTAGGTCCCCCGTCTGCCTAGGAATCAACTTCTCTGATAGTACATTTGCTCCTTTTTATGTTTCTTTAATAAAAACAAGCTGAACAGAGTCGCGGGCAATGTGTAGTAGGTGTAGCAATAATTTTGTACACAATTTGGAACAATATAAAATGCTGCGGTCGCTGCAGTCAGCGCTACGAAGTTTTGCTGAAATGTTCACGTTTTGTAGCGAGTTGGCAGCTAGGTTATTTACCGACTTCAAAAACAAAGGTTCTCAATTCTTACTCTTACTTTTGTTATAATTATTGTAAAAGTCTGTATGTGTATAACCATTTCACAATTATACGGCAGAAACGATAATGATGAAAATTTTGATTTTGATGAAAATAAAATGACGAAGGTAATTTTGAGATGGGTTAAGGATATAAGAATTTGACGACCTCTGTGGCTCAGTTGGTGGGCTGTTGATAGCTCAAGCCGGTGGTCGCGGGTTCGAATCCCGCCGACGGAACAAAAAGTTTTCAAAGTTCCTGGGTCATGGATGTGTATTAAATATGTGTACCATATAATAAAAATCTTAAATATATGTAGGTAGGTAATTAGGTATAATATAAAAGTATTAAATATATTTCCTTTGTCTGGTACCTGTAACACAAGTCCTTCAGGTACTTAGCACGGGGCCAGACTGACGTGGTGTGAAGCTTCCATAGATATTATATTATATTATAAGACAGATTATGTTGTGGAAAATACAAGTACTCATTGTGGCCCAACAGAGTCTTTTAGTTCTTGAATATTTGAACTAGATGCCCGCAACGTTGTGTGAGCGAGTCCAGTCAGATCGGCCTGCGATCAGTCCGATCATATCAATCGGCCTTCTCGTGTGAGAAGTGGGGTCCTTAATCATTCGATCGCAGATTCTTGGAAATCTATTGTTATTCTATTGTAGTCGCGGTCGCCGGTGTCCTTATTGATAGGTTAATAGACAAGTTTTCTCAAGTGCTCTTTAGGAGACAGTCTATTTATAAAAACAGACATACAATCCGATCGTCAGATTTATATCTGACTATCTAGATAAAAATGTTACTTCCTGTTTTAGCGCTAAAATACAACTCACTAATAGATATATCATTGGAATGAGAGATGGGAATTAAAGTCACTGTTTTCATTACATTCAATATTTTACAAGTGTGAAGAAAAATTGTATTGGGAACTTCATAAGTATTTTCCTAGAAAGAGGCAAATTAGACTTTTGAATCTATACATCAATTCTACAGGGTCTTAAAACAAAACAATATCAGAACATCACCAGAGTTCTTGATATTGCTCATAAAAAAACGTACTAAAGTCAAAGTGGATATTTGGTTAAATGATCTACAGCCCGATGGACCGACAATTTGAAGATGGTGGGTTGGCGGGTGGCGACAATGACTTGAAATAACCAGGGGCCTGAGTTAAGACGAATTCGTAATCCCGATGAAAATGTATGGAATTGACATAAGCGTTCGTTAATATGACGTTGACATTCGACTCGTTTTATGTCAATTCCATACATTTTCATCGGCGATTCTATAACGAAGCGATTACGAATTCGTCTTGACTCAGGCCCCAGCCCCCTTAGACAAAGTATCTTTCGTTAAAAACGATGACGAAATCCGTTCTTCTTCTTCTTTTTTATTAATGGCTCCTTAGTGAATCGCCAATGTCAGAGTGCGTTGACAAAAACTCTGCCTTATGAGTAGGTTTTATGAAAAAACAAGGGTACGGTGAATTACGAACGTGTACGGTGTCTGTTGACAATTCCTTAACCTAGAACAAACACAAACATAAAGAGTTAGTACCACACCTTATAATTTAATTTCGTTAGTATGTATAAATGTACATAAAGTTTTTACAAAGGGAGTATTTACAAAGGATAGGACAGATTTGAAATCGGTAGGGCGAGGGTTTGTAGGAGTAAGGATATCATATAATGAGGATTGGTTCTTTGGACAGGAAAAGAAAATATGGTCTAAAGTGCCCTCGTCTATGCCACACTCACATAGTGAACTGTCTCTAACCCTAATTTTGGCTAAGAAAAGAACAGAACAGTGACCCAGTCTGATTCGGCAAACTGTTGAGCAAACTGTTTTACTTGCATCTTTAAATTTAAAAAACCATGGTTTAATGGGGATACTATTTTGGATTTCAAAATAGTATTTACCCTTATCTTCACTGGTTCTTGACCACTCATTATGCCAATTAGTGTACAAGTCTTTTTTAGCTAGAGGAATTAAGTCCTGGCAATAAACCTTATAGTGACTAGCTGTACCTGTTGTTATAGCGACCTTAGCATATGCATCTACACTCTCATTGCCAGCTATTCCACTATGTCCTGGTATCCAAGCCAGAGCAACTTGGATATTTTGTGTGTGACACCTAAGGAGAAGCTGTCTTATTTTTAAGACTAAAGGAAATCTGCACTTGGAGCAAAACTGATTAGAGTTAATGGCCTCCAGGGCGCTTCTTGAATCCGAGAGTATAATGGATTTGTTGAGGTGGTGTGATTCAACAAATGATAGTGCCTCCATAATGGCTAAGGTTTATCCTGTAAATACGGATGAATTTGGAGGTAACTTAAAATTTAGAACAACATTAACTCTCGGGATCCATACCGCCACTCCAACACAGCTGTCCTCCGAGAGTTTAGATGCGTCCGTAAAAATTTGCAGCCAGTCCCTAAAGTGCTCATTAATAATTTGATTGAACTGGGTATTAGCAAAGACAGAGCCCTTAGCAATTGGAAAATTTAGAAGCACTTTTGGATGGAGGGTAAGTGCATTATAGGGAGTGGAAAAAATAGGGTTAAGTCTAGATTGGAAAATAGGGCAAGGTAGACGGGTGAGTTTATGGTAGCTAATCAGGAGGCAAGGAGGATCCTTATGCAACCAGTAGCTTGAAGAGCTAACTAATTGCGAAAGGGTGTGAAGTTTACCAAGAAGTGGATGGGATGTGTTTTGGAATAACTTAAACACAAATCTGTCTGACAGGTACTGCCTTCTCAAGCTAAGCGGGGGATCCCCACATTTAACTTGTAGAGCATTAATAGGTGTAGATCTCATTGCTCCAATTACAATTCTCAGGGATTTACTCTGAATTTTGTCAAGAGTTTGAGCGAACCTTTACTGCACGGCTCTAAAAGAAAGGAGCCATAGTCTAGGTGGCTACGGACTAAGGCATTATACATAAGCTTCTGCGTGCAAGGATGTGAACCCCACCAGACACCTGAGAGAGAACGTAAGATGTTAATATTCTTTTCGCATTTTTGTGCTATGTGATTGATGTGGTGTACACCTATCAACCTAGAGTCTAAGTATACACCTAAAAATTTTACATTATCCTTTACCGGAAAACTTTGCTCGCCTGGGCCGATGTTGAGATCTGGTATGGTTCTGGAACGAGAAAACACAACAACAGAGCTTTTGGCGATAGAGATGGACAAGCCATGTCTATCCATCCATTCGGTAAGATAGCTAATGGCAGAGTTGAGACGTGCAGAACATTCCGCAATATCTTTTGAAGCTATGTACAAGGCCCAATCATCTGCGTACTGGAGGAACTCACAAAAACTATAGACTACGAGGTCAACGTCATTGGTGTAAATAGTGTAAAGTTTAGGACTGAGGACGTTACCTTGAGGGAGGCCTTGATAGACTGTTCTAGGAGGTAATTGGGAATTTTGGGTAGAGATGACTACAGAGCGGGGAGTAAGGGAGTTACAGATATAGTTTGTCATCGTCGTCATCATCGTCATGTCGAGCCGCTCAGCTGAAGCAATTTTTGCCTGAGCAGTGGAAGTCTGACATTATCGTACGCAGATGATACGTCCAAGAACACCGCCACCACGTGTTCCATTTTCGAAAAGGCGATGCGGATATCGGTTACAAGTGTTGCTACACTATCCATGGTGCTAAAGCCTTTTCGAAAACCGAACTGTGTTTTAGATACCACACCCCGACTCTCCATTAACCACTCCAATCTGTTCTTGATTAAATGCTCCAGAATTTTTCCTAAGGTAGCAGATAGAGCAATAGGTCTGTAACTGTTTGGATCATTAGTAGGTTTTCCCGGTTTAATAAAAGGCAAGATTATCTGTGAACGCCAATCATCCGGTGGAATTTCCGACTCGTAGATGTCATTCAAAATCTTGAGACACAGATGTTGTGTGTCTGGTCCACTGTTGACAATAAAGGAATATGGAATTCCATCAGCACCAGGAGCGGTATCCTTTAAAGAACCTAAAACTAATCGGAATTCCTCCAGAGAAAATGGCGAGTCCAGCCAGTTTGTAGTTGATCCTAATGAGGAACAAACGCTAAGTTCTTCGAAAGTTGGAGCCGTCGGAGGAGCCAACTTTCGCGAAAATGCGTCAATCCATTCAGAAGGATCATTGGACTGACGGTAATTGCTTTCCGAAAGTGATCCACGGAATTTCTTTATATTTCTCCAAACTAATGAGGGTTTAGACGCAGGCGACAGACTTAAACAGAAGTGTCGCCAGCCTTTTCTCTTTTTTTCAGAAAATAATTTGGAAACCTCAGCCGAAATTTTTTATAATTAAGAAAATTTGACATGGTCATGGACCTAGAGTATAGTCTTTCAGCATCCTTACGACGCCTACAAGCTGCAGTACAATCCTCATCCCACCACGGAGGTGACGGTCTATGAGATGTTGTGCTCTTAAGTGGTATAGAACTCTCTGCCGCGCTCAAGAGTATGTGCTTTAAATTTTGATATTGAATGTGAGGATCATTTGTGTTTAAGTTTGGGATAAGGTTGTTTTCAGAGTCTGTGGCTATGGCGAATTTCGCCCAATTTGCTTTTTGGACTTTATATTTTAGTCTGGGGGGATTAGTAGCTATTGTCTGTCTGGTCGAGTAAGTTATTATAATACTAATAGGAAAATGATCGCTACCATAGGAACTTGGCAGGACAGACCATGAACACAAAGAAGCAATAGCCGGTGAGCACAATGAGAGATCCACCACACTCCTAGGGTTTTGCAAAGGCGAGACCCTACGAGAGGGAGATCCATCATTAAGCACCACCAGAATATTGTCATCTAAGATATCCATGAATAGGGATGAATTGGAATCATTGAAATAGGATCCCCAGGATGTGTGGTGAACATTAAAGTCACCTAATACAACCCGAGGGAGAGATATAGAGGAAAGGATGGCTGAAAGTTCGGAAAGGATTGAAGGACTAGGAGTAGGAATATACACTGATATATATATATATATATATATATATATATATATATATATATATATATATATATATATATATATATATACAGTATTTACAATACGGACAGCCACAATATTAAACAAACTACTATGTACAGGTAGGGACAACACTGAATATGTACATTGGCTGGAGACCAGAATGGCTACTCCAGCCTTGGCATCTGCTCTGTCGTCCCGGAAACATGAGTAGCCGGGGATACGAAAACGTGAACCAGCAATGGCTTAAAAGTATTAACTAAATTACAAATGTCCTGTTTTTTGTTCCTAATACTCCGACAATTCCACTGGATCATCGGGAGCTGATCCATTATTGAGGACTGAGTTAAGGAGCTGGGTCAGGTTTGTACGAGTTTTGTTCGGTAGTCCGGAGTCACCAAATCGGGAGATTATATGGATAAGGGTGTTGACAAGGGAGTCAATAAAGTTGTCGTTCGGAGAAATGTCAGTACTGGAAGGATATGCACACCCATTTGGTAACTGAGAAGCGGGTTCATTAATAATATTTTTGTGAGCCTGGTGATCATAGCCAGGGATCACAGGAGTAAGTGTACGGCGGGGAGTATATACAGTTTTCCTGTATGAGGTCGTGACAGGAGATTTGGGTTGTGATCTGGATTGGAGTGAAGGATAAGCAGTGGAAATAGAGGAACGAGAGGTCTTGGCGGAGTCAGCAAAAGAGCGTCTTACATGGGGAAATCGAGCCGAAGCTTCCATGTATGGAATACTCTCCTGCGACATTACAAGTTTAATTTCTTTTTGGCGAGCATGTTCGGGGCAAGATGGGCTATTGGCTGTATGTGATCCTGAACAAAACAAGCAGGTTGGATTTGTTGCCACACAAGTGTCTACCTCATGCGACTGACCACATTTGTAACACCGGGGATTTGATCGGCACTGGGCTTTAATGTGCCCGAAACGACAACACTTATTGCACTGTATGACTGGAAGTAGATAGGTTTGGACAGGTAATGAGGTAAAATAACAGTAAACACGGGGTGGGAGTTTTAGTCCTGCGAAAGTCAGAATAACTGATTGGGTTGGGATCCATGAAGTTTGTTGGTCATTAGGATTCTTCCGACTTAGTCTCCGGGCCTTCAAAACTTCTCCATAGCCTGATGGGGTTTTTAAATTTTCAACAAGTTCCTCCATGGACCAACTTACGGGAACATCACGAACTATACCTATGCGGGTAATACTGAACAATGGGATTGAAGCAGTATACCCAGCACTTGAAATTATTGGTAGATTTAAAAAGGAGTTAGCATTTTCCGCAGAGTCAAATTCAATCGAAATCCTATTGCGACCTATCTTTTTAATGCCATCCATTTTAACATTAGTAACATTATTCTTATATAAAAATTGGCCAAATTCCATAGGTCTCAATGGTGCTCCATTTTCCGATTCTGGTTTCGACACATGTACAACAAAAGGTGCGACATCGTTAGTGGAGTAAAGCTTTTTGTTCTCAAAGTCGGGACATGCGTAGTTCATTTGGATGGAAGGTATGGAGTGAGAGTTATCCGTCATCCTTTTAGAGGATGTATTAATTATTGTACTATCGGGATTAGCCCATTTTCTAGGATTATTAGAAGTCTCACATACCATATCTTCAGGATTATTAGGACTCCCACCACCCGGGTCGGGCGGTTCCGCGTCCATGGCGGCTACCCTAGGTTATTTACACGATTAAAAACTACAATAAACAACATTTACACCAAGACAATCACAATATTAGACAAACACAACTAAAAGAACTTCAATAGGACGAAAAAACACTTTAACGAATTGAAAAATACACTAAAAAAACAAAAATATGAAAAAACACTTGTTTAGGCACTCAACCGAAAAAGCAGAGTCCACGAAATTCGTTATCAAAATGTATGCGGTTTGACATAAGTCTTCGCTAAATGACATTTCGCTTGCGAAGAATAATGTCAAATCCCATATGCCCATACATTTTGATAACGAATTTCATCATCGTTTTTAACGAAAGGACTTTGTCTACGACCTCTGACCAAATAACGAAGACCCTCCATCTGATTTAGAATCAACTTCTATGAGATCTATGAGATTACTTTTCAAAGTTATAAAAGTAGGCTATGCTTACCATGTTTACATGCTTCATTGTAATTGATTTCAATGTAGGTACATTCATTAGAATATTGAAAGTTGAAACATTGATTTTTTTCATTTCCACCATTACATCAGCAAATCAAAAATTGCATTGAATAAAAATATTCCAGCTTTCAGCTAAATGATCCGTTATAAAAGCATCAAAGTGAGATGTAGTGAGTATTAGCGAGATGTAGTGAGTATTAGTGATATGTAATGAGCATTAGTATTAGTGAGCAGGTCGAATGAATGAGTCAAAGAAGTTTTTTCCGACGCGAATCGCACTGGGTAACGTGATGAACTGATAAGGTGGTGTAAGTTACGAAAGGTTAGAGTTGAAATAATATTTCACTTACTTACATTAACTTGGGAAGTAAACTATTGATTTATTATTGATATTATTGATTATATTGTCACTGACTTTTTTATGCCCCAAAAACAAGAACAAAGCAACACATCGTCTTTCAGCAAACAATTCAGCAAACATCTTAATATCATATTTCAACAACACAGCTTTCATACTATTCATTTTTCGAGAGTTTACGAATTTGATCGTAAACGTGGCTTCAGGTTATCTACAATAATTAATGACATTTAGATTTCCTACCCCATGATAGTAGACGGTTCAATAAGGCCGCACGATTTTAAAAAAAAATAATATGTCTCGATTGCTTATTCCACACTGGGCCTTTTTTGTTCATCAAGGGCATGCGTTATAGCGCAGTCAACAGCGAACGTGAGGCATGCCCGTGACGCGCGTTGAAATTTCTTTCTACGCGGGTGGATTTTGACGCATTCAATTATTGAATATACCAAACGAAAGTTGAATAAAAAGAAGATGACGAGAATTGAAGATGAAATTGCATAATGTGGACATAGCTAATGAGTTTGACGCCTTATGCTCTGACTTGCACCACGCTGCGTGCGCTGGCGACTGGCAGCAATGCGATACAACCGTATGCTAATGCCGACTATGGGAGAACGATATGCCCAAGGACCTAGGAATTTGTAGACAGGCACATAATTTAGTACTGGAAGGCCGATCGTTTCGGTCGAACTGATCGCAGGCCGACTTGACGATCTATGAATCCGATCTATTGATCCGTCTATGAATCCGCCCAAAACGATCTACGATTTTCTATTAATCTATTTACTAATATTATTATTTACACAGCAAATAGCTGTACAAGAACATCTTGTCTTTCTGTGTTATATTAAAAATGTCACATAACTGACAAAGATTTATCATCATGTAAAGTTTTACGCTGAGAAAATATATTTATGAACAAAAGGGCTAGAATGTTAATATAATAGTTTGTGTGATATAATAGGTAATAATATAATATATATAATAGATAATAGATGGTACCCACAACCCCGTTGCGCTACAATTCATTTTTCGCCCGGGAACCGTATATTTTACCGGAGTAATAAGTATCCTATGTCCCTTTTCAAAACTCAAATTATATTACTTATTTAAAAAGCTTTAAATATCTACATTTCATTTTCTAGTCCTTGGATATTTTGTTATATACAGCTAAGCTATACGCCAAAAGTCCAACTAAGCACCATGTTCACATAATCACAAGGACGCCGTACAAAATTGCGCCCAATCCTCGCTCATTTTCCCAAAACTGTAACTGTATAGTTAATAGCAGCCATTGAAGCTCCACTCGGACAGTTATCCGGATTTCTTTCGGAGCTTGTGTTTTTATCCTGCCGTTTTTAGGGTCGTTTTAAGTAAAAAAGTTCTTTTTCGATCGTTTACCTAGTCGCATTATTTAATGTCCCTCATGTAATATATGGGGGCATTAATTTTTTTATTCCGGTTAACCTATGTTACTCCGACTTATAGTTTTGTCCGTTCGTTCAATAAAATTTTGATTCGCCTACAATTTACACTTGAAAAAATATATTCCTGAACAATAATTGGACATTTGAGAAATTGATAAGTACAAAAAGTCATTATTATATTCTGTTATCCTACGTCCTACGGAATGCGGGCACGTGGGACGAGTGGGGCGCGTGGGACGAGCTGTACAGTGTAGGTATGATGAGTGGATCACGTCGGAGCAAGTTTGTGCGGTGAGCGATACTGTGGGACATACGGGAATTGATTGTACAAGATGACGCAGCGATATCAGAGCGAAGACAAAATATAATTGCGCTCTGTTGCGTAGTTGGAACGTTATAGTCCGTGCAATCCACGAAGACGCACCCCACTATTCCTCCTAATCGTTTATAGTATATTATGTGTGCAAGCTTTCGCCAATGTTTGAGAGTTATCGGTACACACTAATTACCTATGAGTACACGCGCACACTACAATAAATAGACCAATTAAGAAAAAACGTCAGGGTCAAAAGGAAAGATGCTCACCCAAAAATTGGTGGGGCGGTCTTCTTGGATTGCACGGACTATAACGCATGACGCAACTAAACTGCGACGTGACAACGCGCAACAAGACGACACAAGCTTCCTAATATTATAATCTATCGAAGTTCAAAGTTCTGAAAGTAGTTGTGATTAGTTTTAATCACAACTACTTTCAGAACTTTACAGAACTTCCGACCAAGACATCGCAAATATTTATTTGAGATGTCTTGGTCGGAAGATCTTTCGTTGAGGCTCTTATTAGATATTAGATATTATGGCAAATTACTTTTGCTGAATCAGCTAGTATTTTGTATAAGTAGGTAGTAGGCTACGAATAATAAAAACTAAGAAAAAGTATCTCCGTCAAAATACATGTTCTACAATACATACCACCATACCACCTGCCACTTTTTGCCATCGTCCCACGCGAAAAACATACCATCCTCATCACCTTGATGAGTGGCAGTCTTCCACAGTGCGTTTTTCGCGTAACTTTCTGCCGCGCACTGTAAAACTCTGGAACGAACTGTCACCAGCAGTATTTCCGGACCTATACGACCTGCAAACCTTCAAGAAAAGAGCGTATTCCCTCTTAAAAGGCCGGCAACGCACCTGCAGCTCTTCTGATGTTGCGAGTGTCCATGGGCGACGGTAGTTGCTTACCATCAGGTGACCCGTTTGCTCGTTTGCCCCCTTATTTAATAAAAAAAAATACTTGTCGAAAATGTAGACATTTTCTATACATTTGCAATATTTTGGTGGCCTTGAGCGGTATCAGGCTGAAGTAACATGACAGTTCGAAAGGAACCAAATTTAAAACGATAATAGTATGGGAGTTACGTTTCCTTAGTTTTAATTATTCGTAGGTAATAGGTTATATTAATATTTTACTCAATAGATACTAAATTAATAGTCATTAATTACCAAGTCACAGTGAAAAGCGAGCGAATTTGCCCCCGTGTGTACAGTCACGTTCGCAAGTCGGTCGGCGGTTTGATTCCATTGTACATCGCAAGTTGCCATAACTTAATAAATACAACAACTTCGGATATTGGCCTCGGTACTGGCATGCACACAAGCGCTTTCTTTTATTATAATTTTCTTCGACGTATAAAAACAAATTCAAAATAAATTGAGAACATACAAATAATAATTTACGCTCCGTGAAAAAATTGTTTTTATACGGAAATTCAATCGACTGCTCATTAATTTTTAACTGAGAATTAAGTGTGTGAGTACTTACATTATTTTTCAAGTGCTTGGTGTGTAAAATAACAATTAAGTAAATGAACAACAAATCCGTGCAAACAAGATCTAATTTGTGCCTTCGGTCGTACGTAATAAGGAAGAAATTTCACGAAAAATCTTAAGCTCTATAAATAGCAATATATCTACTTGTGTTCAGCGCTGTTTATAATAAACTAAAAAATAGGAACAGAATAAAAGAATACGAATATCTGTAAATATGGAAACGCGTAAAACTGCGAATAAAACGATATTATCGGCAGCGGTAAGCAATAACGAAAATATCGCATCCCCTACTACAAATTTGGACACTATTGCCTGTGAATTAAGATCTTTCCGACAAGAGATGATGAACATGCAGGCAGAATATTGCAAGCGCCTCGATGGCTTGTCGGAAAAATTCTCATTCTATGAAAACCGCATAAAAGTATTAGAAGACAAAGAAATAGAAAACAATGCTCTCAAAGCTGAAATAGTTATTCTTCAAAACCAGCTACATAAACAGGCACAATACTCGTTGCGTTCCGAAGTAGAAATTCTTGGCCTCGCAGAAGTTCCAGGGGAGAACCCATACCATCTAGCCCTGACCACTGCCAATAAAATAGGAATCGAAGTTGACGAACGGGATTTAAATTTTGCCACCCGCACTGGACCACAGCAAACGGATGAAACTAAAAATCCCAAAAACTTGCCCCGGCCTCTTGTAGTATCATTTACAAGAAGAACGAAACGAGACGAATTTCTCAAAGAAAGCAAAGCTAGACGATTGCTGGATAGCAAAGATATAATAGGTTCAGGCCCTTTCTGGAAAAGTTTACATTAACGAACGTCTCCTACCTGTGACCCGCCATCTTTTTCGTGAGGCTCGGAAATGGTGTAAGGAAAACGGCTACCGGCATTGTTGGGTTCGCGATGGATCTGTTTATATTAGAAAACGAGAAGGACGTGAAGGCAGCCCCCCAATACATATACGGTCCTTGGAGGATCTGCACCGCCTCTCAACTCATTAACATGTGTTAATGAGTTAACATATATTATGTTTATATTGTTAATGCTGCGAATTCTTTATTTAAGTTTATTAAATTTTTATTGCCTTTATTATTGTATTAATTGTTATTTTAAACGTGCTTTTTACGCAACTTACTTCATTTACACAAACACTACACACCTATTAGGAATTGCACTGCATCTTTATCTCTCTCCTAAATATCGACTAATTCACGAAATACAGACGCCTAGAGGCAGGTACAAAATTATGTATCAATTATCAATATTTATTATTATACTTATGGTTATCTGTATGAATGGCTAGTTTGGATATTTTGAATGATATTGATACAATGGTTACACCCTGCCACATTATTGAATATCCGGAGCATTATGGTAAAGTCGTTACTAACAAACATAACTTGCAAATTTTGACGTTCAATATTAGGAGTCTACAACAAAATTTCGACAGCTTTCTGGTGGCTTTTGCACGTTTTGGCATGCAATTTGATATAATGGTCTTAACTGAGTGTTGCCTGCATGCTGGATCTATTATACCACAAATAGAAGGATATTTCTCCTATAGGTCTAATCAATGTAATAATAGAGCCGGCGGCGTCGTTACCTATATAAGTAACAAATGGTCACCTGAAGTTACAGAGCCACAAATTGATGGAGCTGACTGTCTTTCTATTTCTGTTAAAAACAAATTTTCTGTTCTAGGTATTTACAGGTCGCCATCTTTTACCAATTTGGATCCCTTTTTAAGCTCTTTTGCAACTTCAGTTCTGTCCATTGTAAATACCCCGTGCGTAATGGTAGTAGGAGATATAAATATAGATATATGCCTTAATGAAAGCGCTCAGTTGGAAGATGGAAGTAATCGATATTTCTGTCTACTAGCAGAATTAAATTTAGTACCTACTGTAATGAAACCAACACGTGGCAACTCTTGCCTAGATCACATAAACGTAATCTCTAAGTTTAAGACTGAATCTGTTATTTGCAAAACAGATATCACAGACCATAAATTCGTTATTGCTGGAATTACCATAAAATTCCTTGCGCTACCGAAAAAAGGCGGCTGCGCATAAAAATTGACTACCCGTCTATTACAGCTGACCTTGAAAAGGTGGACTGGAGAGATGTTATTACATTAACTAAAGTAGATGACGCAGTAAAAGTATTTAGTGACAAACTTTCAAGTATAGTTGATAAACATTCATCTACCGTACCAATCAGCCGCTCTAAATTCACGATTAAGCCTTGGATGACACCGGGCCTTATCAGATGCTCAAAGCACAGAGATTCTTTGCATGCCAAAGTGCGTGCTAATCCAAATGACATTACGACTAAATTAATTTACACACGATACAGGAACTTTTATTACAATTTAATACGGAAAGTTAAACAAAAACACGAAGAGCTAGAGTTGGACAAAAATAAAAAAAAAACAGAGAAAGCTTTGGGATACAATTAAAAACATTACTTACACAAATACAGTCAATAGACATCCAGTAGAACTTACCTTAACTAAACCTAACTTAATGGAATCTCTTGATCACTGCAACACCTTTTTTTCTAATGTTGGACAAAAACTCGCAAATAAAATACTAACCGTTAATAAGGGAAATGAAGAGTCGCTGGCATCCAAAGTTAAAATAACCAACTCACCAACACAGTCCCTCTTCTTCCAACCAACAGATGAAAGTGAAGTGGATTCAATTATTAAGAACCTAAAAATAGACAGTGCCCCAGGCTTAGACGGTATTACTAACAAAATACTAAAAGCTATTAAAAGTCATATCATTATCCCACTCACTTTCATTTGCAACCTCAGTTTGACAGAGGGATTTTTTCCTTCAATGTAGAAAACAGCAGCTGTTACGCCTGTTTACAAAAATGGTAGTAGATCAGATCCCAGTAACTATAGACCGATTTCTCTGCTGTGCTCATTCTCAAAAATTTTAGAAAAAATTGTCCACAAACGTCTTATTAGCTTCATAGACCAAAATAATTTACTATCCGACAGTCAATTCGGTTTCCGCGCTAATAAATCTATAGAAGACGCAATAAGGTTTTTGACAGATACTATTTCAGGACATCTTGACGAGAAACGGACTTTTAGACCTTGCTAAGGCGTTCGACACAATCTCTATTAAAATTCTAATACGCAAGTTAGAGTTATTAGGTATAAGAGGAAACGCCTTAGCATGGTTCCATAGCTATTTAATTAATCGATCACAATGTGTGAAAATCAACCAACAGAAAAGTAATTTACAGAATATCAATTTTAGCATACCGCAAGGTAGTGTCTTGGGCCCAACACTTTTTATTTTATATATGAACGACATATTTAATACAAGCCTCCATAGAACCGAAATAATCTGATACGCTGATGACACAGCAATAATTTTTAATGGAAACAATTGGACTGAGGTAGTTAAAACCGCTGAAAACGCACTTAAAATAGTCGCTTGGTGGCTCCAAGACAACCTACTTACATTGAGTGTCCCAAAGTCAAAACTCTTATTTTTTCATAAAACTAGAGCATCAGCACCTCCTGCAAATCTCAACGTTAAAATACATACATGTCATATAGAGAGTGAACAGATAGTGGAATTTAACTGTAGGCAACTAAGTAGAGCTACTTCCATAAAATACCTAGGTGTCACGGTTGATGTAAAACTAGATTTTCAGGAACATATTGTCAATACTGCCAAAAGAATCCGGAAACTTATTCACATTTTTAAAAACTTACGCACCTCTGCTACTTTGAACTTACTGAAAACGGTTTACACATCAATTTGCCAGTCGGTAGTATCTTACTGCATACCAAATTGGGGAGGGGCAGCTACTACTAAAATTAAAATTCTGGAAAAAGCACAGCGGTCAATATTGAAAGTCATATTGAAGAAACGAAGCAAATGTGTACGAAGATATAGATGTTCCTACTGTCCGTGCTCTTTTTATACTCCGCGTTATTGTCAAGGAACATCGTGCTGTTCTTAAATCTCCAGATTACGAAACATTGCGCAAAAAAAGAATATTAAAGCTACCGTTACCGCGGATATCTTCTAGTTTCGCTAGAAGATTTTTTCCATATTTACACCCATTCATATATAACAAAATAAACAGGGAATGCATTATAAAAGACAGCTCATTAAAAGAAGTAAAAGAAAAAGTAACAAGATGGCTAAAAGCTCTAGATTATGACGAGAAAGAACAAATATTAAGAGAGATATATAGATAGAAATAATCACATACATAATCACACACACACACACACACACACACACACAAACACACACAGAACGCAGCGCAGTAATGATATTTAAAATTTTATAAATTTTAGTAACTTTAATCATTCACTTATAACTTTGTTTTTTATTTTTAATTAAGATACTATTTTGGTGATCAGCAGGACAGGCTCAGCCTAGTGCAGACATCAACGAAACTCGGCAGTAAAACGTCTGTAATCTTAAAATAATATAATGTACCTGTAAAAAAATTTGTAACAGATGTATGTATTGTTGTTTCAATAAATTATTATTATTATTATTATTATTATTATATGTTAAGCTGCCAGATAATTTTGTATTTTAGCCTTTAATCAAAAGTTTTATAATTTTACAATGCACTTTAATTTGTACCCAAATATAGTGAAAAGTAACTTTAATAATATACATTATATGGCGTTAGTGGAAGTCACAGGCGATAGTGGTTAATTTGCAAAATAAAGCGGACCCAATATTTGACTGACTTCCAAGTGCATTATATATTTTAATTAGCTAGTGACAGATGTTTTAGAGTAGATATTTTTACCAATTTCGATGCGTCGGTTAGTTAATTAAGAAGTTAATTTATCAATAGAAAAAAGAAATAACCATTCATAATAATAATAATATTAATATTGTTTTATGTCTGAATTTTCAATCGAATGATTTCAGAACGTCCTACATGCTGACTACCAACGGTTAGAAAACCCGTCGAGAAAAACTGGCGTCACACTTTTTGCTAAAAAGTCACACGGAGCCACTTTTTAGCAAAAAGTGGAAAATACTCTTTCTATAAATAAAATTTACAATATGCAATGTAAATAGTCAACATAAATTTACAATTATATATGATTGAATAGAAAATAAGAATATTATGTCAATATATGTATGTAATGTAATAGGGCCTTTATTCATAATACGTCAAAAACCCAATAATTAGTTTATAGATTAAAAAAGTGACTTTATGAAACAACACCTGTGTTGTAGACGGTACACGTAAACATAAGCCCATGCATTGTTTTACAATATTAATGTGGCGGGCGGCAACTTGTAACAATGTCACAACTTCTGTCTCACAACCACTTAGCTTTTTGAAACAGGTAGGTGCGTTTATATGTACACAAAGAAAGTAGTATATTAGAAAGCTTTTTAGCATCTTCTTCTTTGGTAGAAAGCTCCTTGGTAAATAGTCAATGTCAAAGTGGGTAGCAAAAACTATACTTTTAAAGACCTTTTAGCCGCTGTTGATGGCGCGATTGACGACGTTAAGCGATTGTATTAAGCTTTGTGACAAGCCTGGCTTAGACCAGCCCTAGTAGACAAGTGGCAAGCGATTATCGTCAACATCGATTTGACAGAAGTCATCGCTTCGCTAGCGAATACTAATGTCAAACCCATACATTTTGTTGGCGTTTACGATAATCGCTTGCCACTTGTCTAGGCCCTCATGTATATAAATCACTGTATTGATAGATAGAAGTTATTTTAGGTACAATTTAATAAGAGTTTGTTACGAAGATATTTAATCAAGAAACCATCAAAAAACAAAGTAAACAAAATATATAAAAAAATTAACTTTCAGCAAAACATTTAAAAATAATTTATGTACAAATAATAAGCATGTCCTGTCTGTCCGTATCGCGGTGCTTGTGATTTTTCCGCCTTTATTGGCGCAGCGCTGCCGTTGGCGAATTAGATTTCAATTGCAAGCGATACGCGTGTATGTCTGTTTGTGTGTATGCGTGTGTGTGTGTGTGTTTGCCGGGAAATGTGTACTTTGTGAGCATTCGCCTTTTGTGATTATTTCATACAAGGTGTTGCAGCCTGCAGGTGCAAATCAGCTGAAATCAATAGCGCTTTGAAAGTTAGAGGCAGGGCAAACGTGCTCTTTTCCTGCGAGTAGTTTTTATAGTTTATGCAGATTACTTAGGGCCGGACACAGAGAAATCAAATTTAGTATAATATTATAAAACTGTCATTTGATTTAATATTATAATATCAATATATGTTTTTTTTTTCTTCGGAAAAGAAAATTTTTGTAATTGTATTAATTGTGTTGTTTAACGCTAAGTCTGTCGAATCTCTTAAACTATTAAAATAATGTTAATGTATTAATTAAATGTCTTTACAGCTGTAAGTAATGCCATTTTCAGCTTGACTTTCAGCGTTTTAACCCTAGAGTACTATTATAAAATTTCCACCGCTTAATACTTACGATCGCCTGGGAGGCTACTTTTGTAATAAAACTTGTTTATTGTATTATTTATTTACATTTTTTTTTTTAATACAGCATAAATGAAAAGGCCAAGCCCTAACCTTTAAAAAACTTAAACATAAATTATTTCTAATAAATAGCATTAGTCTTAAAATTAGACTTAAAACTTAAACATAACATTCATTTTTCTTGTAACAGTAGGTCTTTTGCAAGTCTCGTAGAGTAAAAAATACTCTTAAATTTTTTCTTTTTTGGTATCAATATTGCTATTCAATATACATACTTTATAAAACACATTACTTAACTTTTGGTAACATGATATTTTTATCTTCAAACTAATTTGAAGTTAGCCTTAAAATTCTTACTATTTGGAGATCAACAAATCGATCTAAACCGGTGAACTTGACGAATTACGTGTGGTTTGATGTGGTAATGAAATATTCGGGAGTTCAAAGACAATATCTACTATTTAATTTGGTAGGTCTGCTTTCAGCCATAATGGAACAGTAGAAGGATCTGCCGCTCCATCGTCATAGTCATACAGATTGACACCAGTTGGTCCTTAGTTTCGCTGTTCGAATTCCCATTGAGAAAATACCTACGATTTGGTGTTCATTAAGAATTATATAAAAATAAAAGCATTTGGTAGATTAAAATATGTTACAAGCTGTAAAAAATCGCAAAACAAAACATTTTACGAGCGAAAAAAAATAACGCTTAATACTAATGATCGCTTCTCAGGCGATCGAGTAGGTTATATTTTGAAAACAGAGAGTCTGGGCCGGCGCCTGTTTGGTCTCAAGTCTGCAGCAAGGTGTATGCGGAGTTGGCGCAAAAGCACAAATTGACTCGTGAACGTTTTTTTGAAATAATCGAAAAAAACTGTCCACACGCGGCCTGTCAGGCGATGATTAGTACTCTAGGGTTAAAAATGAAAAGATGACAGAAAGATAGGTAAACCCTTTCAAATTTGTTTCAAGTGCCAAATTATATATAGTGAGGGAGCCCTAGAACAATTTTTTTGTGATTACTAACAAGCAAATTTTTTGCGAGTAGCTACATTTTGATAAGATGAACGACATTTTTTTTTCGAAAAATCTCGAAAGTGGTAGCTAACAAAGATAGAAAGGATTTCATACTTTGACTTGATGGTCCTAAAATATGGATTGTCTTATTTGTAGGACAAGGTTACGCTTAAATTTATATAACTATTAACTTACCAATATACAAAAAATCTGCTGGTTAGGGTTCCGTTTTAAAACTTGGTTGACAGTAGTCAACCAAGTTTTGTTGATTACAGAACCCTAAAACGGAACCCTAACCAGCTAATTTTTTGTATATTGGTAGGTTAATAGTTATATAAATTAAAGAGTAACCTTGTCCTACAAATAAAACAATCCATATTTTAGGACCATCAAGTCAAAGTATTAAATACTTTCTATCTTTGTTAGCTACCGCTTTCGAGATTTTTCGAAAATAAAAATGTTGTTTGTCTTATCAAAATGTAGCTACTCCCAAAAAAATAGCTTGTTAGTTATCACAAAAAAATTGTTCTAGGGCTCCCGTACTAATACACTTTTACTACTTATATAAAATCATTTCATGATGTCAGCTCCTTAAAAATCACATATTATTATACTTTAAATTCTATATTATGCCATAATATTATTATGTACCAACCATCTCGAAGCGAAATTGTTCAGAAATTACCTCCAATAAAGCTGAGCCACTTTTGTGATGCTAATACACTCGCAATGTATTATTAACAATAATTCCGAAGCTGAATGGGGCTACACAATGGTTTTTTAGCGACAAAAGCCTAACCGCCCCAGCCGCCCTAGCCGCCCAAACCACCCGTTGGGCGGGCGGGAATTAATTATTACTAAACCGTCAACGTGTTTGTGAAGTGAAGTTGTGAAAGGTGCCTGTTTGATCTACTAACTAAAATTGTGCTAGTTAAGTAGACAAAAAATCACAGAGGTTTTTTACAAATAATCAGTAATATGAATTAATATTATTAGTAATACTATTTACTATACGGATTCCTATTACAATTTACATAAGCAATTACTTAGAGAAAAGCTATGCTTTGGCACGAAGAAGCGTTTGTTTAACGGAGCTCCCAAAAAAACTTCATAAAACAACATTTGTTCAATCGGAGAGCTACGAAACTTGGACTCTGAAAGTTAAGTCCAGAAGAGTTTTAATTTTGGCTCCTCCGGTGTAACAAATGCCTCTGAATCTTTCTACAGATTTCTTTGATAAATAAAATAAAAATAAAAAAGTTTAACAAAACATGGAACGATAAATACTTTTTTCACAATAATTCCAATAAATGCCATCTCGTACACTAACAATGCGACGTACTACTTTAGTATTTCAGTAGAATCAATCCATGGAACCCCAAGAAAACTAAATTATGTAAGGCTTGAGGATTCTTTATTAAACTTAATATATTCGTGAATTACACATGAGATAAATTTAAGATAGAAAACCATTTTGGTTAAAAGTTACGATTTTTAAAACTGAACCACGAGTTGAGGTTTCATGCGGAAAGTTTATTCATACGAGAACTTCCCGAGTTTCAGTAACATATGAGAGATTCACATTATGAGAAAACTGAGGTGAAAGAGTTACATAATATTAAATCACGCAAACAGGCTGTTGTAGTTAATTATTTTAAAATTAGAAACGTATTAGTAGGTTATTAAATATTTATTTTACTTCTAAAGATAAAACAACTCAAACATTCATAATATTATTATTGTATAGTTCTTACCGGTGCACTGTATCGAATTACGGCGTAGCACTGCTACAGATTACGGAGCTACGGCGTAACACTGCTACAGAGTATCGAACTACGTCGTAGCACTACTACCGATTACGGAGCTACGGCGTAGCACTGCTACAGAGTATCGAACTACGGCGTAGCACTGCAACAGATTACGGAGCTACGGCGTTGCACTGCTACAGAGCATGAAGCTACGGCGTAGCACTGCTACAAAGCATGAAGCTTTTCTTTTTTAAAAAGACCA
This sequence comes from Polyommatus iphigenia, assembly GCA_963422495.1. Classification (NCBI taxonomy): domain Eukaryota; kingdom Metazoa; phylum Arthropoda; class Insecta; order Lepidoptera; family Lycaenidae; genus Polyommatus; species Polyommatus iphigenia. Next base: position 13,178,033 of record OY730177.1, read on the forward strand.
TAAAATAAGCTATCGTTCATCTATTAACGGTCTTCAAAAATTCCTGATATCACAGAAAATACAAATATCCTTAGGTCATATTGATGTCGTGTATTTGAAAATCTACCACTTTTAGAAGCTCATAGCTAGGCAACGATTGGATATAGATACAAAGTGTAAAGGACAAAGTTGTAGAGAATTTAATTTGCTTTTCTTATGTTCTACAGTAAAATAATGTACGAAGCACCGTTTTCGTAAATTAGTCAAAAAACCAAAAAATGGGTCCTTCTTTCTCCCCCCTCCCCTCCGGCTCACCCCGGAGGGGTCAGGACTTTTAGTATGTTTATCTCCTAGCTAGTCCAGACAAAGTTCCGTAGTCATAATTTCTGCTTTCGACTTTTCCAACCGGAATCATTTGTTTACTAGGATAATACGCATTCATTCAATAAAGATATTGCAGCCTAATGTCGAGCAAAATAATACATCGTTGGGATAAAAATACACCCTTCATAATAAGCTTTGCCCGTCTGCGCGTCATACACTAGACAGACGCTCCCAATTACTTACGGCGACCAACAGCTAAGTATTATTAATGTGCTCTCTCTGTATTAATATTTGTCGGTTTTATTTTGTTTCGTCGGACAAACAGGGGCTTAGTTGGTATCCTTTGATTGAGTAAAAGGATAGTTTGTCTCCCAAAAGGATAGTGTTTGAAAAGGTTAAAGAATCAAATAATGTTTAAGAAATGGTTTTTGTAGCGAAAATTACTAATCATCACGAAACTTTGTAGACATATTTTTATAATAATTATAATATCTATGGACGCTTCACACGGCACACCACGTCAGTCCGGCCCCGTGATAAGTACCTGAAGGACTTGTGTTACAGGTACCAGACAACGGAAATATATTTAATACTTTTATACCATACATAATAATATATTTAAGATTTTTGTTATATCATACACATATTTAATACACATCCAGACCCGGATATATTGGAAACTTTCAGTTCCATCAGCGGGATTTGAACCCGCGACCCCCAGCTTGAGCTGCCACACACTCAACCAATTGAGCCACAGAGGTCGTCATAGTTTTAAAAATATTACTATTTAACTAAACATATTTTTTACAAAAAAAGTTATATAATAAAAACTAGAAGAGTCCAATATCTAAATCTTTTATTTGTAAATTATTATGTGTGTTTGTTATTTTAAAGTGTTTAAATAACTGAGTAAATTGTTAGTTCTTGGTGGATAGTTTGGATCATAAAATATAGTTGTATATAATATAAACCCAGAGGTTTACAGAAACACTTTTCTTTCGTTCGTTTTAGTTCGTTATCAAGACACTGAAAAGTTTATTTGTTTGCACGTTAAGTAAGAGCAAACATTGGTACATAATATAAATAAATAGATTGTGTTAGTACAACACGGCCCAAATAAAAAAGGATTACGAGTAATAACTGAACATTGATATACTATACGTAGAATTGCCATTTGTTTCAAGAGTTATGTTCCTAATTTGTTTTTTTTTCTCAGAAATGTGACGTTCATAATCAAGAAAAATACAAGAAACAAATTCTGAGATCTCGTAAAAACATGTCAGCGGGGATTCTGGTAATTTCCAACAAACGAAACCTTAACGCTTATGACAACATTCAGAATATTTATTGTGATAACTAGAAGCCTTATGTAATCATTTCTAACAATGCTGAAAAAAAATTGTGGCTTAAGCCATGAAAATATAAGTCATTAAATGTCATATTCAATGTAAAAGCTTGTGCTCATATTCAATGTAAAAGCATCCGGACCGCCGACCCATTGTGTGCGGCCCAAGCATGTTCGAAGATGAACTTCGTTAAAAATTAATTTCGGTCTCGACATAGTACTTTGTATCAATGAGAAAAGTGTCAATTTTTGTTGCTACATGTTCATTAGTTAATGAACATGTAGCAATAAAAATTATCACTTTTCTCATTGATACAAATACCTAAGTTGTAATTTCCGTAATTATATTTGTTTACTTAATTTTTTTAATGTGCGAACCGCGAAGGCCATTTTATTTTTTAAAACGGACCCCGAGCGAAACTAATTGGTGACTCCTGGTTTAGGACATATCGAATAGTAAGTGAAAACAAAAATCTATTTGATAACAAATGCACTGCTTATAGTGGTAGATGGAAGAACCCATCATGCGCAAACGAATGCATTATGCTTTGCCATCAAGAGTATGATTTTAATGCCTTAAATAATGCTTTGATCATAATATTAAATCCAAGTGAGAAGTTTTGCCAACCACACTATAGTCTTTCTGCGCGAAAAGTTACGTCTACAATTAATCGTCAACATCTAGTTTATTTTTATACAAAGAAATACATAACAAAGACGAAAAGATAAATAATAAAACATCTCGTACACAACATAAACTCATATCACTTGCTAAATCGTGTCGTAATAGTTACGTAACTGTTACGTAACGGGGTCGCCTCGTAAAAAATGTAAATGCGACGGAACCGCCGTTACCGACACAAAACTAACGCTGCCGAACTATTGGCACAATGTCACTACAGTTAGGCCGTCATACACGATCCTGCATGCAGGGGACGGAAATGAGGGAACCAACATGACTGAAATTAATATTGTTTTGTGCATTTAAAATAACCATAAAATTAATTAAAATATTATATTATTGGAGTTTACTCCTTAAGAATCGATCTTCATATATAAGGCGCCCGGTATGAGAAAAATCCGAGGGGTAAAACCTAGTAACAAGTAACGAAAAATCGTGTCACGTTTTTGGTGCGCACCTTTAGTGTATTAAGACCATAAAGGTAATATACCTATCTATTTAATTTATATTAATATATAAATAATATTTAATATATATATATATTATATATATATATATATATATATATATATATATATATATATATATATATATATATATATATATATATATATATATATATATATATATAGGTAAGATGCATGTATTGTAGACTTTGCTTTTTATAGGCATTGGCAGTTCTTTATTTTTAAAAATTTCTTTTAATGACCAGTATCGTTTCCAAGTATTACTAATTCTCCTTTCAATTTCTTTGTTATGCTGATCTTTTATCGATATTAGTTGCCCTAGATATATATATTCATCAACATATTCTATGGTATTACTATTTATTTCTATTATTTCTTTTTCTGTGTGGCGGTACCCACAATTCGCCTAACATTCCTGCATCGCGCTATCGAAGTTTTCTGAGCGCGTCGGTATATATACGACAGCTGAAATGTATCACGTGGGCTTCGGCCTGACCGGGCATACCACCTCGCTCGGTCGGAAGATCTTCCTTTGGCCTCTACGCATTATTCCCACAATATTATATTCCGATAGGTATATTAACTTTATGATTAAGACGTACATATGGTATGCTGTATAGGCGACTATACCTATATACTATGTTATTATATTATTATATAATATTATATTCCGATAGGTATATTAACTTTATGATTAAGACGTACATATGGTATGCTGTATAGGCGACTATACCTATATACTATATGTTATTGGGCTTGTTTGTTTCTATCAGTGTCGATGTATTTATATTGCTATACTCGTACTTAAGGAGTAAACTCCAGTCGTGCGTCGGAGCTGACACACTTTTTTTTATTTATTTTTGTGAAAATGTCAACTGTCTAGCTATAGCGATTCTTTAAACACAGCTTGGTGGCCAGGCTTTAAAAATTAGTATGACAGATGGAGAGTAGACCACAGGCACGGCGTAGAAAAGGAAGTCATAGCCCCTTTATTCATTTTAATGCATGCTGTTTTCACTTCTGCCACTCCCGGAGTGCCATTTTTTTAGCAGCATGTAAAACAAAAGATGTATTATATATCTTGACAGAAGCGCGTGAGTGTAAAACACCTGCTTCACGAGTAAGGGCGAAGCCAAACGAGCGTAATTTGTGAGTTGTGAGTCGCAGAATTTCTGCCGGGCAGAATTCTGCTGCATTAAGTTTCATACAAAAGTCCTGTTTGATTCACACGAGTGTAATTTTGTGAGTCGTGATTTGTATGAAAATATATTTACGCGGCCGAAATTCTGCGACTCACAACTCACAAATTACGCTCGTTTGGCTTCGCCCTAAAGTGTATTAACAATTTGCGTTACCTCTGACAGCCTTGTGGACTCTGTATTTGTTTCACTAATCCTGCAAGTTGGAGCGTGTAGCTGTAGGTCTATACAGACTTCTCTCGCTGACCTTGTGCATGAATAATTCATCTGATTACAGCGGATAGAGCCAGTCTGGGTTCAATACCAGGTTCTTTGTCAGCATCGCTTACGAATTCAGATATTATAAGAAAAGATTTCTTAATAGATTGTTAGCTTGTGTTGCTTGGATTCTGTCTCAATTGTTACCGAATACATTATGCGAAACTGCTTTTTTATGTAAAAGAAATTTTCTTTTTCGTGAAACCACTAGGTATAAGTACTGGACCGATTTTGATAAAATGAGCTCAACGGGTTAAAAAGTCCACCTTAGTTTACTGTTTTCTTTTTATCAGATCAACTATTCTTATGATAAAATTAATAGATTTTAAAAAGGAGTGCAATTTTAGGCAGACTAGGCGGTGATCGTCAGGGCGGTGTGGCGTAGCGCTCTATCGCCGTAGCAGGAACTACGAAAGTTCATTAATATTAATGTTACTTTGAACTTTCGTAGGTACTTGAATAATTTTCAAGTAGTATTTAGTTCTATGGATTTGATAATTAAGGAAAATTCTTAAAACATTTGCTTTAAATTCATAGAGTTTTTTTTTTATTTTTATTAACATAATATTTTGTTCATTTTATAGTTTGTAAAAATTCTGTAATATTTTAATCGTATAAAATAATAATTAAATTACAATATTTATAAACAACTGTGATATAAAGCGTATTTGTAATAGTATCATAACTTTTTACTAATAATAAATATTATAAGTTTCATACTAAAAAAACCTTACAAATACAACTTATATCAGTATCTCCATCAATTAAGTTCTCTCCCCGGCTTAGCAGCAGCTTACCGCCGCCCGTCACCCTGACACACTGTCGCAGACTATAAATAGTTAAGCAGATAATATCTAAATCAAGGTTTTAGACTTTGAGGAATTAAAAAGATAAAAATACGCGCAAAATTCGCATTCATCTTATGACCTGTTTACATTATTCCAATCTAAAAACAATTTTAGTAGTCGAAACTGAAATAATGTAAATCTGCTATTATCTCTATAAATAAAAATAATATCTTTATATTTGAAGAATAAAAAAGATTTAAATATGTGTTAAAAATCGCAATCATCTTATGACCGGTTTACAGTATTCCTATCTAAAAACAATTGTAGTAGTTGAAATTGAAATAATGTAAACCTGCTATTATCTTTCAAAATAAAAAATTATATAGCCTATAATATTTCATTGTTTGAAAGTGATTTATGGCAATTACAGGGTATTGATTAACCTACCTTCCCAGCCTTACAGTTAATACACTAACAATTATAGCCAAAACAACATAATATCTGTTTTATGATTACTTAATAAGTGACTAATAACTTATCCAGAAGTTTTTGTTTCCTTTGATTACTTTGAAATAAACAGAGACAGTGGAAAGAGCTATTCATTACTTACTGAAAGATTTTCAAGCTGACCTTAATATTACGAGTATATTTTGTATTTCACCTACATTTTTTTGAGATCGTGTATTTTGTTACTATTTTAAAGGATTTGAAACTTATTATTCGGGACTTAACGCGACTTATTCTAGTAGTAATGCTACTACATACTTTATGTCATAAATTTCAAATATAATGCAATGCGAAAGTTTTAAATTTATTTTAAAGGATTATCCTAGATGGACGGCTACTTTTTATCCACAAAGTACTCTCGCTACCGTAGAATGTACTATGAATATAATAATAGTATACATAGCTCAATTAAGTTAAGTAGCATACAAGAGAAACAGCGGCTGACGTATGGCGCTGGACGGCGAGGGCGGGCGGTGGAAAACACCGGAGTTAGGCATGTCGCCAGTCCAATATTTCAGATTTATGGACAATTTCATTAGAGGACTGTGCTGGACGACGCTCACACTGTAGTGTGCTTTTGCTCTGATAGCAAAAGAAATTATAAAGTTGATAAAGACGGCTAAGATTTGTGGAGATAGCAGACATTTTCGTTAATTTACAATAATTATAAATTTATTTAAATCTGTACGAAACTATAATTTATATCTTGGTTATGTTGATTAACATTAAAATGGTTGTGATATTTTCATAATAATCAATTGCACTCAAAATTATATCTAGGTATTATTGTGTATATTATTCGCTTGAAAAACTGTCCTTAGGAGATAAATTTTGACCGTTTGTCGCACCAATGGCGCGACGCTACTGAAGTTTTGTGATAATATATTAGAAATAAAAATAATTTGAAAAAAAAAATGGCATCATTTAGTAAGGTGTCAAAACCAGTGGTCAGGTAGTGCGTAGAGGATAAGGCCTATGGCTACAAGTCAAGCGCAGGCAGCTATAGTACATGTCGGTGTAAAGTTGTGCTGTTACAAGTCGGTGTGCAAGTGACCGTTGCAGGCGATGCTGTTACAAGTCGGTGTAAAAGCAGCTGAATTAGAAGATACGGTTACAGGTTGGTGTGATGATGGCCGGCGCTGAATGTTACAAGTCGGTGTGCTGGCAGCCGGCGTGGGCGGCACAGGCGGGCATAATGCATGTCGGTATATTTTTGGTCGCGCACGTGCAATCACTTAACTGCTTACAACTAATCGCCGGCGTTTAACTGTTGGCCTGAACCACGTTGTTGATGGCGCAGATTTGCCGCTAAACTTGAAGTTTGATTTGCGCGAGCGTTAGTTATTTTGCGTCTAACCTAAAAAAACATTGCGAGTTGAATAAATGGAAAAAATTATATCTATAGCTTAGTTGATAATAATAATAATAATAAAAGCCTTTATTCACTGACCACTTAAATTTTTACAGGATATACCTAATATTAAAAATACAGTTGTTACTTGTTGTATAACTTACTTTAAACTAAAACTTAAATTAATCAGCAACCATTTTGTTGGTCAGGTTGTCCTTTGACATAGGCCTCCCCTAGTTTCTTCCAATCTTCTCTGTTACGAGCTAGCCTTCTCCATTCTTTTGGTAGATCGTCCTCCCATCGTTTGATTTGGCGCCCTTTCCGTCTTTTGCCATTTCTTGGATACCATTCTATAATGTCTTTAGTCCATTTGAGTTTTTGTGTTCTTATTATATGACCGCTCCATTTCCATTTTAGTTTCCTTATAGTTTGTAGAATATCTGTGACCTTAGTTGTTTGTCGTATTTTTGATGACCTCCATCTGTCCTTTAACTTTATATTCAGCATACTTCTTTCCATGTTACGCTGGCAAACAGTTAGTTTGTGGTTACTTTTACTTGTTCCTGGCCATGTTTGGCATCCATACGTTAGACATGGTAAGATGCATGTATTGTAGACTTTGCTTTTTATAGGCATTGGCAGTTCTTTATTTTTAAAAATTTCTTTTAATGACCAGTATCGTTTCCAAGTATTACTAATTCTCCTTTCAATTTCTTTGTTATGCTGATCTTTTATCGATATTAGTTGCCCTAGATATATATATTCATCAACATATTCTATGGTATTACTATTTATTTCTATTATTTCTTTTTCTGTGTGGCGGTACCCACAATTCGCCTAACATTCCTGCATCGCGCTATCGAAGTTTTCTGAGCGCGTCGGTATATATACGACAGCTGAAATGTATCAAGTGGGCTTCGGCCTGACCGAGCATACCACCTCGCTCGGTCGGAAGATCTTCCTTTGTGGCCACCACACTTTATTCCCACATTGGTGACCCTCGACAGAACACGCCTCCTTCATCATCATCACTCCCCAGTCCCCGCCCCTCCGCACCGCGCCAGCCAGCATCGCCTCATCGGTTACCTCGTCCACTAGCCGCAATGTACCGCGGCCTGGGCGACTCCGCATCGGCATCATCGGGCTTTCTCACTACACCGACCGGTCAGCAAGCAGAGCACATCTCTCCTGGTCAGCACGTAGCATCGGCCCCGCACGGCAGCTATCCGACTCACTGGATCCCGTGCAGCAGCTTATATTCCGACTCACTGGGACTCACTGGCACTGGCGACCCAAGCGACAAGACTTCAAGATTCGACCTCCGGTCTTCGGGGGGGAGTGATGTGGCGGTACCCACAATTCGCCTAACATTCCTGCATCGCGCTATCGAAGTTTTCTGAGCGCGTCGGTATATATACGACAGCTGAAATGTATCAAGTGGGCTTCGGCCTGACCGAGCATACCACCTCGCTCGGTCGGAAGATCTTCCTTTGTGGCCACCACACTTTATTCCCACATCTGCGTTGGTCATTAGTTTTGTTTTTGTTGCATTCATGGTCAGTCCTGCCTCTCTGCTTACGGTGTCTAATTCTTGCAGCATAGTTTTTAGCATTTCGGGGTTTCTAGCGAATATCACGATGTCATCAGCAAATCTCAGATGGTGAAGGTTTATTCCATTTATGTTTATTCCTTTGTTTTCCCAGTTTAAGCCTCTAAATATATCCTCTAGTACCGCGGTGAAAAGTCTTGGGGAGAGTGGATCTCCTTGTCTAACACCACGTTCAATATTAAATTCTTCTCCTGGATGTTCGAGTTGAATTGTTGCTTTCATATTCTTGTACATTTTTTTGATAACTTTTATATATTTACTTTCTACGCCCTGATTTTCGAGCGTTTTCCATATATATTTGTGGCTTAGAGAGTCAAAGGCCTTATTGTAATCGATAAATGCAATATAATACCTTCGCCCATATTCATTGTGTTTTTCGATCACTTGCTTGACAACATGAATATGGTCTATCGTGGAGTAATCTGAGCGAAAACCCGCTTGTTCTCTGGGTTGATTCTCTTCTAGGCGTTTAGTTATTCTGTCCAGAATTATTTTAGAGAATATTTTGTAAAGATTGGTAATTAAACATATGGGTCTATAGTTATTTATATCATTTTTATTCCCTTTCTTATGTAGAAGCACAATAGTATTTGTAGACCATTGAGTTGGTATTATTTCAGAGGTAAGTATTTCATTAAAAAGAAGCGTAAGATATTTAGTTATCGCAGGAATGGATTCTTTTAGTAATTCGTTTGTGATTCTATCGGCTCCCGGTGCCTTGCCATTCTTTTGCGACTTTATTGATTTTATAACTTCGGTTTCTAGAATGCAAGATATTTCTTGATCAATTATATCCTTCTGTTTGGCTATCGTTACTACTGTTTTGTCTGTTTCTGTATAGAGTGCTTTATAAAAATCAGTAGCTTCCTTGACGATTAATGGTCTTTTTGACGTCAGTTTGCTATTGCTACCTTTTGTCTTTATTCTGGGTATCCATTGTGTGAATTCTCTTAGTTGTTTAAGACCTCTTTTTATGCCTCCTGTTTTTTCTATTTGTTTTGTTAATGTTTTTAATCTTTCAGTTTTTCTGTGTTTCCTTATTGATTCTTGAATTTTCTTGCAAATGTTTGCTATTTTATCGCGGTTGTCTTTTCTCTTCAGTAGCATTAATTGCCTATCTTTCATTAGTTTTACTGCTTCTTCTCCTAGTTTACATTCTTTTGTCTTTTTAGATAGTTTTAATTTGCTCAGATGTATTCTCTTTCCAGTAAATCGTATTTTTTTTGTATTGTATCATATTTTTCGATACCCATTAGTGCGGTTTCCAATTCACGTAAAGCACTCTGTGGTAAATGTGATGTGATTGCCTTATTGTTGTTTGTGGTAAGAATGTGTTTTATTGAGTTAGCATTTTTGCACACTATTGTTCCTCTTACCATTCTATGGTCAGAAAAGAAATTTAAATTGTTCACTACATCGACATTGTTGAATATTTGTCTATCCATTGCTAGAATAAAATCAATCTCGTTTTTATCTTTGCCATTAGGCGACATCCATGTCCATTTCCTAGATTCTTTTTTCCTAAAAAAGCTGTTCAATATTTTAAAATTATTTGTATAAGAAAAATCTACGAGTCTGCTTCCGTTGTCATTTCTCTCGCCATTACTGTAATCTCCTATAATGAATTCATCAGTATTTGATTTTTTACCGATCTTGGCATTGAAGTCTCCGATAATTAATATAATTTGTTTATTTGTATTTTGCACCAGCTCATTTAGTTCTTTATAAAACTTATCTTTTGTTGCTTTGGTATCTTGTTCAGTTGGGGCATGCACTTGTATAATTGTGACCGGATATTTAAAATCGAGCATTATCTTTAGTATGGTGATTCTGTCGGACCTAGCTTGAAAACTAATAATTTTATCTCTTAAATATATTTTTATTAAAAAGCCTACTCCGTAAATGCCTTGCTTTTCGCCATAAAAATAGAAAATGTATTTATCATACTCTCTAATCTCTTCTCCTAATCTTCTCACTTCGCATATACCTATGATATCCCAATTTATTTGCTCAATAGCTCCTTCTAATTCTTTTAATCTTTCATCGGTCATTAATGTTCTAACATTAAGTGTGGCGATATAGTATGTTTTGCTTTTAATGGTTTTCTTATTCGAGGACGAGTTTCTAGGAGGTCTAGCTTAGTTGATACAGTGGATTTAATGTTTTTATGAATTATTTACTCAAAAAAACATTACATTGTTCACTTAAAGATAAACTTAAGTAACTTACGATTTAGTTATAGTTATTATAAAGTAATAATAATTATCATTGGATAACATTTTGCCTCAATGGTCTTTTTAAATATTGTTTAACCTGGAGTAAATGTAAGATGCCAAAATCATCAACCTTCCTATGCTATAGCTAGAAAAATTCATAAAATATAACGTCACCAGCGCTAAAACCAAAACTTGTTCTAAACAAAACACTCTAACCACAATAAATCATTATTAGAATCTATCTCGCCACTTGATTTATATACAATCGCGTAAACTTTCCTAAGCGGGTCATTTCTGACCGACACCCCCCGACCCCCCGGGGGGTGCAGGGGGTGCCGAGGGGTGCTGGCGGCGCGCCAGCCTGTGCTGATGAATAGAGAGATTGAGGGGTGACAGGTCGCGAGATCGATCTCGGTTTTTCTTGTTAATTAATTGAACGAAACTTATAAAAGTACGGCAGTTGGATGTTGCGACGAAAAAGCGGAAATTTTATTTCCGGTTCCCAAAGTTTTTTGACAATTTTTTATCAATTTAGCACTTTCGAAAAATGAAATTGAAAAACGCTCAGAATTGTTAAACCTTAGAAACTGGACCTAAGACTTTTTGTCAGACCAGCTGAGGATTGACTAGTGAAACCTGCAAGCGACTCGCCTTGAGCTTTTTCTGTAACTATTCATTGGAATAGATCTAGTAGTTTTCTAAAGAGGATTGACTGAATTGACTTGACAGTCAATTCAAGAAAAATAAAGAAAACAAAGAAATAAAGAAAAATATAATTATTTTTTCTATGAGTAGATTATTCCCGTGACTAAAATATTCGCCCAATGATGGTTTACTTTGTACGTGATTTATCTGAATTAAATTCAAATTGGTAACTTTTAATTATTAATTATATTAAATAAAAGTCCAGTAGTTCAGAGCTAATACAATGCCGACAAACAAACTAAGTTTACTTGTTTATAATAAGCAACGATGCAAGTTTTGAATTCAAGCTTTCACCAATTATAATAATAATATTATTTTTATTGAAATTTTTCTATGGTCCAAATCAAGAATGAAAATTTGTATAATACTTTATGACTCGTTTCACTTTTCTGACTATAGTTACCTACATACCTCGTCATATGAGTGATTGTGTTTGAGCCGACTCCCGCGATACAGATCCATCATTCGTTACTCGCAAAAAGCTTTTGTGTACGTCATTGTGATTTGATTTATAATATTCGTATTGCCACAACTTGTTTATTGATTTATACTTGTATACTCGCTGTATAGCCAAGTATTGTAGAACAATTATTCTGCTGAAATATTGTTCTCAACAATCTTTCTATTTTATTTTCTGTGAAAGTAACAGCATGTCTGTAAAAACTACGATAGTGCGAGAAGATTACGAGTGGAGGTCTCGAAGAGATCTTTAACCAAGCGAGGTGGTATGATTGGCCAGCCACTGTCTGCAGTAGACAGCTGATGTCAGTAAAGTATAGTACAGTATAGCACAGAGCTAGCGCACATCGTATTATTAATTAATATTATTATGATACATAAGTAAGGAAATTAGTTTTTAATAGCGTGATTGAGGATAATGGTGCTAATTGGTTCGACACTCCATTTAGAAACGTGGTTGCATTTTGTGAGAAAGCTTATTATAAATTACGACATTAAATTAGGTAGCATTAAAATATGTACCTACTGCTGAAATTCATGTTTCAAATTTAAATGTTTAAGAATAAGATGAAATCACAACACCTGTGGATTATTTTATCGAAACCGGTCGTGTTAAATACTAACATTAGAAGTAAAGTGGAATAAGTGCAAGAGTACAGTACCAAGTATACATACACTTTGTGTATTAATATTATTTATACACTTTGCATAATTATTTATTGATGTTTTTGGTATGGATTGTAACTATATTACGAATAATAAAACCTAAGGAAACGTAACTCCCATACTAATACAGTTTTAAATTTGGTTCCATTCGAACTGTCATGTAACGTCAGCCTTTATACCGCTCAAGGTCACCTAAATATTGCAAATGTATGAAAAGTGAACCTAAGGTACACTTTTTTGACAAGTACTTTAGAGCATGTTTTTTGACGGAGTTACTCTTCCTTAGTTTTTATTATTCGTAGTAACTATATAATATATTCCTTATCAGGGCGAGCAAAGCGAGACCTAGTATATCCCACAACCTGAGCACTTTTGTGGTACACTTTACGGAAAAACTATCACGCCTATTGATTTGTGTTTTAACATAGTAATTTTTGTTTATACGTAGATGTGGTCTGGTCTGTCAAAGTTTGGTTACTATTATAATATAAAAAATCTGCCTTAAAGATTATTATTACCACGCAGAAAAGCGACGCCAGCTCTCACAAAGCTCGGCTTTAAGCGCTATACCTATATCCTTATAATCAGTTACTACGTCAGTTATCTTAACACACAATATAATAAACAACTTTTAACATAATGTCCCGAAACAAGACGTCCCGATAAATATTTGTGTTTGTATGGAAGTAGCGTAGTGTACTTCATAAGATTATTTGTCAATACATTAATGCGGCAGCGGCGGTGTCAAATATGTATTTATTCGGCCCACTGCTGGCCTCGCGCCAACAGATATGGGCAAGCGTGAGTCGGGCTAGAAACTGATGGGTCCGACAATTTCCAACGCCTCATTGAGCCCATGTTTCACAGCGTTGCTTGGAAATTGTGGTGGAAAAATCTTTTTTCAAGTTTGCAATCTAATCACCTGATTTTATCTGAAAGAAAAATGAACTATGCGTTAGATAGTCATATTTTCAGTCTCGTTGGTTACTCGATACCCTATCACACAGACGATGCCGCGAGGATGAAACAATTTCACTGCTGCGAGGATTAAAGTGGAGCCCATGCCCTTCTCGCGTGTATATTGTTTTTGTCAAATATCAAAATCTAAATAAACGACTTTAATAAACTCCTCTTAGAACTACACTCACGAAAGGGTGGCAAAATTTAGGGGTTTGTTACAAGGATACGGAACCCCAAAAATGCCCCGAACCCTGTTTATTTATTGCATACAATTTCTGCCCGCGATTCCGTTTGATTAAATTTGCGAGTGCCGATATCGCCCTGAAATATTCGCGCTCGCAAATTGTCTGTCTATTTTCTGCTTTGCGTAGTGTTAGGCTTATCACTCATCCACGACAAAACAGTCGGCATACTATAGGAAACGTGTAGACTGTAGAAACTATAAATGCCAGCATATGTGAAGCTTAGGATTTTAGACGTTAGTTTAAAAAGAAATAGGCATCGTTTAGTTTGTGCCAGAACATACAGAGACTGAAGTTTTTTTTAAATATAAAATAATTTTTTTTAATATAAAACAAGGGGGGGGCAAACGAGCAAACGGGTCACCTGATGGAAAGCAACTACCGTCGCCCATGGGCACTCGCAACATGAGAAGAGCTGCAGGTGCGTTGAAGGCCTTTTAAGAGGGAATACGTTCTTTTCTTGAAGGCTTGCAGGTTATATTGGTCTGGAAATACTGCTGGTGACAGTTCGTTCTAGGGTTTAACATATTACGCAGGAGAAAGTTACGCGAAAAACGTACGGTGGAACTCAGGTGGAAGACAACTCATCAAGGTGATAAGGATGGTATATTTTTCGTGTGGAACGCGAAAAGTTGCAGGAGGTCTGATTTCACACAATTCCTCAGAGCACTCCACATGTGACAAGTTAATAAGCAAGTACAAGATTCGAATTCGCAACACCGCTTCGAAGCGCCTTTATTGCACACGTTCCCTATTATATTGCAATACAAACAATAAGATTGACTTGAGACTTTGCTTGTCAACAGTTTCAAAATGGTTTCAAGACAGTGGCATGACTGATTTGTCGTAACTCGTATACAAGCAATGAGTGTCTAAAATACTAGAGTAGCAACGTCTTAAAAAAGATTCTCAGAAATGCGTAACCACTTGATAGCTCAAAAGACGATGTCAAGTCTTTATGTCATTATTACATAATCAGATATGCATGCAGGCATCTTCGAAGTGGCAACGCGTTGCTGCCGTAAACTGCTAATCTAGATACGTTAGTATATAATTAGTATATCATTGTATATACAGGGTGTAACAAAACTAAGTGATAATACTTTAGGATGTGTATGGGTCGCCTATACAGGATGCAATTAAACCTTCCTGCCAAATTTTGATATATTGATCCTTGTTAAAAATAAAAATACACGTATTTTTTCTTTTATAGTCACTCAGTACTAAAATTTTGAGAAATAGCTTCCGAAATTATCCTAAAAAACACTACAATTATATGGACACGATGCGTCGGCCGCGCGTGACGTGCCCCCGCGCGAGCGCCTCATCCCGCGTCACCCCCTCTCATTCCCCCGCGCCGCGAGCGACCGTTCTGCAACGATTTTAAATGGGATAAAATATGTCATTGAAAAAAAAATAACACCCAATTTTTTTTTTTTTGGTTAAATGGACTCTCCTAATGGTACCTAAGCCCTGGAAAAAATTTGACAGGAAGGTTTAATTATTGCACCCCGTATAGAGTTCGCTGTGAAAGTATCAGTGATGATAAAGTAACTTTTTTACTTTTGTATGGAAAATTCATGAGGCTTGAGCGATCTTTCAGCGCCTTTACTTTCAGAATGAACTCAAGATACAACACATGCAAACCCTAAGGCCTTAAGTATCGTCATATTTTAATTTTGTTACACCCTGTATAGTCAACACTGGTGTATCTGATGTGAGTGCTTACCCTTACAAAATTTTGTTCTATTTTTCGGATACACATTCGACAATTTAGATTGAGTTCTGCCAGAATCCAGATTTGTTTGATTCTGAATGCTGTTTTTTGTTTCCAACCACAAAGTCCCGACTGCATCCTTTCTTTATTAGTATTCCCTTTATAGTCCTTTGGTTCAATTGATTACAAAACAAAGCAATTTTACCATCAAATATAAAAATAAATTAAAGTAGTACTATCAGAGAAATTGGTGTACAGGCAGTTCGTAATGATGCTTCATTTAGCCCTCAGCCCTAACTAGGTACTAGTCAGTGACTAGGGTTATGACAAGTGCAGTCAATGAAACACGACTAACATTGACTAAGTTACTATACAGGGTATAACGAAAGTAAGTGATTTCACAGTGATCTCTTATAAGAGACTCATATTAAGCACCCTAAAGAATTATCACAATGAAAAAAATTATATCCGACAGCGACTTTAACTCTGTAATAATAACAAAATATTTAAAATATTCTATAATAATAACAAAATAATAGAAATAATATTTGTATGCTATTGTATAGCTAAAAGTGTCAGAAATATTTTATTTTATAAACACCACTTTTCTTCAAATAAAGAACTGATTACTGATTACTGATAAACAAATATTATTTTCCTAATGGATCTCCATTACAATACCACCAAAATATTTAACTTCACCGCTAAATGCAGAAGTGCTAAACATTTATTTCCCTGACCATACATCGGGATCTCATCTCATAACCAAATGACTGTTAATCCGGTTAAAACTCATCCGGCGCCGGATGTAACGTGCAATGTTCTTAATGCACCCCCCCCCCCGTCCCCCTCCGCGCCGCCCGGGACCCCCGCACGTTTGAGGTGCACTGGTTTTGGGGGTCCCGCGGAAAATACAGAGAGAGCGTAAGTTTTTATTTAGAGAAAGACTATTTAAGAAAAACATTTATTTAGTTTGTTTTTAGGGTTCCGTACCCAAAGGATAAAAACGGGACCCTATTACTGAGACTTCGATGTCTGTCCGTCTGTCTGTCTGTCTCCAGGCTGTAACTCAATAACCGCTATAGCTAGAGTTCTGAAATTTTCACAGATTGTGTATTTCTGTTGCCGCTATAACAACAAATACTAAAAACAAAATAAAATTAATATTTAAGTGGGGCTCCCATACAACAAACGTTATTTTTTGCCTTTTTTGCTCGTAGTCAATAATGGCAACAGCTAGGCACTTTAACTTCTCATATAGGCCTTAGTTATACATCTATTTTAATAATTAATAATAATATTTAAATAAAATTAAAATGTAAGGGGGGCTCCCATACAAAAACACAATTTTTCGCCTATTTTTCCCACGGAGCAAAAACTTTGTTTGAGCTCCGTGATTTTTTCCTATAACGGTACGGAACCCTTCGTGCGCGAGCCCGACTCGCACTTGGCCAAGTATTTATTTATATCTTAAACTCCCGTAAGGCCCAAGTGGGCCGCGATAACAAATTGAAAGTCCTATTATGTCTCGTTTTGCCGCGATCGAAGGATTATATAATACAACTAGCTGCCCCGGCAAACGTTGCTTTGCCATAACATAAAGTTAAAAGTATTTCGCCCATATTATTTTATTGAAGTGACTAAATAAGTTTGTCGCCATGGCAACGTCGATCGCTATCCCGTCGCACAAACAATGGTCGCCGTCAGTCTCACTATCAGGTTGTAATAATTTACTATTATTTATTCAACAAATGCACTTATCAATATAATATAAAGTACCCAGTAGCCGATTCTCAGACCTACTGAATATGCATATAAAATTTGGTAAGAATCAGTAAAGCCCTTCGGAGGAGTTGTTGGACTAACATTGTGACACGAGAATTTTATATATAAGATAATACAACTAACTTTTTTAATTAAAATTAAAGTATTCGCGTCGGTATGGCGGGCTGTAACCCGCACCCGACAAGTATGGCATTACGCTACCGCCTACTTATTTTTTTTCGACTATCTGAAAATACAAGCATTTTTGTGGAACAAATCGTTCGACACTCGTTATTTATCCGACACGTTCGATTAACGCCCACGCGTTTGGGCTGCCAGTGCGAGCGCTATGACCATCATTTTCCTTTTTGCCTTTACGTAATTATACCCCTGTAGAACCGCCACCCTGTTACAAATGACCAAGAATTTTGTGTCACCATCTCCAGGCCTATAAGTATTAATTTGTTCTAATTTTATTAGAAAGCCAGGAAAGTTCTGTAACTAAAACAGTTAGGAGGTATTGTTACTTACTTCAATGACGTTATGTTGTGTTCACTGCGAAAGTAGCAGCGCTGAAAGAGTTACTTTTATAATATTTCTATGAAAAATGCCACAACATCATGAATTGCTTATGCAAAAAAAGTAATTCTTTTAGCACCGCTGCTTTTACAGTAAACTGTGTCATATAATATAATACTAATTAAGTAGTATCACTTCTTTATCTTACACGTAATAATTACGAGTATGCTACGTTCAAATAATAATTATAAACTACTAGCTGTCCCGGTGAACTTCGTGTCACTTTTCAAACCTTCCCTGGACTTCTACGAATATTTTAAGACTAAAATCAGCCCAATCCGTTCAGCCGTTTTCGAGTTTTAGCGCGACTAACACATTTGAAAATCCATTTTCATATATAAGACTAGCTGTCCCGGTGAACTTCGTATCACTTTAAAACCTTCCCTGGACTTCTACGAATATTTTAAGACTAAAATCAGCCCAATCCGTTCAGCCGTTTTCGAGTTCTAGCGCGACTAACACATTTGAAAATCAATTTTTATATATAAGATGTTCTTCTAAGTACTACGCATTTTTTTTTCAACACGATAAATAATATTATGCGGAACCCAAATCAAAAGCCGTTTCACGCTTACCCCGTGAATGAAATTCAATCTGGAATGAAAAAGTAATGAAATAATGTGAGTGCACACGGCCGGCCGTGTTGAGAGGATTCCTGCGCATACATCTGCTGCACCTAGCAGCTTGCAAGTGCGTTCTAATATATAGGTCAAGAGTCTTAATAAAATAAATAAATAAAAGAGTGGGAGAAATATTTATTGACCAGGAACCGTACATTTGTCTGAGTTAAAAACCAAACTATGTCCACCGGTGTTCGAAATATTTCCCATTTTAATCATAATCAACGCTTTGACTTACGCATGGAGAGAGATAGACGAATAACCAGACAGACACACACACACACACATGCATTTAAAATATCAGTATTGAAAGTAAAGTCTTGCGATACAACGAGGTAATGCTGCCAGCCTCTTGGGTACATTACCCGCAGCTTCTGACTTATATTTAGTTTTTTTATCTATAGTCTTTCTTTTTAGTATCCCTTTGTTTTATAATTATTTTAGTAATTATTACAATAACTTTATAATTTTGTATATCATGTAACTAATGAGCTGTAACGATGGTACGTAATATAGAAAAATTCTTCCGGTACAACATGTAATCCGACCTTTATTATTCACTAGATGATGCCCGCAACTTCGTTGCGCCGAAATTCGTTGATCGCGCGGGAACCGTACATTTTTCCGGGATAAAAAGTATCCTATGTCCTTTCCCGGGACTCAAAGTATCCCCGTACCAAATTTCAGCAAAATCGGTTCAGCGGCTTAGGCGTGAAGAGGTAACAGACAGACAGACACACTTTCGCATTTATAATATTAGTGTGGATATGAGAAATTCATCAAATGTTACGGAAAAGTGCTTAAATCATAAAGTTTCAAAGCTCGCGAGATACAAAATTCATAAGCGACTAACTTTGCCGGGGAATTTTAGGAAAATTCTTTCAAAAGCATACCGTGCTTTTATACAATGTGTACTTTCTTTTAAAATACCGTATGTAAATAAAAAATACGTGTGACACTCGGCGACTGCCGCGGTAGTTATTGCATAACATTTATCAACTTATGCAATTATAATTCGCATATTAGTCACACGCACACAAACACCGTGCCTAAGTCTGTCGAACTGAAATGACGTGATAATGCACGGCTTTCAACGCAGCACCACTGTGCTAGTCAGAGGGGGGGGGGGGGGTGTAAGGTTTATTTTCGTTACAGAATTTATTGATTCGGTCGCCGCGCTCTAAGCCATCCAAGCCATTTACAATAGCTTAAACATTTAAATATTATGTACTTTAATTTCTAATTTTAGAATGACTACAACATCCCGACGGCTTGGATTGTATTTGGCTTTTTAACGGACTTCAAAAAAGAGGTTTATTAATTATTCGAACGTTATAGGTGTGTATATTTTTATGTTTGTTAGCGGGTGACTTCGCCGTTTGTTAACCGATTTTTTTTTGTTGGAAAGAAAACACTTCACAGCTGGTGGTATCATGATTCAATCAAAAATACACATCAAAAAAAATATTTCTGCTATAATTTTACGAACGTAACACACAAGTCATACAGCATTTTTATTTTTTAATTTACTGTATCATGTATGTTTAATTTTTCTCGATGAACTCGAAATCGCACCTGCAACTCTTCCGATGTTGAAAGTGTCCATGGGCGACGGTAGTTGCTTTCCATCATGTGACCCGTTTTCCCCCAAATTTAATTTTAAAAAATCTTTTTTTTTTAATTAAATAAATATGTAGAGACATTAGGGGGACAAGAAACCCCAACAGCGTGGGCCTGCTTTGGGTGAGCAGGCAAGCGCGGACGGAAGCCACGGAAGACATGTAATAGGCCCTCGTGTCTCCGTCCTGCGCAAAATGGCAAAAAAAAAAGAAGTATACTTACCACAGTTGACTTATGTGGTTGAATATTTTGTACTTCTTGTAAAATAGCCACCTTCCTTCGTTTATTAGGAGGTGATAGAGGTGGTAGAGGAGGGCTCTGCAAAAAAAAATAAGTTTCGACACTGCGTACAAAATAAGGCACACTTAAACGAAGACTATTACATCTCAATATACAATTCTTGTCCTTTGAAAGTAGGTACATTTACTAAATACTTACATGTATACATTTGGTTGGTATTGAATGAGGTTTTAATTGTACACGTTTATTTTTAATAATGAATGAATCCTCATCAAAATGAATTGAACAAATTTTTTAATACTTTGTTGGCACCCAATTTTCTCGTCCAGTGGCATCCTGCCATTTCTCTTTAAGATTGGATGGAAAGCTAAAATTTAAAGAACAGTTTATTCACATGATATGATAGCTTATATTATATAATATAAAATAATAATTATTGCTTGTCACGATGATGTGATAGATACAATACTTGTTATTTAACTATCTCTAAGGCCCGTACTTTTGGTCAGTACTTAAGATGCGACCCGGTCTCAAGACGCGGTTCGGCTCTGTGATTGGTTCAAATTTTGACAGCCAACCAATCACAGACCCTGAACCGTGTCTTGAGACCGAGATGCATCTTGAGTACTGATCAAAAATACGGGCCTAAGTGTGAATAAATTACTAAAATTAATTAAGTTCAGAACAATTAATTTTCTCTCTATATTTCTTTTTCTTTGTATTTGGGTACAAATAGTACTTATCATAATTTGTATGTAATAACATTATTATAACTAATAACTATGTTACTAACTACTAATAAAATATTAAGAGTACGTCTATACTATCAAATGATAGTGTAGGTAAGTAGGTACTCATAGTATAATCTAAATTGAAATCCATATTAAAATATAATGCAATAAATAAAATATGGCAATTTCATAATAGATAGTTTAACCCAACAATCCTATGAATGTTCTGACCAAAAAAGAAATGATTTATTAATTTATTTGGGTAAATTCAGGTAGCTATTATGGCAGCCATGAACTATTTATAGTTTTAGGTTATTTTATTTTAAGATATAGAAAGAACGTATCACAACTCAATATTTTTGGCTAACATCACTGAATTCATTACAAAACATTATTATCGATACTCATCTACCGTTTTATTAAGAAAGAAAGGAGAATTTCGCCTACTTACGTGTGAAATGTTATTCCTTCTATTTTTCGCTCACTTCGGCTCTTACAGCCTAAAATACTGCAACCCACCATCGCAATTAAACTTAATATTGTTTATTTTCTAATTTTTAAATACAATAATCACATAAAATTCGCAAAATCATGAAAAACTCCAAAGATGCCTGGTTTGTTTGTCATAACTCAGATCTTGACAAACAACAAAAACCGGCCATGATGACAAAGACAAAAAAATATTTTGTGTCCTGCTTCTTTGCATGGGTCTGTCAATTAACGATCTCGCTTTATCGAGGAAGTTCAATAAGATGGTTACATCTTGTAGTTAAATATCTTTGAGTATAACCGATTAACCGACAGATAGTGACCAATAAACTTATCGTCGCTAAGGAGATCGCTGTGTTGATATTTTGGCAAACACAAAATGACCAGGACGGAAGTATAGAATTCTGTCCTTTTCTTTTTCCCGACCAACATAATCGCGAAATTGGGCTGATCCGCTACCTGCATAGGAATCAACTTCCCCGAGTGTACAGAAGATAAAATAGTTAAATAAAGTTTTACAACTATTTATTGAAAAATTCATCACATTATGCTAAGAATGTTCAAGATGGTTTTAAACTAATAGCTTAAAGCTTAGACAGCTTCAATACAAAAACTCTTTGCAGAGGAACTCAGTGAATTGATAATAAAATTACAAAGATCTTTATCTCTAAACGGTATAAAATACTTAGCCATATTTAGCGAGAGTTTGTCACGTAGCGGCTAGCGGCTAGTTCTCAAGAACTAGAATTAGTTGCAGAGTGCTTGGAATTGGACGATTTTGCACTGGAATAGTGATGGCCGGGGCCGCATATCCATCTCATATTCGGCTCTGTCTAACAGGATAAGAAAATATTCGGTAGAATATTTGGGCTGCCACCAGCAGTATCCGGAACAAAGCGACCTGCAAACCTTTAAAAAAAGAATGTATTTCCTTTTAAAAGGCCGAAAACGCACCGGTAATTCTTTTGATGTTGCGAGTGTCCAATGGCGACGGTAGTTGCTTTCGTCAGGTGACGCATTTTGCCCCCCTTATTTTATATAAATACGTGTGGCACTCGGGAACTGCCGCGGTAAAGCTATTGCATAGCAATAGTTAGTCTATACGCAAGCGTCTAGTCGCACAAACACAAATACCGTGCCGAAGTCTGCCAAACTGAAACGACGGACGATGCACGGCATTCAACGCCGCACCGGTGTACCGGTCGGAGTGGAGGTAGTGGGGATGTTAGGTTTATTTTTGTTACGGAATTTCTTGATTCGGTCGCCGCGCTCAAAGCATACACACACATAAACAAAAGTTATGCAATAGCCTAATAATGACCGAATAAAATAATGAAGCCACGAACAATGACCGAATAAGTTACAAATTACAACCGAATATAATAATGAAACCACTAACAATGACCGAATAAGTAACCGAATATAATAATGAAGGCACATCTTTATAAGAGCACACACAAGTCTCACACAGGGTCCCGGCAGACGCGCCGAGGAAATCTACTTTTAATGAAGTATCTGCAGTGTGACAGCACTATTGTTTTATTTCGACCTCTTTGTTTGCCACTTTATTTCTGTTCTTGGCGAACTTTTACAGTTGTTATACGAAAGTTAAAGATTTCTTGGCGTTTAAATATACCCTGTCAAAAAAAAGAATAATTAAATTTATAGAAAGAAGTATTTTATAACTCGTCTCAAGGCTTGGACTTAGTTTTCTTCTAACTAAAATATGAATTAAAGTATATTAATCTAACGATAATTATTTTAAGTATCTAACGATTATTAAAACAAACCCCAAAATGGAACCTGCGTCATTACCTTTAGGAAAATTATTTACATTTCCATCAAGACGTTACCCCTCTTACAATTATCGTATATTACTCATGCAAATTGTATGAATTGTACAAATTCATCAAACATAATTGTATGGAACAGGTGCTACAATCACGATAACTAAATCTATTTAATTTGCACGCTTAATGTATTTGAATGTTTATTTGTAGGGAGGACTGAGTTGATGACTTTGCAAATATCGAAATTTGGAAAATAAGCAATGTAGAAATATATTAAATCCTTTTCAAAATACTAGGGTAGCTTATCCCATAACCACCTACCACATAATATAATTGTCACACAATCACCTGCCATACGTCTGTGAGACCCCGGCTAAAAAACATACGATAACTATAAATAAAAGGGGGGAGACTTATTATTAATTTTAAAAATTGTATTTAGGCACTATTAAACTCTTTATTTTAAAAATAAAGACATGAATTTCAACAATATTTTTCAAATAACACAGCATACTTTGTACAATCTTGTGTTTTTGGCTTACCCACTAACACTTTCAGAAAACAATTTCTAAAAAAAATTTTTAAATTGATAAGAAATTATTCTTACCTTTTTTATATAATTAAATTAACAAGGAACTTTAAAAAATACTAATACTCATTATAGTTACTAATTCTACAAAATTGCAGGCTCTCCAAACTTAGAGTTTTTAAGGCCGTGAAGACAGATCTTGTCTAAGCATTCGAGGCAAATAGGAGCTGTGCATTCAAAATACATAATATGTTGTGTTTTATGTTTTTTTTTTATATTTGTAAGTGGAACAGTTTTTACGAACTGCCAATCACCCTTCATCAGTGCTGCAGCATGGGGGATATTTGCTGGAGGATCGAGTTTATCTGAAGGATTCTTCATATATCACGTTACAGTTTCACATTGCTTTCACAACGTGCCCTAAGCGATCCTGTAAACTGTTCAGCCAGTTTCTTCATAAGCATGTAACTACTGTCAGCCTTTTGTTTATGTAGCTGCACAGATAGGTTCACTAGAGCGCAATTTCAGGCAGAGCAGATGACCAACTAAAGTGATTTTTGCCAAAATAATAATTCTTTCTAGATCTAGATCGAATTTCCGCTAATGGTACATCATCCTCAAATGAAAACTCTTGGTCACTTTCCGAAGGAATATCACTTTGTGATGGAGAGCTTTTTTGCACTACAGTTGGCTCTTCGCATTCGGAATCAGACACTCCACTATGAACCATCTTCCAATACAATATGATTAATTTTGATCGGCTCCACAACGCTGCATTCGTTGTTCAATACTATGTCTCCATCATCTGTCAGGGTTCAACCAAGGGTTCAACCAACGCTCAATAAGAACTTAATTTGAAGCCATTATTTCCAAAACAAAAAAATTACAATCGAAAAAACTTACGTAACCTCCTGACAGTCTTTAAGATAAATGCATGCACGCCTAACTTCGCCGAGCCGTTGGGCGATAGCTAGGGGCGCAGTAAAAAGGTATAAAAGCCAACAAGTCGATACAACACTCCGGCTCAAAAATTAAAAATATTAACAAAAATAATATCAGCGGGGTCTGTGAGACTTATGGCAGGTGGTTAAGGGTTAACTAAATATAACAAGCAACTACTTTGATGAGTGTCCACTTAACCTTCTGTTAACAGCAAATCAGATAACTTTTATAGTAGTTTTGACATACCAACATACATCATACTTATGTTCTAAAGCTAAAGAGTTTTTTTTATTGTTTATTTGTTTAAATGCACTAAGCTCAGGAACTACTGGGTCGAATAAAAAAATATTGATGTGTGGATAGTTCCTTTATCAAGGAAGGCTTTAAGGTGTTATATTATTTACGTTATAAAACATTGTGTAAACACGATAATAGTTTATAACAGCGTGTAACATATTACGCTACAACGTGTCAAGAAATAAACGTGTCTTTTGATATTATAATATCATTGGTCTTTTGTCATAATTTGTAAAAAAAGTTAGACAACTGCTGTGTGGGAGCACCTTTAGGCTATACAAGATGTTTGTGTAAACACCGTTGTCCTTGAAACCAACAAATGAGCCCGTCAAAATGAGCAACCTTTTCTATGAGAACAATGCTGGGAATTCAAAAAAATCTGTCTTCATACCCATACAAATTGCCGATCCGGGCATCCGTATGGGTATGAAGACGGCATTTTTTTTTTGAGTTCCCAGCATTGTTCTCATAGAAAAAGTTGTTCATTTTGACGGGCTCATTTGATAGTTTCAAGGATAATATTGGTGTTTACACAAACACACTGTATATTAAAATATCATGCAGCTTTGACCAGTACCTAGGAGCGAAGAATCGGAGGAATATGTGTAAAAACGGGAAAACATTATTATCTTACGAACGACTACGTTACGTTATACTACAATTCAGACCGCAACGCGTTGCGGTCTGAGTTAACCCTAATACAACTCGAAAATCACGACCCTCCTAGCGCAGTCGGTAAACTAATATCATCTTATTAGCATATTGCGAGTGATAGAAAACAGTGATCTCACACTCACACTCAAAAACTAAAGCTCTTTATCGGATGAGATTTTTGCTCTTCATAAACCCTCCTGTCCTCTGGGACGGGGTAAGAATGACCCTTTGTTTCTTGTTTGCGAAAGGTGATCACTGAAGGGTTAAAATTTCATTTGCGTAGCTCCTTTTGGGAGTAAAGTAAACTTTTTTTTTAACCCATCAATCCCCAAGTGGCGGCCGGCTGCCGCATAACAATTGAAAATCTATTGTGTCTGCTATACCCACGATAGAGGTGCTGCACAAACCTCCTTACAATAAATGTTTATATACGGCGAATGCATATGAATTTTTGGTTTTCGCATATTACATTTTGTCGCAAGACACATAATCACCCAACTAAGTAGGTAACAACCCTGCTCTTTTTAATTGTTTTTTGAACCGCTGTCCGTCCTCCGTCGTCGCTAATGATGTGGTAATTAATGGTACGGTTCCCGGGGTTGATGAGGATACAGTAATGTATTTATCACGGACAACCTGTTACATCCTGACATTCTTCTGTTTGTACACGGTTCAAAGTTTAATGTGACATTTTCTGTTTAAAGATGGATCACGGATTCTTGGAAATGTTGTGGAATGGAACGGTTGTCGCGATCACTGGTGCTCCTATTGGGCTTGAAGGATTAAAGTACTATTAGATAAATATTAATATTTATTTGAAAAAACAAATATATTTTCTGTAACTCCGTTATACGAAATTTGTTTATAGCTCGGGAACTGTAAATTGTCCATAGTAAAAACTATTTATTGTAGTACATAATATTATGTCCATTGCCATATTATTATCTCAAAGTATCTCCACACCAATCCATCCATACTAATATTATAAATGCCAAAGTGTGTCTGCCTGTCTGTCTGTAACCTCTTCACGCCCAAATCGCTGAACCTATTTTGCTGTTTGGCATGGAGATACGTTGAGTCCCGGGAAAGGTCATAGGATACTTTTTGTCCCGAAAAAATGTACGATCCCCGCGTGATAAACGAATTTTGGCGTAACGGAGTTGCGGGCATCTTCTAGTATTTATCTAAATCGTTTATGCCGTATAAGTATTGACAAACTAACCGACACACATTTATAATATTAGTAAGCATAATATTAGTAAAGATTTCACCACCAAACTTCATAAACCAGTATCATTTTCAGTAGTATTTACGTAGTATATTTATCAGCCTAAACTCAGCCGCAAAATGGAATCGTCTATAGAGGCTGAGAGCCGATCATTAATCTTAAAATATTGCTTTTGATATCAACGATGTAGCACAACTGGGAATACCGGCGGAATAAATAACGTCTATTTTCAAAAGCTTGTAATTTAATAGCCTTTTTCGCCTTTTTTGTTTCACTGAAAACAGCGTGTGTTGTGGGTTTTTTATATTTTTAAAGTTCTTATTTTTCTTCCAACGACATAACTTGTCAGCATACCATTATTTATTTATCATAATATAAAATTGGTAAAACCAACTAATAATAATATTAATTTTAACATATTTTGTACAAAATGGTCGTATTTGAAAGAAAAATTCTACCAAATTATATAAAATTCCATGATGCTGACAGCCCCAATACTTGTTTTGATGATATTTATTAATTTAAAACTACCTATACTACGTACACCTGATGATGATTTATTTCGAAACAGGTCGTGTAATTTGTTAAAGTTATAACAATAATTTATTAATATTATTGTGGAAAAAGATTACGATTGTGTTTTATTACTGTTCAACATGAATTTCCACCAAGAACCGACAGTACAACCAATTACATAATATAAGATATTGTAGGTAGGTAGAAAACTTTGTAAGAAGTTTTACGCTACGCAACTATTTATTTATTAGTAGGTAAGTGGTATATTCTTACTAAAAAAATAATTACGTCGCGTAAATAACTTTTCAAAGTTCACATGACAAAGACAATATTATAATATGTGCGCTATTAGCAGGGGTCCATATAAAATGAAAAGCAGACTTGCAGTTGCAGCAAACTAAATTTTCCCAAGCACACACACACTAAGTTCATCATATCATATCGAGATAATGATAGAAGGTGCAGAAAAGGAGATGATAAGCACACTATGATACAAGCACAAAATAGTAATATGAGTTCAAGCACAGAATAATAACTTAGCGAAATATTTCAAGCTTGCCGCGAAAGAGCGATTGACGTGCGCTCCGCGTCAATGTCGGGGGGTTACTGGCGAAAATGTTCTCGAAGGCGTGCGCGGGCGCCGCTTTGGCGATAGTCGAGGCACTGTTCGATAAATCGCTATCTATATTATGCCTTATCGATATCGACAATTTTTTATGCACTTAATTTAATAATTAACAAATTAAAATATATAGTTGTAAAGTATAAATGTAAAATAATTATGATGTGTATAAATAAAATAGGTAAAATTATAATTGTAAAAATAAATTGGTTGAAAATGTAACTAAAGAAATCGTAGATTTAAAAATGTATAAAATGGCCACAAAAACGTTGAAATCACTTCGATTACTTTAAAATCTCTTCAGTTATATTATCTTGGAAATTAAACAAGTGGTTTTTATGTCGTTACCATAAAAGTCATTTACACAGCACGATTATTAATTCTCCAAAATTACCCACCTGTGCCGGACATTCTCGATACTGTCCAATATCAGCGAGTGCCCGCGACGGCCGGTAATGCGGGATTTCCCCCGCGACTCCCCCGCCCCGGGGATTTCCCGGACTAAATTAAAAACGCCATGTTAATAACGGCTTCGATATCTTAATAATGTTCATTTAATTAAAGATATTTTTGAAGATTGGAAATGCTATTTACTTTTGTGATTTTAATTTCTGTAGCTTGGTTGTTGTTGTTGTTTGTGCTTTATATTGCTTGCAACATTTTCAGAATAATACTATCTATTTAAAATTTGTTTCCCTGCATTTGCGAAAGTGTGTGCATCTTCACACCCAATAAACCACTGAACCAATTTTGCTTAAATTTGTAATGGATATACTTTGAGTATCGGAAAAGGACATAGTATACTTTTCATCCCGGAAAATATTGTAATAGTCAGGGAGCCCTAGAAAAAATTTTTTTTTTACTATCAAGCAAAATTTTTGTGAGTAGCTTCATTTTGATAAGACAAACAACATTTTTATTTGCGAAAAATCTCGAAAGTGGTAGCTAACTGAGATAGAAATAATTTCATACTTTGAATTGATGGTCCTAAAATATAGACTGTTTTATTTGTAAGACAATGTTACTCTTAAATTATATAACTAATAACCTATCAATATACAAAAAATCAACTCGTAAGGTTCCGTTATAGGGTTCTGTAATCAACAACTTGGTTGACTACAGAACCCTAAAACGGAACCCTAACAAGCTGATATTTTGTATATTGATAGGTTAATAGTAATATAATTAATTAAGAGTAACATTGTCCTACAAATAGAACAATCCATATTTTTGGACCTTCAAATCAAAGTATGAAATCCTTTTTATTTCTGTTAGCTACCACTTTCAAGATTTTTCGCAAATAAAAATGTTGTTCGTTTTATCAAAATGAAGCTACTCACAAAAATTTTGATAGTAATAAAAAAAATTGCTCTAGGGCTCCCGTACTATAAGTTCCTGTGCGATACATGAAGGTGCAACGGATTGTTGCAGCTGCGGGCGTCATCAAGTAGACTATAAGAAAGTACGGTAGAAGACAAACATGGTTGACCACGTCTTTTGAATCTAATTACCAAGTAGCAAGAACGAACAATGTCATTACATATTCAGTCACTATTGTAACAACTATGTTATGTTATCATTAGGTAATTGACAAAGGCGAACTTGTGCTGTTAACTTATTATACGAAGTTACTATACTAATTCTAACTTTGATGGTTCAAAGACAATCTTGGAGGCCAATTTGTGTTGATATGTTTGATATGAAATGTTATTTAGTACTAGCATTTGTCAGAGTCTTCATCTGCGAATATAGTATTCCTAGAATCTCCTTTGGGGTTTCGAAACATCAATTTTTTATAGCCCCATGGATTTTGACAATACAGTCACAGTTAACGTGGATTTCTATTTTAAAATAATTATTAATCGATCAAAGAAAATGATGAATTATAAAAAAAATCCAAAGAAACTGTCAAAACTGGTTTATCATAAATAAGATATTATAGATATAATAGATAATAAAGTTATCATAAATAAGATATTATAGATCTAGGGCTCCCTAGTTAGGGCTCCCTAACTAGGGAGCCCTGGAACACATTTTTTTGTGACTACTAACAAGCAAATTTTTTGTGAGCAAACATTTTGATAAAACGAACGACATTTTTATTTTCGAAAAATCTCTAAAGTGGTAGCTAACAGAGATAGAAATGATTTCATACTTTGACTTGATGGTCCTAAAATATGGATTGTTTTATTTGTAGGACAAGGTTACTCTAAAATTATATAACTATTAACCTACCAACATACAAAAAATCAGCTGGTTAGTGGTTAGGGTTCCGTTTTAGGGGTCTGTAATCAACAAAACTTGGTTGACTACTGTCCTGACCTGTGACCTGTACAAAAAAATTTGTTCTAGGACTCCCGTACTATTAATTACCCCTTACAACAACCTTAAACCATCAATCCCCAAGCAGCAGCCGGCTGCCACAACAATTGAAAATCTATTGTGTCTGCGACACCCACGATGGAGGTGTTAAAGGCCGGCAACGCACCTGCAGCTCTTCTAATGTTGCACGTGTCCATGAGAGACGGTAGTTGAAGGATAGGATATTTTATCGCAAAAATTGACTGTTAGTCTTCCTGAGAACATCCTTACAAATATTATAGATGCGAAAGTGTGTCTGTCTGTCTGTCTGCTACCTCTTCACGGCCAAACGATTTTGCTGAAATTTGGTATGGAGATACTTTGAGTCCCGGGAAAGGACATAGGATACTTTTTATCCAGGATCCCGCGCGATAAACGAAATTTAGCGCAACGGAGTTGCGGGCGTCATCTAGTGTATAATTATATTATATTCATGACTCTTCTGTGCACTCTGAAGCTGAACACAATTTAATTTCTTCTGCACGTACGATTTTAAACATTTCGAATCATGAAAACTCAAAAACTTCATTTCGGCTAACGAGGACTTGACACACAATATTTCATCGACTCGCCACGGATTCGTAGATAAATAAAAAGAGACGTCACCCCCCTTCGCCCCCCCCCCCCCCCCTCTGCCCCCCTGGTAAATAAATCATGGTCTCGTGCGGGGGGTGCAGGGGGGCATACGAAGTAGTATTCGCGGCGAAACGCTCGGAAAACACTCGCGCGGAGGCGACTTGAATGCAAAGAGGTTGAGGATACACGGTGGAATATTCGCGATCACTCGGCGTCATTATTTACAACGCCTCCTTGAATGGTTTTAGTGATGGGCCCAATCAATTTCATTGAAACTAGACAAGCTACGCCGGATGCAGGAGTGATTTTTTAGCGTAACCACTAAGGGAGAAGCCACGCGGGTGCGGTGTGGCGGCCGCATGCGGCATCACACCGTGTGGCATATCATTGATTTTTAGACTGCCTTCACAATGCAGCCATATAATATGCAGGACGCCGCAGCGGCACCGCTCTGGCGCCGCGCCGCTGCCGCACCGCACCCGTGTGGCTTCTCCCTAACGGAGTGTTCGCAGTTCAAAATAACACTCTCTGTTCCTTTACTCTCGTATCCTAGTGGCAAGGTTGACCGACATGACTAGCAAGAGATTGGGCAGAAGAATTTGTACCATCGAGGAAATTGATTCCTAGGCAGTTGACGGACCTACGTCATGTGGTCAGCCTATGTCAATTCAATGTTAGCTCTCGGTCGGATGAGGTCCGCCATCTGCCTAGAAATCAACTTCTCTCTCAGTACAAGCTCATTCAGCGCATGGATCTCTACATTGTCTTAACCTAAATCAACAATTTTTCAAGTTGTACATGCGACATATTTATTACGAGTCGAGTCGCCTTAACGCCTCCGTGCTCTAGTGGTATAGAGCTCGGCTCTTGACTCGGAGGTCGTGGGTTCGATTCACGCGTTGGAAACATGATATTTCTAAGTTTGGTTAGGACAATGCAGGCTGATCACCTGATTGTCTGACAAGTAAGATGATCCATGCGTCGGATGGGCATGTAATTATTATTTTTAGCAAAAAATTAAAACCGACTTCCAAGGTAAAAACAATAATAACATCCTTATAATATGAACTAAAAAGTATTAAATAATTTTTCCTATCTCATGGTGCCTTTTTCCGAATTCGGCTAAAACTCAACTATTTCTGTACTCAATCTTCATAATTTTGAAGTCGGTGCCAGTTACAAATGTTTCAAATATTCTGGCATCTGGATTCAGCTATATCTGGTACCGACTTCAAAATTATGAAGATTGAGTACAGAAATAGTTGAGTTTTAGCCGAATTCGGAAAAAGGCACCATGAGATAGGAAAAATAATTTAATACTTTTTAGTTCATATTATAAGGATGTTATTATTGTTTTTACCTTGGAAGTCGGTTTTAATTTTTTGTTAAAAATAATAATTTCACTCTTTTTAGTTACCTAGTAAAATCATTGCGTACTATACGTAGATTAGGGCCGATTCACACCGGAATGGCAGAGGCGAGGCGAGCAGTTTCAGACGTCAGTGTCATATGATTTTAAACTTTATCTTCATTATTGTAATATCGCTTGAGAAATCGACGCCGCCGGCGGCCGCAAGAGACCACGAGCGTCCACGGGTGGCCGTAGATTTCTCAAGCGATACTATGTATTACAACAATGTAGATAAAGTTTAAAATCATATGACACTGAAACTGCTCGCCTCGCCTCCGCCATTCCGGTGTGAATCGGCCCTACACCTGTATATTATTCTACGTATCTTATTACAATTTGTTAACAGTCACACTTACAAAATATAATATCAGCTGCAGATAATTTTAAACAATACATTTAAAAAAATCGAAACTTGGATACGTGCTAGGGCCGCGCCAAACCGGAATTTTAGCAGCGGCGAGGCTTTCAGTGTCATATGATTTTAAACTTTATCTTTATTATTGTAATACATAGTATCGCTTGAGAAGTCTACGGCCGCCCGTGGCCGCGATTGGTAAGTGTGACAGTGCACTAGCATGTTACTTGTATTATCGAAGCAACTTACTTCTCAGAAGTAATGTCAAATGTGTGCCTTACGCTCTGGAGATAAGGTTGAATATTTTGTTATGTTCAATTTTGGTGACATTGGTGACCCTGACGTGGTAATGATGATGATGATGATGATGATGAATGTAATTTGTATAGTAGCATATGCTTTCAGTTCTTAAAACAGCGCCTAAACCCCCAAACTTGTATCTATAAGGAATCCGGAGTTCTCTTAGTATCTTCGGAACCATAGTATACCTTGGTGCAAAATGTTGCGTTTTGGTAGCATATACTTAGGATGCTTCTCATAAAACCAAAATCACCATATGTTTCTATATAAATTTCGAGGAGTTCCCTCGATTACTCATGGATCCCATCATCAAGTCACCACTTTTGTGAACATGGTACTAAATTGGAGTGAAACCTAATACAACAAAATAAAAATTTCGAAAATCGGTTCACAAACGGCGGAGTAATCGTTGAACATACAAAAATAAAAAAATAAATAAAAAAAAAAATATATCCACAGCCGAACATATAACCTCCTCGTTTTTTTGGAAGTCGGTTAAAAAGTCGGTCCTGCGCCTGATCTCTCGCCGGTCGTGTCTGTCTTCCGTACCACTGGGTTATGAGAGAAAAAGGAATAGAGAGTAGCTCTTGTGTACTGCGCACACACTTGGGCACTATAAAATTACTCCTGCGTAGCTGGCCTAGTTTCAATGAAACCGGCCACCGTCACCGAAACCGGTGTGGGAGCTGTTATTATTACACGAGTCGAGTCACGAACCATGATTTAAGCCACTGGATAACGATCAGCACTTATCATCAAAGGTAGTAGTGATTTTTTGGATATTTTCAATGGCTTAGCCGCCCCGTCGCGTTTATCATATTATTAAGAGGATGGCTGCATTATCTCTGCTTTTTATCGTGGTCTATAGTCTGCGGGCATGAAATAAGTTCAAAATTATTATTCAAAAACCTAATACCACTATGCTCCCGTGTGTTTCCAACAGGACCGGCTTGGAGGCTTGAATATGTGAGTGAGGGATGCGTAATACGAAAAATCAACTTGTGATCGCCGCAGTTAGTTGGCAAGCACCGCGCGAAGGCATTTGATATCAATTTGACGAGTTACTGACTTCTATTTCGCTGCTTTAATACTTTATCGGCCGTTTATCTATTCAATACGGTTTTTGGTTGGCTAACGTTAAGTCACCAAATCAGCAATTATGTTGAAAAGGTCCTGTCAAAAAACTTCACGTGTACATACACACATGTCTTTAATAAGAAATATCGCAAAATTCTTTTAGGCACACAGGAATCGTACATTCTTTCGGGTGTTTTAGCAATTAGTGCACTTAGGAGCTAAGATCGATGGTGCAATAGGATAGAGACGGACATGACAAAAAAACTATTTTCAGAAAATTTTGCGCCCGGAAAAATATTCTTGCTGTTTAGAGTTTTTCGAAAGTTTTAATTTTACTTCCCAACGGCTAATCTCAATATAATAATTCTAACGTCAACTTGTCTAATTAATAAATTATGATATAAATCTGTCTAGAGACTAGAATCGTCATTATTTCCTTCTTGGTCGGTCTACCTGTCCAGAGGCTTAGTAATTAATTAAAAAATCGAACAAAGCGAAAATGTTTCAGAAAATATATTTCGAAAGGCTGATTGGATTTTAAATGGCCGCTCCGATCATTGGGTTTTTAATGGAGGCCGGCGGCCAATTTTGTACCGCGAAATATCGGTTTGGCTAACGAAATGCGTAGACGCTAAATCGTGCGTGCGTATGGAAATTCAAACCTTTCATAATAATAATATTATTATCATGAACGTAGAAAAAAAGGCGGACGGAGTCTTATTATACACAGCACTGTGTCTTCAGAGTCGGCCAGGCTGACTGCATGTACACGGTCCACACGCACACATTCTTACGCTAGGCAGGCTATTTGACAGGCGTAAGAATGTGTGCTTGGCCGACTCTGAAGACACAGTGCTGTGTATATTAAGACTCCGTACGCCTTTTTTTCTACGTTCATTATTATTATAAATTATAATCATAACTTGCGTGTGAGGAGCGACTAGCACCGCAATCCTGCATTGAAGTTTTCTATATTAAAGGTATAACAATTTTTTTGTAAGTGACCGGATTAAAAAAATAATGTTTACAATTTCTGAGTGTCCTTATGACCC
Organism: Polyommatus iphigenia; assembly: GCA_963422495.1. Classification (NCBI taxonomy): domain Eukaryota; kingdom Metazoa; phylum Arthropoda; class Insecta; order Lepidoptera; family Lycaenidae; genus Polyommatus; species Polyommatus iphigenia. Next base: position 13,213,260 of record OY730177.1, read on the forward strand.
AAACAATATGAACGATCACTAAACATAAAAACAGCAAAAATGAAACTCGTTGAGAGTATTGAAAATTGAATATTCTTTATACAAATGTGAAAGCTGTTCTTATAATAATAATAATAATAATAATGTATATGGATGACATTAAAATATTTGCTAGTTCGTTAAACGAAATACATAGACTTGCTGATATAACACATTTATTCTCTAACGATATTTGTATGCGATTTGGTATAGACAAGTGTAAAATACAAGCCGTAACTAAAGGAAAATTCGATCCTAGTTCATATCATGTATTACCGAACCAAGAAGTCATAAATGCAGTAGATCCAATAGAAGGCTACAAGTACTTAGGATATTATCAAGGTCAAGGAATTAATCACAAAAATTCAAAAAAACTTCTAAAAGAAAAATTTAAAACTAGACTTCATCGCATATTACACACTCACCTTAATTCAAGAAACACCATCAAAGCCATTAATATTTTTGCAATACCCATACTCACCTACTCATTTGGAGTTATTTCCTGGAGCCAGACTGACCTGAAAACACTGCAAAGGGCAATTAATACAGCTATGACAAAACACAGAAAGCACCATCCTAGGGCATGTGTACAAAGATTAACTTTACCTAAAATAGAAGGAGGTAGAGGCCTTATTGATATCTCCAATTTACATAATAAACAGTTGTCACTTCTGAGAACATACTTCCACAATCACTTATCACTATCACCACTACATAACGCCGTTTGCCAAGCCGATACATACACTCCACTTTCACTTGCCAATCACTCCAAACACATAAAAATCATCACAAACCAAGAAAAAATAGACGCATGGATGCACAAGTCCCTACATGGACGCCATCGTACAGACTTAGCTGACACAAACGTGGATAAAATAGCATCAAATGCATGGCTAAGACGCGGTGAGCTATTTCCGGAAACGGAAGGCTTCATGATGGCGATCCAGGATCAGGTTATTGACACTAAAAATTACAGGAAATATATCATTCGATCATCATACACAAATAGTGACCATTGCCGACACTGCCACAAACATCCCGAAACCATTCAACACATAACAGGCGCTTGTTCTTCCATAACACAGACAGACTACAAACACAGACACGACCAAGTAGCAGCAATCATACACCAGACACTCGCACTCAAACACAACCTCATTATAGATAGCACTCCATACTACAAGTACACACCACAAACTATACTAGAATCATCTGAATACAAGCTTTACTGGGACCGGACAATATTGACTGACAGGACCGTGCATCACAACAGACCAGACATAACACTCCACGACAAAATTAATAGAACAGTCTACCTCATAGACATTGCAATACCAAATACACATAATCTTACAACCACACACACAAACAAAGTTACCAAGTACACTGATCTTACTATAGAATTGAAGTCGCAATGGAAAGTAAATACCGTAAAAACCGTGCCCATCATCATCTCAAGTACTGGAGTCATCCCCAAGACAATTCATAATAGCCTGAAAATACTAAACATGCACCCACTCTCATACATCACCATGCAAAAAGCGGTAATCCTCAACACATGTCGAATCGTTAGAAAGTTTTTGTCTATTAACTAACACATTATAACCCTGAAGTTGTTTGGCCACAAGCCCGCAACTTTGGAACAAACCCTAACAAAGGAGAATAGAAAACTCTATACAATATCAACAATAATAATAATAATAATAATAATAACGTTTATTTAACAATAAGACATCACATTACACTACCATAAGACAATACACGTTACAATACATAAAGAAAAATAAAAGAAAAATAATTACAAAAATCTTCTCTACAGACGACGCAGCAGGCCCCACCACTCATTCCCAAATCTAAAGTCCAGCAGTTTTCACGACCCAGTCTTTGACGACATGCACGTTGGCGAACATCAGCAGCGGCTCGCAGTGCACCACCCACGAGTTCAACCCCACCAGCCTGTTGTTCGCCACCACTGGACCGCCGGAGTCACCCTGGAAATTACAAATTGTGTCTAAAATTTAAACCTGTTTTTCCAAGATGTGGGCGTTTTGTGATGCATTAGGCGTACCGTCATACCATAATCTTAGAATAAAATGTAATTTTATTCAGTTCGTGCTTATTTCGCGTCTTTAATTACTGAGCGGCAGTATTAGTGTCAAGTGTCAAGGCCAGTCAGTGAGGTTAGATTAGGTCCTTAAAATTTCTACCTTCCTGAGGCCTACAGTTACCACTGTAATTTAATGCTACACTAATGTGTTTCGCAAAATATGAGCTGTATCCGTCGCCTACCTCTGTATCATTGATACGATTGACCCGGCTCATTCGTGCTGAAGCACGAATTCCCCACGTTTTGTAATAGAGCTGTCGTTTTACTATGTCTCGATTGCAGTTTCCATATACTTACAAAACAAACACCTGAAGCTGGCCTGTTGCCCAGAGCGCAGGACATGCGCCGGGTCAGTCCTGCTGTTTCGTGGAATATCGAAGTGTAGTAGGGGAGCAAGTGCGTCTTGCACTCATCGAAGCTGACCAGCGTCATCCAAGTCTGACGCAGTCGTTCCGCAATAAAAGTTTGAAAGCGCGTGACGTTGAACTACAAGATAAGAAATAACATGACTTCCCAACTTTCCATTCACAAAATGAATCTGATGAAACGTCAGATTCATTTTATTTCACCAAAAATTAAGTATAGTTTGGTTATTTATTTTATTGGAATAACTAGTTTTATTAGTGTTACTACTGGATCACTTTTTAGCACACCATGAAGGGTATAGACTATTCCCGCTTATTTTTCACAAAGTTACCCATATCTTGTCATTTCTTAGTACTGAAAGTTTAAGATTCCAGGAAAAGAGAATAAATGCAGGGCATACACTATCATTCATCCCTTCTAATCTTATAATCTTAAAAAGTCCTACCCTGTAAAACGGGTATCCCCATCCACTGACAACAACAGGCTGTCCCGCATACAAGTCCTTGCGGAACCCGAGTGCGATGGGCCTGGTGTAGGCGGTGACGGGCACAGAATCGGCCAGCTCCAATAGCAGGAAATCGTAGTCATGATTATTGGTTTTTTCACCGAACCATCCCGGATAGTAGACAAGTCTTTTAATGGCATATCGCTGGGCTTTCCTTTGAAACTCCGAACCGGCGCGTATGAAATCGCTTTCACTGAAAAACATTTTTAGCCGACTTAAAAAAAAGGAGGTTATCAATTCGACGCGTATGTATGTAATATTTCCAGAACTGCCCAGTTTTTGTATATGTTAATCTATAACAGCTTCTGAACAAATGTGCCAAATTTCAAAAGTGTATGTATGTAATATGTATGTAATATGTATGTATGTATGTATGTATGTTTTTATGTTTGTGCACGTATATCTGCGGATCTACAAGTCCGATTTAAGTGATTCTTTTTTTATTGTACCAGGTATTGTTCAACTTAGAGAATACTGCAAGTTTCATCAAAATCGGTTCAGTAGTTTTTGAGATATGGAATTTTAATTCTTAATTATGTACAAATTGAAGTCGGTTTTATCTTTTTAAAATACTATTATTATCTGAGTAGTTTAATGTTGAAAGTGAAAGCTTCAGGGCTAAAGTGGTCGCTTTGGAGAGTCATATTATGAATCATAATGTGATTCAGTATTCAAAAATCGCATTGTCATTTTCTATACAAAGCCCCGATTGACAACAGCTGACTTCATTGTCAATCGCGTTCTTAGATAAAGAAAATGATAAGTTTTTGACAGGGAGTCAATGACCGCTACCGCAATATTTCACCGAGTACAGTATAGTAATTCGCACAGTTTGACAGTTTTGACAATTCATTTTCTGAATTGATTTGAGAGGAATTGCAAAATATGACCATTTTAGCCCCGCTGATTTGAATGTCGTTTGAATTAAGGTTTTATTCAAAAATTTTAGATATGCAAATCAGATATTCAAATTTTAGATATAGAAATCCCTCTTAAAAGGCCGGCAACGCACCTGCAGCTCTTTTGATGTTGCGAGTGTCCATGGGCGACGGTAGTTGCTTTCCATCAGGTGATCAGTTTGCTCGTTTGCCCCTTATTTCATAAAAAAACTCTAAATTTGACATATTACTATACTTTGAGTTACCTGCTTGCCAAACGGATCACCGCCTTTTACCAAAGGGTTTAAAGACCATTATAATGTTACTAAACATGATGATTAGTAATTAGTAATTACTAAGGAGTGTTTTTTTTCTAATCAGAATCGCGAGAAAAAAAGTAACAATTTACAGGCAATGAGCAGCAGTGAGTACCCAGTTGGGCGCGATGAGTGAGCCGGTGCAGACCCAGCCGTAGAGCACAGCGTAAGGTGCCTTCTCTATGGACACGACGTCTCCGCCCCAGATCCTCCAATCGAACTGTGTCAAAACATATACAAAATAACATTATATTATATAGATAATAGAGAGCCCTGCGCTAAACCACTGGACAAAACCACTGTTTGCTATTCGTTTACTTATATATAGATCAAGACATTAGAACGTCTCACGACTCTAAGCTCAATTCTCATATTCTCTCAATAAGAAGCAAAGCTCGTGTTGAATAGAGACAATGCAGGTAGATCACCTAAGCCTTTGGTGGAAGTCCGGTCCGCTTGAGGTATACCAGCCGGTCGTGGAGGGAGTCCTGTGCTAGACAGATCCAGGACATCCCTCCGTATGCGGCTGAAGGCAAACCGCAGGTGGTTTTAGTGGGTAAGAGAGTGCTTCGGCTAACTGAGGCACATCCCCAACCCGGAGCACCCATGACGGGTTTCCCCTGTGCATTAAAAAAAATGGTGCATCACCTAAGTGTCTTAGAAGAAAGAGATTTTATGCAATAAAATGGAATTCAATATTTCGACCCCGTATCTGATCTTTCGCCAGTCAATCATCCATCCTTGGCGTTAGAAGATATAATTTGTAAATGAAAAGATACGTCAGATCTTTTTACAAGCAACCTACAACTTGTTCATCTAAAATAAAGGTACTCGTATACCAGAATCTGATGGCAAAAAGTGAGAAAGTAAATTGACTCTAGCAATATCGGGGTAATTAGAATAAAACATTTTGATCCTTTTTTTCCTTATAGCGGCTGATTCTGTGTGAGAAATATCAAAGATATTTTTTTTAATCTGCTGTCAAAATTTTCCATCAGATTCTGGTAGACCTACAGTTTCAAGATACACGTTTAATTTACATACGTCATGATTTGCAGCATCTAATTCTCGTGACTCCAAGTCTTCATGGTAGTACAAAAAGTCGCGGGTACTGTTGACAGGACGTGTTCCTTCCACACTGTTAGGCACAACTAGACTCATAATTTAATTAATATATTTTTAGTTTATATTGAATTTTATACATTTAAACATTCTACTCAAATGTATACTACACTAAACAAAATTGTTAAGTATGATGTAAAAACCCTTGATAAACATAGTCTAAAAAGTGATAAACGGAAGTGATTTTATTTCTTACCATTTTCTTGGGTCCACACATTAGGCAAACAACAATACAGCAGCAGAAACACGACCATACTTGCCGAGTTTGTACAGTAATGTATAGCGTAAAATTGGTCAAGTCACACTTCAACAAATAGGGTCAGCGTGAAATGATACGACTGATTTTGTTCACAAGAATTTACACGTGTTGGAACGCCTTTTTCTGTTATAAAAACAACGCCACAAGCTTGACGCTTACATCAAAAGGAAAGAATAAAAATTTATCTGTATTCCGTTCTAAAATATGGTATAACTTTATTTTGTCACGTATAAGTTTTACTTTTGTGAGGAAGGACCTTACAATATTAGTCCCGTGACTTCGCTGATCCAACCCTTTAGCATTACCAAGTTGGTGAACATGAGCAGGGGCTCGCAGTGCACCCCCCACGACACTATCCCCACTAGCCTGTTGTTAGCCACCACTGGACCCCCGGAGTCACCCTGAAATAATTGACAATTTATACGTAAATGTACGAAGGAAGAATGTTTTGTGATGAAGTTGTAGCAGCTTGACATCAATCGAAATAAGAACGTCGTTGATCATTTGAAAATATAATATTATGCAGATAATAATGACCACGATATTTGACTATGAAGACTGTGATCGCGGTTTAAGATACACGCACCAAACGCGTTGGTATTCTGTGAAATCTAAAAGTTGCCAGGCAAATGTCAGATCAACACCGAGCCTCTTAGGGTGTGTGATATTTTATTATTTTTTCTAGCCTATGTTGTCCCACTGTTGGGCAAAGGCCTCCCCCAAGGTTTTATTGTGCTTGCTCCTGTGCCACCGCTGGCCAGCCTGGCTGGTATGCTTCCAGCTCATCGCGCCATCTTTTTCTAGGCCGGGCGCGGCGGTGGCGTCCATCTTCCGGTACCCACTCTGTTGAGATCTTTGCCCAGCGGTCGGGTTGCATGCGGCTTACGTGTCCCGCCCAACCCCATTTCAACTTTGCTGTTTTTACTCCTACGTACGATATATTTTATCAGCTAAATAAAAAATATTTTTAAATTTTGTCCGTCTGACTCGAGAATGGTTAAAACTGATTCGGCCGATTTTAGTCTTGCGGAGTCTTAAGATGGTTGACATCAGGAGAAAAGTGATACAAAGTTAAACGGATCATCTAGTATAAAATAAACATAGTAGACAACTCACAAAACAAGTCGCACCCCCGAAATTGCCTTCTGCGCAGACCATCCGTGGCGTGATTTCAGCGAATTCACCGTACTTGGCTGCCTGGACTTGAAGTGCGTTCGTCGCGCAATAGTTGTAGTCGATCACCGTCATCTGCACCGCTTTCAGTCGGTCTGAACTCACACTGTTTTCTTGCACCATGTTAAACTAAAATGTGACGGATGTTATGATATTATGCAAAGCAGTTAGCTGCTCATCCGACTAAATATCTTTCAGGTAATTGTGATAGTAAACATTTACAATAAAACGAGGAAGAAAATATTTACGTGGGAGAGCAATGCTTCGGCTCGACTGGAGAAATACCACGGGCTCACAGAAAACCGGCGTGAAACAGCGCTTGCGCTGTGTTTCGCCGAGTGAGTGAGTTTACCGGAGGCCCAATCCCCTACCCTATTCCCTTCCCTACCCTCCCCTTTTCCCTTTACTACCCATGTACCCTATTCCCTCTTAAATCAACCGTCAACGCACCTGCAGCTCTTCTGATGCTGCGAGTGTCCATGGGCGACGGAAGTTGCTTTCTTTGACCCGTTTGCTCGTTTGCCCCCTTATTTTATAAAAAAAGTTATTTATAAAGTAAGAACAAGATTTGTCATGCAGAAAACTCAATTAAACATTGAAAATACTACACAGCCCCGATTACCTGATATATCCAATAGCCCCAACCACTTATAGTCACGATTTGACCTACATAAAGATCTTCGTAACTTCCAAAAGCGATGGGCCTCGTGTAGGCCGTTTCAGGGACAAACCCAGCCAGCTGAACTATGAGACAATCGAAGTCGAGGCGATGAATCTTCGGATAGAACCAGCCCGGGTGGAACACGTGTCTTATGACGGCGTATTCCAGGGTATTAGGTGAATACTCCGCTCCGACATGTACGGAGTATTTGACGCTAAAATAATTTCGACAAATTATGATATAAGCTTTAGTCAATAATTTTGTAGTAGTGTGAATGAAATTGAATTTAACACAAATCTTAATCAACTAATACTATATATGTTCTGAAACAAATCGATAATATGTTATTATATATTATTCAAGACTGTTGGTTGCAGTTAGTCAACCAACAAGTTAATATTATGATAGTCACAAGTTAATTTGCTTATGTAAAGCGACTGTAACCTTAACAAGATTGCTATTTAATATGGGAACTTAGTAAGCAAGTCATTTTCATGTAACTTACTCGCAATGGGCAGCGGTGACCACCCAGTTGGGCGCGATGAGGGTACCGCTACACGTCCAGCCATACAACACGGCGTATGGTGCCTGAGTGATGGGTATGTAGTCTCCGCCCCAGATCCTCCAACCGAACTGCATCAAATAACAACACAATGTGGCGGTACCCACAATTCGCCTTACATTCCTGCATCGCGCTATCGAAGTTTTCTGAGCGCGTCGGTATATTATATACGACAGCTGAGATGTATCACGTGGCCTTCGGCCTGACCGAGCATAACACCTCGCTCGGTCGAAAGATCTTCTTTTGCGGCCTCCACGCATATTTCCACAACAGACTACTGTACCTAACCAGGTGGTCTGAATAGGAATAAAGCTCGACATGAAAAATATAGGAAGTAGAGCACCTACTTTGAGGTACCTGCTTTTCTTTGTTTTGAGTCTATTATCTTTCGAACGATGACAACATCACAATCTTCACTTCCACAATATAACAACTTACATCATTTGCAGCATTTGATTCTCCCGAAGTCAGAGCTTCGTGGTAGTACTTGTAGGCGCGGGAACTGTTGACAGGCGATCCGTCCGAACTGTTGGATACTACCAAAACAAAAATGAACAATATGATACTAAAAATGTTACTAATTGTTACGTAAAATATATTTAAAAAAAACCTAACAAAGTTGTAAACGGAAGTCATTTTATTTCTTACCATCATCATGGGTCCACACATAAGGCAAACAACAACAGTATAGCAGCAGTAACACGACCATACTTGTTGAGTTTGTTATGCCAATGCAACTATCAGCTTCACAATACCAAATAAATAAATATTATAAAATTGTTCCAGTTTCACGTATAAAAAATATCAGCGTGAAATAATACGATTGGATTCGTTGACGAGAATTTACGTGTCTTTGCTTTCTGTACTTCTGCAGGCTTAGCTTGACCACCATAGATGCAGTTTCTTTCTACGGAAGAATGGACAAAGTGGCAGTTAGACAAAGGAAATCCGCCATTTTGTCACTAAAATTTGTCGGTATGTTCATTCTTTCGCGTTTCTAATGTTATTATAATGCTAGGTCTGCTAAGGACGCAATATAAAACTACCACCACCAGCTTGGCGCTTGTGGCATTCATCCTCTAACTTCTAGCAGCAGCATTTTTATGTATTGTTTCCTGAGAGGAAGTTGTCTAGCGAATGTTAGAAAAGTACCTAATTTATGCTGAAAATTTTCTAAACAGATTACTTTAAAAAGGCGTAATAATAATAATATTATAGTTGATTATTTTTCCGACCCAAATATCGACCAATAGAATTGCACCATTCGACGTCACGTGGTACAACCTACATGGTATTATACTGATAATTTTTTGAAAATTTTCTCTGGTCGTTGCTATATATAAAAAACAAAACATGATCCAGTCAAATTAACCACACGTCAAACTGACAGGTTGAATTCAATTGTGAAAATTGGAGATTTTGCATGAAAATGAGTCGATTTGGAGTTTGTTCTCTGTCCACCATCGATAAAAAAGTCAAAGGAAATGTTCCCATTAATACGGAGAAGGCAAAAAAAACAGTTTGGAACCAATTTACTACTTTTTGTACTGAGAGGGAATACACATTGAGTGCTGAAACGAGTGAAGCGCAATTGGCAAACATTATGAAAGATTACGCTTACAATATGAAGAAAATGGATGGAGAAGACTATAAGGAAGGTACAAATTCTTATTTGTTAACTGGACATTTCGTCTCATGGTGCAATTCTATTGGCCGACATTTGGGACGGAAAAATAATCCCCCGAATACCACACGAGCTTCAAAATTATCTGGCATTTCCCTCAAGGTTCCCTGCAAACAAATAAAGTCGTCAAGTTTTTCAGGAAAAATCACTCGCGCTTCGCGCTCGTGATTTTTTAACCTGAAAAACTTGAATCCTTCATTTGTTTGCAACGAACCTATCGGGAAATACCCGATAATTTTGAAGCTCTTGTGGTATTATAAGTGACAATTATTTTTGGATGATAACAAAAGAAAATATTAAAATAACATATATTATTTCATTTCTTGCTAAGCTTTGCTGAACACTTTCTACCACACAAAGATATTATAGTTAGTTGTTACTTCCATGACTTACACTTTTATTCCGGTAGTTGAACTGATCCAGTCCTTTGCCATAACCACATTAGAGAATATTATTTGTAGGACAAGGTTACTCTTAAATTATATAACTATTAACCTACCAATATACAAAAAATCTGCTGGTTAGGGTTCCGTTTTAGGGTTCTGTAATCAACAAAACTTGGTTGACTACTGTACCCCAAAACGGAACCATAACCAGCTGATTTTTTGTATGTTGGTAGGTTAATAGTTATAAAATTTAAAAGTAACCTTGTCCCACAAATAAAACAATCCATATTTTAGGACCATCAAGTCAAATTATGAAATTCTTTCTATCTCTGTTAGCTACCACTTTCGAGATTTTTCGAAAATAAAAATGTTGTTCGTCTCATCAAAATGTACAAAATGTGTAAAATAAACTCACAAAAAATTTGCTTGTTAGTAATCAGTAATCACAAAAAATTGTTCTAGGGCTCCCGTACTAGTATCTGTATTCCGTTCTAAAAAAATGTTTTCGTTGTTTCGTATAAATTTTACTTTTGTGAGGAGGGACCTTACAATATTAGTCCCGTGATTTCGCTGATCCAACCCTTTAGCATTACCAAGTTGGTGAACACGAGTAGGGGCTCGCAGTGCACCCCCCACGACACTATCCCCACTAGCCTGTTGTTAGCCACCACTGGACCCCCGGAGTCACCCTGAAATAATTGACAATTTATACGTAAATGTACTATCAGAGAAGTTGATTCCTATGCAGTTAATAGAGCAACGTTATTTGGTCGAATATGTGAATTCAATGTTAATTGTGATCTGTCGGCTGGGTTTGACGTAACGCAACCAAATTACTTAGGTCCCCGATCTGCACAGGAATCAACTTCTCTGATAGTACAAAGGAAGAATGTTTTGTGATGAAGTTGTAGCAGCTTGACATCAATCGATTGTTGCGTGCTAGGGTTCGAAGAATTTGGAGAGAAAGACCTGCTGACTCTCTTGAAGACTTTATTTACAAACACTAAGTCCAACACTAATCACTAGGTTCAAACACTAAGCACTATCACTGTCCTAGGTCGTAGCCGAGTCGTAGGTTCACTGGTTCACTCACTATTGATCACTCGTTTTCAATTCGAAGTCACCTCGAAGATCGCTCAGAATGCACTGAATTGCTGGCTCCTCTACCTGCGGCTATTTATATAGGTCGAGACGAGTTCTGGACTGTACGAGAATATTCCTTTCCCGAATGTACAAAATACGCGTCAACAAGTGTGGAATATTTCGAGAAGCCTAACGCCCTCTAGTATCCGATAGCGGATTTACGCTGTCTGTTTTTCTCCGATAAGTTGCGCTGGTTTGACGCTAGATGGCTCTGTGTGTCCTTATCCGTAACAGTACTCCCTCTTAGAGATGCTCGTCCCGAGCATCATTGTTACTGCCGCGCCATGCTGTTCTTACAACTTTTGGTCTGCGGTCCCTTCACATCAGCGCAAGAAGTACATTCGTGGTACCAATCCTGCACATCATCCCGCCAATGCAACCAGAAAAATCGTTCTCGCACTTTCCTTAGCATCCTCTTGACACCGAGATGACTCCCTGATACGCCCTCATGTATCTCGCGGAGAACATCCGGTACTCTCGCCCCTGGGACAGTTATCTGAAAATAGAACTTTCTACCGTTAGCCCATTTCCGGTAGAATATTCCGTTTTAAAGTACCCATTGCTCCCAGTACGCCTTAGTGACAGCGCCAGTGGGTGCAACCTCACTCTAGATTGGTTTTACGTCGACGCGTTTCTTCCATGTGATGATGTGCCGAAGGTCGTCATCTCTTTCTTGAGCCTTCCTCATTGCATCATTTTCCAAGAGACCCAAAGTATTTGTTTTTGTTTTTCTGCTCCGTGCCTGGGAGGTAACAGTTATCGGGGCTCTCTCCACATTGTCCAATACTCGCCACCTAGTCCTGGATTCTATTTGTTTCCCCTTATCCCGAGCAGGGGACGAAACTGCTTGGTTACTCAGCTCCTCTACTTGTTACTCGATCCTTTCCATCCTTGCCATCTGGGTCTTCTTCTGCGGGCTTCTTCAGTTGAGCTGAAGATGGCCCCTCTCACCGCACTTCAAATTGTTTCCTTGCAGGAGCCTTAACTTGCTTGACTTCCTCAGAGACCTTACGGATCTTATGGGTCTACTGTATGTCATGGTGAACAGCCTTGACCTCCAAAGCGTGCGACAACCATCTTGGTGTCATCTCCTGGGTATGCCTTCCTGACAAGTTTTTCAATTTCCAACGCCCATTGTTGAAGCCCTTCTTCTGAGCGCTGGACTCGGACTCTGAGCATTGGGCACGGAACACGTGCTTCAAGTGTCGCTCCCCGTATCTAGATTCCAGTACCTCCATCAGGTCTTCGAACCCATTGCCCGTATACGGCAGTGCTTCCAGGATCGACAAAGCTTGCCCTCTGAGCGCAACAATGAGAGCGTTTAGGCATTGTTCTTCCGTCCATCCGTTGGCAGAAGCAACAGCCTGGAATTGCCGACGATAAGCGTTCCAAGAAGTAGTGCCGTCGTATGGCGGTACATACTCTTGGTCCCTGCACTACCTGCACCACTTCGGTAGTTCCACTAGACACCGCAACTCCCGTAGTTTCAAGGTGCACTATAACTGTCATCTGCAGTTCAGTGAATCCGGTTTTCAAATTTTCCACAACCGACTCTAACACGGTAACTCATTCTTTCATTACGTCGACATCTTTCCGAAGCTTAACCACCGTGTCACTAACATCTTTTATAGCCAAAAGCGCTTTTTCTTGGAGGTCTTTTTGTTGCTCTTGAGACTCCTGCAAAGCGCCGAGCTTGCGGTCTTGTGACTCTTGCAAAGCGCCGAGCTTACGGTCTTGTGATTCCACCATTGCCCTTTGAGAATCTTGCAAAGCGCCGAGCTTGCGGTCTTGGGCCTCTTGCAAAGCCTAAATTAATTCAATTATGCTTTCTAATTGAAGAGCCATTTGAGGGGCTCCAGAAGCTACGGTCGAGATAAGATGGATGGAGCCAGCCTAACGCCATCTAGTATCTAATATGAGTACGGAAAGTCTACTGCTGAGACCACGATCTTTGACTATTCGCGCGTTCGCGTATATCGCGTTTGTATTCTGTGGATTCTACAAGTTGCCAGGCAAATGTCAGACCAACACCGATCATCTTAGAGTGTGTGAAATTTATCTATTTAAATAAAAAATATTTTTAAATTTTGTTCGTCTGACTCGAGAATGGTTAAAATTTAAACCGATTTATCCGATTTTAGTCTTGCGAAGTCCAGGGATAGTTGACATTGGGAGAAAAATGATACAAAGTGAAACGGGTCATCTAGTATAAAAAAATTAATAAACACTAGCGATTTGACCGATTTTGAATGATTCCTAGCTAGATCGATTTATCGCCCCCGAAACCCCCTTTATACTAAATTTCATGAAAATCGTTGGAGCCAATTGCGAAATTAAAATTATACATATATATAACTAGACGTTCCGCGCGGCTTCGCCCGCGTAAATTAGATATTTCACATCTGTGAAATATCTAATTTGCACGGGATTGAATTTATCTAAATTAGTCCACAAAAATAGCTATGATCCTTCACGTGGCCTATTTCTTATCTGACCCAAATAACAGAAAAATTGCTCTAGTAGTTCGTGAGATAAGCCCTTTCAAATAATTTCCCCTGTTTTTCCACATTTTCCTCTATTTCTTCGCTCCTATTAGTCTTAGAGTGATAAAATATAGCCTATAGCCTTCCTCGATAAATGGAATATCTAACACTGAAATAATTTTTCAAATCGGACTAGTAGTTCCTAAGATTAGCGCGTTCAAACAAATAAACAAACTAACTCTATAACTCTATAACATCTATACTAGAGAGATATGTATATGTATATATATATATATTACTCGTTTAAAGATATAAGATGTAAGACAACTCACAAAACAAGCACCCCCCAAATTGCCTTCTGCACAGACCATCCGTGGCGTGATATATTCATCGAATTCGCCGAACTTGGCTGCCTGGACTTGAAGTGCGTTCGTCGCGCAATAGTTGTAGTCGATCACCGTCATCTGCACCGCTTTCAGTCGGTCTGACCTCACACTGTTTTCTTGCACCATGTAGAACTAAAATGTGAAGGATGTTACGATATGCAAAGCAGTTAGCTTCTCATCCGACTAAATGACAGGTAATTATTGTGATAGTGAACATTTACAATTAAAAGAGGAAGAAATTTTACTTGGGAGAGCCATGCTTCGGCACGAATGGGCCGGCTCGACTGGAGAAATACCACAGGCTCACAGAAAACCGGCGTGGAACAGCGCTGAGTTTACCGGAGGCCCAATCCCCTACTCTATTCCCTTCCCTCCCCTACCCTATTACCCTATTCCCCCTTAAAAGGCCGGCAACGCACCTGCAGCTCTTTTGATGCTGCGAGTGTCCATGGGCGACGGAAGTTGCTTTCCATCACTTGACCCGTTTGCTCGTTTGCAAAGGAAGAACAAGATTTGTGATGCAGAAAACTCAATTAAACATTAGGTTCATTGAAAATACTACACAGCCCCGATTACCTGATATGTCCAATAGCCCCAACCACTTATAGTCACGGTTTTTCCTACATAAAGATCTTCGTAACTTCCAAAAGCGATGGGTCTCGTGTAGGCCGTTTCAGGGACAAACCCAGCCAGCTGCACTAGGAGACAATCGAAGTCATTGTAATGAATCTTCGGAAGTAACCAGCCCGGGTGGAACACGTGTCTTATGACGGCGTATTCCAGGGTATTAGGTATATACTCCGATCCGACATGTACGGAGTATTCGATCCTAAAATTTTTTGGACAAGTTATGATTTTACAACACAAGCTTTAGTCAATAGTTTTGTAGCGTAGTGTGGATCAAATTGAATTTAACACAACTTAAATCTTAATCAACTAATACTTTATGTTCTGAAACAAACTGATATTATATAATATTACTAGCTGTCCCGGCAAACGTTGTTTTGCCTTATCAAGTATTTCGCCCATAGATAAAGTATTATAGTATAGATGTAATCTTAGCCCGTCATCGCGTAGCCATTTTGTGCTTATTTTCATACAAGTAGTGTGCGTGTATTTTCTTGAATATTCCTATTTGTCGATAATTTTGAAGCACATCTTAGTCCAGAAATGAAAGTCATTTAGTTTTTAGTTCATGATATCAATAAACTATAGTTCAGGTAATGAGAATCCGTAAACACACGTAAAAAGCTATGCATTTTTGTAGCCAAATTATTAATTGATGTGACATTTTTAGCACTATTGCCTTATATAGCACGAATAAGGGATTATTAAACTTAAAAATTATCTTTTTAGCTTACAAAAATACCGATTGAGAAGCCCAAAAAACGTTGTTCAAAACTTACGTATTTAATGTAAAATCCACGTGTTTGAGGCATTGTTGGGCCATTCTTATGGTTTATTATTTAGCGGAACCACAAAACTCAACAATATCTAGCAAAAAATGTTCATTAAAAACCTTTATTAACACTTTTATTACATGAAATATGCAGACCGACTACTTTGTTATGTCCTAGTAAGTAGGACATAACATTACACGCTTTTGACGCTTATACACCGATATACGGCTCTCTCCTAGTGTATAGTATCTCAATGATTTCGCCCATATTATTTTATTGAAGTGACTAAATAAGTATGTCACCATGGCAACGTCCATCGCTATCCCGTCGCACAAACAATGGTCGCCGTCAGTCTCGAGTTGTAATTTACTATTATTTATTCAACAAATGCACTTATCAATATAAAAAGTACCCAGTAGCCGATTCTCAGACCCACTGAATATGCATATAAAATTTGGTTAAAATCAGTAAAGCCGTTTCGGAGGAGTACGCTATCTAACATTGTGACACGAGAATTTTATATATTACTAGCTGTCCCGGTGAACTTCGTGTCACTTTAAAACCTTCCCTGGACTTCCACGAATATTTTAAGACTAAAATCAGCCCAATCCGTTCAGCCGTTTTCGAGTTTTAGCGCGACTAACACATTTGAAAATTCATTTTTATACGAGTATATAAGATATTATAATATATTATTAAAGACTGTTGGTTGCAGTTAGTCAACCAACAAGTTAATAATATTATGATTGTCATTAGCTTTTGTTTATTTAAAGCGACTGTATCTGTAACCTTAACACTATTGCTATATTAAACAGGTAATATGGGAACTTAGTAAGCAAGTCATTTTCATGTAACTTACTCGCAATGGGCAGCGGTGACCACCCAGTTGGGCGCGATGAGGGTACCGCTACACGTCCAGCCATACAACACGGCGTATGGTGCCTGAGTGATGGGTATGTAGTCTCCGCCCCAGATCCTCCAACCGAACTGCATCAAATACGACACATTATTATCAAATATCAACACAATGTGGCGGTACCCACAATTCACCTAACATTCCTGCATCGCGCTATCGAAGTTTTCTGAGCGCGTCGGTATATATACGACAGCTGAGATGTATCACGTGGGCTTCGGCCTGACCGAGTATAACACCTCGCTCGGTCGGAAGATCTTCCTTGCGGCCTCCACGCATATTTCCACAACAGACTACTGTACCTGGTCTGGTCTGAATAGGAATAAGGCTCGACATGAAAAATATAGGAAGTAGAGCACCTACTTTGAGGCACCTGCTTTTCTTTGTTTTGAGTCTATTTTCTGTCGAACGATGACAACATCACATAATCTTCACTTCCACAATATAACAACTTACATCATTTGTAGCATTTGATTCTCCCGAAGTCAAAGCTTCGTGGTAGTACTGGTAGCCGCGGGAACTGTTGACAGGCGATCCGTCCGAACTGTTGGATACTACTAAAATAAAAATTTAATAGACTTCTAAAATATAAATGAACTCCTTTAAAAGAACCAGTATTTTAGACGTGGGCCTAAACTGAATAATAATAATAAATATACTACTTGTTACGTAAAATATATTTAAAAAAAACCTAACAAAGTTGTAAACGGAAGTCATTTTATTTCTTACCATCATCATGGGCCCACACATAAGGCAAACAACAACAGTATAGCAGCAGTAACACGACCATACTTGTTGAGTTTATTATACCAATGCAACTGTCAGCTTCACACTACCAAATAATTATTATTTATTAAAATTGTTCCAGTTTCATGTCAACAAAAAAATATCAGCGTGAAATGATACGATTGGATTCGTTGACGAGAAAACAAGGGCAAACGAGCAAACGGGTCACCTGATGGTAAGCAACTACCGTCGCCCATGGACACTCGCAATATCAGAAGAGCTGCTGGTGCGTTGCCGGCCTTTCAAGAGGGAATACGCTCTTTTCTTGAAGGTTTGCAGGTCGTATAGGTCCTAAAATACTGCTGGTGACAGTTCGTTCCAGAGTTTTACAGTGCGCTGCAGAAAGTTACGCGAAAAACGCACTGTGGAAGACTGCCACTCATCGAGGTGACGAGGGACGATGGCGAAAAGTTGTAGGTGATATGATTCCGAACAATTCCTCAGAGCACTCCCCGTGATACAACCGATAGAGGATGCAGAGTGAAGCTACATCTCGGCGTAATTTCAAGGGGTCCAAGTTGTTTGAAACACTATGGCAGTCAACAATTCGAGCGGCCCTTCGTTGGATACGATCCAGAGGGAGCAGTTGGTATTTTGGCGCCCCTGCCCAGAGATGAGAACAATATTCATTCCATATGAGGCTGAACCTGCGCACTGTAGAGTTGTAGGCGTTGGTCCGGACTGAAGTACTGTCTCGCTCTGTTAAGAACACCAAGCTTCTTCGAGGCTAATTTGGCCTTACCCTCTAGATGATATCGGAACTGGACTTCGCTCGATCTCAATGCTAGGGGAGATGGTTAAAGATGTGCCCTCGAAACGAGGATATACGACCATTGGTGACTTTTTAGTGGTGAACTTGGCGGGGTTGAATTGGACCAAGTTACGTCTACCCCATTCAGAGACCTTCTCCAATGAATTCTCCACCTTAGACACAAGTTCGTTTCGACTCTCAGTGAGATTTTGCCGAGAAATATTGGGGGAGCCGGTATATACAGCATCACCTGTACTGTCATCCGCATAGCAATGAATGCCTCTGGTCTGCAACATGTCATTGATATGCAGTAAGAATAGAGTAGGCGATAGCATACAGCCCTGAGGGACACCAGCATCAACAGACTGAGTTTCCGAGCATTCGCCGTCAACTACGACCTTTATGCTTCTGTCTGCTAAGAAACCAGTGACCCACTTACAAAATTTCTCGGGCAGCCCGTATAATGGAAGCTTTGATAGCAGCGCTTTATGCCAAACCCGATCAAAGGCCTTCGCAATGTCCAAACTAACAGCCAATGCCTCTCCCTTCGACTCAATTGCCTGAGCCCAACGATGAGTCAGGTACGCCAAGAGATCACCAGCCGAGCGATCCTTACGGAACCCGTTTTGTTTGTCGCCTAGTAATCCCTGGCCGTCCAAGTATCGAAGAAGCTGGCTATTGATAATGGATTCCATTATCTTCGAGAAGAGAGAGGTTATAGCGATTGGTCTGAAGTTGGAAGGATTTCAGCGATCACCTTTTTTGGGGATCGGGTGCACCAAGGCTGTCTTCCAGGAAGCCGGGACGATGCCAGTGGAATAGGAGAGCCGAAAAAGACGCGTCAAGACCGCAGCCAACTCTGGAGCACACTTTTTCAACACAATAAGCGGGATTCCGTCAGGCCCAATCGACTTTTGGATATCAAGGGAACGGAGGGCTTTTCGCACTGAGCGCTGATGAAACCGAATATCCGACATGATGCTCGTGCATCGCGGTATGGTCGGCGGTTTCTGCCCCCCGTCATCCAGGGTCGAGTTTGACGCAAAGAGCTTGCCCAGAAGATCGGCTTTGTCTTTTGCGTCATGGGCCAACGATCCATTTCCTACGTGTAAGGATGGTAGGGTTGGCTTGCAAAAATTTCCTTCAATATCTTTGGCCAGAGACCAGAACGCACGGGTTCCCGAGGGGAGGCGCTCAAGTCTCTTGCCAATTCTGTTGACGTGCTGTTGCTTTGCCCGAGTAATCTCTTTCTTGAGGGACCTAGAGGCAAGGTTGTACTCCTTTTTATATGTGCTGGTATTTAAATTCCGAGCAGACACCGCGTTGGCCCAGGATTGGTAAGCGTCCTGCTTCCGGCGAGAAGCTTCTTTGGGGGATGAACCAAACCAGGGACGAAATCTGCCGCCAGTTGGTACTACAGAGGACGGAATGAAAAGTTCCACCCCCTGCATCACCACATCGGTAACGGAGTTGGCAGTGTTGTCGGGATCATCCTTCAAGAAGCACACGTGCCCCCAAGGATAGGATGCAAAAAACGACCGCATCCCATCCCAGTCTGCTGACTTGTAGTGCCACACACGACGGTATTTAACAGCACGCTGTCTTAACACCGTCGTAAGTGGCACAGAACTCCTAACAAGGCAATGATCCGATGAACCAAGTGGTGCGGTTACGGATATTTGGTAGCTGTCAGGATTTGAAGTCAGCAGGAGGTCCAACAAGGAAGGATTCTGACCATCCACATCTGGGATTCGCGTAGGCGTAGTAACCAGTTGTGTCAAGTCGTTCACAAGGGCAAAGTTGCAGACAGATCTCCTCGCATGATCAGTTTTACTGGAATTGAGCCAGTCGGCGTGGTGGGCATTAAAGTCGCCAAGTATTATGATCTCTGCGGATGGGATCTGCTGCTGCACAAAATCTGAAGCAGCTTGCAGGTGCTCCAAGAGTCGGTCCGTCTCGGGGTCACCACTATGGGACCTATATAGGCATGCATAGACGCGAGGGTGGTCGTCGCAATCTATGCGGAGCCATAAGATTGACAGGCCCATGACCTCAAGATTGCTGAGGCCGCGAGAGCTGATATCATCTCTGATATACACACACACTCCAGCTTTGGGTAGAAAGGAGTGCTCGAGATAATACCCTGGGTTGGGAAAGGTATGATGTGTCATTCGGAGATGATATCTGCGTCTCGGTTAAAAAGAGCAAAACCGGCTTTGCCGTCTCAAGGTGGTAATGGACGGCATTAAGGTTGGAGTGTAATCCCCTGATATTCCAAAAGTCCACGTTTAATATCGAGGGTTTGTGTGTTTGCTCTTGCCCCGAGCAGATTGGAGCGCAGTTTTGCCCTCCCCAGAATACGAGAGGCAGCCTGGACGTCCACGTTCAGTTCCAAGGGTTCCTGAGCATGGACGTCCAGAGAGGGATTCTCCAACGCAGTTGGTACCCTCCTAGGGTAACAAATTGTTTTTCAACTGCGGCATTTCTAGGGGGGTAGGGGATTGGGCCTCCGGTAAACTCACTCACTCGGCGAAACACAGCGCAAGCGCTGTTTCACGCCGGTTTTCTGTGAGGCCGTGGTATTTCTCCGGTCGAGCCGGCCCATCCGTGCCGACGCATGGCTCTCCCACGGACAAATACCGGCGTTCAGCCGCCCCTCCCGTGTCACCGTGAAAAAGCTCACGATGGCACGGGGGAGGTGCCCACCCAGGGACACGACGTGGACGGACCGGTATCGCCCCCAATCTTGTTTCTGTACAGCTGCAGGGTTAGCAAGTTCTTCCTACGCAAGAATGGACAAAGTGGCAGTTAGACAAAGGAAATTCGCCATTTTGTCACTAAAATCTGTCGGTATGTCCATTCTTTCCCGTTTCTAATGTTATTATAATGCTAGGTCTGCTAAGGACGCAATATAAAACTACCACCAGCAGCTTGGCGCTTGTGGCATTCATCCTCTAATAGCTAACTTCTAGTAGCAGCATTTTTTTAGGGTTCCGTAGTCAACAAGGAACCCTTATTATGTATTGTTTTTAGAGACTAAGTTGTCTAGAATGTTAGAAAAGTACCGAATTTCTGCTGGAAATTTTCTAAACAGATTATTTTAAAAAGAAAGAACAGGTAGGCGTGATAATAATAATATTATTATAGTTGACAATTATTTTTGGATGAAAACAAAAGAAAATATTACATAAAAACTTAATGATTATATTCATTTCTTGCTAAGCATCGCTTAACACTTTTTATGTTACTTCCATGCCTTACACTTTTATCCCGGTAGTTGAACTGATCCAGTCCTTTGCCACAACCACGTTAGAGAATATTAATAATGGTTCGCAATGAACCGACCACGACACCACACCCACCAGCTTGTTGTTAGCCACCACTGGGGCCCCGGAGTCACCCTGAAATATTTTTCAATTAATTGCATAAATCTATGTATTCTTTCTTATATATAATAATGGATTTTCAAATGTGTTAGTCGCGCTAAAACTCGAAAACGGCTGAACGGATTGGGCTGATTTTAGTCTTAAAATATTCGTAGAAATCCAGGGAAGGTTTTAAAGTGACACGAAGTTCACCGGGACAGCTAGATAAATAAAAATAAATTTTTAATTGTGTTAGTAACGCTTTAACTCGATAACGGCTGAACCGATTTAGCTAATGGATGTTTGGCTATATGAGGATTGTTTTAAGACCAATCTTAAAACAATCCTGGAAGATCAGGAAAGGTTTTTAAGTGACACGAAGTTCACCGGAACAGCAACCTAGCCTGCCAGATGAGTCTTGCTCCACTTTCATTTCATCTGAATCGTTTCATCGTTTCCTACCGCCTCAGACATTTTATCTGTTGACACACTTAATGTGGTAATTTTTAAAGAGCTGACTAATTTTTTATGAGAAAAAAACCTCACGCTACGATTGTCCTCCATCCATCCATCCATAAAAATTTATACTAGCACACGAACATAATTATTATGAGACCCTGACATGACTATTAACTAGGGAGTAGGGACACATAGTATGCTCGTCTTAGGTAACTCACAAAGCAAACGGAACCATCTTTGCTTTCTGCGCAATCCATCCTTGGCGTAATTGTATCGTTATCGCCGTATTTCGATCCATAGAAAGGAACCGCGCGCGTCGCGCAGTCGTTGTGTTCGAGCACCTTCATCTCCACCATGCTCAGCATGCCCGACATAGTACTGTCATCACTCGATATATTGAACTGCAAAGAATATGTGAGGCATTAGATTGTGGCACGAGCAGAGCAGTCGGTTCCTCATCTAACTGTAAATCTTTCAGGTACTTACTCAGGGAAACAATCTTTTACCATAAAAACATATAGTGCTATAATCCCGCTTACCTTATAGGTCGACCCGCCCCATCCACTTATAGACACGAGTTGTCCCGGATTCATATCTCCGGGCCCTCCGAGGGCAATGGGTCTCGTATAGTCCGTTTCGGGCACGGACTCTTCCAGTTCGAGTAAAAGCATATCGTAGTCATAGTAGTGTTCCTTCGATTCGTCAGACCAGTTGGGATGGTACACATGTCTTTTCACGGCGTATTCGTCAGTAGAGATTTGAAACTCCGATCCGGCGTGTATGGAGAATTCTTCACTGAAATATTTTTGCGAAAATTGTGCTTACAACGAATATTATGATAGTGTGGACAAAACGAAGAACAGTTCAACTTAAAGAGCCTCAAGTGTCATCATTTTTAACCGATTTCAAAAAAGGAGGTTATCAATAATAGGGATGATGACAAGGTCTAAGATTAGCGAATTTTGTTAATAAAATAAAGAAATCATGGTAAAAAATAAGTGTTCCCAAAATTTCAGCTTGATAGCATTTGTATTTTATTTTTTATGCGCCTTCAAAGTTGGATAATCAAGTCGATTTTTTTTTCAATTAAATTTCTTAATATTTGTATACTATTCAATAACTTATGCAATTAAAAGCAACTTTTGTTATGAAACCACTTTCATAAACGCAATATTTAATATACCTATCGAACAAAGTTCTCTCCCGATCCATACAAACTACGAAAGAGTGACGTCAGTCTTTCGTAGCACTTTGTATGGAGCGTTTCGGGCAGGTCTATTTTATGAGATGTTTGAATTGTCATATCTTGGTGAATTTTTAAGCTATCAGAGTCATTCTTTCAGCAATGTTTCTATTTTTTAAGTGTCTTTCAATTACCAATAAGAAAAAAAATTAGTCATCAAGCCTATTCGACCCGTATGTATGTGATATTTCTAGGATTGACCAGTTTTCGTACAATAATAATATGTTAGCTGTTGGTCTATCCAGTCCGATTTAAGTGATCCATTTTTGTTATACTAGGACTCTAGGTTTTGTTCAACTCATACTGCAAGTTTGATCTAATACTGCAAGTTCAATCAAATCGGTTCAGTGGTTTTCGAGATAGGGTATTTTAATTCTTGACTGCGTACAATTTTGAAGTCGGTTTTATCTTTTTAAAAATACAATTTTATTATTTTACTTACTCGCAATGGGCAACGGTGAGTACCCAATTGGTTGCGATGAGTGTTCCTCCACAGTACCAGCCGTATAACACGGTGTACGGTGCCTGGGCGATGGATATGAAGTGGCCGTCCCAGATCCTCCAACCGAACTGAATCAAATCCGACCTATCACGATATCGACTAGCTAAGAGCCGAGCTTTGTGAGGGCTCGCGTCGTTTTTCTGTGTGGTAATAATCTTTAAGGCAGTATTTTATATTTTAATAGTAACCAAACCTTGACTGACCGATGATAAGACATCTACATATAAATAAAAATTACTATGTTAAAGCACAAATAGTTTTTCCGTAAAGTGTACCACAAAAGTGCTCAGGTTGTGGGATATACTAGGGCACGCTTCCCTCGCCCTGATAAGCCTTACATATATGTATTATAATAAGGCATTTTATGCCTATTTCATAAATAGTGGTTTGTTCCAGAGTTGTACTGTGTGGGGCAGAAAAACAGACTGCGACTCATCGAGGTGATGAGGATGGTATATTTTTTGCATGGAACAATGGCGAAAAGTTGTAGGAGGTTTGATTCCCAACAATTCCTCAGAGCACTTCCCGTGAAATAACCGATAAAAGATACAGAGCGAAGCCAGATCAAGGCGTAAGGCCCAGAGACAAGAAGAGTACTCCACGTGTAGTCGATCTTGTTTAGTTGTATTGCGTTGCATGTCTATTGACACCGGCGTCAATAGACAGAGTATCAGAGCATTCACCATCAACTACGACCTTCATGCTTCTGTCTGCTAAGAAACTTGTGACTCACTTGAATAATTTCTCTGGGAGCCCGTATGATGGAAGTTTTCACAGAAGCGCTTTTTGCTAAAACTAAAGGCCTTCGCGATGTCCAAACTAACAGCTGACTCTGATTCTCTTAGACTATAACTATCCTGTTCATCCCTTAGTAATCTGTGAGCGAGGGAGAGATTCAAACACTTTCGACTCCCACAGAACTTACATCATTGGCAGAATTTGATTCTCCCGAAGTCAGAGCTTCGTGGTAGTACTTGTAGGCGCGGGAACTGTTGACAGGTGATCCGTCCGAACTGTTGGGCATCACTAGAATAATTATAGTGAATTTCACACTTTATATTTAGTAATAGTAGGCAGAATAACATCTTCGAAAGTAAAATATATAATCTTTTTATTTCATTATCACAAAACAACAGTTTATTCATCTTTTATATTATAGAAAAAAGAATTGCTCGTGAATAGCTCTATGTCCACACTGTGCCTTTTTTTATTCATCAAGGGCGTGCGTTATAGCGCAGTCAACAGCGAACGTGAGGCATGCGCGCGACGCATGTCCTCTGACCGTATCCAAAACTTTCGCTTTGTTATTTTGTTTTTTGAATTTCTTATGACCTAATAAGTTGCACATATTCCACCCAGTAAAATATTCTCGTGGCACATGTTACAATAAGCTGACAGATACTGCAACTGAACAAAAAGGCAATGTTGGCGTTGCGTTCGTTGATTTTGAATTCAATACTTGAATGCGCCAAAACGAAAGTTGAATGAAAGAAGATGACGAAAATTGAAGATGAAAGTGCATAGTGTGGACAATGGACATAGCTGCTTACCATCATCGAGGGCCAAAACATGATGTAAACAACACAAGTATAGTAACGCTGAAATGACCATCATAATATTATGATTTACTTACAAAACTGGCGTTAAAAGTTATCGCTTTTATACTAAAAAAATATGACGGGCGTGAAATTGTTTACAGACGTCCGCGAAGCAATATCAGTGTGAAATTTTCTTATTGTACTCGGTTTGCTATTTCTGAAGACGCCACTTAGTCGCAAGGTCTTCAAGGTTGCAAACCTCTTATTCATTTTTCTGAAAATGTTTTACTTCAGCTGATTTTGATTTTAATGCTACTTTAATTTTTGATGAAAATGTTAAAAAAAACTATTTATTTTCTAAAAAAAATACGTGTATTTGTTTCTGGACTTCTGGACAATCGTATTTTCTGTTATAATGCTCTATCCACAAGTTTGGCGCTCGTCGTAAACATCTTCCACCCACGAAGCAACATGAAACTTCTAAATTTGTTTGTCGTTCAAAGAAAGCTCAATACCTATATCTGGTGTAAATGTGCGATTTTCCTATGGCGAGTCTTCTCGCCGTAGTTTCCGAGCCAGTGTAGTAGGCATCATACAGATAGGACTATTCTAAGAGTGTAAATTTGCAAACAAAATTAAAAATATATTTTATATTCAATAAATGATATTATATTATGTAATTGATTGTACTGTTGGTTCTTGGTGGAAATTCATGTTGAACACTAATAAAATTATTAGTGTTCAATAAATCATGACAAAATCGAATTTACTATGGTTTATAGAAAACGGGACACCACTTTTATTAACATAACTAGCTGTTTCCCGCGACTTCGTCCGCGTTAACACAGTAAAATAACAAAGATGGATAGTTTTCCCCTTTTTGTGGTTCCTTATACAAAGGGTAAAAACGGGACCCTATTTAAGCAAACGTCAAACGCAAACGTCAAAAAACTTTCATGTTTCTAACTCAAGAAATGATGGACTTTCATTGAATCTTTCTACCCCAATATTACCCCCTTGGGGGTAGAATTACCAGAAACGCTTAAATACGTATCCATTCATTTTTAATCAGTAGCACAAAAATAAAGTTTCATGTTTCTAACTCAAGAAATGACGGACTTTCATTCAGACTTTCAACCCCAATTTCACCCCCTTGGGGGTAGAATTTCCAAAAACGCTTAAATGCCTATCCATTCATTTTTAATCAGCAGTTCAAAAATAAACTTACATGTTCCTAACTTAAGAAATGACGGACTTTCATTTAAACTTTCAACCCCTATTTCACCCCCTTGGGGATAGAATTTCCAAAAACGCTTAAACACGTATCCAATCATTTTTAATCAGTACCCCAAACATAAAATTTCAAGTTTGTAACTTAAGAAATAACGGACTTTCATTCAAACTTTTAACCCCAATTTCACCCCCTTGGGGGTAGAATTTCCAAAAACGCTTAAATACGTATCCATTCATTTTTAATCAGTAACCCAAAAATAAAGTTTCATGTTTGTAATTAAAGAAATGACGGACTTTCATTCAAACTTTCAACCCCTATTTCACCCCCTTCGGGGTAA
The DNA here is from genome assembly GCA_963422495.1 of Polyommatus iphigenia. Taxonomy (NCBI): domain Eukaryota; kingdom Metazoa; phylum Arthropoda; class Insecta; order Lepidoptera; family Lycaenidae; genus Polyommatus; species Polyommatus iphigenia. Next base: position 13,239,838 of record OY730177.1, read on the forward strand.
AATTTTCGAAATTCCTTCCTTAGTGGGTGGCTACTTAATAAAACAACCAAATTTCGTGGCTGCAACTTTAACAGTTTTTGCTCAGCGATGATGAATCAGTCAGTCAGTCAGTCAGTCAGTCAGTCAGTCAGTCAGTCAGTCAGTCAGGACATGTAATTTTATAAGTATAGATTACAATACTATTTCGTGAATAATATTTTAGCGTTATATTATAAGAAAAGAAAGAATAAAGGACAATAAATGTAAAGTTCGTGGTCAACATTGGTGCGACGCTTTATTTTTACACATGAATGTTTTACTTTCCACACTTCAAGTCGTATGATTATACCCCACTGTATGAACTATCCAATCCTCTAGCGGGCTCAAGTTGGTGAAAACCAGCAGGGGCTCGCAGTGAATCCCCCACGACGCCACACCCACCAGCTTGATGTCGCCCACCACCGGACCGCCATAGTCACCCTAGAAAATTCTTATTTTTTAACCGACTTCCAAAAAACGAGGAGGTTATATGTTCGGCTGTGGATTTTTTTTGTATGTTCAACGATTACTCCGCCGTTTGTGAACCGATATTCGAAATTTTTGTTTCGTTGTATTCGGTTTCACTCCAATTTGGTACCATGTTCACAAAAGTGGTGACCTGATGATGAGATCCAGGAGTAATCGAGGGAACTCCTCAAAATTTATATCGAAACATATGGTGATTTTGGTTTTATGTGAAGTGTACTAAGAATATGCTACCAAAAAGTCAAATATTGGGTCAAGGTATACCATGGTTTCGAAGATGCTGAGAGAACTCCTGACTCCTTATAGATACACGTTTGGGAGTTTCGGCGTTGTTTTGAGAACAGAAAGCATATGCTACCATGCAATTCAAATTCATCATCATCATCATCGTCATCATCATCATTACCACGTCGTGTTAAGGTCACCAATGTCTCATGGCACAAAATAGATAATAGTATAAGGCATAGGTGTGGATACAATAATAATAATTAATAGGGGGCGATTTCCGGCTACCTCCAAGTGTGCACGAATACTTCTCCAGTCTTTCGGTGCCGCCGACTAATGGACTAAATCTGAATGTCGACGGTTCTCTGGGTTCTGGTGAAGTAATCGTGACGGTGTCCCTGGGCAACGCTCGCTTGAAACATCTAGAGGATGTGGCAAGCGGGCGGCAGATCGACCGGCGGACCGGCTGACCCCGGACCTGACTGCGGCGTTGCCGCCGTTTGGGGGAGGGGGCGGGCTCGACTCGGCCTGTCGGGGCTTGGCTGTGTAAACAGCCAGGTCTCGATGGGCAAACGAGCGCGTCTCTACCCCCAAACGGCTGCGACAAGTTGCTGTCAGATTTGGGATCAGTCGGTCTGTGTTGGGTTGAGGTCTGGTCTGGTTTGGAGTCCTAGTGCTCACAGCATTAGAACCCCAACCCAGACCAGAACTCAACTCGACAATAAAAACCCAATCCAATCGGTGTTATCCGACCCGTGCCGAAGGATGCATGGCTGGGGGAAGTCAGCCGCGAACGGAGGACCCTCGATACCAGGCGACCTCGAGGAGTAAATAGCCTTACCCAAGCGGGGCTCTGTGGGGGTGGACCTTTTATTTCCCTAGCTACTCGTGGGATTTGAATGGAGATAGAAAAGGACCAGGAAAGTCTTGTGGCCGAACTGGAAGCTTTATGCTCCACGGAGGCGATGGAAATCGGCGTAGCCGAGGACCACCTATTGTCTGGGTCTGTCGGGGCAGAGGACACTACTGTGTCTGGTACCCCTTCTGACCGTCTACCATCTAGCGCTTCTGCACCTTCTTCTTCTGAAGTTGGGGCTGGCGCTACCGCTAACGCCCCTAAGAGAAGGAGAAGACAACTCAGTGGGGCAGCCAAGAGACGCATTGAGTGGTGGATGGCGAGGGGTAAGAGCCTCGAAGAGGCGAAGACCCTTTTTCAGAAACCACTCAGTGAGTTTCCTGAGTATGCCGAGGAGTTGGAGAAGCGTTCGAGCTCCAAACGGCAGCTCTCTGACACCGCCAACTCACAGGAAAGACCAGCGAAGGCAGCCAAGCACACTAGTGCTCAGGTGCCCAAGCCGAGTTTCAGTGAGGCGGCGAGTGCCATTCGTGTGGGCATCCTCGATGCTGGGGGACCTCTCTCACGGGAGAGCGCCGAGGGGTTGAAGAAATGCATTCTTCGAGTCATCGACGATCAACCGGAGGGAGAGGGACCTAAGCTAATAGGATGCGTCCACAGATCGGGTGGACTTGTCTTCACCTGCGTCGACGCTGCCTCCAAGCAGTGGCTGGCGCGGCTGATCGACATGATCCATCCCTGGGATGGAGCAGCCCTCCGCGTCGTTGACGAGGCGGAGCTGCCCAAGCCCCGTTAAAGTGGTCAGCAGGAAAGCCGATGGAAAGGGTCAAACTTTTACCTTTTCCTTCGACGAATCTGCGGTCAAGCTGCTTTCCGAGCGGGATTTTCAGCTCTACTTCGGGTTTAACCGGGTTCAGCTTCGCTTGAAGGGACCAAAACCGGCACCACCGTCAAACCCCGTAGGGTCTGACGGAGTGACGGCAACACCTCCGCTGGGCTCAACTTCCCAGCCCCACACCTCACATAAAGGACGACGGCCAGCACCTCTTATAAAGCCAATAGGCTATAGAGGTACGGCGCCGCCCCAAGCTGGCAGCAGCGGCACATCATCTGCCACTGTTACTGCTCAGCCCAAAACTCTACACGTGCAAGCATAAAACTTGCACGTGCACACCAGCAGGGGAGGCGGACGCCCGGCTGCTCAGACCAATCCCAGACCTCAAGTTCCCCTGAAAGGGGCAACTGTGAGTAGGGGTAGGCCTGGACAGTCCCGTGGTGGACGCGGAATCGGACGCGGCGGCTCTGGGGACGTCTGCGCTGTGAGGAGGCCAGCGCAGCTGCCCTCATTAGCGCAGGAGCACTCAAGTCGCAAGGTGGCGCGAAACCCCCTGCTCCGACTACCCAACCTGCACCACACAGACTAAACACACTCACACACACATCCACATAGATTCACTTTAACACTCTACAGCTACACTCTACAGTAACACTACACAAAAAAAAATGATTAAAGTAATACAAGTCAACTTACGACACGCGAAGGCTGCCACTGATGTACTCTGTCAGAAGTTCATCCGGGAGGCGCTCGATATTGCTTTAATCCAAGAACCGTGGGTCAACGGGAACACGGTGATGGGCCTAGGACTGGCAGGTAGCGTACTTTATTTTCAGCATGGCCAGAGGCCCAGATCCTGCATCCTCTTCAGCAAGAGGATGAAATTTTTGTGTGTCTCTTGCTTGTGTACAGATGACACAGTAGCTGTGTATATTGAGGAGCCCGGCGGGACTGCAGGCAGAACGATGGTTTGCTTCGCTTATCTACCTGGAGATACTCAGGACCCCACAACGCAGTTATCACCGGTAATAGACTACGTCGGGAATCAGCGCATCCAACTTATCCTGGGAAGTGATTGCAACTCACATCATACAAGTTGGGGTAGCACCGGCGTGAACTCCAGAGGTGAGAAACTATTTGACTTCTTACTTACTAATAACCTCCACACTTTGAATCAGGGTACTAAACCAACGTTTATTAACCCACTGAGACAGGAGGTCCTTGACATAACAGTATGTACAGGCCCTTTACGACATCGCGCCTGTAACTGGCATGTATCGGACGATAACTCATTGTCCGATCATTGTTACATTAGGTTTGATATACATGACAGTATGCCTGGGAAAGAAGTAACTTATAGGAATCCAAAAGCCACAAACTGGAGTGTATTCAGAGAGGAATTGCAGATTAACCTCGCAGCTGTCAACAAAGCTGTCAAGACCGTAGAACAACTGGAACTAACGGTGGGAGAGCTGGAGCATAGCTTGAATGATGCTTACCTCAGAAGCTGTCCTGTTAAGTCAAGTAAACGCAACGTACTTTGGTGGAACGGTACTCTGGCGCAACTCAGGAAAGAGACCCGAGCTCTGTTTAACAGAGCCAAAAGAGACGGGAACTGGGACGCATACAGAACCGCCCTGACGACGTTTAATAGGGAGCTAAGGAAGGCCAAAAGACGCTCTTGGGCAAGGTTTTGTGAGGAAGTGAATAACACCTCGCAAACCTCCAGACTATATAAAGTCATATCTAAGGCCCCTAACTCTCATCCCAGCACTCTGAAGAGGCCAGATGGTACTTATACTAAAACGGCGGAAGAAACGCTAAGATTACTAGCCGAAGTCCACTTCCCCAACAGTATCCATCTCGAAAATCACGAAGCCTTCTCTCATACGATTGTTAAAACGAGACCATCAGTTGACGATTGGAGAAGAGCTTCCGTGATCTTTAAGCCTGACCGAGTCACATGGGCAATTGACAGTTTCAAGCCTTACAAGACCGGCGGCGAGGATAATATATTTCCGGCCCTCCTACAGCAGGGCAAGGATATTATCCTTCCTCTGCTACTGAAAATATTCAGAGCAAGTTTCACGTGGGGCTACATCCCATTGGCGTGGACAAAGGTAAGGGTGTCCTACATACCCAAGAGTGGGGACAGGGACAAAGCTCTACCAAAGTCATACAGACCAATTAGCCTCACCTCTTTCATGCTTAAAACAATGGAGAAGGTGGTCAACCTACACATAAGGGACACCTATCTCACTAAAATGCCGCTGCATGAAAGACAACATGCCTACCAAAAAGGCAAATCTACCGAGACGGCCCTAATGGACTTAGTAGATCGGATTGATAGAGCAATTGAAGATAAAGAGATTGCGTTGTGTGTCTTCCTTGATATTGAAGGCGCATTCGACAACACTTCAACCAGCTCTATCACAAATGGCCTGGCTTCAAAGAATATAGATCCAACTACTAGGAAAAGGATCAAAGCCACGCTCGACAACAGGGTAGCCTCATCGACTATCATGGACCTGACACTCAAAATCAGGCGAACACAAGGTTGCCCACAAGGAGGTGTGCTGTCACCCATGGAATGGTCCCTGGTAGTGGATGAACTACTAAGGGAACTGAACCTCTTAGGTTAAGCTAACTAGTTCAAGCTAACAGTAAACGCTGATAAGACGGTCTTGATACCTTTCACCAAAAAGAGTAAGTTGGAGGGACTAAGACCCAACACTCTTCGGGAAAACTATTAAGTTTGCGGGTGATGTCAAATATCTAGGAGTAATCCTAGACAAAGGACTCACTTGGAATAAGCACATCGAGTATATTACGAAAAAGGCTAGATGTGCTCTGGGTTCCTGTTGGAAGCTTGTCAGCTCTAAATGGGGTATTCGGCCGACGGCAATGCTATGGCTATATACGGCCGTAGTGAGACCGATTACCACATATGGCTGCGTAGTGTGGCATAAAAAGGCTGAACAAGTAAACTGTAATAAAAGTCTAAACAGCGTACAGAGACTGGCATGTCTAATAATCACGGGTGCACTCTCGTCAACACCCACCGCTTCCCTCGAGGCCCTGATCAACTTAACTCCGCTTCCTCTGCTTGTTCAGATGGAGGCCAAAAAGGTGGCTCTCAGGGCCAGGACGGCGGGTAGGACGAATTGGGCCTCCACCCCATTTCGACAGCTGGAACAGTCTCTCAGTGAATCACCTGTCATAGCCATGCCATCAGATGCCATGATCAAGGTGCATAGCTTTTCGAAGCAATACCAGGTTTTTATACCTTCCAGGAGGACTGGGAAAGAAAAATCCCAATCGATGTCCGCCCTAGCGACATAGTTTGGTTCACGGATGGATCAAGGAAAGACAACCGTGCGGGAGCCGGATTCTACGGAGGCAGGCCACCGAAAGGCAAATACGCCTGTTTGGGGGAGTTTGCGACCGTGTTTCAGGCTGAAGTCTTCGCTATCCTCGGTTGTTCACTAGAAAGCCTGGAGATGGCCCTAGTTAATAAAAACGTGTTTATCTTCTCCGATAGTCAAGCTGCACTTAAAGCACTGACTGCCGCAGAAGTCTCGTCCAAATTAGTTCTGGAATACATTGAGACGTTGAACATGCTGGGAAGGAACAACAACATCCGCCTAGTATGGGTCCCGGGCCACAGTAACGTCCCCGGCAATGAAACCGCTGACGAACTGGCTAGGCTTGGGGCCGAGAGTCTCATATATGGCCCAGAACCAGTCTGTGGTATAACTCCCAGTACCACAAAGCAAGTGCTCAAGGAATGGGGCCACAGACTATGCAGGAAGCAATGGGCTGAGACCCCTGGCCTTGAATACTCCAAGGCACTTATTCCTGGCTTCAACAAGAAACTATCAGAATTAGTGCTCACCTTGGGTAGGAACCAATTAAGAATCCTTACCAGAAGCCTAACTGGGCACTGCAAGCTCAACAAACACCTAAACAGAATGGGTATTTGTAGCTTAACGACTTGCAGATTCTGTGAGGAGGAGGATGAAACACCTATTCACCTTCTCCTCGACTGTCCTGCTCTACTACAGAGCAGGAACAGGCACCTTGGTCGCCACGAATACTCATCCACAGAGGAAATTCGTGGCACCAACCCCAACCATATCGTTCATTTTATGAGCAGTATTGGGTTGGGGATGATTCTCTAGTGCGAAGGGGTCACAATAGATCCTCATGGGTCGCAGTGACGCCAGGGCTATAGCGACCTGCCTTCTTTAAAAAAAAAAAATAATAATAATTATGTACAATACAACACCAATTATTATTATAGGCTGTTTATACACGGCGGTCGGCGCCGCAGAGGCAACGGCGCGGCGTCGCCGCGCGCCACCGCGCGCCGCGCGGCGCGTGCGTATACAACCTATTCAAGTTGTAACCGGAATGTCAGGGCATGCCGCGCTGCGAGCATTTTGAGTGTCATATGATTTTAAACTTTATCTTCATAAATGTAATACAATATAATATCGCTTGAGAAAGGCGCAGGCGGCCGCGAGACTTTCCAAGTTTCTCAAGCGATAGTACTACTATGTATTACAATAATGAATAATATTATTATGACACTGAAAATATGCTCGCCGCGCCGCTGGGTGTGATTCGGCTCATCCTTCGATCGCGGATTCTTGGAAATCCATTGTTCTGGCGGCCACATATTGTGGCCGCTTGGGAGTTGAAGCGTTAAATTGTTAAATTACCTAGCACGCATAGGGTTGTGTTCACTTAGATTTTTTAAAATGTATTGTTTAAATTTATCTACCTGATATTTGGGCCTTGGGGTATGATTAAGGTGACCATACGTCCCGCTTTGGGCGGGACAGTCCCGCTTTCAGGCAGTCTGTCCCGCTGTCCCCCGCGCGGCCGAAATTGTCCCGCTTTTGCAAACAGACCAAACGACAATTTAAAACTATTTTTATGTTTGAAATGCCTGTGTAATGCCTGGAAATAACGCACTCCCATTCAACAAATGTGGTTATTCTGCTGTGGACATTTACAAAATACTCAATCAGTAAGTATTTACCTCTATACTTTAATAATCTTATATATAAAAATGGATTTTCAAATGTGTTAGTCACGCTAAAACTCGAAAACGGCTGAACGGATTGGGCTGATTTTAGTCATAAAATATTTGTAGAAGTCTAGGGAAGGTTTCAAAGTGACACGAAGTTCACCGGAACAGCTAGTCTTATATATAAAAATGGATTTTCAAATGTGTTAGTCGCGCTAAAACTCGAAAATGGCTGAACGGATTGGGCTGATTTTAGTCTTAAAATATTCGTAGAAGTCCAGGGAAGGTTTTAAAGTGACACAAAGTTCACCGGGACAGCTAGTTAATAATAAAATGAAAATAGAATTGTTTTTTAACATACAAGAAAAATTGGAGGGGGGGGGATCCGTAGATGCCCCGCTCTGACTAAAAAAATAAATGGTCACGTTAGGTATGATTCTTAAGTCTTAACAAATTGTAATAAGATACGTAGAATAAACGCAGTAATTCGACGCGTAGGGTGGTATGGTCACTACCACCGACGACCACTTATAAACTCGCGGACTATGACGGAGGTCATCTTGGAGGGTTAATTAATATTTTTATTAACAATACGAGATCAATAATTACCACTCCAAATTAGTGGTGGGTCGTCGACGCTTTTTCGATCAACGAAACGAGACTGTTTATCGTTCATCGTAAACTAGTTGAAAAAACAGTTTGTTTTTCGACTAGTTTACGTCTTCGACGAATAGTGTGGTGGGTCGTCGACGCTTTTTCGATCAACGAAACGAGACCGTTTATCATTAATCGTAAACTAGTCAATGACAAAACAGATTTTTTTTTCAACTAGTTTTCGTCTTCGACGAACACTGAACTAAACAATGAACTATGACAAAGTAGTTCATTAATAACTGCTTTGACAAACTTGTTGTCGTTTTGCACTTCGACGCGACGACTGAATATGACGACGGACGACGAGACGGTTTAATCTGTGAGCGGTGGAAATGCACTTCCCTACATAGTACATACTTTTTTCCAGGCTTAGGACTGGCAGGCAGGCAGATTAATTACTGTACATATTTACTTAATTAATTTAAAATATCACCACCGATCCGTCGATCGCGTCGTCGCGTCGCGAGTCGCGACGAACGGTCTCTGTCACACACACCGTTCCGGCATGGCAACCGTTCACGCATAAACCAGTTTATCGGTAGACGCTAAACTAGTTTACCCGTTCATGACTCATAAACAGTTTAATAAAACGGTTCGTTCATTCAACGCCCATCCCTACTCCAAATGTTGTCTATTCAAATTTCAATGCTCACTGCTCACACCAAGCTCACACATTAATAATTCACACAACAAAAGTCTAACTAAAACTATATGAAGTATGAAACATTCGGAGTTCGGACAAGCGATAGCGCGACACAGGAGCGCCTCAGTGACATCTAGTGCAGACAATATGAAACTATTTTTTTATACAATTTAAATTGGCACTAATTACAGTTTACCTACTAGGTAACTAAAAAGAGTGAAATTATTATTTTTAGCAAAAAATTTAAACCGACTTTCAAGGTAAAAACAATAATAACATCCTTATAATATGAACTAAAAAGTATTAAATAATTTTTCCTCTCTAAATGTGCCTTTTTCCGAATTCGGCTAAACCTCACTGTACTCAATCTTCGTAGGTAATTTTGAAGTCGGTGCCAGTTCCAAAAGTTTCAAATTTTCTGTCAAAGAAATAAAGATTCAGCTATTAGTCTGATTAACAAGTGCCATTTTCGTCAAAACCTGATCTCATGCACCGAAAATTATGATTTTGGTCTCATTCGACTCGGAACACCATCTAGAACATTCTATCAAAATTCCAAGAGGGGCTGAAAAAAAAATGCAATAGTTATAAACAATTAAGTAAACATAAAAATAAGGGTTTGGATTTTTTTTAATATTTCGAAAACTATTTGAGATAATCAAAATTTGAAAATAGATCCTTAAAGAGCAGGAAATTTCCTAAAAAAAATCTGAGATTCTGGAACCTTACCAATAATCCTTATAGCTTTAAATGAGCGGCGAAAGTAACGGTAAAAACGCGTAGTTCGGGTTTCGCGTGAATTGCCGCAATCTGCCACGCGAACTAAAAAATATATTTTAACTGATTAAATGTTAATATAAAGAAATAAAAAAAAATGGGTACTAAGTAGACATATCAATAAACAATAATCCGTCAACAAAAATAAATTATCACAATTTGTTTAAATGTTATGCTTTTGTTCATTTGTTAATAGTCACCATTTTAATGTTAACATAAAAACGCTGATTATTTATAAACAAGAAATCTAGAAATTTTATTATTCTTTTGAGCTAATCTTAAAAGGGTTTAGAAGAGATATCCTGTGGAAAAATTCAATAATTTTGATTTTTCACTTTTTTATGAACAATCAAAGGCATTCATGAAATTTTCATGTAAATAAAGCAATTAGTGTTTTTTCATCAATAAAAATGATTACTTAAATTTTATTAGTTATAAACATAAAAATATATATTGTTATCTGGCTTCTTACAGCAACAAAACAAAATAATAACAATAATTGGATATAAAAGTACCGTAATTGCTTTATTTAGACGAATAATTTTGGAATGCTTTTGAATGTTAATAAAAGAGTGAAAAATAAAAAAAAATGAATTTTGTCAACGGTAATCTCTTCTAAACCCTTTTAAGATTAGCTCAAAAGAATAATAAATGTTTCTAGATTTCTTGTTTAGAAATAATCAGCGTTTTTATGTTAACAATGAAATGGTGACTATTAACAAATTAAGAAAAGCATAATAATTAAACAAATTGTGATAATTTATTTTTGTTAACGGATTATTGTTCATTGATATGTCTACTTATTACCCAAATTTTTTTATTCCTTAATATTAATATTTAATCACTTAAAATATTTTTTTAGTTCACGTAGCAGATTGCGGCAAATCACGCGAAACCCGAACCACGCTGTTTTACCGTTACTTTCGCCGCTCAATTAAAGCTATAAGGATTATTGATAAGGTTCCAGGATCTAGGATTTTTTTTAGGAATTTTCCTGCTCTTTAAGGTTCTATTTTCAAATTTTGCTTATCTCAAATAGTTTTTGAAATATTAAAAAAAAACCAAAGCCTTATTTTTATGTTTACTTAATTGTTTATAACTTTTGCATTTTTTTTCAGCCCGTCTTGGAATTTTGATAGAATGTTCTAGATGGTATTCCGAATCGAATGAGACCAAAATCATAATTTTCGGTGCATGAGATCAGGTTTTGACGAAAATGGCACTTGTTTACCAGAGTATATATCTGGTACCGACTTCAAAATGATGAAGATTGAGTACAAAAATAGTTGAGGTTTAGCCGAATTCGAAAAAAGGCACATTTAGAGAGGAAAAATTATTTAATACTTTTTAGTTCATATTATAAGGATGTTATTATTGTTTTTACCTTGGAAGTCGGTTTTAATTTTTTGTTAAAAATAATAATTACATAGAAACATGACTAACTAGTGACCAACTAAAAAAAAAGAATCACAATCATAATGGGTTCATAAACTATAATCATCGTGCGAACAAAATATACTGTCTGTAATTTTAGTTTTAAGATAATAATGTACTATCAAGAAAGTTGATTCCTAGGCAGACGGGGGACCTACGTAGTTTGGTCGCGTTACGTCAAACCCAGAAGACACATCACAATTAACATTGAATTGACATGATCCGACAATGTAACGTTGGCCTGTCAACTGCCTAGAAATTAATTTCCTCGATGGTACATGATGTGATAATTACTTTAATAAAAAAATAAACAAATCGCGCCGCTAACATCACAAAAAGGATACATAATAATTATATACCTAGTCGAATTGATAAAGCACCTCCTTTTTTGATGAATGTAAAAAAGAGGATTATGCATAAATACTTACCGTCATGTTGAGTACAAGCAAAATGATGAAAACAACAAAAATATAGTAACGCTAACACGACCAAAATAATATTTATCATATATTTTTAAACTCATGTCAAGGGTATCGCTTTTATACTACAAAAAATCATTACAGGCGTAAAATTGTTTACAGACGTCCGCGGAACAATATCAGCGTGAAATTTTAATGCATTTGGTTTGCATCTTACTGTTTTTGAAGAGTTCATACGTGTCGGTTTCCATAAAGAAATTCTCTATACAATTTGTTATTGTACCATCCGGCATTGAACAAGGCACAATTTTGAGTCCCCTTTTATTATCGTTTTTAATAAACTACATTGACCACAAATATGTGGTAAAAGTTGTGGAGACATGTCATCCACGTAAAGGGCTCTAAAGAGAGCACTTTACTTGGATGACATGGAATTATAGAGTTGTTAAAAAAGTGACCTACATAATATAAGAGATGTAAGAATTGAGTATTTCAAAAAAAATATATTGATTTTTTTAATGTATTTTAAAACTTTATTATTAATAATATTGATATTTAATGCAAAAACCTTAAAAAAAAATTCAATTAATTATAAGCAATTAAAAATTCATGAAATTTAAATAAAGTCATGTGACTTATAAACGCGCCACGATTGAGATGTGACGTTAAAATGTTAAATACATTTCAATAGTATACGGCAATGTTACCCTTATTTCGTTAATAATTAAGGTCAAAATTGTTTGCGGTAACTATAATATAATGCCCTGTACGTAGCTAAAGTTCTGTGGTGATTGGTGAAGATTAACATAATGACGTCACACGCGCTCGTGCCGGAGTGTCGGCGTGTCTTCGGTATTTACTATTTTTATTTTGAAATAACTTTTGAATTATTGCGGAAAACAAAAAAACAAAATTTGTTTGTTATAAAACTTATATACTTATATGATCTTTCCATTTATAAAAAAAAAATTGTTGAAATACTTAATTGTGATGTGTAAACTCGCAGCTCAGATTAAATAATTACATACATTACATTCACCTATTGTAAGTTGTAACAGTACTTTCGGTAAATAAACAATTCTTATTCTTATTCTTATTCTTACAGATACCGCTTTCTAAAGAATCGTACTAATACTTACAGTTCTAGTAAACCTTTCAACCACATTCCATTTTGATCCTTGAGTTCGTCAAAACAGTCTTGCATTCTTATTATTACATACAAAAGTAGTACAATGAAATCGCTTATAGCTTGACCGCTGTAAAGTCGACCCTCGTAGCATACTCGTAGCATACATTTAGTATGCTACGAGGGTCGACTTTACAGCGGTCAAGCTTTAGTCATCGACATCGAAACAACACAGTCAACTTCACAAATTTCCTAGCACAAGTCTTTACAGCAAAAATTCTTTGGCTTTTTTTTTAAGTTCTGAAATTGATTTCTCGGCACCTCACGGCTGCATACATCGCTCATGCCGATCTCACATTTCGATGCTTGCTGCTTTCTATAGAGTATAGAATATAACTTTATTTGTTGCACCAAATCGTACTAAAAACTATACTCACTTAAAATTAATATTATTGTTTTAACATCACGTATAAGCGAGGAGTTTGAACAACTTCTACTCCTACAGTTTTAATTTAACCTACTGAAAATATTTAAATTTTTGAACTAAAAAAAATCGTCTGAACTTCTATTCGATTTTTTATGTTTATATAATATATTGACGGAGCACGGTGATGGCATATTGCATTCCAGTGGTGCGTCAGGTTAATGTGACCGTGTTGTACTGTATATGTTTTTAATTGTAATTTTCCATCTTTTTAGCAAAAGATGGACCCGTGCGAGTTTCTTACGCCGGTTCTTCTCGACGGGTTAGTTCCCGAACCGGTGGTAGGCACCGTAGTATCGACGTTCGCTAATGTTTTTGTAAAAAAATTACTCCGAATAAAAATATTTTGATTTTGATATTACTAGAATAATAATTAGTATGTCATAGGGTTGGGTAAGAAACTGTAGGTTAAAACTTATTTATTGCTTCTGAGTTCTGTAGGGTTTACAGCCTTAGGGAGATCGCACACGTCACACTTTTTGTGTGATCGAGTCTGCGGCTTACATACAATCTGATGGCGCGCGCCATCAGATTGTATGTACATCGACATCCAAACCAACTAGCAACAGACTAGTTATAGCCACGATTAAACTACCACGGTCTTAACCAGACCAGTAGCTTAGACCCTTTCGAAAAAAAACAAAAAAAAAAAAGCGCCATCAGATTGTATGTAAGCCGCAGACTCGATCACACAAAAAGTGTGACGTGTGCGATCTCCCTTACACTCACCGCTTTTTTGTAGTGATGCGATTTCGCGTTTGGCGAACGAATTTCGAATTTGCAACGCGTTTCTGTAGCAATGGCACAGCACGACCATATTTGGCGACAGCGGAGTAAAACGCTTAACGACCTCTGTGGCGCGTTGGTAGCTCAAGCCGGGGGTCGCGGGTTCGAATCCCGCTGACGGAACAAAAAAGTTTTCTAAGTTCCTGGGTCATGGATATGTGTTAAATATGTGTATCATATAATAAAAATCTTAAGTATTATATGTATATTGTATAGTATAAAAGTATTAAATATATTTCCGTTGTCTGGTACCTGTAACACAAGTCCTTCAGGTACTTAACATGGGGCCAGACTGACGTGGTGTGAAGCGTAAAAAAACCCGGAGGGACGGGGTAATCAGGATTTTATGGACTGTAATCAGTGTTGCCAACTATGGGGATTTCCCACTAAATTTAGTGGGAAAAAATAAATTTAGTAGGTTTTTTAGGGGGTAATATCTTGGGGATATTTTTGAGGGTAAAATTTTTGAAGAATGGATATATTTTTTAATAACAACCTTAGAGTTTGGTATCGATTTAAATAAATTGTATAAAGAAAATTACTGCAACAGCTACTGGATAGAACTGCCGCACAAAGCACAATAACTCTATGTCTATAGTTTAACCGTTGAATTTAAAAGTAAGTATTTTAAAAATAAAAAATATATTAATTTTATTTAAAAAAGCATTTATTATTAAAATTAACATTTTCATAATAAATGCTTACCGATTCTTGATTTTCTGGAATGTTGAATTGTTTTTTTATTCCTACTATGAAAATATATTATTGAAATTTGTAACTTTTGTCGGTTAAATTTTTAACAAATAATAGACTGTCTGTTTCTTGTTTTTACTGTGGTGGAAACGATCGCGATCGCCATTTAATCCTTCGATCGCGGATTCTTGGAAATGCTATTGTATTCTATTGTTGTCGCGATCACCGGTGCTCTTATGGGGCTTAAAGGATTAAACTGGCTGGAGGTGTATTTCAGCGTTTTGAGCACACCCCAAGTAATTTTAAATATTTTAATTTTTTTTGGGAAGTTTTGGTTGAAAATTAAGTGGGTTTTGAAGTTGCTTTAGGGGGAAAATGTTTTGAAGAGTTGGCAACACTGGGACTGTTACTGAATCGCGTCTGCATCGCGACTGAATGAGCGCCCCGTGTGCTAGTCTTAGTCCTGTGCCCTAGCACACAGCTAGCGACCGCTTTGCGACGGTATCGCTGCAGACGCGCTTTAGTACGAGTATCGCTAGAAGAACCCGCATGCTAGGGTCCTTATGTATATCATACGGAGGTTTCCAACCTCAAATTTTTTCTTGAATGTATAAAGTCAATAAAAATAGATAAACATATTGTCATTTTTGCATGTCACGACAGAAGGAATACAAAACCAATAACCATCATTTTAAAATCATATTAATGTCATAGCATTGGTGACTATTCCAACTTGGCTGATGTTCTTATGTTTACAGGGGCAGGTGCGTGATTGCCCGTATCCAGTCCCTGGCCAGCGGTATGTTGGTGTAGACGCCGGGGTGTCGCGGCGCCGCGCAGCCCACGCCGAACGACACCACCCCCACCAGCCGGCTGTTCACCACCACCGGCCCACCGGAGTCTCCCTGTAGCGAATTATACAATAAGTTACTTTTTGATTAAGGCGACGCCTTGATAATTTTGCTGTAGCAATATCGATCTTTCTCAGCAATGACTAAAGCTAAGAAATTAAAGTTCATTGTAAAATTGGAGGCGCAAAGGCTCGGCTAGTGCTTTCATTCAACACACTTTGCGCCTGTAATTTTATAGTTTTTTGATCGTCGTTATTTTATACATCAATTATTAAATCGAGTCAAATAAACGATACTCGCTAGATATATTCTTTGTCTTTAATTCAGTACAAAAATTATCGAAAAATTCCAAATAATTTGGACATAGTATGGCAATTTTGTTAAAAGAAGAGATTTTATTTTAGATTTTTGATTTTAGACTTTGGGATTTTATTCTATCGAGTGAAGTTCATGATATTGTGTAATGGAATATGAATTCCAATATGTTAGATCCTTAACTAACACATTTTCAATCGCATGCATCCCCGCCCGTCAACATATATTTTTTTATTTATATTTTGAGGAATTTTTCATGTTCTCATAATATTATATTATAATGGCTGCTTATGCTTTATCCAAACCTGACAGGAGTCCTTGGTGCCGTTGACATATCCGGCACAGAACATGCGCGGCGTGATGGTGTTGTACTTGTCCGGCATGGTCCGGCACACGGCGTCCGGCATCACCGGAACTTGCACCTGTCGGAGCTGCTCCTGCATGCTGCTGCGCTCCGGGTTCGACTTCGACTGAAAGGGGTGACAGACATACGTACTTAAAGCACGCGGGTTTTAAGTTCGCGAACTTACTCGGCTCGCGTAGCGGCACACGAGAATCGCTCACACTGGATTACCATGCCCCCAGGCTCGCGGCTCGCGGCTCTTTGCTGACACACAGGCGATTAAGATCGTCGAGCCATAAGTCCGCGTACTTACTCGCACGTCTGTCACCCCCTTCACGATTAATAAACGTTTCTACAGAACACTGGTTTTTTATGGATTTTTAGAGTACTAATTAACTCGGAGTCAATGGAAAATCCAAAAATCCATCCATCCTCAAGAAAAAAAGATAGCAGAGTTTCAAAAGACAGCATCAATCTATACTAATATTAAAAAGCCGAAGAGTTTGTTTGTTTGTTTGAACGCGCTAATCTCAGGAAATATGGTCCAATTTGAAAAAATATTTTAGTATTAGATAGCTCATTTATCGAGGAAGGCTATATATTATCACGCTTAGACTAATAGAAGCGAAGATACAGAGGAAAATGTGAAAAATACGGGGAAAATTAAAAAGTAATTTGAAATGAAAGGGCTTATCTCCCGAACTACTGGAGCAATTATTATGTTATATTTTGGCAGTTGGCACATAATATAATATAGAGGGGACTACGTGAAGAGACACAGGCCATGAAAATTTACGGTTTCCCTTAAATTCCTGATGTACGCGGGCGAAGCCGCGCTGAACATGTAGTACTTATTAATTAAAAAGTATACGCCTGTCTGTTATCGATTTGATGATCTTTGTTGTGGACAACATCAGGCCTTTTAGCCAAGACATTTTATTTTTCTCTTCTTTATTGAATCGCCGATCAAAATATATGAAATTGACATAAGCTTTCGATAAAATAAAGTCGACATTTGACTCATGTTATATCAATTCCATACATTTAGATGGGCAATTCCATAAAGCAGCTATAAAGAAAACGTCTTGGCTAGGGGCTCCGGTATTTATTAATTGGCTGAGAAAAAGTAAGGACCTGTTTCACCACTTCCTGATAAGTGCCGAATAGGCTATCCGCCACTTAACTTGACAGATGAAGTATGGAGAATCTGTCAAAAAAGCTGTAAATGGCCTATTCGGCACTTTATCAGAAAATGGTGAAACAGGCCCTAAGAATCGTTGTACCACTACTTTTCATCTACTTCTTCTCACCTTAAACTCCAGATGTCCCCAACCGCTGATCGCCACCTTCGTCTCCGGCTGGATGTCCTCGACGTATCCTATGGCGATGGGCCTGGCCTGGTCCGTCACCGGGACAGCCGCCTCCAGCATCACGAGCTGGTAGTCGTAGTCGTGGGAGTGGGTGTTCTCAGGCCTGCGCCAGTACGGGTGGAGGAAGTGGGCGCAGATGCGGTACGGCCTCGTCTCGCTGCGGTACGTGGAGCCAGCGTATACGTATTCCTCTCTGTCTCTGCAATAGGAAATTCTTTCATGGCTGTTATTCCAACGCAGGGTATGCTACTCTTATGAGGAAGTTGTTTTTTTTTCTAAAATTCCAAAGATACCATACAAGCTAAAATTAATTTGTCTATTATCTGGCTGACCATAATAACATAATAGGCATAAATAAGTAAAGAACTTCAATCATTCTCTGCTTTTGATCCTTAAAGGACATGTTGGATTCTATAATTTCCTCAACCTTCTCCTTTCCCCGAGGTCGCATATATGTTCCTGGGGCTTCAGTAGGGTCAGTGCCATTAAATTACCACCGAGTTTTTGTGACGTCCACTTATCTTTGAACGCAGCGAGTGGAGTCTCCAACCCATGGATGCGGAACGGCATTTTAAAAATTGTACTTACTTACAGTGAGCGGCAGTGATGACCCAGCGCGGTGCGATGAGGGCACCACCGCAATACTTCCCGTACAGAACCTGGTACGGCGCATCCTCGATCGACACCAACTCACCGCCCACTATACGCCAGCGGAACTGAAATATGATGCAGCTTAGAAGCTTGACTAATGATAAGGTTCATAACTAGACGCTGTTAAGCATTTGTGTATTAAACTATTAACCAACTTTTTTGTGTGAGTTGTGAATGCAGTCTTATTCTCAATGATCTAAAGAACATGACTGCATTAATAACTCAATACGTAGTATTTTGTGGGATGATACACAAATGCTTAACAGCGTCCAGGTATGAACCAAATATACATAGCTACCAGCTCTTTGTCATTTTATTAAAGCTGGCATTTATAGAACAACTTTCAGATTATAAAGGTAAGAATCAGCTTGGGTAGCAGTTACTTTAGGTGTTTAGGGTTAAATTCTGCATTGCGCTATCGAAGTTTCTGAGATATGTGCGTTGTTTGGTTCGCTGTAAGTAAAAATTGGACCATAGGGACCACTACTCACACTATCATCCTCTCCATCTCTTGGCAGGAGGGTCTCATGGTAGTACAGGTAGTCCCTTGGAGGAGACCACTTAGTGAGGTACAGGTCGACGTAGTTCCCCACGCACTCCGGTGTCAGGATACCCTTGTAGGTGACATTAGTAACTGTCGATTAAAAGGATTTTTATTGATTTTTTCAGAAGTTGTGCCACTACTCAAGATGTTGAACTATTTATTGTTTATGCCAGACTCAAAACGATTATCAGAGCCAGCTACGAAAATGTTGTTCTGATTTTAATTATATTTAAGGACAGTAAGGCTGACCTCGCTTTGGGGATTCTCGTATTTGTGGATTCAGGTCGACCTACCATCAGTTTCACCGAATTGGGATTCCTGGGGAGCTTTTAGCAAAGACATAGGAGAGTGAGACAATACGAGTAGTACATACAGGCTATTTATTACGACAATCAGGACAAACATGAACCGTACGTTCCTGTTTTATTTCCTGACCAGATGATACCTGCAACTCCGTTGCGCCAAAATTTTTGTTATCGCGCGGTAACCGTACATTTTTCCGGCATAAAAAGTATGTCCTTTCCCGGGACTCAAAGTATCTCCATATTTTAGCAAAATTCAGCGGTTTGGGCGTGAAGAGGTGACAGACAGACACACTTTCGCATTTATAATATTAGTATGGATGTTATGTTTATGTCGCAGTCATCTGGTTCAATCTGATTCACACAAGCGATTCGATTGAATGACTAGCGTATTCATTGAATGACTACATTCAATTGAATGACTCGGCCGAACGTCGATTGAACGATCGTCCCTCAACGTTCAACTAGTTAGCGATTTGTAGCATAGCGTTTTGAAGATAGCGGACATGAAATCAGTCAGGTAATTGAACGTATTTCATTTTCTTCCTACGGCGGCGCTACTAGTCATTAAAACAAATATGGCGTCAAACAGCTCGCATAGCTGATAGCACTGTGTTGATATTTTATCGATTACATTTACATTAAAGTACTTTATTTGTTATAACTAATAAAATAATATGAAAGCGTGGATTTACCTATTACTACCCCGTCAACGGCTACTTGAAAAAAATATAGCATCCCATTTAACGACTTCGCTATATTATGACTTTTACGTTACAGTCAACGTCTTGACGAGTTGTCCTTTAGTCATTCAATTGAATGCTGTCATTCAATGAATGCGCTAGTCATTCGATCGAATCGCAGATTAAACCAGATGACTGCGACATTTATATACTTACAGATATTTTCAGCCAACACACCGCCCAGACACAGGAGCGCGACCACCAGCGCCATGTCAACTGGTAATGAATTCGCCACGAGCGGAGGAACTAATGTGATGTCACGCCGACCTGATTGTAATGTATGCCTGTTACATTCAAACGAGTGTAAATTATGTTTATCGCGAGTATTAAATTTAATCACTCGTGTATTTTGATTCACACTCTTCTTGACTTAGCTACGTAGTCGGAAATAAGAAAATTTTCTAGCGGCCGTGGTCAAGGGTGGACTGAGGTGACAGACGTCGCTAAAGTTCTTCAACTACCCGCAGGTTTATCAATTACTAGATGATGTCAAAATTCGTTTATCGCGCGTGATCCATACATTTTTCGGGATGAAAAGAAATTTGAATCCTGAGAAGGGACATAGGATACTTTTTATCCTGGATAAATGTACGGTTCCCGCGCGATAAGAGAATTTTGGCGCAATGTAGTTGCGGGCGAAATCTAGTATTCCATAAATTGAAGGTTTCTGCAACGTATGGTAATGCCACACTGTAAGTTATGCCCCTGTAAACCCAAAAACTGTGTCAAGAGCCAGTTTACGACAAAAACCCACAAGTAAGGGGTTATGGTAATTTTTTCGTCTATTTTGACCTCATCAAATAAGTTTTAGAGAATATTTTTGAGCCGTTGTCCTCAGAAGCAAGCAATTAAATAGATACAGGATGTAACAATTTTGGCTAAACTATGATATGGTATGGAGCATAAAGTTAATATACCTAATAGGTATATTACCTTTATGGTATGGAGATAGTTTGAGTGCGGGCATAGACATAGCATACTTTTTAATCCGGAAAAATGTATGGTTCCCGCGAGATAAACGAATCTGCGCAATGGAATTGTAAGCGTCATCTATAGTTATATTATAAACAACAAAATCAGCAAAGTTTCCATCCGCCTTGGGAGAAAAGACTGTCGAATGACATTAAGAAAACGGTTCCATTAATTACTTTTATCGAAGAATTTCAATTAACAGCGGTGAGTTTCAAATTTCGAGTTCATTTCCCCGGCGCTTAATTGAGTACACTGGAAGACTATAGTTTTTGCACTAAGGAGTGCAGTTTACACTTCAAACCTTACCCCTTGGGGTTGGTTCACATTGCGTACCATAACAAAACAATGTAATACTCTTTCAGAGCTGCTACTTCCTTCTATAACATAAGGGACACATACACAGTACACACACCAATTTTATTTTGTTATCAGCCTGTACAGTCTTCTTGCTTGAAGCCCCCGTGGTCTAGCGGTTTATAGCGTGGCACTTGACTCGGAGGTCGTGGCCCGTGGGTTCGATTCCCGCGTTGGAAACATGTTATTTCCAAGTTTAGTTAAGACAATGCAGGCTGATCACCTGGGTTACAAGAGTAAAGACAGTGCTCTTGTGTACTGCGCACATACTTGGGCCTTATAAATATACTGCTGCATAAACTGGCCTGGTTTAACTGAAACTGATGCGGTAATTATTATTACCTTGCGACGTGACAGCGATGCATTTTTAATGAGCTATTCTGAAACAAGCGCAAGAAGCAACATATTGTGATAAGTCAGTTCAATATATATCTTTTTTCTTCGGCTTTTAATGGCTCATTTGAATGCGCATGTACGGGATGCAATGTAGCCAGACCTTTATTTAGCGCCTTACCCCCCGCCCCCCTTCTCACTTAATGATGCTCGTTTGTCCTCTTAACGAGAGCTCGACGTTCCTTGAATTTTTGATGGATTTACTTTTGTCCGCTTTTAAATTTCTTTTAAAGTTAACAAAAGAACGATTTTGTGCAGCCTTTATTATGCTTTACTGCATTCTTAATGGGGCCCGTCTGGTACTCTCTATGTGTTTATCTGGAAGTTTCTTTGAGGTTAACTCGAGGGATTTGCGCCAAGTATTTAATTTGCAGTCCAGTTAATCAATGTAAGAATTAACTGTTAGTGGTAATTATTAAGTAGAATTTTATTCAGTTGAACTTTTATTGCAGATCTCTTAATAATATCTTAATAATAAATAAACTTACACAATTAATAAGCTATGTAATGTTTTGTCTTTATCTTTAGAGAAACCTTTTTAATGTTACAGACGAAATCTAAACATTGTATTGCGTATCTACTTGCAAACGAGTCACCTGATAGAAAGTTACCCATGAAAACTAGCAACATCAGAAGAGTTGCTGGTGCGTTGCCCACCAAATGAGGGCTTATGAGGGTATATAAATGTTTTATATTCATAATTTCTTTCTATCACATGTTCGTATCGTTTTGTTAATACTACATTAATTTATATTATAAGGCTGCATTAATATTACAATATAATATAAATTCTAATTAACGTGATTGGATTCTAGTAAAACGCACGAATGGTGTAAATTAATTCAAATATTAAATTAATTGTTATAATATAATATTTAACATTATAAATTGTAATAAAAACTCTTTGTTCTTTACTGATTGATTTGTTTTAATTTTTTATAACACTTTATGGAATTAGGTACACAGCTTTGTAGAATGGATATTGGATATGCTACTTTTTATCTTGGAAAAATGCTCTACTGCGGAATTTCCTACCTACAAACACTAATTTTGTGCAACCGGCAAGTAGGTAACAATAAAAATCTTTTAGAATATTAAGAGATTTATCAAATCCTTCAAGAAACCTGATGGGTCTCCCGGGCCCCGCGCTGTTTCATTGAGAATATTATTACCTTTGTTCATAGATTTTCTCAGGAGTAATTCAAGAATTACATCTTTTTCGTAGCTCATCAGTCACAATGATAATATCCATAAAAACGATAAACGAGCAAGTGGATCGCCTTATAGTAAGCACTTGCCACTATTCAAATGCCTACTAAACTAAAGGAGCTTCAAGCGTATTTTCTTTTTCAGACAATCTCTGTCCTTGAGGGTTTTTATTGCAAAAGTCACTGAAAGCAAGTGTTATTTTCACGATTTTATTTAGATCATGGTATCTTAAAAATTAATCTTTGTCTAGAACGCTGTAGAACCAAGTTCGATTGGACTTCAAATATGTAATATATAAAACGAGCTTCTGCCCGCGGCTTCGCTCGCGTTAAGAAGTTTTATTAAATACAAACTTTCATCCCCTATTTTAACCCCTTGGGATTGGAATTTATCAAAATCCTTTCTTAGCGGATGCCCACGTCATAACATCTACCTGCACGCCAAATTTCAGCCCGATCCGTCCAGTGGTTTGGGCTGTGCGTTGATAGATCACCATGTCAGTCAGTCACCTTTGAGTTTTATATATGTTACGGCTAATAGCCGAAGTGCGGCTACACCTAGTTTTACCCGGCTACAACTAGGTGCAGCCCGCCACATGCGGTTAAACTTAGGTATATCCTACTTATCTTCGGTTACAACTAGATTTAGCCGCTATAATAAATTATAGCGGCTAAAACTAGGTGCAGCCACACACCGGTGGTTAAACTTATGTGTACCGTGTATCCTATTTATCATCGGCTGGAACTATAGGTTTTCAGTTCAGTTGTTTTGAGATTCTAATTTTGCGTTTCCCGATTGATTCGATTACATGGAATAAATAAAAGACAGGGATGTTTAAGTGACATTTATTATTTATTATTTGACAGGCAAATATCTTTTAACAAAAAAGGCGTTATTATAAGTACTTAATTATAACACAAAATATTATAAATCTTCTCTTTATAAACTAACAGAACTAGACATCTTTGGCGCAAAGATAAAAAAAAATAAACATTAAAAATAAAGTTTTACTTCTTAACTATGAAAAAATCAACTACTTAAGTCTTTGTTCTCTTCTCTCATATTTTTAAAACAAATAGTCGATAACTTTTTAACTCAGTTTTAATTTTATACAAAAATCAACAAACTCTCATATGTGATAGTATTTTGCAACCTAGTTGTAACCGAAGATAAGTAGGATATACCTAAGTTTAACCGCATGTGGCGGGCTGCACCTAGTTGTAGCCGGGTAAAACTAGCCGCACTTCGGCTATTAGCCGTAACATATATACAGATATGTTTGTGTTTGTCACATTTCATGTTTAGACTAAATAACGCACGACACTGAATCGCTTTATCGAAGTTTCTAAGATCATTTAAACGGGATATTGACAACGTGAGAAACAAAAACTTCTCGCTCGATCGGACGATCCGGACCAATACGACCTGCAAACCTTCAAGAAGAGAGCGTGTTCCCTCTTAAAAGGCCGGCAACGCACCTGCAGCTCTTCTAATGTTGCGAGTGTCCATGGGCGTCGGTAGTTGCTTTCCATCAGGTGGTTATTAACTATTTAAAAATAATTTAGGCTCTTAATTATATTCCCCACATTATATGACAAAACAACACAGTTAGCCCTAGCACGGCGACCAGTGGAAATGCGAAAGTATAGACAAACTGTGAAGATAAACTTAAGGTGCCGTTCTGATCTTTTTTCGTTTCGAAAAATTCAATTAAAATGCCACATTATGACAGACTATAGTCCTAAAAATTCAAATCATGTCCTACTTTATGACATATATACTATAGTCTGTCATAAAGTGGCATTTTAATTGAATTTTTGTCGGTCGCGATTAGCTGCGGTAAAGGTCGGAATCGAAAGGTACCTTAAGTTTATCTCCACAGTTTGTCTATACTTTCGCATTTCTACTGGTTGCCGTGCTAGGGCTACAGATCAGCTTGTTATCAACTGATATTCTACAATAGATAGGCCCATCAGCCAGTGACCATAGTCACAAATCATACCGTGTTATCGCTCTGATAATTATCGTAGGGCTAAGGGCAAGAGCCCTCCCGGAGGTCTTTAGCGAGGTTATTATTCGGAGGGCCGAGGGACCGAGGGCGGAATAATTAAAATAAAACTCCCTTAATTAAGTTGAGTTTTGTGTGTGGAATGTACAAAAGAATTCCTTTATTGCTTAATTAAGATGTATGGGCCTTTTTTACCATTTTGACGTTTTTGGGGTTCGACAAAAATATTTATATTATAGACCTTAAATTATTAGTGACTGCTAATAATATTATTAATAATGTATGTCTGTCTGTCCATCCCGTGTCTGTCTGTCTTGTTTCTCTTCTCTGAGACCCGGAAAAGGGCATAATATTATAAATAATTTTTAATGTCTTTCTCTTTGTAAAGAAACCATCATTATCTTTATTCTAAGAGAGATTCTTGCGTTATATTCTACAAGGATTAATTTTAAGTAAACGAAATACTTATTAATACGTACGCTAATTTCTAATATTACATATTACACGGGGATAAATGTAATATTTCACTACATTTAATGTAGAAGTGTGATCCGCCGGCAGCTACACCGGGTTACGAGTGACAGTGAGCAGTGAACAGTGAGTAGTGAGCAGTGAACAGTGAGCACATTGAACAGTGAAAAGCAATTAATGATGAAATTACGTGCGCGCTCGTCCACAGGTGATAGCGGGGACACACGGGCCGACAATCTTGTTAATCCGTAATCCGTATCCATACCATTCCATACTTAGGGCCTGTTTCACCACTTTCTGATAAAGTGCCGGATAGGCTGTCCACAACTTGTCAAGTGGTGGATAGCCTATCCTGCACTTATCAGGAAGTGGTGAAACAACCCCTTAAGGTGACGCAGCGTTAAAGTAAGAAACCGTGTTGGATATGTTTTAGATTGCTTGTTTTCTATGAGAGGCCGGGCCGGCCTCTCATAGAAAACAAGCAATGGAACAGCAAAAAATGGAAAGGGCGTAAGCGACAAAATGGTTTTTGTCGCATAATTTAAAAACCATAAATACATTTCATATAAGCTATGCACAAATTAAAGTGCATGCTTGAACCAATTTATGTACAAATTTTGGAACCTTAAATCACTCTCCTCTGTTGGAAAAATAGGAATCCCTTTTTTTACAGAGGTCTTTTCGATTGATTATTCTGTGCTATAAAAGTTGTCCAATCGTGTTATGCTATGGGCAATTCAAAGACAAAGACATGATGAATACTGACAATGAACTTCAGTTTCTTAGCTTTAGTCATTGCTGAGAAAAATCGGCATCGCTACAGCCAAATTATCAAGGCGTCGCCTTAATATTATAAATGCGAAAGTGTCTGTCTGTCTGTTACCTCTTCATGCCCAAACCGCAGAACAGATTTTGCTGAAATTTGGTACGGAGATACTTTGAGTCCCGGGAAAGGACATAGGATACTTTTTACCTCGGAAACGGGAAAAATATACGGTTTCAGCCCGATAAACGAGTTTTGGCGCAACGGAGTTGCGGGCGTCATCTATACTCGTAGTGTTCTATAATTTAATAGCGTTACGATCCGCAATAATTGAGTTCGCTACACCTTAAATTTCAAGCAGCCGTATGTATGTTATGTGTTGAGGCAATCACAGAGA
Source organism: Polyommatus iphigenia (assembly GCA_963422495.1). Taxonomy (NCBI): domain Eukaryota; kingdom Metazoa; phylum Arthropoda; class Insecta; order Lepidoptera; family Lycaenidae; genus Polyommatus; species Polyommatus iphigenia. The sequence continues at coordinate 13,265,995 of OY730177.1, forward strand.
TGAAAGCTAATTGGCTCGACTCAGTGGCTCCGGCTATAGCCCTGACCTGACCAGACGACACCATTGTCATGTATTACAAAACTTCAGGAATCTCAAATCTGATATTATTTAATTAAAGAAATTATAATATTAGCTGAAAATAAAGAAGTGAATGATGAAAATTATTTACTAGCTGATCCAGGTGCTGTTTCGGCATAATATTACGTTATTTCGGGAATTAAATAAGTAAGAAAAACTGCCGACTACGCAAAGTATACTTTGAAAAAAATATATATATGACGCCGATAACTCCGTTGACCGTCGCACCAAAAACCGTCTATCGCGCAGGAATCGTACATTTTTAGTTTTTATAGACGAGAGGGGCTGACTTGGTCTATTCCCTATAATTTATATCCCCTATATTAATATATTGTTAAGAAGGTACGTGTTGTAGATGTCTGTTATATTTTGAAATTTGTAAAGTTTGCATTGATGACTCACTGAAAACATAACGCCTATTTCAAAATGATACTTTCAAATTATAATTAATATTTGCCGCGAACTGGAAATTGTAATTAAAAAGCAATAAAAATAAATTGGCACTTCCGAAAATAAAGATCAAACATTTCAAAGTATTCAAATTATTTCAAAGGAAATAAATATAAAGGGGTCTGGAATATCAAGAAAAATACAATTTCAGATTTTCTTTGAGTCGAAATTAAGAAAGGCGTTTTGTTGGACGAAAATCAACACGACCAAATTATCACGGACCAAAATATTTGCGCTGGAAATTATCTGGAAATTCTTGGACAAAGGATCAAACATAAATATATTTTGACGGGTAAAGAATAAATATATGCTTCGGCACGTATAGGCTAGCAGATAGCTAGCCTATGTAAAATTATTTTATTCCAAGTTGCAGTGGCGGGGCAAGAACAAAATTTGATGTGGGCCAGATATGTTTTGCGAGGCCCCCTGATTGATAACGCAAGAGGACGGATTTTGTTGAGAGTAAGATTTTTTTATACTCATTATAAAAATATGAGAATCAAAACTTATAAATCCCTAAAAAGTCCTCGTGGTCCACGAGGCGCGAGGCCCCTAGGACCGCGAGGCCGTGGCCCGTGGGCGATCGCCCACTACACCTACGCCTTGGCAGTGGCGGCGGCCACTGCCAAGTTGGTTCACATAAAAAATTGTAGCCAAACAAAATCAGAAACCTTGCCATTATAGGCCTGGAGATAGTGAAACAAAATTCTTGGTGATTTGTGCCAGTATGGCGGTTTTACAGGGGTATAATTACGTAAAGGCAAAAAGGAAAATGATGGTCATAGCGCTCGCACTGGCAGCCCAAACGCGTGGGCGTTAATCGAACGTGTCGGATAAATAACGAGTGTCGAACGATTTGTTCCACAAAAATGCTTGTATTTTCAGATAGTCGAAAAAAAAATAAGTAGGCGAAAGCGTAATGCCATACTTGTCGGGTGCGGCTTACAGCCCGCCATACCGACGCGAATACGTTAATTTTAATAAAAAAATTGAACCATTTGTACCAGGCTAATTTTTGCATAGCTAATCATAGTCGAGTAGCCATTCACGAAAATCACCTTGCCATACTTTTCCGACAGCTCCCAATGGCCGCCATACTACTGCAAAGGTGTAAGTTTTTGAAGTGAAAACTTCTTTAGCGGCGTTGAGCACTTGTGGGATGGGTAAAAACTGTGAAACTCGCGATAGATTTTCGTGTTGATCGAAAAACCATACAAAACGCGTAAGACGGTTGGAGAGTAGTGTTTTGAACTCGAACTCAATTTGAAACTTGATCGAAACTTGATCGAAACTTGATCGAAACTTGATTGAAACTTGATCGAAATCTGATCGAAACTTGATCGAAACCTTGATCGAAACCTTGATCGAAACTTGATCGAAACTTGATCGAAACTTGATCGAAACTTGATCGAAACCTTGATCGAAACCTTGATCGAAACTTGATCGAAACTTGATCGAAACTTGTTCAAAACTTGATCGAAACTTGATCGAAACTTGATCGAAACTTGATCGAAACCTTGATCGAAACCTTGATCGAAACTTGATCGAAACTTGATCGAAACTTGATCGAAACTTGATCGAAACTTGATCGAAACTTGATCGAAACCTTGATCGAAACCTTGATCGAAACTTGATCGAAATTTGATCGAAACTTGTTCAAAACTTGATCGAAACTTGATCGAAACTTGATCGAAACTTGATCGAAACCTTGATCGAAACCTTGATCGAAACTTGATCGAAACAACTTGATTGACGATTTTTCAAAAAAAAGGTTTTCATAAAAAATGGGTTAAAAAAAATGCACAACGTTAATAATCAAGTTTTCACTTCTGCCGACACTCCCGGAGTGCAACCAGTTTTTTTTTTCGCCAAACGATTTATACGTGGGAGAGCCATGCTTCGGCATGAATGGGCCGGCTCGACCGGAGAAATACCTCGTTCTCACTGAAAACCGGCGTGAAACAGCGCTTGCGCTGTATTTCGCCGAGTCAGTGAGTTTACCGGAGGCCCAATTCCCTACCCTATTCCCTTCCCTACCCTCCCCTATTCCCTTCCCTCCCCATCCCTACCCTCCCCTATTCCCTCTTAAAAGGCCGGCAACGCACTTGCAGCTCTTCTGAAGCTGCGAGTGTCCATGGGCGACGGAAGTTGCTTTCCATCAGGTGACCCGTTTGCTCGTTTGCCCCCTTATTTCATAAAAAAAAAACCCTGAAACTTTTTTAACAGTTCCCTGTATGATCATAAATAGGAGTCTGATAATGCCATACCTGTGGGAGGCGGCGAATATGAACAATATTATTTCAAAATCCTGAGATTTTATTCGTAATTTCAAACGGTTTTTCAAGTATGCTGTATAATGCTCACATTGAAACGTATAATTTCCAAAAATCCAAATGCCATACTAGTACAAATCGTCCAATTTTTATCACTTTTTTGCTCAAGTCCGATAGTCATCCCGGCCCATGGTTACAATATGTAATAATTTTTTTTTTGGTACAATTGTCAAATGATGAGTATACAATGATGCCATGATGTAAAAAATGATTTTACGTATTTTACAGTCGTATTTTTAAAACGTGTCAAATAAATAAGTATTTCAAGTATGGCAGCACTTTTTCCCCCTACTAGAAGTATGGGAAAAATAATAACGGTCATATTTTGTCAAATACTTTCCAAAAATTTAAATGCCATACTGGTACAAATCGTTTGGCGAAAAAAAAAAACTTACACCTTTGCAGTGGTATGGCGGCCATTGGGAGCTGTCGGAAAAGTATGGCAAGGTGATTTTCGTGAATGGCTACTCGACGATGATTAGCTATGCAAAAATTAGCCTGGTACAAATGGTTCAATTTTTTTATTAAAATTAACGTATTCGCGTCGGTATGGCGGGCTGTAAGCCGCACCCGACAAGTATGGCAAAATTGTAGAGTATGTCGACTCATATATATACCTCGGGAAACAAATTTCCTTGACACAAAACCGCAATGAATTAGAAATAGATAGACGAGTAAAAGGCACTTGGAAGAAATATTGGGGACTCAAGGAAATTTTTAAAAGCAGTATGCCAGTGAAAATAAAGAAAAATGTCATGGATAGCTGTATCCTACCATCGCTCACATACGCCTGTCAAACATGGAAATTTACAAACCGAATTAAGAACAAAATAACGACTTGCCAAAGGAGCATGGAGCGCAGCATGTTGAACATAAAAAGAGTACAAAGAATACGTCACTCCAAAATACGAGATATATCAAGGGTAACAGACGCACTATCTTATTCAAAGAAATTGAAGTGGCGCTGGGCAGGCCACGTGGCGAGAATGAGCGACGACAGATGGACAATTCGGCTAACTTCATGGACAGGACCCAAAGGGATCAGAAAAAGAGGTAGACCTAGAGCAAGGTGGGCAGATGAGATTGTGGAAACCGCTGGTAGTTCATGGATGACAAAAGCTACAGATAGAGACTATTGGACATCTCTCGAGGAGGCCTTCACCCTCAAATAAGAGGGGTTCACGTAGAAAAACTTGTATAATAATTATTGACATTTAATAAAATAAGAATAATTATATAATTTATGTATTAAACAAGAATAATATTGTATTTGTAGCAAAATCCTTATGTTTAATATTTAATTTTACTATTTTTTATACTCACCAATCAATTTTGCACGAAATATTGACAATTGTAATTAATCTGATAAATATATTAAATAATCAATGTACCTACAACAATTTCAAATGTTATGTATTCTAGAACTTTAAATCATGTACACTGTAGACAAACGTGAAATAAAAGGCTTTTTTATTATTTTATTTTATTATTATACTATGGTTCCGAAGATACCAAGAGAACTCCAGATTCCTTATAGATACAAGTTTGGGGGCTTAGGCGCTGTTTTAAGAACTGAAAGCATATGCTACAATGCAAATTACATTCATCATCACCATCATCATCATCATTACCACGTCAGGGTCACCAATATCACAACTCACATGGTTGTATATGGCGTGTTCACTTTTAGTTTTTTAATGTATTGTTTAAAGTTATCTACAGTTGATATTATATTTTGTGAGTGTGACACAAATTCTAATTTAAAGATACGTAGAATAATACAGGGTGCAATTAAACCTTCCTGCCCAATTTTGATATATTGATCCTTGTTAAAAATAAAAATAGACGTATTTTTTCTTTTATAGTCACTCATACCTGTATATTATTCTACGTATAGTACGCGATGGTTTACTAGACCGTAACTAAAAAGAGTGAAATTATTATTTTTAACAAAAAATTAAAACCGACTTCCAAGGTAAAAACAATAATAACATCAAACTGTTATAATATGAATTAAAAAGTATTAAATATCCTATCTCATCCTATCTCATAGTGCCTTTTTCCGAATTCGGCTAAAACTCAACTATTTATGTACTCAATCTTCATAATTTCGCTTCGCTTGACTGATTATAAATGCAAAAGAGTGTTTGTCTGTCTGTCCGTCTGTTACCTCTTAACGCCCAAACCGCTGAGCTGATTCGGTATGGAGATATTTTGACGTGATAACGTCTTATAATTCGATATGGGCTGCGCGCCCGAAAAACATGACAGTTCATGCGGCGTTACCTCGCTGACAGCTCTGAGGCGTTCCATTTACACTATCAAGTCTCTCAACAACCGTAAGGCCCACGTGGGCCGCGCTCTTTGTTTCGATTATATTACGTATTTCGATGACTTAGAGAATACTTTTGTATGAAGAAGTTTGGTTAGTTATGACCTTTGATACATTGACCACACTCTGAATGAAAAATAAGTAAACAATCTGTGAGCTATTAGTATTATTTCGGCTATTTAAAATTGTGCTCTATTTCCTACGTATCAAGGTATGACTTAATATATGAAGAATAAAGTATTCGTTTATTTCTTCTGAACAAGTCACTAATTATAGTTTCGAAAGTTTATAATTGAGAAACTAATATCACATCGGACTAAATACTATATTATGATGGCTTGATAGATAGAAAATTTAACATATATTATAATGTAGTTCACAAAAAACATAAAATATGGATTATATGTAAGGATATTACATATTACATTAATTTTACAAAGAGGGTAGGCCGGGCGCCATTTTTTTTGCACATTGACCTGCCAACTTTTTTGCATAGATTTTTCCCGGAACTAAGGGGTTAAGGCTATGACGTTGTCACGTTCAACTATCGTCAGTAAACCGAATTTACAGACAACCGATATTTTTTTTAAATATTATTATGTATCTTATTATAGCTGCAAATAAACGCTTATTCTATTCTATTCTATTCTATTCTATTCTATTCTATTCTATTCTATTCTATTCTATTCTATTCTATTCTATTCTATTCTATTCTATTCTATTCTATTCTATTCTATTCTATTCTATTCTATTCTATTCTATTCTATTCTATTCTATTCTATTCTATTCTATTCTATTCTATTCTATTCTATTCTATTCTATTCTATTCTATTCTATTCTATTCTATTCTATTCTATTCTATTCTATCCCATCCCATCCCATCCCATCCCATCCCATCCCATCCCATCCCATCAAATCCCATCCCATCCCACCCCATCCCATCCCATCCCATCCCATCCCATCCCATCCCATCCCATCCCACCCCACCCCACCCCATCCCATCCCATCCCCTCCCATCCCATCCCATCCCATCCCATCCCATCCCATCCCATCCTATCCTATCCTATTCTATTCTATTCTATTCTAGATAAAGTGAGTCCCGGGAAAGGACATAGGTTACTTTTTATCCCGGAAAAACGTACGATTAACGATAAACGAACTTTGGCTCAACGGAGTTGCGGGTATCGTCTAAAGGCGTAAAGTGTAAGCGCTCTAAAATAAAGTTATAAAGTTTAAATCAGTCAACATAAAGCTCAATCGAAATAATACATCATAATAACGATAATAATATATTCTCTGACGTCAAAAGTTATAACGGCCAATATTAACATAATAGTTAGTGCCGGTCGATTTAACACGAGCTAGTCACTCGCCTTCAATAAACGAATTTTATGCTAATTTTATCTCAGTTACTCTACTCCACACGACGCAAAACCAACCTTATCACGTTATAATAGACTTGGGAATGGAATAGCACGTTGTAATAGGTTCTTAAGGATTTGGAAAGGCGAACGGACGGTGTTTTCTTTACATTAAATTTGATTCGAGTGGCGATTTATGCAGTAATGTGGGTGATTTGAGGATTTTTATAAGTCGCGTACTTACTGTAAGGATCTAGAGCCCAGAACAAAGCGAAGTAAGTACACAGTGGGTTGCGTCGTTAGAAAAACGTAACGTATGAGCGAGACCACAACGCGGAAATAACACGCGATGCGTTATTCTAACGAAGCGTCGTTGGAATAACGCATCGCGTGTTATTTCTGCGTTGCGGCTACGCACGTGAACAAAAAAAATTGGTTGTCTGTAAAGTCGGTTTACTGACGATAGTTGAACGTGACAACGTCATAAGAAAATGTAACGCCTCAGAGCGAGGTAACGCCGCATGAGTCATGTTTTTTCGTGCGTGCAGCCGGCTCCATCGAATTATAAGACGTTATCACGTCAAAAACGGTTGTCTGTAAAGTCGGTTTACTGACAATAGTTGAACGTGACAACGTGCCTCTTTGTCGCTCGTTCCGCGCTCTCGCTTGCACTTCAAGCCTTAAATGGAACGCCTCAGAGCGAGGTAACGCCGCATGAGTCATGTTTTTTCGTGCGTGCAGCCGGCTCCATCGAATTGTAAGACGTTGTCACGTCAGAACTCATTTCCCCGACTGTACATTTCTGCTTAGCACAATTTTCCCCGACTGTACATTTCTGCTAAACAACTCATTTCCCCAACTGTACATTTCTGCTAAACAACTCATTTCACCGACTGTACATTTCTGCTAAACAACTCATTTCCCCGACTGTACATTTCTGCTTAGCACAATTTTCCCCGACTGTACATTTCTGCTAAGCAACTCATTTTCCCGACTGTACATTTCTGCTTAGCACAATTTTTCCCGACTGTACATTTCTGCTAAACAACTCATTTCCCCGACTGTACATTTCTGCTTAGCACAATTTTCCCCGACTGTATATTTCTGCTTAGCACAATTTTCCCCGACTGTACGGTGCTCTGTGCGGTGTACTCAGTGCCGTAAATAGGGCAGTGCCACCGGTGCCCAGGCACAGGGCGTAGACTCTGAGGGGCGCAAGAATGACCAGACCAGGCAGGGCTATTATTTTTTCTGTTTTCTCCCGCTGCGCTGGTAGCCCAATTATAACAACAAGTTTTGTTTTATCACCCAGAATGGTATAAAATAGGCCTAAACATAGCGTTGCTGTCGGTACCTATAATATCTAAAAAAAATCGGTTGTCTGTAAAGTCGGTTTACTGACGATAGTTGAACGTGACAACTACCATTGTTGAGATTTGTAAACTTCATAATATTTTATAAGTAAATTTAGTTCCGCGATTTGATAACAGATGTCGCTGTTAGGCCTCTAGATCGCGCTATCGCTTACTCGACAACATTTGGTATATGTAATTCAATGGAATAAATTTTCGTCTTATATGCTGACACTCACTGGTTGTTTTATTTATTATTACGTTAAAGGGATTTGCGTCCTAGGGTAAGCCTACAGAACGGAATAGACCAGTATTAGGCGTATGACGTCTTTACAGCCAGCCTAGTATCCACTTGAGCATGCTCGGGCGAATGAGCCGCTCATTCGTGCGAGTTCGAGCGTGCTCAGGCGTCTCCACTTGAGCGGCTCGGCTCATTTGGCCGAGCCGCTCAAGTGGATACTACGAAGGCTGCTATTTATGTATCCGGAACTGGCCACTTACAAGAACAATATTTAAAAAGTAATTACAACATTTAAAAATAGAACTCTTTGGTTGAAGAATACATTTTGTTTCATGTGACTGTCAATTATTTTTCCATTGTGGCGTCATTTTGAAAATTGCGTGTCTTCATTTGCCATGGATTTAACGCGTGAACATTTTCGTGCAATGATTTACTACGATTTTCGGCGTGGGCTAAATCAACAACAGTGCTTTATTCAACTCACCGCAACTTTTGGAGATGAAGCACCATCAAAAACCATTGCTTATCACTGGTACAGTCAGTTTAATCGTGGGCGGTCTATGCTCACGGATGAAAATAAAGAAGGTCGCCCAAAAACAGCTGTTGTCCCACAAAATATAGATGCTGTGCGGGAACTAATAATGCGTGATCGTCATGTTACATATCACGAGATAGAGGTGTCCTTAGGCATAAGTATGACGAGCATACATAAGATATTACACGAACATTTGGCTGTAAAAAAAATATGTTCGCGTTGGATTCCGCACAACTTGACAATCGATCAAAAACGGGCTCGTGTCGATTGGTGTAAAAAAATGATAAAAAAATACAACCGTGGTACGTCAAAAACCGTTTATAATATCTACACAGGTGATGAATCTTGGATCTATGCATATGACCCCGAAACTAAACAACAGTCAACGGTGTGGGTGTTCCAAGATGAGCCGAAACCAACAAAAGTTACTCGTGCAAAAAGTACTTTGAAGCAAATGGTCGCCTGTTTTTTTGGAATTACTGGACATGTGGCTACAGTGCCACTAGAGAATCGTAAAACGGTTAATTCTGAATGGTATACGACCATTTGTTTACCAGAAGTCTTTGAAGAAATAAGAAAGGACAACCGACAACGCAGAATCATATTACATCACGACAATGCTAGCTGTCATACCTCAGCTGAAACAACTCAGTTTTTGGAGGGTCAAAAGATCGAATTGACTGGTCATCCGCCGTACAGCCCTGATTTGGCACCTAACGATTTCTTTTTATTTCCATACGCGAAGAACAAATTACGTGGTCAACGTTTTTCGAGCCGCGAAGAGGCTGTTGATGCGTTCAAAATGCACGTTTTGGAGATACCTCAATCAGAATGGAAAAAGTGCTATGAAAATTGGTTCCAGCGTATGCAAAAGTGTGTCGATCATCGCGGCGAATATTTTGAAAAGCAATAGAACCATATTAAATGATATATGTTTGTTTCTTTTTTTAATTCCGGATACATAAATAGCAGCCCTCGTAGGCTTTATATTGGAACGCCTTCAGAGCGATCAGCGAGGTAACGCCGCATATTGCGTCATGTTTTTTCGTGCGCGCAGCCCATATCGAATAGGCTTGATGACTAATTTTTTTTCTTATTGGTAAATGAAAGACCCTTAAAAAAACATCGCTGAAAGAATTACTCGATAGCTTAAAAAATCACCAAGATATGACAATTCAAACATCTCATAAAATAGACCTGCCCGAAACGCTCCATACAAAGTGCTACGAAAGACTGACGTCACTCTTTCGTAGTTTGTACGGATCGGGAGAGAACTTTGTTCGATAGGTATATTAAATATTGCGTTTATGAAAATGGTTTTAAAACAAAAGTTGCTTTTAATTGCATAAGTTATCGAATGGTATACAAATATTAAGAAATTTAATTGAAAAAAAATTCGACTTGATTATCCAACTTTGAAGGCGCATAACAAAAAAAAAATACAAATGCTATCGAGCTGAAATTTTGGGAACACTTATTTTTTACCGTGATTTCTTTATTTTATTAACAAAATTCGCCAATCTTTGACCTTGTCATCATCCCTATTATAAGACGTTGTCACGTCAAAAACTAAGGGCGTTTTTACAGAAGCTCGCACAAGGCGCAAAAAAGGCTATAAATTACGGCACTGGGTGTACTGACGATAATTGAACGTGACAACGTCATAGCCTTAAATGGAACACCTCAGAGCGAGGTAACGCCGCATATTACGTCATGTTTTTTCGTGCGCGCAGGCCCCATCGAATTATAAGACGTTCTCACGTCAAAAACGGTAACAGCGTAGCGCTTTATTCTCCTTCCTTATGTCAAGAATGGACAAGGACCTCCATCCCGGGTCCATTGTTCAATCTAAACATCCGCAGATGTAAGATAATATCTGGTGTAGTGTAGGTGAAACGTCGGACTTTTTTGACATTTCATTTTTTTAATCTTATTCAATAAAAAGATGAAAAAGGAATCACACATTACACGTCCGTAATATAACCCGTGGGGTCAAAAATGCGTAAGTTCTGTCGGTTAAATATAAAATCACACGCACAACGCCATCTAGCGTCGAACGTAAGAACCTCAATCGACCGCAGTGAACACAGCGGTGATAGATGGCGCAAGTGTCGGGCGCATGGGCAGAGTTTGATGAAAAATACTTTGCTATAATATACTTCTATGAATCTAGAATACATTACTGCAACGTTTTCACGGTAGAGGCAGCACAAGCATAGACAGTAAACAAAACGTTTTGTTCGACGTTTGACAACGTTTCTATCAATGTACTGTGTGTGTGCAAAATGCCGGATTTTGGTCGCATTATTTACTGTACTTATGTGTTAGTAGCGCCTCTGCCCGCCCTTTGCGTATTATAACAGTAACTGCAGCGTAGCGCTTTATATTGCTTCCAAGTTCCAACTCTATCACCTTGTGTTAAGAATGGAAAAGGACCTAAGTACTAAGTAGTCCACCTTTTAGTCAAAACACCTGAAAATAATATAAAATATAGAAGTAGGTGAAACATAGGAGCTTCGCCGATGCGTTGACGTAAGGTAACGATGGAATGTAGCGCGTTTCTGAAAGAATACCTTTGTGATTACGTAATTATTTTCATAAGTTAATCCTTATTTTACCCAACTTAAAAAAAACCTATGTAGGTAGGTACTTTAATGTAATATTTTCAAAACTGCCCAGTTTTCGTATATTAAATCAGCATCTAAGCAAAATATTATGTGCCAAATTTCAAGTGAATAATATTATGTATATTGTAGGTATGTAGTATATGTACGCTTGTAGGTTTGTTCGCATAATATATATAATTGTAGTTCTGGAAATATTATTTCCAGAACTACAAGTTCGATTTAAGATTTTTTTTGTTGTACTAAGTAGGTAGGTATTGCTCAACTTAGGAAATACTGCAAGTTTTATCAAAATCGTTTCAGTAGTTTAAGACATTTCATTTTTTAAAATCTTATTCAATAAAAAATAATTCACACATTGAGCGGACATTACACCCGAAATAGGGTCAAAAATGCGTTGCCGGTTGTATAAAATCACACACACAACGCCATCTAGCGTCGAACGTGAGAACCTCAATCGACCGCAGTGAACACAGCGGCGATAGATGGCGCAAGCGTCGCGCGCACGGGCAGAGTTTGCTGAAAAATACTTCATTTTATAATATAATATAGGAAGTGCCTCCGCTGCCGGCGCCGGTTGCTGAAATGGCTGCCGGCGCCGTTTTCCGAACTCCGAAGTTTGCCGAAGTCACGCGATGTTTGCCGAATAGGCTGCCGGCGCCTATTCGGCAAACATCGCTTGTCAAATGACAGAATAATGATCAAAAACATCAGTCTTGAGCTAAAGGACTATGAAAAGTACAAAATATAATAAGGTCATAAATAGTCATATTGTAAGGATGCATATTTGAATCCTTCGATCGGGGATTCTTGGAAATGCTATTGTATTCTTTTGTTGTCGCGATCACCGGTGCTCGTATGGTGCTTTAATCTTAATGGGTTAATGGTGGTGATGACGATGCTGGTAAATGTGATCTGCATAGTAGCAAAATATAACATCCTTGCTTCTTTAAACAACGCTGAAAATCTCTAGCATGTATAAGAATCTGAAGTTCTGTTCAGTACCTTCGGAAGTATACCACGGGGTTTATAACTGTAGCTGTGGTGCAAAATCTTACTTTTTGGTAGCTGAAAAAAGGTAGCTAAGGTAAAGCTAAGCTAAGAAAATGCATCACAAAAAACTAAAATATCCACAGCCGAACAAATAGGTACCTAACCTTCACCTTTGGAAGTCGGTAAAGTCGAATATATTTGAGATTATAATTATTTCTTTTTAAAATATGTGTATCAGCACTGGAACCTAGCGCTTTATGCACTATCACCGGCTCCCATTTTGAGTGCCGGCGCCGGCAGCCGTTGTTTTATATCTCGGCTGCCGGCGCCGGCAGCCGTTGTTTTATATCTCGGCTGCCGGCAGTGTACTTACCGCCGGTTCCCGTTACTGATATTGTGAGGCACTCCCTATAATATATATAGGATACATTACTGCAACGTTTTCACGCTAGAGGCAGCACCAGCATAGACAGTAAACAAATAGTTTAATAGGATACATTACTGCAACGTTTTCACGGTAGAGGCAGCACCAGCATAGACAGTAAACAAATAGTTTAATAGGATACATTACTGCAACGTTTGCACGCTGGAGGCAGCACCAGCATAGACAGTAAACAAATAGTTTAATAGGATACATTACTGCAACGTTTTCACGGTAGAGGCAGCACCAGCATAGACAGTAAACAAATAGTTTAATAGGATACATTACTGCAACGTTTGCACGCTGGAGGCAGCACCAGCATAGACAGTAAACAAATAGTTTAATAGGATACATTACTGCAACGTTTTCACGGTAGAGGCAGCACCAGCATAGACAGTAAACAAATAGTTTAATAGGATACATTACTGCAACGTTTTCACGGTAGAGGCAGCACCAGCATAGACAGTAAACAAATAGTTTAATAGGATACATTACTGCAACGTTTTCACGGTAGAGGCAGCACCAGCATAGACAGTAAACAAATAGTTTAATAGGATACATTACTGCAACGTTTGCACGCTGGAGGCAGCACCAGCATAGACAGTAAACAAATAGTTTAATAGGATACATTACTGCAACGTTTTCACGGTAGAGGCAGCACCAGCATAGACAGTAAACAAATAGTTTAATAGGATACATTACTGCAACGTTTGCACGCTGGAGGCAGCACCAGCATAGACAGTAAACAAATAGTTTAATAGGATACATTACTGCAACGTTTTCACGGTAGAGGCAGCACCAGCATAGACAGTAAACAAATAGTTTAATAGGATACATTACTGCAACGTTTGCACGCTGGAGGCAGCACCAGCATAGACAGTAAACAAATAGTTTAATAGGATACATTACTGCAACGTTTTCACGCTAGAGGCAGCACCAGCATAGACAGTAAACAAATAGTTTAATAGGATACATTACTGCAACGTTTGCACGGTAGAGGCAGCACCAGCATAGACAGTAAACAAATAGTTTAATAGGATACATTACTGCAACGTTTGCACGCTGGAGGCAGCACCAGCATAGACAGTAAACAAATAGTTTAATAGGATACATTACTGCAACGTTTTCACGGTAGAGGCAGCACCAGCATAGACAGTAAACAAATAGTTTAATAGGATACATTACTGCAACGTTTTCACGGTAGAGGCAGCACCAGCATAGACAGTAAACAAATAGTTTAATAGGATACATTACTGCAACGTTTTCACGCTAGAGGCAGCACCAGCATAGACAGTAAACAAATAGTTTAATAGGATACATTACTGCAACGTTTTCACGGTAGAGGCAGCACCAGCATAGACAGTAAACAAATAGTTTAATAGGATACATTACTGCAACGTTTTCACGGTAGAGGCAGCACCAGCATAGACAGTAAACAAATAGTTTAATAGGATACATTACTGCAACGTTTTCACGGTAGAGGCAGCACCAGCATAGACAGTAAACAAATAGTTTAATAGGATACATTACTGCAACGTTTTCACGCTAGAGGCAGCACCAGCATAGACAGTAAACAAATAGTTTAATAGGATACATTACTGCAACGTTTTCACGGTAGAGGCAGCACCAGCATAGACAGTAAACAAATAGTTTAATAGGATACATTACTGCAACGTTTGCACGCTGGAGGCAGCACCAGCATAGACAGTAAACAAATAGTTTAATAGGATACATTACTGCAACGTTTTCACGGTAGAGGCAGCACCAGCATAGACAGTAAACAAATAGTTTAATAGGATACATTACTGCAACGTTTGCACGCTGGAGGCAGCACCAGCATAGACAGTAAACAAATAGTTTAATAGGATACATTACTGCAACGTTTTCACGGTAGAGGCAGCACCAGCATAGACAGTAAACAAATAGTTTAATAGGATACATTACTGCAACGTTTGCACGGTAGAGGCAGCACCAGCATAGACAGTAAACAAATAGTTTAATAGGATACATTACTGCAACGTTTTCACGCTAGAGGCAGCACCAGCATAGACAGTAAACAAATAGTTTAATAGGATACATTACTGCAACGTTTTCACGGTAGAGGCAGCACCAGCATAGACAGTAAACAAATAGTTTAATAGGATACATTACTGCAACGTTTTCACGCTAGAGGCAGCACCAGCATAGACAGTAAACAAATAGTTTAATAGGATACATTACTGCAACGTTTGCACGGTAGAGGCAGCACCAGCATAGACAGTAAACAAATAGTTTAATAGGATACATTACTGCAACGTTTTCACGCTAGAGGCAGCACCAGCATAGACAGTAAACAAATAGTTTAATAGGATACATTACTGCAACGTTTTCACCCTAGAGGCAGCACCAGCATATACAGTAAACAAATAGTTTCGTTCGACGTTTGACAACATTTCTGTCAATGTTCTGATATTGTGTACCTACGTGCAAAATGACGGATTTTGGTCGCATTATTTACTGTTTGTGATAGTAGCGCCCTCTGCCTGCTCTGTAATATTTTCAAAACTGCCCAGTTTTCGTATACTTACCTATTACTAAAACCAGCATCTAAAATTCTAAACAAAATAAATTGTGCCAAAAAGTGAATGTAATTATGTAATATATTATGTAAGTATATTGTATGTAGGTACGCAATACGCATGTAGGTTTGTTCGCATATTTCCAGAAAATTGTCCGATTTAAGTAAGATTTTTTTGTTGACTAGTAGACCTAGGTATTGCTCAACTGCAAGTTTTATCAAAATCGGTTCAGTAGTTTCTACTTTCTCTTAATCTTTTTCAATAAAAAAAATGAAAAACGAGCAAACGAATCACCTCATTACACCCATAATTGTGGTCAAAATATTGTGTTGCCGGTGGTATAAAATCACACACACAACGCCATCTAGCGTCGAACGTAAGAACCTCGATCGACCGCAGTGAACACAGTGGCGATAGATGGCGCAAGCGTCGCGCGCACGGGCAGTTTGTTTGAAAATTTATACTTCCTGAATATACATTACTGCAACGTTTTCACGCTGGAGGCGGCATCAGCATAGACACTCTACGAATAATAAAAACTAAGAAAACGTTACTTTTGACGACCTCTGTGGCTCAGTAGTGAGCGCGTTGGCAGCTCAAGCCGGGGGTCGCGGGTTCGAATCCCGCCGACGGAACAAAAAGTTTTCAATGTTCCCGGGTCTGGATGTGTAATAAATATGTGTATGATATAAATTGATATAATAAAAATCTTAAATATATGTATAGTATAAAAGTATTAAATATATTTCCGTTGTCTGGTACCTGTAACACAAGTCCTTTAGGTACTTAGCACGGGGCCAGACTGACGTGGTGTGAAGCGTCCATAGATATTATTGTTACTCCTATACTTCAATCGTTTTGAATTTGGTTCTCAAGGTTCTTTTAGCACACTAAAATAATATGTTATATGGCAATAGCTACGGAAAACTACATTCAAATTATTGACAAAATACAGTCGTTGACAATGATAGTCACTTCTATATTTAATTATATTTACACAAAACAAAGATCTCTTAACACACAAAATGTATTCGGGTCTCTTTTTTCATAAAGTATATTCGGGTCACATTTTGTAGAATCGGAACAAATTTTTTGACACAGTTACTATTCCTTATTATTCGTAGATAGACAGTAAACCTATTTGTTTATTGTGACCGTCGGTTTGACAACGTTTTTGTCTATGTTCTGATAATATTATGGTGTGTGCAAAATGTCGGATTTTGGTCGGATTAAATTTTACTGTATGTCTACGAATAATAAAACCAGGAAACGTAACTCCCATACTACGAGTAATACAGTTTTAAATTTGGTTCCACTCGAACTGTGATGTAACGTCAGCCTTTATACCGCTCAAGGTCACCTGATGTATGAAAAGTGAACCTAAGGTACACTTTTTTGACAAGTATTTTGGAGCATGTTTTTTGACGGAGTTACTCTTCCTTAGTTTTTTATTATTCGTAGCTGTATGTGATAGTAACGCCCTCTGCCTCGCACTTTGCGTTATATTCCCTGTTATTTTCTTGCTTAGGCTATAACATAACATTGAATGTATTTTTACAATATTATGGATTATAATATTATTATAGTTGTGTGTATTATCCACTATATTTTTTCATTTACAAGTTCACAATTGAATGAGTCGAGATAAAAACAAAACATGCTTATAAATAGGTACTTTATTTCAATATGTTTATAAAAATAACAATAAGATCATTAGTAAAATATTTACGACTATAGTGCGAATGCAAAAGCTGAACACGCGAAAAATATTATGGGATTTATCACAAACCACAAAATACTGCTTTAGGCTCGATACATGCCGCGCAACATAGCGGTTTGCGAAATCACAAGCAATTATTGTAGTACTAACGATTTATTTAAATAGCGGAGGCGCGCCATACAATTACAATATTATAAAAGTGTGATTTCGCTGGGAAGCGGCCAAATCGCTGTCGCACGGACGTAATATTATATAAATCGATCCTAAGGGCCGCGCTACACAGTAATGGCAGCGGCGAGGCGAGCACTTTCAGTGTCATATGATTTTAAACTTAGTCTTCATTATTGTAATACATAGTATCGCTTGAGACGTCTACGGCCACCAGTGGCCGCTCGTGGCGATTCCTCAAGCGATACTATGTATTACAATAATGAAGATAAAGTTAAAAATCATATGACACTGAACGTGCTCGCCTCGCCGCTGCCATTCCGGTGTGTCGCGGCCCTTACCCACCGAGTATATGTAAATAGTTCTGTTATCAGCCAATAGATGGCGCTTTTAGTAACATTCGGTTTGTAAAAGCGTCAGCAACTTTAAATCCAGTCAGACAGAGAAAACACTCACACGTGAAAGAATGCCTGTGTCATGTAGTGGTAAAATTATACATCGAACATAACAACCCCTGAAGGAAGCGTAATATAGGGAACGTGCACAACAATGGAGGTGCGGTTACACAAAGAAAGTGCTGCCACCTGGCGTCACCAATCCGAAACTTATACATATTTATTACTTGACATGTGCCGCCTATAGTTCCTACGCGTTCCCTTTTAATAAGTTAAAACCAAAATATGTACCTACATTAAGACATACTTAAATTAAACACATAATATTTCATTTGTTAATGTTATGCTCGTTCGATGCAGTTATATTACTTAACACAGGGGTTCCCAATCTTTTTCAGCCTGCGGCGCACTTACAAGTCAATATTTTGTCATGGCGCCCTACTCTACCTAGCTATTACAAAAATATACATGGACTAGCTGTTGCCCGCGACTTCGTACGCGTTAACATAGTATAATAACAAAGATGGATAGCTTTCCCCTTTTTGTGGTTCCTTATACAAAGGGTAAAAACGGGACCCTATTTAAGCAAACGTCAAACGCAAACGTCAAAAAACTTTCATGTTTCTAACTCAAGAAATGATGGACTTTCATTGAATCTTTCTACCCCAATTTCACCCCCTTGGGGGTAGAATTACCAGAAACGCTTAAATACGTATCCATTCATTTTTAATCAGTAGCACAAAAATAAAGTTTCATGTTTCTAACTCAAGAAATGACGGACTTTCATTCAAACTTTCAACCCCAATTTCACCCCTTTGGGGGTAGAATTTCCAAAAACGCTTAAATACGTATCCATTCATATTTAATCAGTAACCTAAAAATAAAGTTTCATGTTTCTAACTCAAGAAATGACGGACTTTCATTCAAACTTTCAACCCCGATTTCACCCCCTTGGGGGTAGAATTTCCAAAAACGCTTAAATACCTATCCATTCATTTTTATTCAGCAGTCCAAAAATAAACTTTCATGTTCCTAACTTAAGAAATGACGGACTTTCATTTAAACTTTCAACCCCTATTTCACCCCCTTGGGGGTAGAATTTCCAAAAACGCTTAAGCACGTATCCAATCATTTTTAATCAGTAGCCCAAACATAAAATTTCAAGTTTCTAACTTAAGAAATAACGGAATATCATTCAAACTTTCAACCCCAATTTCACCCCCTTGGGGGTAGAATTTCCAAAAACGCTTAAATACGTATGTATCCATTCATTTTTAATCAGTAACTCAAAAATGAAGTTTCTTGCTTCTAACTCAAGAAATGACGGACTTTCATTCAAACTTTGAACCCCGATTTCACCCCCTTGGGGGTAGAATTTCCAAAAACGCTTAAATACGTATCCATTCATTTTTAATCAGTAACCCAAAAATAAAGTTTCATGTTTCTAACTCAAGAAATGACGGACTTTCATTCAAACTTTCAACCCCTATTTCACCCCCTTCGGGGTAAAATTTTCAAAATTCCTTCCTTAGTGTGTGTCTACTTAATAAAACAACCCTACTCACCAAATTTCGTGGCTGTAACTTTAACAGTTTTTGCTCAGCGATGATGAATCAGTCAGTCAGTCAGTCAGTCAGTCAGGACATGTAATTTTATAAGTATAGATAAACACCTTTAATAATTATTAAAGTAAGGTTAAGCAAGGAAATAATAATAAACAAATATTTAATCATCTGCCTGCTTTGTATAATATTTATTATAAATATTATAAATGCGAAAGTGTGTCTGTCTGTCTGTCTGTCCGTTACCTCTTCACGCCCAAACCCCTGAACCGATTTCGCTGAAATTTGGCATGGAGATACTTTGAGTCCCGGGAAAGGACATTGGATACTTTTTATCCCGGAAAAATGTACGGTTCCCGCGCGATAAACGAGTTTTGGCGCAACGGAGTTGCGGGCGTCATCTAGTAATTAATAATTCATATTTTAATTTTATTTTATAATATTAATTGTGGTTATGGATAATGATGGAGGATCGACTCATGGCGCCCCTCTTGCCTTTCCACGGCGCACCAGGGCGCCGCGGCGCACATTTTGGGAACCCCTGACTTAACATATTAATCTAATTAAAAAAAAAAAAAAACATACAAATAAATAAAAAAAACATCACAGATAATACAACATTTCAAGCCAATTGTTTGCTGTTTAAAATAATAATTTTGTGCCAATACACCTACGAATAATAAAACCTGGAAACGTAACTCCCATACTAACACAGTTTTAAATTTGGTTCCATTCGAACTGTCATGTAACGTCAGCCTTTATACCGCTCAAGGTCACCTAAATATTGCAAATGTATGAAAAGTGAACCTAAGGTACACTTTTTTGACAAGTATTTTGGAGCATGTTTTTTGACGGAGTTACTCTTCCTTAGTTTTTATTATTCGTAGCAATACAAATTTACTCCTTACTAATAAAATATTTGCACAGCGAACAACTTTACAAGTTCTACTTTCCTTTGTCCGGCATAAGAAAAGTGACATGACAAGTGGCGGACCTTGAATAAATATTATCTTTATTAGTAAGAAGTTTAAAAAACAATTAAAGACGTAAGTGGATATAGTGGAAAAGTAATGTTTGTTTTTTTTGCATAAATAGAGACTTTAGGACCGATAAAATAATATTTGAAATAATTTATTACTGTTGTAAATTGGTAAATATTATAATCTTATAATTCAATAAGTTTCAATATATGTGGCAACTAGCGCCTTTTGTTTGTCTGTAGAGAAATGTATTTTGTATCTGTGCTTGTCATTGTCATAGAATAGTTTTTTAATCTGTTCTCTTGCATTTTTGCCTCCCTTGCAAAACGTGTCGTCCGGAATAAAGATATTGAAAATAATAAGTATTATTGATTTATTAAACATAAAACCATTTCAACAATTACAGCCAGATATATTAGCCAGATCATGAAGTAGGTAAGGTTACAAGGTTTGTTCAAATTGTTAATACTTAATAATTGTAAGGAAAAAAATGAGTAATGGGGCTACCGTTTTTTTGCTCACTAGATGGCGCAACTGTTGACTAAGGTCCGAAACTGTATAGCATTAAAGTGGACTTTATAATAATCTAGAATCCCATTTATTTAATTAATTAAATTTAAATAACATCTCCTTTACTTTTGCTAAATGTTTTTAATAAGTAACCGAATATTTTTAATACGAATATTTTTTTTCTTAATATCGCTCTCAAAGCATTGACTTTTCATCTTCAATTTTCGTCATCTTCTTTTTGTTCACTTTCGTTTGGCATATTCAATAATTGAATGCGTCAAAATCCACCCGCGTTGAAAGAAAAATGTCATAGCGAGCGCTACGATTTCAACGCGCGTCACGGGCATGCCTCACGTTCGCTGTTGACTGCGCTATGCTATAACGCATGCCCTTGATGAACAAAAAAAGGCCCAGTGTGGACAAAGCTATTGGGGGCTACCGCGTGTGACCGCCCTTACGTTAAAAAATGTTAGTTATCCACTACATCCACATACGTCTTCAATAATATTTATTTTGATCGCCAATATCACAATATTACAAAGAAAACAATCTTCGATACAAAAAATCTCCTGTATTATGCCAATTTAGACCTTATTTATTAGGTATGAGAATGCATTTTCTCCGAACACACTCAAAAACATTGTGATGTTATGCTAATATAGATCTTATTATATAACTATTAAGTGTCCGTGGAAGGCAATATAAATCTTAACACATAACATGACAGTCTATTTTTCTTAAACACAATTCCATCAGTTAAACCTTTTTCCTTGCATCACATTAGATCATAGACCATTTTTCATATTTCATTATGCCAATATAATTATAAACCCTATCTCTTTTCCTTAGAGTTCATTATCACTAACTCAAGAGTCCGACGCACCGGAACACTCATCTTTTGCCCCCGCGACGTCGAACGCACGTCGACAGTCGAAATTATGCCAATGTAAGCCCTATCTCTCTCTATTAGAATTCATTATCATTAGCACGTACGAGTACTAAGACATCCATAAAAATTTGAATTTCGAATTTCGCCAACTTAGTTCCAAATCTTTATTATGTGAATTTAAGTGAATTTAAACTCTACCTCTCTCTCTTAGAGTCCATTATCACTAACATATATCAGAGTCCGACGCGCCTGACCACTCATCTCTGGCCACTTCGCTCTCCGGGGGCAGGTCACGCGCCCACTCCAGTATCCTCTCTATCCGCGGCTGGACGTCTCCTAGCAACGCGCGGGCGGCGGGATCGGGCGCCCAGCATGACGTCATAATATCCCACATCTCGTCCGTGAAGTGAGGTAGGCGTTCGGGACGGAGACCTGTAAAGTTAGTTGAGTATTTTAAGTTGGTGATGGAAGTGTGAAAGCGACATCTATGTATGTATAGGCATAGACTAAGAAAAATATACTAGTCTCTGGTACAGGCAAACTAACAGTCGCCTCAGAGAGAGTAAGGGCCAATTCACACCGGATCGGCAGCGGCCGGCAGCGGTCGGCAGAGGCGCGGCGAGGCGCGGCGAGGCGCGGCGAGGCCGGCAGATGCGGCTCGCGTCGCCGCGGGCGGACGCTCGCGGCCGCCAGCGGCCGCGCGCCACCTCCAGAGCATGCATGCCTTTCAGTTTAGATTCTATATTCGGTTTCTCCACAGTTTCCATGTTTTGTTTGCAATACGATATTTTCATTTAATTAATATAATTTCTGACACAACGTCGTATCCTGTCGCTGAAATGATGAAAACTAGCGCGTCCGTCGGCGGAAAGTGCTCGCGGCTGCCCGCGTCCGCTCGCGACGCCTCGAGGCGCCTTGCGGCGACGCGCGAGGCCGTCGGCAGCCGCGAGCACTTTCCGCCGACGCCGCCAGCGGCGCCTCGAGCCCTTTTAGAAGTTTTCAAGCGATACTAGTAGTTATAAGTATGTAAATAAAGTTTAAAATTATTTCACACTAAAAGTGCTCTTCGCGCCGCTGCCGGCCGCTGCCATTCCGGTGTGAATCGGCCCTAAATTATTAAATAACTTTAATTTAATGAAGATTTTGACATAAGCTTTATACAATACCTGTCAAACTTATCATATAATATTTATAGTTAAGTAATCATTATAAAATATGTCTCCAAGTGCTGTGACACTTGGCTGGGTCAAGTGTATAGGCCACACATATCATTAACCTTTGACTGGTGACATGTATTTTGCATGACGTAACTGGTGACGAGCGGTCTGAGAGGCCGCTACCGTTTTAGGGTCTATTGCATAGAAATGAAGTATATTGACTTACAGCCATGTTCAAGAATAGTTTGATAACTTAGTATAGGACAAAATAAAAGCATTTTGTACATGTAAATCAATTCATTAAAAGGAACTTTGATGTTACAATGAGAACAGTCTTTACAATGATGAAAAGTAGAAGCAGGATGAATAATGTCTTTTTATAAAATTATAATCAACATAAATCAAACAGTCACACTTTTGCCATAAAATTAACACAATAATCAATTGAAAAAAAATAAAACCTTTAATCACAGCTATCATTTCACAAAACTGACAATAGTCAAACTTTACTAATTCTGAAGGCTGATTCTCCTGCTGTGGCTCCTGATTTGTTGATCGACGTAACCTTGGTCGTTCTCTTCGGTTCCTGAATCATGATCACTTTGCTCTGGGATGTAATTTTCAGCAATATTTTCGGCTTCTGATTCAGTGGAATCCTTGTGCCTACCATTCTCCTATTCTATGAATTTCAGATAATGAAAGCTGTTTTCTACGGTTTAACAATTCATTTCTGACTCCTAATTCCCTTCGCTTCTTGTTCCGATGACCAGAATTATCCAACGTAAATAATAGATGTAAAAAATGAAAAAAATCAATAAGCGATGTAACAAAAAAAAGTTACGCTACTGGTGACGTAAGGTCTCAAAGGCCGCTATCGAACTTTGCATCCATATAACTTATCGATTTGGGTTAGTCCGACGCAACTACCTCTTACTACGGCGCAGGGGCAACCAAACTCGAAGCTACACAGACGTTCAAACCCGGAGAGTGCGGGGAAGTGGGTGAAAAGACGTTTCACTGACACCGTTCGGCCTGTGAGACCGCTTGTCACCAGTTAAAGGTTAAGGTCCTTCAGCAATGGAAAGGAATGTTCCTTCTCGATTTTTAGATAAGTATCTTAGGTGCAACTGGTGATCAGATGATTCGTTTTTGTGATATCGTACCTCGTTTGACCTTGGTCCACAGCTGCTGTTTGTTCTGGAAGGTCTCGAACGCCGCCGGCAGTCGCACCGTGCCCGCACACAGGTACCTGGCACAATTTCGTATTATTAGTTACTCGTAAAAAATACCAATATTAGTAGATAATAGTAGAAAATGATCTAGATGCAAATAATTTTTTACATCTCAGTTTAAGTGGCATTTCTGCAGTTCACACACACATACACATTATACTCTGCTGTAGACTGATATCTTTGTTTACCTGTTGAGTAAAACTAGATTTAGCGTTCAAGACTCAGAGCAGATAAAATATTTTGGTTTGATTTTATTAACAGATGGCGTTTTATCCCTCGATACCCGCACATGCCGCACAGATGGCGCTTCTGAGATAAATTCGATCGATTCTTAAATGAGGTGCGTTTTCAAACTCGTAACAGTGTACTGGCTACTGCTATCGCCTATCACATTAGTGCCCGTTGCCAATAAATTTCGTACAAACACAATGTCCCGTATACTGTTTGAGTAAGAGAACGCACCCTGTTTTACTGTGGCGTAGTAACTAAGGCCGGTATAAATAGTCAGTACTCAAGATGCATCTCGGTCTCAAGACACGGTTCAGGCTCTGTGATTGGTTGGCTGTCAAAATTTGGACCAATCACAGAGTCGAACCGCGTCTTGAGACCGAGATGCATCTTGAGTACTGACTATTTATACCGGCCTAAGTATGCATACTTACATAAGACACGGCGTACATTATACTTACATAATGTACACCGTATAGTAAGTAAGTATAACAATGTTGTGTAAGTGTAACAAATGTTGTGTGTAATGTATCGAGCCAGCGGACGGTCGCGCTCCACGTTATGCACACGCAGCAAATATTATTAATTATTAATTAATATTTTCGCGAATCGCGCGGCTGATTGCCGCTGCACGTCACCATGGCGGTCGTGGCGAATGAGTTGCTGGCGTTTATCCAGCACGCCATCGACACAATAGACGAGGTTAGCATAATGCAGATCTGCAAGTCCTCTTTCACCAGCGAGGAGATTTGCCAGGGGAAGCATTTGCTCTACGAGACGCTCGGCCAGAGCGCGAATATGCCATCGCGACGGAGGGATGGAACAGAAAGAAGCGTGCAGGATATAATATCCTTGCTGAAGCAGACGGATCCGGATGAGGTGCCGGCTTTTGTGGCGAAAAAACTGCACAAGCTGCCGCCCGTGACGCTGGACCACGTCGACGTCGTCACCCTCTTAAAGGACATCAGATTCCTGAAAAAAGAGTTGGCCGAAGTTCGTGGTAGACTGCAGGCATCGGAGTCTACGATCAGCGATCTACGTAATGAATTATCACAATTAAAGAGTGGTAATTCAATTTGTAGGTCACCTGATGCCGCGTTCGTCACCCGCCGACGTGGTGGTCAACGGGACGGGTCAACGCACGAGAACGTCATCGCCACCGCCGCCGCTGCCCCCGCCGCCCGCTCCCCGCCTGCAATGGAGCCGCGGCCGAACTACGCAAGTGTCGCCGCTTGCCCCCCGCCTCCTCCCCCGCGTTCCAAAAACAAAGGGAAAAAGGAGGCCCCTGCAAAGGAGTGTCCTCCCTCCGAAAAGGGCCGAAAGTGCGATGATGACGGGTTTATAAGAGTGGAAAGGAAGAAGAAGAAACCCGTCGTCCCCAACCATCGCGGCACCGCACCCGAAGGACCCGAGCAGCTGTTGCGGCGTGAGACTCCCGCGACGCCGCTGTACGTGTCCAGGCTGCACTGGTCCACGACGGTCGAGCAGGTCGTGGACTACACCAGGAGCAAGACCCACTTCGTCTTGAGTGTCGAGCGCTTGGAGTCCCGCCACAAAGTGAATTTTAGCTCCTTTGTGGTGAGAGTCCCGACGCACCATCTACCGACCTTCGAGAAGGAGGAGTTCTGGCCGATTGGAGTCGTCTACAGGAGGTTCCGAGGACGACTTCCGAACACGTCGCGCCCCACGTCGCAGACAATACGTGTTTAGTGTTTTAGTATTTTAGTGTTAGTGTTAGTTTTTAGTATAATTGTATGTATGTTAGTCTATAAGGTATTTATAATATGGGCTAAGATGCCTGAGCTAAATAAATAAATAAATAAAAAATAATAACAATACTAGTATTAGGATAAGTAAAGTAGTAATAAACTGATCTTTAACCGGGATTACTGTCTCAACCTCATACTACACCAGTCCACACCATAAAGTTAATATACCTAGCGGAATAGAGAAACAAAGCCCTGAGCAAGCGAGATGTCACTATCAGTAACACTGCGTGGTAAAAAGACACGTGTGATACAAGACAGCAGAACCAATTTTTGAAGTGAAAACTTCTTTAGCGGCGTTGAGCACTTTTGTGGGATGGGTAAAAACTGTGAAACTCGCGTCAGATATTCGTGTTGATCGAAAAACCATAGAAAAACCGTAAGACGGTTGGAGAGTAGTGTTTTGTGTCGAACTCGAACTCGAAAACTCGAAAACTCGAACTCGAAAACTCGAACTCGAAAACTCGAACTCCAAAACTCGAACTCGAATTGTAAGGGTTTCGATTAATTTAAAAAATCGATTTTTTAAAAATCGATTTTCATACAAAATGGGTTAAAAATTTAATCGATTGTAAGGGTTTCGATTAATTAAAAAAATAGATTTTTTAATAATCGATTTTCATAAAAAATGGGTTAAAAAAATGCACAACGTTAATAATCAAGTTTTCACTTCTGCCGGCACTCCCGGAGTGCAACCCGTCTTTTTTTTCATCTGTTTGACGTCCCGTCGGCGCTTATCGGTACGTTGACAATTTAATCTCTTAGAAAGACGCTTGTGTAAGTGTATACGTACACATATTTTTACACACAGACGTAAATCAATTTCGGTTTCGTTTGACAGCTCGAGATTGTTGCTCTATTCCGCTAGGTATATTAACTTTATGACCCACACAAATACTCACCAGAACAGCACAGCGAAAGCGTACACATCAACGGCCGTATCGTATTCTCCACCGAGCAACTCCGGCGCCATGTGTACAGGCGTGCCCACAACGGAACCGCCCAGCAGTGGGCCCAGCGCGCAGAATCCAAGGTCAGCTAGCGCGGCCCGGTTGTTGGTGTCCAGTAGCACGTTCTTGAGCTTGATGTCCCGATGGATGAGACCGAGGGAGTGGAGGTAGCGGATGCCTGGAAGGTGAACAGAAGATAAGAGTGAGTACTCGTAAGAACACAAAAAATGGAAATGATGTTCAATAAATAAAAAACTTCGATGATACGTAGTGCGTGTTGTAACACGGTTTGCTATGGCCTATGAACAAAAACGTATGCGCATAATGTTGCTTGTTTATGCGCAAATCGCAGCACTACGGAGCAGTACTTTATACGTGGGAGAGCCATGCTTGGGCACGAATGGGCCGGCTCGACCGGAGAAATACCACGTTCTCACAGAAAACCGGCGTGAAACAGCGCTTGCGCTGTGTTTTGCCGAGTGAGTGAGTTTACCGGAGGCCCAATCCCCTACCCTATTCCCTTCCCTGCCCTCCCCTATTCCCTTCCCTTCCCATCCCAAAAAAAATATATTACCCTATTCCCTCTTAAAAGGCCGGCAACACACCTGCAGCTCTTCTGATGCTGCGAGTGTCCATGGGCGACGGAAGTTGCTTTCCATCAGGTGACCCGTTTGCTCGTTTGCCCCCTTATTTCATAAAAAAAAACTAGGGCGCATTACGGCGCGTTCAGACGTGCGCGTATTCTGATGTACGCTGAATAAAACAAATAAATAAATAATGCTCAACGTTGACTGTTTAAAACTACTGTAAGGGCGTTTTCCCCACGAGACACGACACGACAAAATGCGGTGACGACTATCTACCGTTTTCACACGGAACGACACCGCACAGCACGACACACGATTTTTAGACGACAATCCGCTATGTGGTCTGGCACTGCTATGTCGTCACGTTTTTTAGCATAGTAAAAAATTACTGCCATAGATAATACAATATAATATATGCCCCGCGTTCCACTTGACGTTAAAACGATCAAAACGCTCAAATGCTTCCTATTTTGAGCGTTTTGATCGTTTTTAACGTCAAGTGGAACGCGGGGATGGTGGCTGAGGTGTCACCGCTGAAATCGTCTCGTGGGAAAACGTCCAAACGACAGCCTGTGTGCCGTGTGTCGTGCAGTTCTTAAATCGTGTCGTGTCGTAGCTCGTGGGAAAGCGCCCTAACGCACAATCACGAACTCATTCAGGTTCTAATTGTGCGGCACTGAGTGGCATGATGCTCTGCAAAATAAGGAATGTTATGATGTTGCCTACCCTCCACGATGTCCGCGGCGACCGCCATGCGCGCCGGCAGCGGCAGGCCGGCCGCGACCGCCGCGTGGAGGTCGCGCGAGTACCGCCGCGACACCAGCAGCACGCCCGCGCCGCCGCCCCCGCCCCCGCGATGCACCACCGAGCCCAGCGGCTGTATGTAGACACTCACCCTCCACGATGTCCGCGGCGACCGCCATGCGCGCCGGCAGCGGCAGGCCGGCCGCGACCGCCGCGTGGAGGTCGCGCGAGTACCGCCACGACACCAGCAGCACGCCCGCGCCGCCGCCCCCGCCCCCGCGCTGCACCACCGAGCCCAGCGGCTGTATGTAGACACTCACCCTCCACGATGTCCGCGGCGACCGCCATGCGCGCCGGCAGCGGCAGGCCGGCCGCGACCGCCGCGTGGAGGTCGCGCGAGTACCGCCGCGACACCAGCAGCACGCCCGCGCCGCCGCCGCCGCCCCCGCGCTGCACCACCGAGCCCAGCAACTGCACGATGCGCGGGTGGGCGGGGATACTCCTGAGGAGGGGATTAGTAAAAGTGAACAAAAAGTAGAAACTTTAGTGATACGGTAGTAGTTATCATCGGCACTTGTTTCTGAAATAACGTGACGTATTGTCACATCCTACCAAAATAATATACGTCAAGGCACTGGCGTATATTTCAAAACGAATAAACAGTGTGGCGTCGAATCTAGATGTCACATCACGAACACTGGCACCAGTATAGTAGGTAATATATTATTTTCGAAACATTTGCTGTGCTCTATTATCAACTCATAGTGTCTAAACACACTAGGCTGAATAACGCCCGCGTAAATTCCGCCGCAAATGTCAAACGCATACAAATACGCGACGGAATAGTGTGTCGTCTCTCGCGTTCTGCCCGTATTTTGTATGAGTTTGAAACGCGGCGTAAACGCGGCGGAATTTACGCCGGCGTAATTCAGCTTAGTGTGTTTAGACACTAATCGTAAAATTTATGAGAATGCATATATCAGGGGTCACCAATTAGTTTCGCTCGGAATCTGTTTTAAGAAATAAAATGACCTTCGCGGTCCATACATTTACGGAAATTACAAAGGTGTTTATTTGTATCAATGAAAAAAGTGACACTTTTTGTTGCTACATGTTCATCAGTATGTCAAGACCGAAATTAATTTTTAACGAAGTTTATCTTCGAACATGCTTGGCCCGCACACAATGGATCAGCGGTCCGGATGCGGGGGGTGTGGTCCGCCATTTGGTGACCCCTGGCATATATCAAGCAAAAACTGACCCCGCACCGCGTACACCACGCCGTATACTTATCATCATCATCATCATCATCATCACCTAGTATAGAAGAACTCCATTGCGAGATCTCTGTAGGCGCGGTCGTCTGGCGGGCGCACGGACTTGACCGCTGCGGGCGCGTGACCGCCCCACGACCCCCGCACTGCGTACACCACGCCGTATTGGCCGCGACCTGCGGGCGTACAAAGATTATTTGTTTGTTTAATCAGGGAGAGCCCAGTTGCAGAACGACAACTTACAGAATATAGTGTTTTAACGATGTGAATGGCCGGCGAAAAGGAAGATCTTCCTACCGAGCGAGATAGCATGTTCGGTCATGCCCACTGACCTCCATTATACAAGTACGCTGGACTAATGATACCCTTTGAAATGACAGCTATTTTTTGTGCCTATTTGAAGCGGAATCAGCTCCCCCATTATTCGGGGTAGGAACTAAATTTGACGTAAAAATTAAGTTTGAAATTTGCCATATTGGCGCTGATAGCAGTAGTGAGAGTATTTGGAACTAATACTAGTGATGTACAACTGTCTTTTCTATTATCGATGAAATGTTTCCAGATTCAGATAATGTCGACCATTAGGACAAAAATATTAAATTGAATAATACAAACGCTATATATTTGTATTAAAGTTAACAGACTTCCTTTCCGTAATTTAGATAGGCGTAATAAATTAACAACGATTTCATGCGTAGATAAGGTGAGGTAGCAGTACCTATCTATAATCCATTTATTTTTACCAGTTAGCACTAAGTACGAAAAACTAAAAACAAAACTGAAGATGAGATTCTAACAAAAACTTTGTTGTATTGTATTTTCTAATTTCATTTCTAACAGCGGCATGCACAAGATTTTGACACTGGTAATGCAGCGATATCGGTTCAGTAGTTTTGGTAAAAAGTAAATATTTTCGTAAAAAGAGATATTTTCGCATAAATTATAATAATAGTGTGGATATAAATTAAAAACTATGTTTTCTAAACTATTAGTATAATTACGTTCTGTTATGAAGAAATAAAAAAAACGCCATCTGTTGTCACGCGTTGGAACTACAATGAGAGTTTATTTCATCGAAACTCATGGAAATATACCAATTACCATACAACTAATATTGTGCGCTAAGCTAAAATAAATAAAAACGCCATCTATTGTTACGTATTAGAAATACAATGTGAATTTATTTTCATCGATATTTCCTATTAGCCTATGGCTCTCTCAGGCTCTAGACTAACTGTGTACAAAATTTTACTACAATCGGTTCATTAGTTTTGGCGTGAAACAAAACAAAACAAAAACTTTTTCTTTTACAACTTTTTCATTTTTATATCTAGTATATTTTAAGTACTCACCTAATCAGCTTAACTTTTGTCTTTTCACATAATCAAGGTTCCGGTTACTTGAGATCCGATCCATAATCCGATGTAAATAAATGCAAAATTTCGGCCACCACAAATTATCTTATCCAAGTGAGTGATAGTTATGAATGTACGCAATTATTAATGTTAAACTGTTAAATATTATACAAACTTTCAAATATTAAAATCTAAAATATTCTTAGAAAACTATAAAACCAAAAATAATAATATAATATAGTAACATAGTGCTCGATCACATGAAAAAAGCAAATGACCTCCCAAAACACAAAAAATTTTAGCTATGTAAAATGTAAACAAATATTATAAACCTCACAAAACAAAAATGCATAATGTACATATTATACGTAATTAGTTAGATTTGCGTCTATTCATTTTACTCGGATTATATCCGATTGCTCACGACTATTCACGAGTAGTTCCGATCGCCGTCGGCATGGATGGCGCGGGCGCCCGCGCCGGCCGCGGCGCCAGTGATGCCATTGAATTTCAACCAGAACTCCCCAACTATTATTTAAATATATTATTTATTACTTGGGGTACTTTTCACTGAGAGATCAAAACGCTGAAAATACTACTTCAGCCGACCGCAATTATTGTGTTTGCGGCAAAAACGTCACTCATGATGTCATTATTTATATAAAAACAGTAATAAAAACCAAATAAATATACATTTTTGCTTAAAAAATTTCACGCTCATGAATATAATATGATATTTTACTCCCTAAAATACGCACTATATATTTAATTTTTCCCGACTAAAAGTGGGATATCCCCATAGTTGGCAACACTGCTGGGGTCTGCCGCAGAGCTTATAGTACATAATCGCATTCGATATTCATGGTTGTGTGTGTTTTCGTCTGTGCACGGACACACTCACACATACGCGCAAGGCAGGCACCTCAACACTGAGCCTATCTTGACCTCTCCTAAACCTGTTCGCGCGTGTACCTGATTACATGTTGCTATTTTATAAATTGAGGCGTTTTAAATGTGTATATTTATTTTTTTACTATATTTTTTACTATTATTATTAAAAAATTAACGTCATGAGTCATTTAAAAAGTACGAAAGTTAAATTAAAATATCTGTTATCTGTGAATGGCAAGCACTGCCTTTTTGCCTACAAAGACTGCACGCCCATGATTTCTAATATTATCAAAGTAGTGCTAAAGTGTATCGTATTAAAGCTGAACAGAGCTGAATAAGTGTTATGTGTGATTAGACCCTAACTAATCTATACCATATAATATTATAAAGCGGAAGAGTTTGTTTGTTTCAACGCGCTAATCTCAGGAACTGCTGGTCCGATTTGAACAATTATTTCAGTGTTAGATAGCCCATTTTCATATATTTTATTTCGCTAAGACTAATAGGAGCTAAGAAATAGAGGAAAATGTGGAAAAAACGGGGGAATGTATAATGTGAAGGATTATATAGGCTATTTTTTGTGGACCAATTTGTCTGTGAAATTATATATTTACGTGGGAGAAGCCGCGCGGAACGTCTAGTAATAATATAAAAGTTCCCTATTATTTATTTATGGATCTAGCAAGCCAATTTTTATCTATTTACTTTATCTCATTTGATTTTCGCCATTTTGGCGCTGATTGCAGAAGTGCGAGGGAAATTAACTTATTGGATAATTGCGATCAATAAATAAATATAGAACGTTTGAATACATTTTTTATTGGGGTGGAGTAGGAAAGGTATTTATAAATAATAAAAATATATGTGCGATACTTTAACATTATATTTTATTAGTTACCGTTACACAATTACAGTCTGTCAAGACAGAGCAGACGCTGAAATAAATTTTCCAAACATAATCACGATCAAATGGTAGTTTTTGCGCCTTGTATTTTCACCTACGAATAATAAAACCTAAGGAAACGTAACTCCCATACTAATATAATACAGTTTTAAATTTGGTTCCATTCGAACTGTCATGTAACGTCAGCTTTTATACCGCTCAAGGTCACCAAAATATTACAAATGTATGAAAAGTGAACCTAAGGTACACTTTTTTGACAAGTATTTTGGAGCATGTTTTTTGACGGAGTTACTCTTACTTAGTTTTTATTATTCGTAGATTTTCACAGAGAACGTTTGTACACTTCAAATAGTAACGGCAAGCGGTAGTAGCAATTTTCGGACGCCAACCAGGCTTTTCAATTTTTTTCAACCATAATTCCAGTCTTCCTTCGTCAGACGGAAACCTGTCAATTATTTTAAGAGCATAATAATATGTATTTGATAATAAAAATCGGTTATCGGAGATTTCAATACAATTATTATAGATATCGATAAGTTTTATCGACAGAAAACTCCAGCACTATTGAATTTTATTGTTTATCAAAAATCGGTAAAACAAAGGTAAATATGTGGTGAATACGGTATAATAAGATTAGTGCCACATTTTTAAGTGCCTATAATATCAATAAAAGTTTAATATCGTAGAAATTAGCTGTTAAAATCACTTACTTGTGAAATGCCCACATCCCTTTTGTACTGTGTTTTACATAACATACACTCTTTCATAGTTTTACTTACTTATTTATTTACCACTTGTATTGCTTAATCGCGTAAAACCTTTTAAAACACTTTAAAACACGAAAACAATTCAAACGATTAAGCCAAAGACAAATATAATACATACATGGTTACCAATGGTTACGTCAAATTTAATTCTCATGCCGAATAATGGGTGCGCTGATTCCGCTTCAAATAGACACAAAAATCAAGTGGGTATCATCGATCCAGCGTACTTGTATATTAGAGATCAGTGGTCATGCCGAAGCCCACTGACGTAATTTCAGACGTTGTATATATCTTGCCGTTCTCCGAAACTTCGATAGCGCGATAAATGATTGTAAGGCGAATTGTGGGTACCGCCACACATTTTGTAACAGTAATGTTGTGTTTTACCAAGGTTTAATATTTTACAGCAGTTGAAATTCAGTGTGATAAGGAAAGAGAAAACGTATCATCCCGCTTTGTTGTTGTGCCCGCAACTTACATTTATCGTAATTTTTTTCGTAACCAAACACACCTTATCCTTATCCAGTATTCAAAGTATCAATGCCAAGTTCAGCATTAAAGGCAGACAAACTTTCGCATATAATATTAGTAAGGATTTAATTACCAATCTCCCGTCCCAGCTCCGGGTTGCCGTATTTGAGTAGGTCGCACATCGACGTGCTCTCAAGACAGAGACGCGCGAACCGCGGCGCTACCCTGAAACCACAGATTGATGTCTTAGCTCGCATAAAGGCTTTATGTTTAGTGCTACAAACTTTCGATATTAAACTTTAAATAATATTTAAAGACAATAGACGAAGAGAGCGTGTTAGCAATGATTGATATTGACTAGGAGTATGAGAGTGGTTAAATAAAGGTGATACCGCACTAGGGCGACGCTACAATTCATCCAAAATATTCTTTGTATGAAATCGTATGACTTATGCTGCACTAGTTGTTGGAACGAAGTTCCTTATCGCGCGTAACGCGTTGCGAAAGGAGGCTAGACGGAACGACATTTGACCTCGACACTTTTTTAGTACCTGCGAAGTAGGGGCAGATGGAATTGATAAGCATATTGAGTTAATTTGAGTGGTACTTAGTATTCCTGTGCGTCAACTAGATGGCGATTTTGAGAATAAACAGCGATATCTACCGGACGTTTGAATAAATGTTATTACAATTCCATAAAAGTGTCGTGAGATTTTATAACTTCGTTCCATCCGGGTGTCCCTTGACACCTCTCAAGTTTTTGTTTCACAACATAAAGTTTAGCGCCGCTGCTCTGCAGCGTAGTGCCGCTTAGTGCGGTCTGGTCCTAATACGGGCCTTGTAGCCCATGTTCCAGTACTCACTTCCGGCGGATGTTGTACTTGGCGTCCATGGTGTGGTCGAGGCGGGCGGTGAGCGCGGCCGCGAGCGCCGACAGCGCCGCCTGGTAGCGCTCGTGCGCCGCCGACAGACGCTCCAGGATCTGAAAACATAGTAGACTATTTAGTAGAGCACTTCGGATTAGTTATAGCATATCGCAGGCTGTCACAATCTCTTTTTTTTTTAATATTTTTATTTTACAGAGGCTTTTAACACTCAGTGTTAATGTCAGCCTCATAGGTGAACACAGTGTCCCCTACATAAGGGACAGATCCAAACAACTATACAATTTTATTGCCTCTGGGGACAACGGCTCCGAAAGTGCACTATTGATCCGTCCATTGTGCAGGCAACCAGAGTCTCCTAGGAGCCTTGATCTTAGCTCTGCAGTCCGAGCACACTCCAGCAAAACATGATACAGGTCTTCGGGCTTATCGCACACATCGCAATTGGGCGAAGGCTTAATTCCAACCAAGTGGCAAAATTTGTTTGCTGGAATGTGCCCAGATCGTAATCTAAAGGCTGACACCAACAACTTTCTCGATAAATTACACGAAATAAACCAAGGCTCCCATACTGGTTTATTCTGGATGGTTCCGTACCAAACTCCAACACCTCTTTGTAATTCAAATTTAAAAAAATGGTATTCCCATTTCTCGAGCGCCTTCTCCTTAATGTAATGACGAAGCTCATTTACAAAAGGTTTAGAACAGACCACGGGACCATCCATAACTGCACTCTTAGCAAGCGCATCCACAGTTTCGTTTCCAGTTAAACCGACATGGGCTGGAACCCATTGTAGTTTAATTAAAACTTTTCCAGAAATATGCCGGAGTAAATCCAAAGCTTCGAAGGCTATCGGAGAGCCACGTTGCTTCGTGGCACACCGACGAAGGTGTTGGAGAGCACTTCTCGAGTCTGATAAAATTACTATACTCTTATTGTTATCCAAGTTATTAACATATGTTAGTGATTCTTTAATAGCTAGAAGTTCAGCAGTCATTATATTATTATCTTTATGTAATTAAAACTTCTGTGAAACGTTTAATTGGGGATCGAAGAAGGCAGCTCCAACACCTTGAGTACATTTAGAGCCATCCGTATATAATTTGTAACAATCAGAATAATTATCAGATATAAATTGCAAAAAATAATTTTTAAGTTCACAATCAGAAAAGCTCCGTTTTGGAGCCATATCGCCAACTTTATCGACAATGAGTTCTTCGACATCTATTGAAGACACCCATGTGTTTAAAGAATACGCCTCTAACTTTTCACTTTCATATACATTAATATTACTCCATTCAGAGTTAATTTGTGCTAGAATTGGAAAATTAGTATTGCTAAAATAGTTGCGTACTAAATTTAACTGATCTAAAGAATATAACAAATCATTGCCTAGTCTAGACTTAAATTTAAGAAAGAATCTACTCGCCAACACGTACCTACGTATATACAAGGGAGGAACGGAGAGTTCACTCTGCATAACAAACACCGGAGTGCTACGTATAAAAGATCCACATATTCTCAACGCTCTGTTTTGTAGAATATCGAGCTTTTTGAGATGTGTTTTAGCACAACTACCATATATAAAACTAGCATAGTCCAGTCGGCTCCTTACAAGAGAAATATAAAGACGGCGAATATATTGAGGGTGAACTCCCCACGACCTACCCGATAGAACTTTTAAGACGTTCAAACATTTATAGTTTTTAGCACACAAATCATTTACATGAAGACTCCATCTTAAGGACGAGTCCAACCACAAACCTAAGTATTTTACTTTATCCACCACGTTAAGAGATGAGCCGTTAATCTCAATATCAATATTAAAACGTCTTCTAGTTCTATTAAATACACAAATATTAGATTTAGATACAGATAATTGTAGACCAATACTATTCAAATAATTAATAACCTAAGAGAGTTAACTGCTTCTAGTGGCTTCTACAGTATTACCATTTACAACTGTTTTGTATAACACGCGTATTGGGAGTTACAAACATTGTTATTTACAATAATTCTAGAAATACATCTGGTTGCAATATTAAATAAACAAGGAGAGAGGGGGTCCCCTTGAGCTAGTCCCTGGTTTGTACATCTGATTAATAATGCTACTACTTTACTAAGATCATCTAAAACAATTGTACCACGACGATTAGACAAAAAATTAAACAAATATTTACAAATAAAATTACCGATTCCAATTTCCTGCAAGATATGAATTAATGCAGTTATATTTACATTGTTGTAGGCATTCTCAATGTCTATGAAGCAAGCGATTGTTGGCTCTCTTCTGGCAAAACCTAATTGTATATGAGATGTAAGTAAAGCTAGGTTATCAACACAAGATTGTCCACGTCTAAAACCAGTCGACGCGCCGGGTAGGAGGCCCTGGCTTTCAATAAACCACTCCAATCTTCTTAATAAAATCAAATGGAATATCTTACACGGACAAGACATTAATGAGATAGGACGTAATGAGGAGGCAAGAGTGGGATCCCTTCCCGCTTTAAGAATAGGGACTATTTGTATGTCTCTCCACTGATTAGGTACATTACTTGACAACATTATTAAATTGAAAATTTTTAAAAGCATACACTTAGCATTATTTGGAAGATAATAGATCATAGTATATGATATATTATCCATTCCTGGAGAGGTATCTTTCTTTTTTAAACAATTACGAAGCTCCGCGAGAGTGATGGGTGATTCTATAATGGAAGGTTGTCTTTCTGGCAAAGTTGGCTCCTTCTCAGCAACATAATCAGGAGTCAAGGAATGCAGTAGCTTTTCAGCATTAAGAGGATCTACAGTATCTCTGCGTCCAGTGTTGCCTTTGATCCATCGCATCTTTCTCCACATAACGGGTGCTGATGTTTCGTGGTTGATACTGGAACAAAATTCTCTCCACGACTTAGATTTTTCTTTTCTTATAAGTATTTTGGCTTGGGATACTTTGTTTTTCCATAGAAGCAAATTAGAAGGTGTAGGGTTGCGCCGTAACTGCGCCAATGCAAGACGCCTTTCAGCAACGGCCTTTGAAAGCTCCTTATTCCAGTAATGTTTGGGTTTGAAGTTCGATATGGGGTCTTGACAAATTTTGATCCAAGGGATGTGCTTATCAGCTAAATATTTAATTTGATTTGTAAAACTATCATAACTCTTTTGGACATCATTCACTTCTTCATGATTAAACATTGTTGTAGCTTCTTTAGTGTATTCTTCCCAATGAGCTGCTTTATAATTTCTTTTTTTAATGTGTCTGTTTGTTCTATAAAAACCACAACTTAACTTTAGCACTAGATGATCCAGTGATCATCAGGTAGGCATAGGCAGTCCTAAGGATTCATTTGTAACTTGCCAACCCATATTGACAGCAATGTCTGTGGCTGCAAATGATATATCAGGCGAGGTTTTTTGAAGGTTACCGTTGACCCACTTCACTCTAGTAGGCGCACCGTCATTAAGACATATAAAATCATTTTCGAACATAGCTTTATAAACAGCTTCACCTCTTCTATCAGACTTGCAGGACCACAGAGTGTGATGCGCATTGAAATCGCCGATTATAAGACAGCCTGTTTTGAATATATTGAAAATAGCATCCCAATCCTGTTGACATGTAGAAATTGAAGGCGGACAATACACAGCAATCACGTGCTTTAATGTAGGTACGTTAAAAATGTCAATATTGATAACCTGGATATCAGAGTTAGGAATATTCGTAGCTCGTTCAGAGAATTTTATAGATTTATGTATTATGGCACACAAACCGCCATATGAATCTTCTCTGTCTGCTCTCACAATATTATAACCAGAAAATTTCAAGCTGACACTAGATGAAAGCCACGTTTCACTAACAAAGGCCATATGTATTTTGTCTTGTGACATCAAAAGTTCGAAACTACTGGCTTTATGTTTTAAACTATTAGCATTCCATTGAAAAATGTTGATA
Organism: Polyommatus iphigenia; assembly: GCA_963422495.1. Taxonomy (NCBI): domain Eukaryota; kingdom Metazoa; phylum Arthropoda; class Insecta; order Lepidoptera; family Lycaenidae; genus Polyommatus; species Polyommatus iphigenia. The sequence continues at coordinate 13,304,660 of OY730177.1, forward strand.
CTGCTGTGTAAAGAATTGATATTACTGGCCATTATTGCTTCTTCCCACAAACTTAAGCACCGTCTCAAAATTCAAGTATTCAAGTAAGAGATCTACCACTTCGGACCAGAAAAATTCAAACAACATTTTAAGCTTATCTTTTAAACTTCCTTCTGCTACAAAAACCTCTCTTATTTTATCTAAAATCCTTTCTAGTAAACGCTTCCTTTTTTTACTATTAGTACTAGAGCTAGACTTTTCATCTTGCTTATTTTCAGCATGGATTTCAGCGCTAGTTATCACCAAATTAGGAAAAACGTCCTCTTCATCGCGTCTGATTTCTAGACTTTTTTTTTTCAATTTATTTTTGTTCTTTTTCTTGAATTCAGATGTGGTAGATGACTCTTGATTTGGCACCGAAGAAACACATTCATCTAATTCCATATTGTCATCATCACTTTCTTGTAAAGTTTCAATGGCTGTACGGTTTGTACAATATTATACCTAACTTAATACGTTGACGCGCCGTGTCGTCATTGTGGTGTCAAATTATTTTATTATATTCCTGTATAACAGTGCACTTAGCAACGCGAACTTGTTAAAACGCTACCATTTGTGAACTTACATAATAAAGGTGCTCTAACAACATACTCTTTTGGAACTCTACAAAACTTCCCCTTGGACCCCAACATCTTTTTTGGTCCTTCGAGGTTATTCTCGCGTGTTTTTGTGTATTTCTTACGACAGTGGCGAATCGGTGCGGCTGGCCTCTCACAAGCGAGAATCCCCAGCTGCATTGAGACAAGGACGCACACACTGGGTAAGAGTGCATATTCATAGCGATATTTGGATACGACCAATTCATCGAAATTGGATCTTCGTGTCGTGAACTACGCCTAGCTGTACTTGTCACCGTCAACTACGTGCCAAGTTTGGTGAGCTATCACATTATTTCTTAACATCAACATGGATAAACTTGAACTTCAATCACTACCGCAAAGATTATTCGTCTCGAAAAACTGAAGAGTACCTCAACATACGTTTGTCATCTCTGGAAAAACAGTGGAGAGACTTCGAGGCGAGAAATGCCTTGTTAATACTGGAACTGGAAGACAAAAATATAAATTATTTCTCTGAAGACGTGTACAACAAAACTAAAGAAATGTATCTAGCTACAAAAACAGACATAAATAACAGACTTAAATATTTGCAGCAAAAACAGAGTGTGAATTTTGATTTGAGTGATATTTCTGTTGACTTCGCTCAAGGCTGCGAGGACGGAAAATCTGAAGAATTGCAACAACTTTTAAATAGACAAGAATGCAATTTTAATGCGATTTATCGTGCAATGGCTAAAATCGACATCACTAGAGTTAGTGAAAAATGGGAGATGGAAGATAATTTTAACATTTTGAAATCGAAGTGGGAGTCTATCGACAAACTGCACTGGGAAATTGACTTTCAGCTGAAGGGGTTTAACGATCACTACTACCAGGTGTACTCAGATATTGAAAAAAAAAATATGATGACTTGCGAAAACAACTTCAATCTAAAATTTGGACGAATGCTCACTATCAGCAGTCGGCACCGAAAATGGAAATACCTGATTTTTACGGAAACTACAGTAAGTGGATATCTTTTAAGGATCTGTTTCTCGAAACAATTCATAACAATTCAACAATTAATAAAGCACAAAAAATTAAACATCTGAAAACTAAATTGAAGGGGGAAGCAGAAAGTCTGGTACAGCATTTATCCGTCTGTGCTGAAAACTACAACTCCTGCTGGGATATTTTAGTGCAACTGTATGATAATCGCCGCCTGCAATTTTCATCGTTTTTCAACACAATTATGAGTCTTCCTGTTATACAGCAACCTGACGCCAACAATCTCAAGAAAATGCATGACGCTATTAAGGAATGCATGAACGGCATAGCTAACATCGGGCTGGATACGGCAACGTGGGATCCAATGATCGTGCATCTAATGTTACCAAAATTAGATTCAACAACTTTAAATGATTATATGAACGAAATCCGGGATCACAGAGAATTACAAAATTTGCAAGATTTTTTATATTTTTTGGAGTGCAAGTTTATGGCATATGAAACTGCAAAGTCGACAAAATCTGGAAAAAATATCACTTCCGAAAAAACATCTCATTGGAAATCTGCTAACAACAAACAACCTGTAAAAAAAATTTACATATGATTTTAAGAAAACTTATAACTATCACGCTACTCATGGAAAATGCCCGAACTGTAATGGAAATTATGTTTTAATGCAATGTGCTAAATTTATTAACATGGATATTGCCCAGCGGAACCACACCGTCGCGAAGTTGAAATTCTGCAAAAATTGTCTCTATCGCCACAATAACGAAGAATGTAAATCAGCGAAAACATGTAAGGAGTGTAACATGAAACATCATACCATGTTACACAACGTGAACTGGGTAATTCCAGCGAATGGTAAAAATAACCTTGGACAACAAGCGTCCTCTTCTCAGCAACAAGCTTCGAATCACTTATCATCGGATAAAACTGAAATTTTACTAACTACAACTCTACTGAAAATAAAGGCCTATGATGGCACTTATGTAAAACTTAGGGCCCTCTTGGATCAGGGCTCGCAAGTAAACTTAATAACAGAAAATGCTGCTCAGATATTACGCCTGCCGAGGAAGAGGTTCGCCGCTACCATCTCGGGAGTTGGTTCAGTATCTGGTGATTGCAGGGGTCAACTAAACTTATCCTGTAAATCAATACACTCTGAATACGACTTCGAAGTACAAGCACTTATAATGAAAAAACTTACAAATAACTTACCGAATGCTACCTTCGAAAAATCGAACTGGCCTCACCTGGAAAATTTAAAGCTGGCTGATCCTGACTTCAACATTTCGCGCCCCATCGACTTACTTTTGGGTGTCGATGTTTACTCAAAAATTATACTGGATGGAGTTTTAAAAGGAAGCTGTCAATCCCCTGTGGCACAACAGACACATCTAGGATGGATCCTATGTGGGAAAATGAAAACTTTTAATTGCCACGTGACCTTGGTGAATTTTGATAAATTAACAAAATACTGGGAAAGCGAAGAGATACATAATTCTGAAGATATTTCCAAGGACGATCAATGTGAACAATTTTATTCGAAAACAGTACAACGAGCTGCCGACGGCAAATATATTGCAAAAATGCCACTCCGCCCTGACCTTGAAGAAAAATTAGGTTCTTCGAGACCCATCGCGGCCTCACAATTTTTACAACTGGAAAAAAGGCTCGCTAAAAATAAAAAACTTTCAACTATGTACAAATAATTTATCAAAGAATATGCGGACCTGGGACATATGAAACTTTCGTCTCATATAACACCCGCCGACTGTTACTTACCACATCACGGCGTTCTGAAAGAGAGCTCTACAACGACCAAATTGAGAGTAGTCTTCAATGCATCTCAAAAAACATCGAGCGGTCACAGTTTGAACAGCCTTTTGGTAAAGGGCTCAAACCTTCAAAAAGATATTCAGTCGCTTATTTTGAAGTGGAGAACATACAAATATGCCTTCACTGCTGACATCAAAAAAATGTATCGATGTGTGTGGATAAATGAAGATCAGCAACACCTGCAAAAAATTATCTGGCGAGATTCACCAGAACAGCCTCTTCAAGAATATAAACTTTGTACGGTAACTTACGGTACCAAACCCGCTCCTTGGCTAGCCTTACGTACACTCAAACAACTCGCCATGGATGATGGTCATAAGTTCCCCGCTGCAACTGCAGAGGTCCTGGAAAACCACTTCTTCGTAGATGACCTTGTGAGTGGTGAACGGTCATTCGAAACCGCCAAGGAGTTACAACGGTCCCTAATCGATTTGCTAAAGGGTGCGGGGATGAATTTACGAAAATAGTCCAGCAACTATCCGACTTTATTAGAAGACTTACCTAAAGAGCAGATTTCAACAACAAGCAGCTTCGACTTCAAAACTGATGAAACATCAAAAACGTTGGGACTTACCTGGAACACCAGCAGCGACACCTTTCACCTGAAATGACCTGTAAAACAAAGTACAACACAATTAACAAAACGACTATTACTGTCCGAAATTTCGAAGTTTTATGATCCGTTGGGATGGCTGTCTCCGGTGACTATAACTGCAAAATTACTATTTCAAAGGGTTTGGACTCTAAACATTAATTGGGACGATGAAATTCCCCAAAATATTGAGAAAGAATGGCAAAAACTAAAAATAGAATTGCCAGTCCTTCACAACATAACTCTGAAAAGATGGATTGGCGAAACAAAACAAGATATAGAATTACTGGGTTTCTGTGATGCAAGCGAGAAAGCTTACGCTTGTGTTATTTACAGTCGCGTGATAAATTCCGACGGAGCTCCGGTAATTACGCTACTTGTATCTCGTACACAGGTGGCTCCTATAGCACAAAAAACCACCCTGCCGAGACTTGAATTGTGTGGTGCCTTACAGTTGGCTTAACTTATGGAAAAAACTCAAAAAGCTTTATCGGAATACAATCTGAAAATTCAAGCATGGTGTGACTCGCAAGTAGTTCTCGCGTGGCTCCAAGGGGACACTATTAAAAGAGTGACAAAAATAAAACGCATTATACCTACCACTCAATGGCGTTACATTAAGTCAGAGATTAACCCAGCTGACAGTGCAAGCAGAGGCATGCTACCTACCAAACTAATGACCTTTGACCTATGGTTTGAAGGCCTTGCATTTTTGAAGAAAATTGAAACAGCTGATGAGACTGCAAACTACAAAACATACTATACAAACATCGGCTGCAAAGAAAAAGAAAATCAAGAGACTTCGTCAAATCAGGATGATGATAATTGGATAACAACCTTGATAAATAAATGCAGTTCATTAACAAAACTTTTCCGAGTTACTGCTTGGATATTACGTTGCATAACAAATATGAGCGATAAAAAGAAATCTGATTCCCGGTACCTGACTACTACTGAACTAACTGCAGCAAGAAAAATTATTATGAAACACATACAACAGATAAACTTCAATCAAGAATATAAACAACTTTTGAGAAATGAAAATGTGTCGAAAAGGAGCGCAATTATGAAGCTGAACCCGTACCTAGACGAAGATAAGATAATTCGCGTGGGCGGCCGCCTCCAAAACTCAAACTTACCTGTGGAAATGAAAAACCCAATTATCATACCACATAAAAGTCAATTAACGCAACTGTTGATTAAATATTCCCATTTAATTACACTGCATGGTGGAGCTCGGCTGACGCTAACTCACATACGACAGCGATATTGGATCGTCGGCGGCAACAGGGCTGTCAAAACTCAACTTCGAAAATGTGTGCGCTGCCACCGTTTTACACAAACCGACAACCATCAACTGATGAGTAATCTTCCGCAACAGAGAGTAACCCCATGTCGACCCTTTACATTTACAGGGGTTGACTACTCTGGTTACATCGAACTGAAAATAAACAAAGGCAGAGGCGTTAAAACTTCTAAGGGATATATTGCAATATTCATATGTATGGCTACCAAATCCGTACACATTGAACTCGTTTCCGATCTCAGCACTGAAACATTCATAGCAGCTTTTCAACGACTATGTTCAAGGCGTGGCACCCCTAAACTGGAAAAATTGGTCCAACGAATACCTAACACAACTGCAAACTCGGAGCAAATGGAACAAACCTACGAAAAATATCAGCGTCGGCGATATTGTACTGGTCAAGGACAACAACTTACCTCCCGGAAAATGGGCCCTGGGGCGGGTGCTCGAAACTCATCCAGGCGCTGACGGATATGTCCGAGTTATGACCATCAAGACTCGAACAGGGGTAATCAAACGTCCTGTAACAAAACTATCACCTTTACCGTTGGGCTCTGAAATCGAAAACCAAGAAGGAGATCTCACTGATGACACAACTGAGGAGGAACAAAAGTCAAATTTTGAAAACAAAAACAGAAAAGGCCGAAACAAATTATCGAGTTTTTTACTTACGATTCTGACAATGTTTACATTTATATCTGGATCATATGGGTCAAGAGCTCAAATTACAAGCTTAGAACATGAGCGCCCTATCTATTATGATGCAATCGGAAAAATGCAGATGGAACACAATGAATGGACTTTAATTATGTATTACTACGTAACAACGTACTGGGAAGGAACTCGTCGGGTCGAAAACTATTTTAATACCGTGAAAGATTTGTGTCACAGTGCGAACATACAAAACTGCAGAACTACCGTAGAACAGTTAAGCCACGAGATGGAACTGCTCGGTCATTACAACTCGATTTTGATAAATCCGCACAAACATTTGACTAGCAGAAAGAAACGCGGTTTGGTGGACGGAGTGGGCTACGTAGCCAATAGCTTGTTTGGAATATTGGACCAACGTTTTGCTGAAAAATATAAAAAATGACATAGAAGAATTCAGAGTAACGAGGACTATTTACTTGAGCTAATAAAAAACCAAACTAGTATCGTGGAATTAGAAAATAAAGTACTGAAGAAAAGTGAAGATAACATTCAACGGCAATTCGATATGATGGACCGCTTTGTCTACCAAACTAACATAAACATGGCAACAATTAGAACTGAAAAGCAGATTATCTCCGCTACTACCTATTTGAACTCGGCATCACTGACTGTATATCTTCTCATCAACAGCTTAAAGACTTTTCAAAACATGCTGTTCAATTCGCTTACAAACGTCTACCAAGGACATATAGATGTGCACCTGATATCGCCGGCTCATCTTATACAGCAATTGAACGAAATATCCGGGAGAATTCCGAAAGACTTATCTTTACCTGTAGAAAACTACAAAGAAGATATAAAGGATCTCTACACGTTAATATATGTGAAGGCGCGAGTCACCGAAAACTACTTTCTTTTCGAAATGCATATACCGCTGGTGTCAAATGAAGATTTTAACTTATACAGGACGATACCATTGCCTGTGAAAAACAATGAAAACTACGCATATATACGAATTTCATCGAAATACATCGCAGTGAACTTAGAGAAAAATATATACATTTCGCTAGAAGATGATCTTAAGAGCTGTCTCCAAAAAAGATCAGATACAATTATACGCAAAACAAATAAACCTATTTTTGACTTGCATAGCAACGGAGCTCCATGCGAAGCGAAATTACTGTCACATCAAAACCTCGAGCCCTGTGACGTCGAAAGCGCGTCATGCAAGGACGCGTGGCTCGAGTTGCATTCGTTGAACAAGTGGCTCGTCATATGCTGCGATACGTGCACTTTACGAACCATATGTGACAGTGACGTGACCTCACATACTATGACGTCATCGGGAATAGTATCGCTGCCACAAGGATGTGTACTTCAGTCGAATGACTTAACAATATATGCACATAATCGTTACAACAGCCGTTTGAAGTTAGATTATGAAGTTGCAAGTACAGCGCTGGACAATTCAGTAAACAAAATAGTGAATTTAACAAACGACTACACTCCGAATTTGTTCCAGTCTACAGCACGTGAAACAAAAATAATCGCTCAAGAGATTGCCGAGCAAAAGGAGCGGGAAAAACACTTTCCGTCGCCTATCATATCAGCGCATGATATACACCAGTATGTCATTACATACTTATTATTGGTAGCGGCGCTTGTTATTGGCCTTGTGTGGGTTGTGAGGAAATATACCCACTGTCTAAAGAAAAAAAAGAGCCATCCACTTGCACCCACTGAAGATATCGAACTTCAAACATTTCACCGGCGTCACAACCGTCGAGATGATGGTGTGCAAGCCCAAGTCGTGCCACCACCGAAGCCACCACGAAGCGCAAACACCAGTAGAACCAACTTCAAACATTTCACCGGCGTCACAACCGTCGAGATGATGGTGTGCAAGCCCAAGTCGTGCCACCACCGAAGCCACCACGAAGCGCAAACACCAGTAGAACCAACTTCAAACATTTCACCGGCGTCACAACCGTCGAGATGATGGTGTGCAAGCCCAAGTCGTGCCACCACCGAAGCCACCACGAAGCGCAAACACCAGTAGAACCAACTTCAAACATTTCACCGGCGTCACAACCGTCGAGATGATGGTGTGCAAGCCCAAGTCGTGCCACCACCGAAGCCACCACGAAGCGCAAACACCAGTAGAACCAACTTTGCCTTTAATTTTGATTAATTTCAATTTTAAGTAATTTCGTTGTGAAATGTCATTTTATACTTATTTTTACTTTTACCTTTATATTTTTAACTTTTATATTTCTTTACATTTATACTTAAGCTTATGAACTATTTCATTTATTGTTAATTGATTTTTTTTTTCTTGTTTTTGGGTTGTCAAGATGTACGGTTTGTACAATATTATACCTAACTTAACCCATCAGTCGTGGCAAAACGAGACACAATAGCTTTTTCATTGTTATCGCGGCCGGATGTGGCCGCTTGGGGCTTCATGAATTAATACGTTGACACATATGATTTCCCATATAAATCCGAATATTTCTTTCTTTCACAAATACAGGGCATACAGATTTCATAAAAGATAAGTGATTCCCTTTGCAATTAACACATCTATAACTTTTCGTTTCGCAGTTTTCATGTTTCCCGCTACACTTAGGACAAATTGGGGTCTTAGAAGAACAAATCTGATTGACGTGACCGTATCGCCAACATTTAGAGCATTGAGTCACAGGATACATGTAAGAATCTACGGCCATTCGACACCCGTAAGCTTTTATAAATTCTGGAAGATTTGAACCTTCGAACCCTACTCGAACGGTTTCAGACTTTATCCACTTACCATCCGAATCTTTCCGTAACAACCTCTTAATGGATAAAATCTTTGTGTCACATTCGAAAATCTCTTTCAATTCCTTATCTTCTATATCAATGTCAATATCCCGGACCACGCCATAACAGTAATGCAACTCGTTAATATTTCTACAAACCCACTCATGATCCTGCGTAATTTTATTATTTAGAAAATTGTTTGTGTCTAGCTCGGTTTTAAATTTAATGAAAAGTTTGAAAGGACTTTTATATTTGATGGTCTCTATGCCCTGAATATTATATTTAGCCAATAGTTTTGCAAACGCTAACTGCTTCGGTAGGGAATCGGTCTTGGCGGTTATAAAAACTCCAAAATTATTACGTAAATTAACTGGCGGATTAGGTGATGCAGATGGGGGGGTTCTCTGCAGGTTCCTGCGCTTATATCTCGTGACCAGTGTAAAGCCATCATCAGCTAGCGGTTCTGGAGAACTGCCTGCTAGTCGCCTTTTGTTGCCTGGCTGCAACATCGCTTCACTTCCAATGTCGTCAAGATTATTATGACCTACGGACATACCTGCATCATCCCACTCTAAGTTTACCTCTCCTTCATATTCTCCAGATTCCAGTACGATTATGTTAACAGCCTCCGCAGACATCTCATTGAGTGCAGGCTCCATCGCTTTTTCTTCCTCAGGTTCACTCATAATAATTACAACACAATGCGGGTAGATCGAAAAAAGTAATAATACGAAAGTTTGTTATGAAACAAAACTATTCACTTAAGTTCACTTTTGATTTGATAATTATAAATAATTATAACCGAAATAATCATAATCCAGAATATTTAAACGCGGAAACAAAAAAAACTCGTAAATACGAAACGAATGTGGGCGTTACAGAGATCGTAACACGGAGCGCGTCCGAACGTGACGGGCGCAAACCTCAGACTCGTCACAATCTCTTGTGAAACATTGTATGCGCGGGAGTCAGACACTAAAACAAACCGGCAGTATACACATTTCTATAGACATTGCGTAAATTTCGTTTAAGCACAAAATATGGCAAGCACATGTGGCGGTACCCACAATTCGCCAAAGGGCCGCGCTACACCGGAATGGCAGCGGCGAGGCGAGCACTTTCAGTGTCATATGATTTAAAACCTTATCTTCATTATTGTAAGTGTAAGTACTCACATACGGTTTTGCTCGATCGAGCAATCACGTAGAGTAAAAACCACGGCTCGGGCTTTCGTCCACACATTCAGCATTGCTCGATAGTTTTACTCCAGTTCGAAGCAAATTAGCCTCTACGAATAATAAAAACTAGCGTCAAAAAATTTGTCAAGCCGGCTCGATTCGAGCCTTCAAACTGGCTCGATGCGAGCCTTCGAGCTGTGAGTTTTGCGGTCCACACAGTGGTTTTTGCTCGACGTCGAGTAAAACTATCGAGCAAAACTGTATGTGAATACTTAGCATAATACATAGTATCGCTGGAGAAGTCTACGGCCACCCGTGGACGCACGTGGACGCTGGCGGCGGCGATTTCTCAAGCGATACTATGTAATACAACAATGAAGATAAAGTTTAAAATCATATGACACTGAAAGTGCTCGCCTCGCCGCTGCCATTCCGGTGTGTCGCGGCCCTAACAATCCTACATCGCGCTATCGAAGTTGCGGAGAACAGCAAGATATATAAAACGTCTGAAATGACGTCAGTGGGCTTCGGCCTGACCGAGCATGCTATCTCGCTCGGCCGGAAGATCTTCCTTTTCGGCCGCCACTTACATCGTTAAACACACAACAACAATACCTGTGTAGATATCAGTCTTGTTAATCTCGCGGGTGTGAGTGAGTCGAGCGTCGCGAGCGCGGTGCGGCGCCGCCACTGCGGGCTCAGAACGCAGCACACGCCCTCCTCCTCGTACGGTACGCACAGCCTGTGGAGTAAGCAATTTAAATTTTAGTTTTATGACTTATGAGCGTTCTACGTGTAAAATTAAAAAAAAAAATTGAAGAAAATAAGATGTAAAACTTGAGGCGATACCAAAATTTTACTGTCTCAACTGCCGTCGTTTCAAAACTAAATGTACTTACAAGTAAGAATAAGGCTGCGTTTCCACCAGAGATGTGTTGCGAGGAATGTGTTTTTGAGAACCAATAGAATCGTTTCACTGACGTGAGCTTGCCATGACATCGCTCAGCGCGGCGATGTTATTGGATCTTAAAAACACATTCCTCGCAACACATCTCTGGTGGAAATGCAGCCTAAGTAAGTAATCAAACGTTAGTGTCTAAACACACTAGGCTGAATTACGCCGACGTAAATTCCGCCGCGTTTACGCCGCGTATCTAACGCATACAAAATATGGACGGAACGCGACAGACGACACACTATGCCGAAATTCCGCCGCGAGCCGAATTTCCGTAGAGCCGAGTCGAGCGTAAAGTTCGGCAGCGATTCGGCGGTAATGTTTTGTATAGCAACACACTATACGCGACGGAATTATCAAAACCGAACATAGCAAATCCATTCTTAACTCCAAAGCGTTAACGCACACATTACATCTGAGAATTTTAAATACTCATTTACGCGCGCGTTCCGCAACGGAAATTACGCCGCGAAATTTCGGCTCTTCGCATAATTTATAGTGTGTCGCATCAGACGTAAGCGGCTGAACGTAATTTCGGTCACGTAAATTACGCCGGCGTAATTCAGCCTAGTGTGTTTAGACCCTTACACGTAAAAGGGGCGAACAGCTGCTAATAATTTATGCCCACTATTACACTCTACCTGTACACCAGGCGGCGCAGCGCGTCCCACAGTCGCGGCAGCAGGCTGGCGTCGGCGGCGGGCTCGAGGTCGACCGCGCGCACCGCCGCCAGCAGCTGCCGCACCGCGCCGCTCGCAGCGCGCCCGCCCGCACTCGACGACACGCACTCCAGGTTCTCGATACATCTGGAATACGTAATTTGTTGATGAATAAATAATAATATTATGGACGTGCGTAAGGACGCAATGACGGGCGCAAGCGTGCATTACGAACGCGCAAAAAAATTAATGAATGATTGCACGCAAAAACGCACGAACGCACGAACTCACGCACGTCAATGTGCACGCACGTAATGCAGTATAATTATTAACACTCATAAGCAGAAAATGTATAACGAAATGAGTTGGTATCCGACACAGAACCTTCCTGAAGCATTTTACACGCACATAAACTTTACATGATTAAATAGCTACTAAAGTATTATAGTATATGGTAAAGTACAAAATGGATACCTCTGCAACGTCCCAAAGTAGGTCTCTTTCAGACAGTCCACAAAGTTGACTAGCTTCAGACTTATCATCCGACTTAGCTTCGATAGCACTGTAACAAACAATCGTTGGCTTAGTCGAAGACATAATATTACCCTTACATATAAAAATATTATACCACAAATTAGCTGTACAATGTTTTTTTTATTGTCAGTCAAGAAACTTTTCTATAAATATTTTATTCAGGAAGTTGTACTATCAGGGAAATTGATTCATAGGCAGATGACGGACCGACATAATTTGGTCACGTTATGTCAAACCCAGCCGACAGACCACAACAGCTAATATTAAATTGACATAAATCAACCAAATGACGTAGGTGCTTTAACTGCCTTTAACCAATTTATTCGATAGCTTACTATCAGAGAAGTTGATACCTAGGCAGATGGCGGACCTAAGTAATTTGGTCGCATTAACCCATCAGTCGTGGCAAAACGAGACACAATAGCTTTTTCATTGTTATCGCGGCTGGATGTGGCCGCTTGGGGCTTCATGAATTAAATCAAACCACTGACCTCCATTATACAAGTACCCTGGACAGATGATACCCAGCTGTTTTTGTGCCTATTTGAAGCGGAATCAGCGCCCCCAATTCGGGGGAAGAGAACTAAATCTGACGTAACTTGCAAATGGCCGCTCAGTCGCTATTGGTTGTAGAAACCAAAGAGAATATAATCACTACGGTGGTAGAAACTAGTATTAGTTCCAAGTACTCCCACTACTGCTATCAGCGCCAATATGGCGTTTTTAAACGTCATGTTTACGTCAGATTCACTTCTCTTCCCCCGATTTTGGGGGCGCTGATTCCGCTTCAAATAGGCACAAAAAATAGCTGTCACTTCAAAGGGTATCATATGTCCAGCGTACTTGTATGATGGAGGTCAGTGAGTCAAACCCATCCGACCGATCACAGCTAACATTAAATTGACATAAGCCGACCAAATGACGTAGGTCCGTCGACTGCCTATGACTGAACTTCTCTGATAGTACTTCAAATGAGACAATCATGCACCTGCTCTCTGCACGTCGAGCGAGGCCTGTTTACTGGACAAGTTGGTTCCGCTGCACACCGACAACATGCTCGACCCCGCTTCAGAGTTCAGCTGGAAATAATACCAATTTAAGAACTTACAATTTTTAATCGTAGCATAATAAACGCATACGAAGAGAAGTACGCTTCGAATTGGGCCGGTTTCAGTTAAATGATTGAGCCTAATGAGATAACGATGGCCCAAAATGGGATTGGCATCGAAATACTACACTATAAAAAAGTAACAGAGTAAAAAAATATACGTTTTACGAAATTCATAAGGCGTACATTTACTTGTCATACTCGGGTCGGTTACACAATTTTCGTTTCGTACCTTCGTGTTTATGATATCAAGAGCAACTGGAACTATATTTGAGAAGTCCAATGTATAAAAGTTATCGATCTATACTGTACTTATATCGAAGAGCTTATAAACAATCAAAAATTCAATATATAGCAGTCTCACGAAATATTGTAATGTATAAGATCAATACTCACCATGTATCCCATACTCTCACTAACACATAAACCCTCGTCCGCTGAATCTATGATCTCATAATCATCAAACTCGTAGCACGAGACCGCCTCCTCCGCCTCGGAGTCCGACCTGTCCGGACCAGTCCGGTCCGGCCGGTCCGGATCCGGTCGGACGTCGATAGAACTCCGGCTCGAGTAGAATATGGACGTCGATACGGTGAACCGCTTGTCTTGATGGCACGGTAGGTCTGGAAGGAATTAGGCAGGATATTTAAAAATTCATACATACATTTATTGACAAGGACGGTAAGTGAAATATTGGAAGTTAACTAGGAAACGAATGGTAACATTATTTTTGACCATTCTGACTCCCTTACGTAAGACTACATAAAGACGAAACACTGTGTGTGGGTGTGTGTACGTGCTTACGAGCGAGCGTGCGTGTGTGTGCGTGCGCGCGTGCACGCTGTTTCTGTTTACAAAAGTTCATACCATTTCATAATATTGTAATTGTTACTAAGCGGGCGCCTAGACGATCAATTTTATTGTGCAATATTATTGGCCGTCTAGGGATTGAACGTGCGCGCCTTCCTATCCCGCAAACATCCTCACCATCAACGCTCCAGTCCACCTGTTCGAGGTGCGGCCGCAGGTCTCGCAGCACCTCCTCCACCAGCCGCAGCAGTTCCCGCCGCTTTTCGCCCATAGAGAACTTCTCCGTTATCATCTGTAACATTAATTCAATGAAATAAGATGGATGGATGTTATAATATGATTCAAGGTGATCGCCATGTATGATCTAGCTGTCGCGGTGAACTTCGTGTCACTTTAAAACCTTCCCTGGACTTCTACGAATATTTTAAGACTAAAATCAGCCCAATCCGTTCAGCCGTTTTCGAGTTATAGCGCGACTAACACATTAGAAAATCCATATAAATTATATATATATATATATATATATATATGTAGATTTCGTGGATATTTGAAATTTTGTACGCACCGTCACGATTAAAACGTAGACTGGCGTGCGTGGCAGACAGACGAGATAAACTTAAAAACTGCTGCTCCTGCGCTGACATAATATTATAAGCTTATTCTTATCACAAATTGGACGGCTCTAGTCACTTGTAAGATTAGTCGCATTTGTGGAGAAGTTTGGAGCAAATTCGACCATTGATCAGTAATTTCAGCAAAACAGTACTATCGCGCCTTTACGGCTTCTCCGTGGAAAATTAAGCACAATATAAACATGCCCGAGTGTAAGAGACATTATATTGTAGCGGGTAAATGTAAGTACGAATCTCTGGCTTCTCAGCGAATTCTTGTATTGAATTCCAATGACTTGAATACTGAATGAAATTACAGTAAAACATGCGTTTCCAACGGATTATTATCCACGTTTTTCCCCACAACTACCACATAAACCGTACATCACCTCGTACAGCTGTCGCTCCATGTGCGCGGCGTAGTGTATGTTGCGCGGGACGACCTGCAGCTCGCGCGCCAGCTCGAACGACGACAACAAGAACTGCTGTAGTAGCTTCACGTGGATCTGGAACAAACCAGTGAAAGTATTACGTCTGACGTTATGGTAAATTCGGAAAAATAAATAAATAAAATAGTTGCATTCCTAAGCTCCAGCGTATATCCTCATATTTTGTGTGCGTTCAGCACTGACCTCCATTATACAAGTACGCTGCACCTATGATACCCTTTGAAATGACAACTGTTTTTTGTGCCTATTTCAAGCGGAATCAGCGCCCCAATGCGGGAAAGGGAACTAAATCTGACGTAAGCGTCATGACGTTTAAAAATCGCCATATTGGCGCTGAAAGCAGTAGTGGGAGTACTTGGAACTAATACTAATTTCTACCACCGTAGTGATCATATTCTCTTTGGTTTCTACAACCAATAGGGATTGAGCGGCCATTTGCAAGTTACGTCAGATTTAGTTCTCTTCCCCCGCATTGGGGACGCTGATTCCACTTCAAATAGGCACAAAAACAGCTGGGTATCTTATGTCCAGCGTATTTGTATAATGGAGGTCAGTGGCGTTCAGTCACGTGAAACTTAGTACAGTGCTACGTACGCCTGCGCGTAATATAATATTATTTTTCGTGCCTGAAAAGTACGTACGTATACTCTCGTTTGTGTGCGTGTATACTGCATACGTATATAAACAAATGTATGATAATTACCTCACTCAACTTAGCGCACAGCATCAGGGTCTACTCAACGTGTACGTACTCTCGTGCGTGCATACGCTACGTATATACGCTAGCTGCGTACGCTTGTGCGTATATATTTACGTGTTAGTGTGCGTGCATACGTATACATACCTCGCTCAACTTAGTACACTGCACCAACAGCTGCGTGTGCGCAGTGTGCGTGTGCGTGCATACGCTACGTATATACGCTAGTTGCGTACGCTTGTGCTAGATATTTACGTGTTAGTGTGCGTGCATACGTATACATACCTCGCTCAACTTGGTACACTGCACTAGCAGCTGCGTGTGCGCCACATCGGCGGAGTACCGCTGCACGGCGCGGATGAGCCCGCTGCGGGTGCGGACGACGCGCTCGCCGTAACGCGACTCGTCCAGCTCAGTGTTGAACGCCTGCTCGTCGACTATCGACCACGTGCTGCCCACGTGGTGCTTGGGCGGGGGACTCGCTGGAGATTAGAGAAAGTTGTGTAAGTTTATAACATTGAAACCAACATATTATAATAATAATTCTATACTTATTATAAAACATTCGCTTTTTTTCCCTCATGTCCCTTTGTTCCCTTTAATCTTTAAAACTACGCAACGCATTTTGATGATTCTTTCAGTGTTAGATAGACCATTTATCGAGGAAGGTTATAGGCTATATTTTATTACGCTAAGATTAATAGAAGCGAAGAAATAAAGGAAAATGTGGAAAAAACGGGGAAAATTATTTGAAAGGGCTAACTTGAACGCGCTAATCTCAGGAACTGGTCCGATTTGAAAAATTATTTCAGTGTTAGATAGCCCATTTATTGAGGAAGCCTATAGGCTATATTTTATCACACTAAGACTAATAGGAGAATGTGGAAAAAACGGGGGAAATTATTTTATCTCGCGAACTACTACTGGAGCAATTTTTATGTTATTTGGCACAGATAAGAAGTAGACCATATGAAGGATCGTGAATCGTGATAGGCTATCGATTTTAATCATTTTTTCAGTGGCTATATATTTTATACCCGTACGACTCCGGGGCGGGTCGCTAGTAACATAATAATAATAATATCTATGGACGCTTCACACCACGTCAGTCTAGCCCCGTGCTAAGTTCCTGAAGGACTTGTGTTACAGGTACCAGACAACGGAAATATATTTAATATTTATGTACTATCCATATATTTAAGATTTTTATTATATCATACACTTATTTAACACACATCCAGACCCGGGAACATTGAAAACTTTTTGTTCCGTCGGCGGGATTCGAACCCGCGACCCCCGGCTTGAGCTGCCACACACTCAACCAATTGAGCCACAGAGGTCGTCTGATTTGAGACATCTCTTAATAGACTTTATGTTACGTGTTTTGTCGTTGATTCTATTTCAGCACGTATCGTAACGTCATAATGTGATATTTTATTAAACAATATAATATTACTTTAAACTAAAAAGTCAGAACAGTTTTATTCAATAGGAACGTAAGCAAATATTTTCTAAACATTAAAGATATTGGACGATAATTTACTGTACAATATTTAAGTAAGTAACATTTGAATTTATAATTACTCACTCAACAGCTCCCATTGATCAAGCAGATCGTTCATAAAGGACACCTGCCGCTCCTCCAGTGTGACTCGCGGGATATGCTCTTGAGATTCTGTATTACTTTAATGTATAAAAAAATATTATTTCAATATTAAAATATGTTTAAGCACAACGAGATTTCTGTGGCATTTATTTATATTTCTATTTTCTTCTTAATGTATGTCAAAACTTAAAAAATAAGTTGAAACTTAAAACTAAGAATCATGTTTAGTAAAAGTGTGTTCAAAATCTCATTTTTGAAATTTTTAAGAGCAAATGTGTCATTTTTGCTATAAAACTTGCTTTAAAGTAATATTCAAACGTATGCGTATACGTACGTAAATTGCGTACTCACCGCAACGCTCCATCAGCAAAATCCTGATCGGACTCCGGCAGATCGTCAGCATTGTATGTTGATTCCCCGGATCCGGCCGATTCAGTCACGTCCGGCGCGACGTCCGGCCGGCCATCCGGACCGGACACGCTGTCCGCGAATAGTATGAAGTACACTTGTGAGTTAGGATCCAGTTCCTTAATTTGATGCAGATCAAGACAGTTCTGAAATTAGAAAATAATTATTGATTTCCAAACGAGTAAAACTTATTATTTTGAGTACTATATTCTAATAAATGAAAGCATAGGTAAGGTATAATATTTGTTATTGGAAAAACTAAATTATTGTATTCGACAACAGCGCTAACAATAGACAAACTGTGTTTTTTAAATGTTTATTTGGGTAAAATAACAATATCAAAATAAAATACATTTAATACAGCCATAAATCTATAAATGTAAAATTGATTGATGATATACATATCATTCACCAAAATTACACAAGTTATCGGAGAAATTGATTCATAGGCATTAGGCAGATGGCTGACCTACGCAATTTAGTCGGATCCGATGATTCATGTCCAGTCGACATGAATCACCTGATTCACAAAATTAATCCTAATTTATTATTCAAAGGCATGATCCAACAATACTTTTTCGATACAAAAATAACCTACACATATTTTTAACAGACTTTTTTATTAAATGAGGGGGCAAACGAGCAAACGGGTCACCTGATGGAAAGCAACTACCGTCGCCCATTGACACATTAGAAGAGCTTCAGGTGCGTTGCTAGTTTTTTTACTAGACTATAGCTTCGTGAACACATACCTCCGGAGTAAACACAGCGTTATCATCCAAACCCATCAACGTCTCCTCAAACATTTCCTCAGCCTTATCCACTCTCATCTCTTCCCCCGCCCCCATCCGAGCCATGTAGTGCAGATTGAACGTATTCCAGAACTCCTCCTCACTCCTAGACGGCGTATACTTCGACAGACTGAGATTCTCATTAAAGATGTTACTTCCAAAGCTATCCAGGGCATATAAGTATACTGGGTTGAAGTTCTTCAAGATGGCCTCTCGTTTCGCGAACAGGTCAGCATGGAGTTGCTTCAGAGTGGAGTAGGTAGATGGTCCAGGGTCTGAGGCAATGTCGGGAGGTATGATGATGCGATGGCCGGTCTTCAGGAAGGAGTTGTTGAGTTCCACTTCCAGCATCGTGGAAATGTCAGATGGCTCTTGGCGGAGGATGTCCTGTAATTAAATTATTCAGGTGCTTGAAGAAATAGTGTATTTATACAAATTAGTGTAAATTTCACATGTTAAAAAATTTGAAGATGTTTTAAATCTTATATATAAAATTCTCGTGTCACAATGTTAGTCCGCGAACTCCTCCGAAATGGCTTTACTGATTTTTACCAAATTTTATATGCATATTCAGTAGGTTTGAGAATCGGCTACTGGGTACTTTATATATTGATAAGTGCATTTGTTGAATAAATAATAGTAAATTATTACAACCTGAGACAGAGGGCGACCATTGTTTGTGCGACGGGATAGCGATCGACGTTGCTATGGCGACATACTTATTTCTAAGTCACTTCAACAAAATAATATTGGCGAAATACTTTATACTTATTATGGCAAAGCAACGTTTGCCGGGACAGCTAGTAATATAATATTTTTTTTTGGCGAATTTCACACACACAGATATTTTGGAGGCTGTGAAGTGTGAGTGAGTCCTTCACAACTCACGCTCTGCGGGGAAATACTGGACCTGATGATCTTAGGGCCGTCAGTGTACACAAGCAAATGCAACACATTATATCCGTGGCCTATGAATAAGGTTGATCCGCCTCGCTTTAAGCTAAGGTTATTTTAAGCATACCCATTTTTAACACGCTTTTATTACCTTAGGCTGTATGTATGTAACGGAATCTTTGAGCACGATTTTTACCTATCTGCAGTCGTCTAATTAATTCGAAACGTTGCATACGTATTAAGAGCCAAGGACAATGCAATAATTTGTTACATTTTTTTTAATGCGTGTTTTTTTTTAACTGTAAGGCGAGATGTACCCACCTGGAGGGGCAGCGTGTCCCAGGGTCTCCTGTTGCACTCCAGTTCGTCAACCAGCTCGAACTCCGAGTTGCCCAGCGTCAGGTGCGCCTGCGTCGACGAACCGAATTGGATTCGTATCTAAAAACAAACAGACTATAATAAGGCAACTACGAAAATGCTGAAGTAACTCTGAAGGCATCTGTAAGACACATTTCAGTACAAATTAGAGCAGTAATTTAGGATGGAACTAACATAGTTTGGACATAGAATCGACATCTTAATTTTGACCTCGCTGTAGTCGAATATAAAAAAAAACATTAAAGTCAACGTAATCAAAATATTTTCTTGAAGATTTTAAATTCCTTAATGCTGTAGATATACACACATAATATGTCAAAATGGTCACTGAAAGCCATACCGATCGTCAATATTATCATCATCACGATAAGAAGTGGCAAAAACTTTCAGCCCCTTCAAGCATATCGAGTAGTTAATGGTTTGGAGATACCCTTAAAGACTGATAAATATATTATGTAGTTCTATTACTCTAACTTCGAAGAGCCTGTTTCACCACTTCCTGATAAGGCTATCTACAACTTATCTGACAGATGTAGTATGGAGTATCTGTCAGATAAGTTGTGGATGGTCTATCCAGAAATGATCAACAAGTGGTGGCAGAGCCCCTAAAGCTCGAGTTCAGCTCACACAGATCGAGGTCTGCTCACCCAGCGACACCCCCTGGGCAGGTCTATGGGCAGCAGGCGAGCGCCCAGCAGGCAGTTGACGAGGCGCGCGCGCGCCGATGCCGTGTTGCCCAGCACCACCAGCGCCGCCGGCCGCGCCGCCAGCCGGCTCAGTTCCGCCACCGCGCCCGACACGTCCGGCGCTGGGACAGATAACAGTGGTGAAAGCTGATACTTTAAAGTTTCAGTATTTTACCCTCAGAATCCCTAACAATTACACAAGTTCCTGATAAAAAAAAAAAAAAAAACAAATAGAAATACAGGAAAACCAACGCACCGCCGTCCGCCGCGCCATGCCGCTACCGCCCATCCATCTGATCAGCTAGGTACTCGTTGGGGACTTACCGTTCGGCGGTGCAGCCGGGCACAGGTCCTGCAGCGCGCGCATCGTGTCCCGCAGCAGCAGCCGCAGCACGCGCGCGCGCGCCGCCGTCCGCCGCGCCATGCCGCTACCGCCCATCCATCTGATCAGCTAGGTACTCGTTGGGGACTTACCGTTCGGCGGTGCAGCCGGGCACAGGTCCTGCAGCGCGCGCATCGTGTCCCGCAGCAGCAGCCGCAGCACGCGCGCGCGCGCCGCCGTCCGCCGCGCCATGCCGCAACCGCCCATCCATCTGATCAGCTAGGTACTCGTTGGGGACTTACCGTTCGGCGGTGCACCCGGGCACAGGTCCTGCAGCGCGCGCATCGTGTCCCGCAGCAGCAGCCGCAGCACGCGCGCGCGCGCCGCTGTCCGCCGCGCCATGCCGCTACCGCCCATCCATCTGATCAGCTAGGTACTCGTTGGGGACTTACCGTTCGGCGGTGCAGCCGGGCACAGGTCCTGCAGCGCGCGCATCGTGTCCCGCAGCAGCAGCCGCAGCACGCGCACGCGCGCGCCGCCGTCCGCCGCGCCATGCCGCTACCGCCCATCCATCTGATCAGCTAGGTACTCGTTGGGGACTTACCGTTCGGCGGTGCAGCCGGGCACAGGTCCTGCAGCGCGCGCATCGTGTCCCGCAGCAGCAGCCGCAGCACGCGCGCGCGCGCGCCTCCGTTCGCCGCGCCATGCCGCTACCGCCCATCCATCTGATCAGCTAGGTACTCGTTGGAGACTTACAGTTCGGCGGTGCAGCCGGGCACAGGTCCTGCAGCGCGCGCATCGTGTCCCGCAGCAGCAGCCGCAGCACGCGCGCGCGCGCCGCCGTCCGCCGCGCCATGCCGCTACCGCCCATCCATCTGGTCTGAAAGCATGTTTCAGACTTAGGGTTGGACCTCATCTGGCAGCACGGAAACGCCTTTTTTCCGTCGCCCTTTCTCTTTCTGTCGCTTAGAACTGCCATTTGCTAGACCGAGACAGAAAGCATAATGCGATAGCCTCGAGGATTGCGATAGCACAAGGCGGAATCCTCGAGGCTATCGCGTTATGCTTTCTGTCTCGGTCTAGCAAATGGCAGTTCTAAGCGACAGAAAGAGAAAGGGCGACGGAAAAAGGCGATTCCGTGCTGCCAGATGAGGTCCAACCCATTACGGCGTGTTCAGACGCGTTTTCTGCTGTAGCGTTTGGAAACATAGGCGAGCAGAATCCGCGCGCACAGAAAACGTTTGATCGCGCTCTTAAGGTCTCAACAAAACACACACAGTGCTTGATAATATTAGAGGCTACCGAGGTAGCCTTCTCACAAGAAGGCTACCTCGCAACTATAACAAGATGCGTAGTATCTGTTAGTAATCTGTGATAACAAATTGTAACTTATATTCTACAGAATAATATATTACTACAACTCTTGTGTTTCGATGGTACTAAAATAATGTTAAATTAATGCTAAAATTTTTTGTCATTTTGATGCCCCTAAATAAGATAATTTCATAGACATAGTAGCTAACAGCTATGTATTATATGATTTCGTTCAAATGACATCGCTTTGTATCATCAAGGTCAACTGCAAATGGTCTACCCTAGTATTCACAGAGTCATAGAGGCACATGTCGAAAAAATTTTAACGTTGCATTGTAGTCATGTAAAAACAATTTAAGTTAAAAAATAGTGTCTAAGGTTGCTGACCACGTAATAATTCTATAACTTCTTGCCTCTTCTATTACCAAAAACATCGCCAGCATGCTCTATCGCATAGCTGTTGAAATGTTTAATGAGAAAGCTAAATATTCTTTTCTCTTTCCTTAGAATAAGTTTCGCTCACGTGTGAAAAAGAAAGCTAGAGATAGGTCAATAGGCGAATGAAAAAACTATTGCCATTATATTATAATTTTGATATGCTTATTGGTTGTTTAAGTAAGTTGTTTGAAGTCAAAAGTAACAGTTTGTTTTAAAAATTATCATAATATTATGAAATATGTAAGCTATCAGTCATGGTTGTGAATATTCTAATATGGTAGATTGTTAACATAAATAGTAAAGATAGCCCGTTAAATTCTAGATGTTACTAAATTATACCTCTACAAAATTATTTTAAACGTTTTATGTTCATTGAAATGTCAATAAGTGTAAGGATACTTTGGTTACAAGGTTGGAACAGATAACCTTAGGACAGTGCGTCTGTCAAGAGAATAATCATTTATTTACTACTTTGTTTGTTCTACACATTGTTTATGTATAATGACCATGATAAGTTAGAACGGTCTAGCAAATTGACAGATGAGAAAGTGTATTTTAGACTTTTAGAGCAAAAATGCAATTTGGTATGGACTTTGAGTCCCAGAAGAGGATTATTAATTGTTATAGATAGCTGTTTTTTTTTAAAGAAAGAAATAAAAAAGTTTCAGAGCCACAAAGTTGTAGGCAGCATCTTGTGCTAAAAAATCAGTTCAAGGCAAGAAAAATTAGCCTTGTTATGATGCTATAAGTAGTAATGAAAAAAATTGGGTTGATCGATTAGATTTTGTTATGATTTATGAATAAGGAATTTTACTTTTACCTTTTGTAATGTACAATAATCTAATAATTGTCCTCAATACATTAACTTACAGCAACTTTTTTGGAATAAAACTTATAAAAGTATCTTTAGATGTACTTTCCTGGATTTCTTACTAATTGATTCAAATTAAAATTATTACCTATAGATGGTGTACTAGTCATAATATTATTATACTTAATTGATTAATATGATTATGTAATGAGGTAATCATTACAATGTGGATCGTTTTAGTCATAACCAGTTTTGATGACAATCAAATTAATTGCATAATATATTATTATTATTTTATTTTGTTACAACTGGCTTTTCAAAATTCTTAAAATGCCACTGAAAGCATGTAACTTTTGTGAAACACTCACAAACATGGACAGTAAGGGCGAAGCCAAACGAGGGTAATTTGTGATTTGTGAGTTGCAGAATTTCTGCCGGGCAGAATTCTGCTGCATTCAGTTTCATACAAAAGTCCTGTTTGATTCACACGAGCGTAATTTTTTGAGTCGTGATTTGTATGAAAAAATATTTCCGCGGCAGAAATTCTGCGACTCACAACTCACAAATTACGCTTGTTTGGCTTCACCCTACTCGTAACAGCCCAAAGTTTGTACGCAAGCAATGCAACTTAAAATTTATTCAAAATTGGAATGTAACATAAAATGCACTTAATTTATAAGTAATAAATGATCATACGGACATTGTCAATGGATTTTGTCAGTTTCATCTCATTCACAGACTACAATATTACGTAATATGATAAAGATAAAATTAATTTCCATACAATCCATATGTAATACTACTATTATAAATGCGAAAGTGTGTCTGTATGTCTGTTACCTCTTCACGCACACACCCTTGAACTGACTTTGCTGTTTGTTATGGAGATACTTTGAGTTCTGGGAAAGCACATAGGATAATTTTTATCCCAGAAAAATGTATGGTTCCTAGTTGATAAAAGAATTTTGGGTTGAGTTGCAGGAGTTATTTAGTATTACATGATGATAATACTTGTAGATATTATCATCATGTAATACTAAATAATATTAATGTCCATACATACATTATACAGTACTATACAACGGACATGACTAATAGGGAATCACCTATTGCACAACTTGCAATAGGTGATTAGTTATTTGCCTATTAAGTCTCTGTGAATGTGAACCCTATGACCCACACTAATATTGTAAATGTGAAAGCGTGTCCTTATGTTTATAACCTCTTAATACTCAAATTACTTGATTGCTTATTAATCCTTCAAGCCCTATAAGACCACTGGAGATCGCGACAACAATAGAATAACAATAGATTTCCAAGAATCCGCGATCGAAGATTTAATAATGTTAGACACCTGAGGATGATTATAATAAACCAATAGTGTAAAATGTTTTAAGAAATATATTAATAAAGTGGAAAAAGTGCATGAAAAGTATACTTATATATGTAAATATATTATGTTGTTGGTAACACATTGAGTAGGTACACTACAAGTTTGAGGATATTGAAAAGTCACCAACAAGAAAAGAGGATATTTTTGGCACAGGAAAAGTTACAGACATAAGATAGTGTTACGGATACGGACACGTGGTGCCATCTAGCGTCGGACCAGCGAACTTACCAAGGGAACACAGGCAACATAAATCCCCTACTCGATACTAGATGGCGCTAGGTGTATGTACCTACGAGTAATTTCTAGAAATATAGTGTTACGGATACGGACACGTGGTGCCATCTAGCGTCGGACCAGCGAACTTACCAAGGGAACACAGGCAACATAAATCCCCTACTCGATACTAGATGGCGCTAGGTGTATGTACCTACGAGTAATTTCTAGAAATATCTCATACTTGTTTACGCATATCGGGTTTATTCTGGGATGTTCCGGAATCTTCTGAGATTCGATCCGGCCCATATAAATAGCCGCAGGTCTGGCCCGGAATTCAGTTTTATCTGAGCGATCTTCGAGGCGACTTCGAAGTGAAAACAAGTGATAATTAGTGAGTGATTGTGATAGACCTACGACTCGGCTAGGACCTATGACAGTGATAGTGCTCAGTGATTTGGATCTAGTGCTTAGTGTTTGGACTTAGTGATTTGTGTGAGCTAGTATCAGTGAATAAAGTCTTCAAGAGAGTCACCAGGTCTTTCTCTCCGAATCCTCGAACCCTAGCACGTAACAACTGGTGTCAGAAGTGGGATTTGGAAGATGCCATTGACTCCGAGAGAGGACTTCAAGGGGAGTGTCAGGACAAGGGCGCAGCGAGCTGCTGCCATTGACTCCGAGAGAGGAGTTCAAGGGGAGTGTGAGGACAAGGGCGCAGTGCCATTGACTCCGACAAGGGCACAACGAGCTGCGGAGGCCACACTCACCAAGCTCCGCCCACTGAGGGACAGGCCCCACCCACTGGCCCCGCCCACCAGGCTCCGCCTACTGGCCACGCCTACCATGTATCGCCCGCAGCTCCTACAGCCCCTCAAGTGGCTCTTCAATTAGAAAGCCTAATTGAATTAATTCAGGCTTTGCAGGAGTCACAAGACCGCAAGCTCGGCGCTTTGCAAGAGTCACAAGACCGCAAGCTCGGCGCTCTGCAAGAGTCACAGGACAGCAAGCTCAGCGCTTTGCAGAAATTTCAGAAGGCGGAAATCAGAGCGATTCGGGAATCACAAGAGCAACAAAAAGACCTCCAAGAAAAAGCACTTGGAGCTATAAAGGATGTAAATGACACGGTGGTTAAGCTCCGAAAAGATGTCGACATAATGGACGAACGAGTTACGGGGTTGGGATTGGATGTGGAAAATGTGCAAACCGGCCTCACTGAACTTCAGAAGAAAGTAGTGCGCCTGGAAACCACAGGAGTGGCGGTGTCTAGTGGAACTACCGGAGTGGTGCAAGTGGTACAAGGACCAAGAGTTAAAGTGCCACCATACGACGGTACTACTTCTTGGAACGCTTATCGTCAGCAATTCCAGACGGTTGCTTCTGCCAACGGATGGACTGACGAACAATGCCTAACCGCTCTCACTGTTGCGCTCAGAGGGCAAGCTTTGTCGGTCCTAGAAGCACATACAGGAAATGGGTTCCAAGACCTGATGGAGGCCCTTGAATCCAGATACGGAGAGCGACACCTGGAGCACGTGTTCCGTGCTCAACTTCGTGACAGAGTCCAACGCTCAGGAGAGGGACTACAGCAGTGGGCGTTGGAAATTGAAAAACTTGTCAAGAAGGCACACCCAGGAGCCGACACCAAGATGTTTGACACGAACATTGTTCAGGCATTTGTCGACGGAATCAGGGACCTGGAAGTCAGAGCTGCAGTGAGGTTACGTCACCACACCTCGCTAAAGGAAGCGTTGGCGCATGCTTTAGAGGTCGAGGCTGTTCGGCGTGATATACGGCAGACCCATAAGATCCACGAGGTCTCTGAGGAAGTTAGGGAGGTCAAGGCTCCCACGAAGAGAAGTTTTGGAGCCATGTGCTACAAGTGCGGTGAGAGGGGCCATCTTCAGCTCAACTGCCCGCAGAAGGAGACTCAGATGGCAAGAATGAAAAAGCTCGAGGAACAAATGGAGGAGCTGATGAAGCAAGGGGCTTCGTCACCTGCCCGGGATCAGGGAAACGAATAAAAGCCAGGACTAAGGGGCGAGTGCTGGCTGACGCTGAGGAAGCCCCGATAACTGTTGTCTCCCAAGCAAGCAGCGGGAATAGTCTTGTGATCCAGGATACTATTAACGGGACGGATTGCAAAATGACTCTAGACACAGGAGCCTCTAGAACGATAGTGAACCCAAATCTGGTAAAAGCCGCAAGAAGACACAAGAGCAGAATTAACTGTCGGCTTCTTACTGCCTCCGGTCAGCCAATACCCGTCCTGGGAGAAATGTCAGTTACGATGAATGTAGGGGGGTCCTCATACCCTCATGACGTTATCGTAGCTGAGATTATGGATGATTGCATCTTGGGTTTTGATTTCATGAAGAAACATAACTGCAGAATTAATGTTGCTGGCGGAGTTTTCAAGTGTGGTGAAGAAGAAATTTTCATCCTTGGAGGCGCCTGCGGGAAAGTTGAATGTGTAAAGAAAGTCATAATACCTGGACGTGCGGAAGCTAGGGTGCTGGTGAAACTGCCGCCAACTGGAAAGAAAAAATCAAACAGAGCACGAAAACTAAGAAGTTTTTACAACGCCACGCGAATATCTTCTCCAGTCAGAAAGGCGACCTTGGAAGAACGTCGATGGTTCAGCACAGGATAAATACCGGAAGCGAGAACCCAATTCGTCAACGAGCAAGACGGATACCCATTGCAAAGGAAAAAGAAGTTGAAGGCCTTTTGGAGGACATGAGAAGGCATAAGATTATTGAACCGTCTACAAGTCCGTGGTGCTCACCTGTTGTGTTAGTGAAGAAGAAAGATGGCAGCACAAGATTTTGTGTGGACTACAGGCGTCTCAATGATATCACTAAGAAGGACAGCTATCCATTACCTCGAATCGACGACACTCTGGATACCTTGAGTGGCATGAAATGGTTCTCGACCCTGGACCTGAAATCTGGATACTGGCAGGTGGAAATTCATCCAAAAGACAAGGAGAAGACAGCTTTCTCCACCGGTAAAGGTTTACGGCAGTTTAACGTCATGCCCTTTGGATTGTGCAACGCACCTGCCACATTTGAGCGACTCATGGAGTGTGTACTGGCAGGCTTAGTTGGAGAGGCTTGCTTAGTCTACTTGGACGACGTCATCATTGTTGGCCGCGACTTCGAGGACCATTTGCGAAACTTAGAACGAGTTTTCTCCAAAATAGAGGGGGCCAAGTTAAAGTTGAATCCGAAAAAGTGTCGTTTATTCAGGAGTAAGGTCAATTATCTCGGCCATGTTATCTCCAGTGACGGAATCCAGACGGACCCGGAGAAACTGGAAGCGGTTCAAAATTGGCCAACCCCTAAGAACAAAACCGAAGTGCGGGCATTTCTCGGTCTATGCTCCTACTACAGGCGTTTTGTTAAGGGATTCTCGGAGATAGCCAAGCCATTACATCGGCTGACAGAAGATAAACGACAGTTTATTTGGGACGAGACTTCTGAAGATTCTTTTCAGAAACTGAAGAAATATCTGTGTGAAACACCAATCCTGGGGTATCCACAACCTGAAGGTCAGTTTATAGTCGACATGGACGCAAGCAACACGACCATTGGAGGGGTGTTATCTCAAAAACAGGGTGAAAGAGAAGTTGTAATTGCATATTTCAGCAAATATTTATCTAAGCAAGAGAGAAACTACTGTGTGACAAGGAGAGAACTCTTGGCTGTTGTAAAGACGCTACAACATTTCAGCAAGAACGAGGGCTGCTATTTATGTATCCGGAATTAAAAAAAGAAACAAACATATATCATTTAATATGGTTTTATTGCTTTTCAAAATATTCGCCGCGATGATCGACACACTTTTGCATACGCTGGAACCAATTTTCATAGCACTTTTTCCATTCTGATTGAGGTATCTCCAAAACGTGCATTTTGAACGCATCAACAGCCTCTTCGCGGCTCGAAAAACGTTGACCACGTAATTTGTTCTTCGCGTATGGAAATAAAAAGAAATCGTTAGGTGCCAAATCAGGGCTGTAAGGCGGATGACCAGTCAATTCGATCTTTTGACCCTCCAAAAACTGAGTTGTTTCAGCTGAGATGTGACAGCTAGCATTGTCGTGATGTAATATGATTCTGCGTTGTCGGTTGTCCTTTCTTATTTCTTCAAAGACTTCTGGTAAACAAATGGTCGTATACCATTCAGAATTAACCGTTTTACGATTCTCTAATGGCACTGTAGCCAGATGTCCATTCATTCCAAAAAAACAGGCGACCATTTGCTTCAAAGTACTTTTTGCACGAGTAACTTTTGTTGGTTTCGACTCATCTTGGAACACCCACACCGTTGACTGTTGTTTAGTTTCGGGGTCATATGCATAGATCCAAGATTCATCACCTGTGTAGATATTATAAACGGCTTTTGACGTACCACGGTTGTATTTTTTTATCATTTTTTTGCACCAATCGACACGAGCCCGTTTTTGATCGATTGTCAAGTTGTGCGGAATCCAACGCGAACATATTTTTTTTACAGCCAAATGTTCGTGTAATATCTTATGTATGCTCGTCATACTTATGCCTAAGGACGCCTCTATCTCGCGATATGTAACATGACGATCACGCATTATTAGTTCCCGCACAGCATCTATATTTTGTGGGACAACAGCTGTTTTTGGGCGACCTTCTTTATTTTCATCCGTGAGCATAGACCGCCCACGATTAAACTCACTGTACCAGTGATAAACAGTGGTTTTTGATGGTGCTTCATCTCCAAAAGTTGCGGTGAGTTGAATAAAGCACTGTTGTTGATTTAGCCCACGCCGAAAATCGTAGTAAATCATTGCACGAAAATGTTCACGCGTTAAATCCATGGCAAATGAAGACACGCAATTTTCAAAATGACGCCACAATGGAAAAATAATTGACAGTCACATGAAACAAAATGTATTCTTCAACCAAAGAGTTCTATTTTTAAATGTTGTAATTACTTTTTAAATATTGTTCTTGTAAGTGGCCAGTTCCGGATACATAAATAGCAGCCTATGTATCTCATTGGCAGACAGTTTTTACTGCGAACTGATCACGCAGCGTTGAAGTGGCTACTACAGTTCAAGAACCCAGAAGGTCAAGTAGCTCGATGGATTGAACAGCTCCAGGAGTATGACTTCAAGACCGAACACCGCAGCGGAAAGTCGCATGGGAATGCCGACGCACTCTCACGAAGGCCGTGTTCAGAAGACTGCAAACATTGTGTTAAGCAGGAATCTAATGAAGTAACATTACAGTTAACGAAAACAAGTCCTTTGGGTCCATGGGAGAATGATGCTATGAGGGAGGCTCAAGAAAGAGATGACAACCTTCGGCACATCATCACATGGAAGAAACGGGGTGAGGAAAAGCCAATCTGGAGTGAGGTTGCACCCACTGGCGCTGTCACTAAGGCGTACTGGGCGCAATGGGACAGTCTGATTCTTCAAAACGGAATACTCTACCGGAAATGGGAGAAGACTAACGGCAGAGAGTTCCATCTTCAGATAGTTGTCCCAAAAACGAGAGTACCGGATGTTCTCCGTGAAATACACGATGGCGTATCAGGAGGTCATCTAGGTGTTAAGAGGACGTTAACAAAGGTGCGAGAACGATTCTACTGGTTACATTGTCGAGATGATGTACAGGATTGGTGCCGCAAATGTACTACTTGCGCTGCAGTGAAGGGACCACAGACTAGGAGCCGTGGGAACCTGCGCTTGTATAGCGTTGGCGCACCGTGGGAACGAATTGCAGTTGACGTAGCTGGGCCATTCCCCGTAACGGAATCGGGAAACAAGTATTTTATGGTCGTCATGGACTACTTTACCAAATGGCCCGAAGTTTTCGCTATACCAAACCAGGAAGCTACAACAGTTGCTTCTAAGCTAGTCGAAGAAGTGATATCTCGCTTTGGTGTGCCTCTAGAAATCCATTTCGATCAAGGGCGGAATTTCGAATCGCAGGTCTTCCAGGAAGTGTGCAGAATTTTGGGAATGCATAAGACGAGGACTACCGCGTACCATCCACAATCTGATGGAATGGTTGAGAGATTTAACCAGACCCTTGAGAGGCATTTGGCGAAATTGGTAGATGACAAACAAAAGGATTGGGACAAGTATATACCACTCTTCCTTCTGTCGTACCGTACCGCCGAGCATGAAAGCATAAAAGCTACCCCGGCGTATGTCAATTACGGTAGAGAACTAAGAGTTCCAGTAGACCTTTTGACAGGAGGGTCACCGGAGGAACCAAAGACCGTACCAGATTATGTCTGCGATTTAAGGGAAAAAATGCGCTATATACACGCCATGGTTCGGGAAAATGGGTTACAGTCAAGTGAGAACATAAAGACCAGATACGACCGGAAATCGAACACGAGCGGCTTCGAAGAAGGGACACTGGTGTGGCTGCATAACCCAACTCGCCGAAAAGGGAAATCTCCAAAGTTGCAGACCAAGTGGGACGGCCCATACAAAGTGATTACCCGATTGAATGATGTGACTTACAGGATTCAAAAGCTACCAAGAGGGACATTCAAAGTGGTACACATAGACCGTCTGGCGCGTTACCATGGCAGTAACAACGATGCTCGGGACGAGCATCTCTAAGAGGGGAGTAGTGTTACGGATACGGACACGTGGTGCCATCTAGCGTCGGACCAGCGAACTTACCAAGGGAACACAGGCAACATAAATCCCCTACTCGATACTAGAGTGCGCTAGGTGTATGTACCTACGAGTAATTTCTAGAAATATAGTGTTACGGATACGTACACGTGGTGCCATCTAGCGTCGGACCAGCGAACTTACCAAGGGAACACAGGCAACATAAATCCCCTACTCGATACTAGATGGCGCTAGGTGTATGTACCTACGAGTAATTTCTAGAAATATCTCATACTTGTTTACGCATATCGGGTTTATTCTGAGATGTACCGGAATCTTCTGAGATTCGATCCGGCCCATATAAATAGCCGCAGGTCTGGCCCGGAATTCAGTTTTATCTGAGCGATCTTCGAGGCGACTTCGAAGTGAAAACAAGTGATCAATAGTGAGTGATTGTGATAGTGAACCTACGACTCGGCTAGGACCTAGGACAGTGATAGTGCTCAGTGATTTGGATCTAGTGCTTAGTGTTTGGACTTAGTGATTTGTGTGAGCTAGTGTCAGTGAATAAAGTCTTCAAGAGAGTCACCAGGTCTTTCTCTCCGAATCCTCGAACCCTAGCACGTAACAATAGTATTCACCTTCAGAGGCGGCATAGGGCGTGGGCGGTGTGGGCCACCGCCCAAATCCGTTTTTTTATGATTTTTAGGACGAGTATTATAAAAATCTTTCAACAAAATTTGTCTACTTGCATCATCCATCAGTAGCCGTAGCACGGCGACCAGCGGAAATACGAAAGTATAGACAAACCGTGGAGATAAACTTAAGGTGCCGTTCCGATCTTTTTTCGTTCCGAAAAATTCAATTACAATGCCACTTTATGGCAGACTATAGTCACAAACTGTGGAGATAAACTTAAGGTGCCGTTCCGATCTTTTTTTGTTCCGAAAAACTCAATTAAAATGCCACTTTATGACAGACTATAGTCCTAAAATTCAAATAATATCCTACTTTATGACATATACTATATATCTGTCATAAAGTGGCATTTTAATTAAACTTTTGTCGGTCGCGATTAGCCACGGACCACGGTAAATATCAGAATGGCACCTTAAGTTTATCTCCACGGTTTGTCTATACTTTCGCATTTCCGCTGGTCGCCGTGCTATGGCTACAGGGGGCCTCTCAAATTATAATTTGACCACATAAAATTTTGGTCTTGCTCCGCCGCTGTTCACCTTAGACATTTTTTTACCATTACACATACATCATCATTGATCATAAGTCATAAAAAACCTAAGCAAATAAAAAAAGAAAAAAAAAGAAATAAACATTATAATATTATAGCATAAGAAATGATACTATAGTTTTACCTCTTTTCTTAATTGAGAATACTAAGCATTTAGCAACTCAATTTTCTTCAATAGCTTCACAATTATGTATACAAGTGAAGTTATCAAAGCCACTATTTCTAATACAAATCTACACTTTTGATAACTCTTTAGCCAAATGCCGATTTTCATTAGTTTATTTACTGTTGACGAATAGAACAAATAGAATATTTGAGTTAAGATAAACGTTCACAAATATTAATTTAATCTATACTTATAAAATTACATGTCCTGACTGACTGACTGACTGATTCATCATCTCTGAGCAAAAACTGTTAAAGTTACAGCCACAAAATTTGGTGAGTAGGGTTGATTTATTAAGTAGACACCCACTAAGGAAGGAATTTCGAAAATTTTACCCCGAAGGGGGTGAAATAGGGGTTGAAAGTTTGAATGAAAGTCCGTCATTTCTTGAGTTAGAAACATGAAACTTTATTTTTGGGTTACTGATTAAAAATGAATGGATACGTATTTTAGCGTTTTTGGAAATTCTACCCCCAAGGGGCTGAAATAGGGGTTGAAAGTTTAAATGAAAGTCTGTCATTTCTTAAGTTAGGAACATGAAAGTTTATTTTTGGACTGATGATTAAAAATGAATGGATACGTATTTAAGCGTTTCTGGTAATTCTACCCCCAAGGGGCTGAAATTGGGGTAGAAAGTTTCAATGAAAGTCCGTCATTTCTTTGAGTTAGAAACATGAAAGTTTTTTGACGTTTGCATTTGACGTTTGCTTAACCCATTCAGTGCCAGCAACGCACCATTTGCGTTTTGCGAGTTTACTTTCTGGTGCCACCAACACACCATATGCGTTGAGATACCTTTGATATTTTTCCCGGTTTTTCTTTATAATGGCTATATTTAATTTGAATCTTTGGCCTCATTAGCTACTGGAGATATATTTTACATGTGGTGACACTGTCGGTTTTTGGTCTGGACCTCCCCTCTTTTATTGACAGCGAAAAAACCGTGAGCCCAAAAACTGCCTTATTTCAATTCAACATATTTTCAGTTTTATTGAAATAGAGTGAGAAGTTTTTGACTAAGAACATAAAAGTAACCAATATATTTATATAATATATTCATGGTATATTTTATGAATAAAATTACCATAACGCAAATGGTGCGTTGAATGGCATTTTAATTCATGAAGCCCCAAGCGGCCACATCCGGCCGCGATAACAATGAAAAAGCTATTGTGTCTCGTTTTGCCACGACTGATGGGTTAACGGCAAATTTTGTTGGATGGTTTCATGCATGACGCAACACTACTATGTTCAAATTATTAAATTTTACCAACCATTAGTTGTATTTATAATTAAATTGATACAAAATCTTTTACTAGCTGACCAGTTGTATTTTTCAACATTTAAGAAATAAAATATTTCAAATAAGTAAGGATTTTATTTATTTTATAAGGATTTTATTTCAATTTTCAGTTTTTTTTCAAAGAATGAAGGGGAGAAAGGACTTTGAATTACCATGGGTAGCTTGATAAGCGGTTAACTGTATGTAGAAAAAAACCTACCTGTATTTAAAAATTATTCAGCTACCCACTATGTTACATAACACAGTTCAATTAAAACAAAAGCGTCAACGTAAGTGGTGCGTTGAATGGCACTTGTGATTGGATTTGTCTCACCAGTGCCACCAACGCAATTGGTGCGTTTATCATATTTAGAGAGGTTATCGTTATTTATTGCATTATTTAATATATAAAATACGTTAAACAATGTATTTTAAGTTAGAAAAAACAGAAAAATCAAGTGGCACCACCGGTATGTTACAGGTGGATTGGTGGCATTGAATGGGTTAATTAAATAGGGTCCCGTTTTTACCCTTTGTATAAGGAACTACAAAAAGGGGAAAACTATCCATCTTTGTTAATATACTATGTTAACGCGGACGAAGTCGCGGGCAACAGCTAGTCGTTTATAATATAAAGTTCGTCCGTAATTTGTTATTCTTGAATTGAAGGTAAACAAAAAATATTAGGACATCGCGCCAAGCTTCACTGCACACGATACCTGTAACCTGCTATCCAATGCACTTTTAATGCATTAAATGTGTACTACATTCGAATTTTAAAGCGATAAGCCATAATTTAATAACGTACCTTTGTAGCAAGTCACAACTAAACCACGTAACAAGCACAATCAGCAATGTTCTTAAAACCCACTTATACCACTCAATTGATAGGTTCAATACCAATAGACACTAACGGTAAAGGATTTTGTGCAACTTGGGAACTGGTTGCGAAAATATAAGGAAGTTTCACTTTATTACAATAACAAAAACAAATTGCTTTGCCCACAGATTATTATTATATATGGCTTTGCCGCACAGCTGACAACTTCAGACGGCAACTTTGACGTTTGGCGAGTGGCGACTGGCCCTATTCACAGATTAAGGAAAGAACTGTCAACGTCAAGTGTCAATGTCAGTTTTTTTTTTTAATTTTCTTTTGTACTGGCAACGATTTTGAAAGTGGCGACCGATTATATAATAGGCGTTAGAACTTAGAGTAGTCAAAACAATACTAAAACATTATCATGTTTCACGCACCAGTGTAGCTTGCAGCTTAGTAATAAAAGTAAGGTATTTTATAATAATAATATGTTCTTATAATATATTGCTGTAGGTATACAGTATGAATTAATAATTAATATTGTTAAATTTTATATACTTAGGTACCTATCGAGTATCGTCCGATATCAAAGGTTTCGCATCAAGACTTCTTTACATCGTTTACATCCTATAGGTTCTAATAAACCTATAAATTTAAAAGCGCCACCTATTATCGCTAAAAATTAAGATCTAAATCGACATGAAATCGACCCACTCTGTGAATGATTCAAAATTTACCCGCGTTAACATTTGCTGACCTAGTTCCCTCGACCAGTAAAAATAGCGGCTGACAATAGCTCAAACACTATTTTTAGTGCGTATTATCTAAAATCACAATCTACACAGCCTTATCTTTCACGTCGTTATTATACAGCGGAGAAATCAGTCAAAACGCGAGCCGCGGCCACAGCGCAACGCGCTACGCTGGTATACACATATACAGTTCTCAGTGTTACAAACAAAATCGATACCGACCAAAAAGGCAGTGTACGAGTTGTTTTTCCGTGTGAGCATTAGTGTCTGTTTAGTCGTCGCTAGTTTTTTTAGTTTAGTAAACAAGGGAACATGTTTTGAATAAAATTAATCGAAAAATCACCATGGAGGGCATCGCGAAGAGGTATATTAGGAGCGAATCGGCCAGTTGTGCTCATATAGTGGAGGAGAGTGCCGCAAACAATAGAAAGAGTGCGGATCCTCACGAGAAGTTGAAGGCCCTGTTGAATTCTCCGGAGGAGGACACGGACGACAGTTTACCACCATCGGACGCCCCTAAATTCGGGACCGTCATTCATAATAGAATATTCGTGGGGGGTTTCTCCCTGACGACGACGGACGAGGACCTATGGAAGTTCTTCTCCGGGTTCTCCACGGTGACAGCGGCCAGGGTCATCTACGACCGAGCTGGTGTCTCCAAGTGCTACGGCTTCGTCACATTCGCCAGTCCGCGGGTCGCGAGACTTATTGTTAAACAGGTGAGTTCATTTTTGTTCAAAGCAACATTAAAAAATATATATTTTCGATAGATAAAAAAATTAAATTCGGGAATTCTAAATTTGAAATTCGTGCTACAAAAACAAAAAGTTTTCCGCGGTGTTACAAGTTTCGCGATATTGTATTTTTTAATTTTTATCAAAGAAAATTATTATTAAACAACTCAGCTGCCTGCACAGGGTTTTGAGGTATTTAAAAATTTATTTTAGCACACCTAAACTCTTATTTTTTGGTTCTTAAGTCTTAATTAATAAATCAAAGTCTTTGTTAGGTACCATAAGTTCCGTCCAGATAAAAGATCTTAGCCTGGCCTAACGTTTTTTACGTTCTGGACCCTGCAAATATTGGCATAGAAGGCATAAGAAGTCGTAGTAAAATTATCTCTCGGGAACAGTACATTTTCCGGTAAATATGAAAATTATCCTAGGTCCTTTTCTGGAACTCTGAGTATTTTCATAGCAAAGTGCATCAAAATCGGTTTAGTGGTTTGGGCGTAACAGAACAGACAGACCGACACACTTCCGCATTTCTAACATTAGGTAGTATGGATATTATGGAATTTGATTTTGAAACAAGGTACTGTGTTTAGCTTCTATATACTTTAGTATCGTTTTCCCTAATTTTAGGATTCCATTAACAAAGAGCGAAGGCCGCGTTCGAAAAAATAAATAAAGTGGTTTCTAAAAACGATCAGAGTTCAGACCGGCTAAACCACATAACGTGTTTTACGGAAACCCTTTTGAAAAGGAAGTCTAATAGGTAAAAAATATTAAATACGTATAATATTATGTACAACTGCTGTTTTACTCACTTTCGAATCAAACTATAAGCCAGATAGGTAATATCTAGTCCAGCTGTCGTTCAACCTAAATATAAATATAACTTTTTAGAATCCATACTTCCATAATTAAGTACTAATATAATGCAAAAGTGTGTCTATCTGTTACCTCTTCAGTCTTCACGCCCAAACCGTTGAACCGATTTTTCTGGGTGTGGAGATACTTTGAGTCCGGAAAGGACATATTAAGCTTTGTCCACACTGGGCCTTTTTTTGTTCATCAAGGGCATGCGTAAAGCCGGGTCCAGACGAGTGTAACGTGTAATGTAATTCACCGTGTAATGTAACACGAATTCTACGTGTGGACGGCACTACGAGCATTACATGTAAGGCTCGGGGTTTATCCATCGGCTGTCGGTTTTCGCGTGAGCACAAAGGCTCGTTTGGACAATTCGCATTGAGTTCGTGTGCCGTCCACGCTTTTGACGCTAAATTACACGTAATCTTTCATTACACGTTACACTCGTCTGGACCCGGCTTTATAGCGCAGTCAACAGCGAACGTGAGGCATGCCCGTGACGCGCGTTGAAATCGTAGCGCTCGCTATGACACTTTTCTTTCAACGCGGGTGAATTTTGACGCATTCAATTATTATTGAATATGCCAAACGAAAGTTGAATAAAAAGAAGATGACGAAAATTGAAGATGAAATTGCATAATGTGGACATAGCTATAGGATGCTTTTTACATCTTTTTTCCCGGAAAAATGTACGGTTCCTGCGGGATAAACGAATTTAAAGGCGCAACGGATTTGCGGGCGGCATCTAGTATAAAAAATTAATATATTCTAAACAGTTTAACGTCGTAACATAGGCTTAGCTTTACCCAGATATATGGAGCGTCTAGGACCCATCTGCAAGACCTATTTTGTATCAACCGCTAGCAATACAATGATTGATGACTTAGCTCCTCGACTATCTGCGAACTAAATCACACCCTCTGCCGTTGTATTAGAATACATTTTCGATCACACGGTTTATCTTATCATTGTTGTCATAGGCGAAGAGTTGTCCTTGGGAATATAGTAAAGTAAATGAAGGCAAAAATCAGGTGCAACCTCCGATTTCGTTGAACCTCCATCGATTTGGATGAAAATTTGGGATCAAGTACATTAAGCCCTCTACTTTAAAAGTGACATACGCTCGCATTGCGCTTTTTTTTTATTTTAGGGGTGAAATCCACCCCTTTTGTTGAAAATAGAAAAATTCTGGCTTAACTAATTGGGTTTAATTCGATAAAATAAATGTTTTAATGTTTTTTTCATGATATTTTATGATTATTTAATTAATTTTTCAACCCTTATTTCAACCATCCGTTTAATCGTGAAAAACACTTTTTGTATTTCTGAACTTTAAAATCGCATATTTACATTGTATTTAAAACAGTTTGTTTAATATTTATGATATAATTTTTGGATAAGATATATAGAGATAAGAAATGATAAACCCCCAAAAGTACCCCTTTATTGCGGAATCACGGTAAAAATTGGGTTCAAAAACTTAATAGGTTTATGTTTTTGAACCCAATTTTTTCAGCTTATTTACTTAGTATTAATTTCTTATTAAGTTTTTTTGCGATATTTTTACCCCTGTAAACTACCCAATGTCTGAAAAATAAGCTCTAAGTTTTTATTTTAAGTTTTTTATATCAGCATTAATGAGTTCGAATATTTTTTCATACTTAAGATAAATTTTATTAATATATTTCAAACATTGATATTATTTAGTCCTACATATTCAAACGACGATTTCAAACTACTCTCTGTACAAAAAATTTACGCAAATGCTGAATCTGCTAGACTGAAATATTTAATAGACGCACATCATTATAAAAAGCCCCCTCTTATAGAGTCGACATTTACCGTTTTGTTTAGTTTCTGAATATTGAAAGACTTGAAAAGTTTAACGCATATTTAGTAAGGACTATATGACGCCTGCAATCGCGCTGGAACCGTACATTTTTCGGGATAAAAAGTAGGTATTCTACATATGTCCATATCCATTCCTAAGACTCTAAAGTATTTTCATACTAAATTTCAGAAAAATCGGTTGAACCGTTTGGATGTTAAGAGGTAACAGATAGACAAAAACATTTTAGCGTTTATAATATTAGTATAGATGTACCTTTTGACAAGTTTTTCTACAATATTTGCATCCCAAATCTCTGCCTCAAAATTGTTTTCAAAAAAATATTTTTGTTTTATCACAATAGCTCTGTTAATTTTTAAGCTATCGGGTTCATTTATGGACCATTTTAAAGGTAATTTAAAGAGCTTAAAGATCAACTTGAACAATACTTTTAAAGCCCTTGGTTTTAAAAAAAAATAGGGTTAAAAGGTCCCGATTTCATGGTTCTTGCAGTAAAAGTTAGGCTTTAAAAGTCTCTATCTTCATTGTTTTTCATCCTATAAAAATCAAAAGAATATTAAAAGATTTCTTCAAAAGTGGACCCCAATTTCGTGCTTTATAATTTTTACGAAAGTTCAATACTTTTGAAGTTATGTTCAAAACAAAATGATATTTACGAAAATTTGAATAATTTCGATTTTACTAAATCATTATGTTTTTCAAAACTAAGCATTCTAAACCAAGAAATTTTTTTGAGGTCATTACTTATGCTAAAGTAAAGAAAATCCTTTGGGGATAACCATAAATTTGAATTATTGTAGAAATGGTCAACGTTTTATTTTTCGATTTTTCAAAAAAAATTTGAAAGTGTCATCTTATTTTTATCATAACTTGTTCAATTTTGATGCTTTTAACTTTTTACAATGCTTATTAGAAAGGTATTTTTAAGCACTTTAAAAAGTTTTAAAGAAGTAAATGTCATAAAATGCATCGGTTTACTGTTATTTAATCTTTCAGGCCCCGCGCGAGCACCGGTGATCGCGAGAACAAAAGAATACAATGGGAATTCCTAGAACCTCCGATCGAAGGATTAAGTTTGAATGCTTAGACTTGGGTACTCGCCGAAAGAAAATATATATACAATCACATATACCTCACTTTGGATGAATATAGGAAGGCATTTTAGAATAGATATTAGTTTGTTTTTTTATTGGCTTTAATTTTGGTAATTACATATTTTTCGTAAAAACCTATAGTTTCTTAGTTAATTATGAAAAACCGCTTTAAGACAAGTATTTTTCTCACGCAAAAACATGATCTTTGATCTTTGATAACTCCGAAAGTATTGATTTATTCAAAAAACTTTAAATAACAAAATTTGCTTAGAATTTGTGTGTTTATTGATTCCTGGGGTTATTTTTATTAAAAAAAAATCACCCCCGAGAAGGCTTGGCATCCACCCCCAGGGCCAAAGCGCAAGTTGGCACCATATCACTTTTGTTTCTTAGGGTATACTCCACCTACTTACCAATTTTCATGAAAATCGATGGAGGTTCAAAGAAATCGGAGGTGAAAACCTTCACTGCCTCCACTAATAATCCGAAATCTCTAATTAGAGTTTGTTTTGATGTGATGTTTTATCACAAAGAGCATGAAGATACAAGTTGGAAGCCGGCTACATGAAGCGGCAGCAGACGACGTGTCGTCGCGACACTACTGGTTTCTATGTACTATCAGGGAAATTCATTCCTAGGCAGATGGCGAACCTAAGTAAGGCTGTGTTTCCACTGAAGCGGAGCAGAGCGGAGCGGAGCTTAGCGGTGCCTGAATTGACCAACTGTGCTATTCCATCGGAATGATAGCGAAGATTTCGAGCATGGTGATTTGTCAATTCGACACCGCTAAGCTCCGCTCCGCTTCAGTGAAAACACAGCTTAATTTGGTCGAGTTAAGTCAAACCCATCCGACCGATCACAGCTGACATTGAATTGACATAAGCCGACCAAATGAAGTAGGTCCGTCAACTGCCTAGGAATCAATTTCCTCGATGGTACTTCTATGAAATACCCTCCGCGACACGAAGCTAGCGACACTGATTCAGAAATACGTAGAAATAGTAGTGTCGCGACGCCACGTCGTCTGCTGCCGCTTCATGTCACCGGCTTCCAACCTATACCTACCTTGAAACTGAAAATAAGACTGTATTTATATTATGCGTCCGCCCGCCCGCGCGGTTTGGCGGCTACACCGCGAGATTACAAGAAATTGTATGTAGATGACTATTCCTATATTATGTCCTTTCCCGAGACTTGGAGTGAGTCCGGGGAAGGGACATAGCATACTTAATCCCGGAAAAAAGGTACGGTTCCCTCGTAATAAATAAAAAATCTGTATTCTTCCCCGACAGTGCGTTTTTAAAAGTTTCTTCAAAGTTTTACACCTTTACTGCGGCAAGTAAAATCTTAAACTTTCGTCTGGTGCGCCGGCGGGCCAAAGTGCGCCCCCAATGATTATTCCGCCAGTGCGTGGCAGGCCTTTCTCGACCCACTAGCACAAGGTTCGATTAAATAACTATAACTTTGCGAAAACATAATGTAGGTATACAGTTTTTGGACTGTTGGAATAACCTTGAACCCAAATTCTTTAGATTTGATTCGCCCCGGGATCTGCCAAACAGGAAATAACCAGTGAAAGTGGCGGGTCGATATCGACCTGAACCGCACTAGAAAGTATTTTTAGTAGTGATGGGAAAGACAAAAATAAGGGGATATCGAAAATATAGTTTTGATTTATATATTTAAATGCCTGTCTTTAAAACACATAGATCAAAGATTTTGCAGTAAGTATGTTTTAATATTTTTTTAAATTTCTTTTTAGCTTCGACACTCCTCATGGTTAACTGCAGTTTTTCATAGCACCCTGCACAATTTCGCCATTTAACGCTCATCTCAAGAAAATGAGCTTTTGTTTTCTGCTATCGTGCGTCATTAATTTTAGGAAATGAATAGTTGTATTTAAAAAAAGATAAAACTGACTTTAAAATTATAGGTAATTAAGAATTAAAATTCCCTATTTTAGACATTACTGAACCGATATTAATGAAACTTACAGTATTCACTAAGTTAAACAATACTCAGTAAGTAAAAAAAAAAAGAATTCATTTAATCGGACTAGTAGTTCCGGAGATATGCGAAGAGAAACATAAAAACGTACACACATACATTTTAGAAATTTAACACATTTGTTTAGATGCTTATAAAGACTAAAACATACTAAAACTGGGCAGATTTAGAAATAATACATACATAAAGGTCGAATTGATAACCTCATTTTTTAAGTCGGTTAAAAAACGCGACGTACGTCAGTTACGATCACTACGATAGATTGCACAACACTAAATGGCGAGGCGGGCGCTCGGTGCAGTATCGGGTCGCCAACCGCCTGCTTGGACGACGGCCCGCAATAGGCCCACTGCCGCACCGAGTTAATTTTTGACACCGTCAGTGCGTGGTAAGCCGATAAAGACCTGCAGTGATTTTTTATAGGGAAAACCTATAAATTTGAATACAATCTCAAATATATATATTTGTCTCTGTCGAACCTTTAAAAACACCTGAGATAATCGTTCCGCACCGAGTGAGAGAACATAGTTTTCTTCGTCCGCACCAGCTGAAATTCCGCGGCAGGCCGATTTCGGCCTGATCCGCAGTGACACCTTCACTAAATAGTAATTTTCACTTTTCTCTCCATAGTCCATAGAATTTTCTTCTAAATAATCTTAATAAAAAAAAATAATTGCTTCCTCTCCTTCCTCGTGCCGGCGGTCTACTATCGTCTTATGAATTTTCAATCATTTTAAATTACATTACACGCCGTTAAATAAGTTCTCACATCACAAAAATTATCCCAACTATCATATATTTTGCTTACTATTTGTGGCCTGCGACATTTAAATTAGTAGCATAAATACCTTTTATATTATATCAAGGATATAATGCCGACAATATAACTAAAAACCTTTTCAACTTAAAACAAATAACAATTTGATGTTATGAACGAAATCGAATGTGATACGAAATCCTTATTGCAAATGCAATACGATGAAACTTTATTTCTTGGCAAATACAAGTCAGCAATAGAGAATCGAAATGCATCACAAATATTTAAGACAGGAAATGCTTAAAAGTTTTAGTGTTCAAGTCATCTATACTTGTACATAATTATTATACTAATATATATACTATAATATTATTATAAATACGAAAGTATCCCTGGCTGTCTGTCTGTCTGTCTGTCTCGCTGTACACAGATAGTCTAAGGCCTGAGAAAGGACATAGGCTACTTTTAACTGGAAAAAAGGGTTTTAAGGGGGTGGAAATGCGTAAATTTGTTCAAATTAAGTTAGTTCCAAAAATAATGAATAATTAATTGATGGCGCCGTGCCGTCTCCTACATCGCACAAGCGCTTAAACGTATTTCTATTAGAGGTGGTAAGGATCAAGATTCCTATTACGTTTTTTTTTGAAGTATTAAGAAGAGTTCATGTTCGACTTCGACCACACTCCCCAGTTTTTAACCCCCTACGCAAAAATAGGGGCGTTTTATGTGTGACGTGTCTGTCTGTCTGTAAAGTGTAAACATTGAAGTTTGAAGTAAGCGTACCGCGGAAGCACCTCTGTCGTGCAAATTTTGCAATTTGCAGTAATGTAGCCTACATGGTTCAACGGGAACTACCTACTATATAATATAAGTTACTCTATGACGGGAACTACCGCGCGCTATAAGCTGAAGTCCACGCGGACGGAGTCGTGGGCAACAGCTAGTATTAAATATATTATAGTGATTTTCAGAATCAGTGGTTTATTCTTACAAAAGTCTGCCTCACAGTCCGTACACGACACACACGTCGTAGGTATTACTTGGCAACTCCATACCAAATTTCAGAAAAATTTGTTCATTCATCAGATAAAGTGACAGAGTTTTTTAGAGTTTTTTGCATAATATTATAATATGAAGGCTATCCTAGCCTTCATATTATAATATTAGACAAAAAAACTCTTATTTGCTTCATCCACTATTTACTAACGTCTTCAATAATTGTGTTTTTGCTTCCTG
The DNA here is from genome assembly GCA_963422495.1 of Polyommatus iphigenia. Lineage (NCBI taxonomy): Eukaryota > Metazoa > Arthropoda > Insecta > Lepidoptera > Lycaenidae > Polyommatus > Polyommatus iphigenia. Next base: position 13,349,123 of record OY730177.1, read on the forward strand.
AAGTCCTGATTATATATTTTGTGCTGACGATTCCCCGCTTTTTAGAATGTAGAATGTCAATTAGGTAATCCTTCAAGCCCCATAAGAGCACCAGTGATCGCGACAACAATAGAATACAATAGCATTTCCAAGAATCCCCGATCGAAGGATTAAGTAATAAATTTTGATGACCCGCCTACAATTTGAGATCGGAAAATGATTAAAACATCTGAAAAGCGGATGATTCTCAGTTTTTAATCTCGCAGATCGATCGGCCTTGCTGGGACCTACTTCGTCTTAGGGAACTTCGGAACTTCGTAACATGAAGTATGAATTAATCGCAACTTCTTATTTTTTACCTTAGAGTGCAAAAAATTTGCGTAGTTTTAAAGTGAAAGAAAACTTAAAAGGATAATTTTTGGTTTGTAAATTTTATTTTAAAAAGATTAATTTTTTTTCTCACTTTTTTGGTAAAAAGTGGGACCCCATGCTAGTTTCACGCCGGTTCCTCTCGACGGGATAGTTCCCGAACCGGTGGTAGGCACCAGTAGTACCAACTTTCTGAAAGCATTTGTTACAAATCTATTCAGAAATAAAACAATTTTTATTTATTTTTATTTTATTTATTTATGAACAAGATGACGCCTGCAACTCCGTTGCTGTCAAAATTCGTTAATCACGCGGGAAACGTAAATTTTTCCTGGCTAAAAAAATATCCTAATAAATAATAATATTATGTCCTTTCCCGGGACTCAAAGTAGGTACCTCCATACCTAATTTCAGCTAAATTAGTTTAGCGGTTCTGGCTAGAAGAGGTAATAGATAGACAGACACACTTTCGCATATACAATATTAGTATGGAATATGGATAAGGCAATTTTTTTTAACTGAATTTTAAGGAATTTTGTATACCAATGTGATCGAAACGATCACAAAATATGAGTAACCGTGGTTGGTAGTAGGTAGCTTTGTGTTATTATCTGAATCCGGAACTTCAAATGTTATTAGGGAAATATATTATTAGTAGGCAACTATTATTTTCTTGCTTTCAGATATACCAAATGAATCCCATAGTTTTGATGAAGTTTGGTATTAGAGGACGACCGTGAAAAGGACGTAGGATATTTTGTGTCCGTTCTTGCTATGATATAGCTAGTCGACTCGATTGTATATGTGCGTCACTGCTGTGCCATATCTAACGGTATGGAGCAGAGGTGATGCACAATGTAGGTAGTCAAAATTTTATTATTTATTTAAACATAAAAGATAATGTCCCATAATTTATAAGCCTTTACTAACAAGTGAGTCTATGTAACTTGATTTAATAAACTATTTCATTTCATTTCAAAAAGTACAGTTCCACGTGATAAACAAATTCGGAGCAACAAAGTTGCGGGCCATCTTATTTTCTTCTATATTTTCCCTTATCAATAAATAATATGATAATACTCTACAAACACATTCGCACAGACCAAATGAAGCTAATACCGGGGCTTTATAAGTTTGACTCCTTGACTACGATAGTATTGATCACACATCGCTGCCAAAACTTCCGTCAATTATAGACCACTTGAAAATCTTTGACATTCGACAAACGAGCAGACGGATCGCCTGATATATTTGAAGAAAAGTTATCATATTTAAACACTTAAGCAATGCAATACAGAGTCGCAGAAAAAAATATATCATTAAATTAAATTGGTTCAAAAAGTTATGGTAAATTTTTAACTGGACTAGGAATTTGGATGCGAGGAGAGAAAGAGAGTAGTCAGTTTTCAGAAATTGAGAGTCAAAGAACTTTAAAAAACTTTGTAGCATCAAACTTTGTAGATGTGTGTTTCTGGTAACTTAAGACCTAGCAACTTAAGAAACGATAATGATCGCTTCCCATTCGACTATCCGTCTGCTTATTCAATAACAATCTTACGACCTTTAATGTGATTAGGTTTTATAGGCTATACCCGCTATAGGCTTTATGTTTCTTTTATTGCCAGGTTTATTTGACATAGAAACATCGAAACATTAAAAGGACATTATTCTTCTAGCCTTAAGTGACCTCATTCATAGAGACAGATATTTAGGAAAACTTTTATCACTTCGACTAGTTGTTGCTACTTTCTAGAACTTCGTTGTACCTTTTGTCTAACGCACGGCAAGCTTAGAATTTTCCAGGATAAAGACCATCCTATCCTATGTTCTTTCCGGAGTCTCATTACCTGTTTTCCTATCTTTGTCTAAAACTAATCAGCTGCTTAAGCGTTACGACTGACTAACTCGTAGATATGTATATATATATAGTTGTTGAATGGATGAACAAACGTATTTCTATATATAAGACGGTGTGCTAAAAATACGCTTTTGAGTAACAGGTCTAACAATGTTTTTGCACACTAGAAGTCACCGAAAATAATTGTTTTAGCACTCCAATTTGCGTGGAACAATTGAGAACAGCGTTCGTGCAAAAAGAGCGAAAAATTTCAAATAAAACGGGCCACTTGGTACGTTTGATAGAGTGCTTGCTCTCGTCTGGAGCCGTGTAAAAGGGCAGCGATTGAGCTTTGAAGCTAACTCAAGGCCGTAAGCTTTTATACTTGAAAGCTATACCTATCTGTAATGTGCTTTTAAGCTTAGAAGGTACAACAATAATATTTTTGCGTGGAGGACAGGTAGTGAACCATAGTCAACATTAGAATTCACCTGCTTAGATATATATATATATATATATATATATATATATATATATATATATATATATATATATATATATATATATATAACTACTTTATTGCTAACTTAAATGCCTACAGGCACGCCTGTGGCCACTTAAAAATAGTAGTTATTTTATTTGTTACTAAAATTACAATATAATCATTAATATAATAAAAAAAACTTGGTGACCCGGTAAACTTGGTGCCACGTTCCTCTATAAACCTTCCTGGACTTCTTCGAATATTTTAAGATGAAAATTAGCCGAATCGGTTCAGCCGTGCTTAGGTTTTAGCGAGACTAACAAAATTTGAAATTCATTTTTATTTATAGGTTAGATTAAGGCCAAAATATAAACTAAAGATCTGCAACTAGGCAACTACATAAATGGAGAATAATTATAAAAATAAGACGTTTCCAGCTAAATATTCGTGAAAGAATTTGTAAAAGTGAAAAGAGGTTTTAATCCGAGGCTTTACCTGAACAGCACTCGTCTTTGAAAGCCACTCCTACGTCTACACGTTTCCGAGACGTTACATTTCAAACTCCACGTTTATAACACTGTAAATATTATGGTACCTGTAGTATATATAACAGATTACGTACATAGTAAATACTAATGGTCTTATCACAAAAGATTAAACATCTGTTGAACAGTGGTTTTGAGACCATTTTGTATGTACTGAATTTTTCTCTAATCAACTGTTCAAAAGGTGTTTAAACCTTTTGTAGTAAGACCGTAAGTATCTAGTCTGTAATTAATTTCGATAGTTGTAGGTAGGTGTGCTATTATATAATTTCTTTATACAAAACTAATGCTTTCAAAATAATTGCCTAACCATTTATCTAGTGATATACTTATTTACTAAAAAAAAAACTTCTATCAAAATGAATTTGATGGTTGTTTCGATAGCTATTAGCTCTATAGTGATTAAATTCTCTTTGAGCTAGACCTGCGAAAAGAACCGGCGTAAAAAGCTACCCAATTCATGTGAATCGTTTTAGAATGTGGACGAAACAAAATTAATCGTCTAGTTTTAATAACTCCCCAGGCGATGGTCGGACTAATGTGTTAGCTAAGAATTTATTTGTTTTTATTAATAAGCGTGAAAAGGCGTCTGAGTCAGTTTTTCTCCTAATTATGTTAATTTGGCACCCGTACTGGTGTTAACCGTTTGTTAACCTGTATATACTGCTCCAATTATTGCTCGAGAGTTCGTTAGAATATAATTCGGGCACTATTTATCGAAATCCACTCACGCAAACGTGTATGCGTGTTTTATGAACCATTAAAGAAATATGAGTCCGTTTATTGGTCCTTGGGGCACTCCAATTGAATAAATCTGAAGTTTTGTGATATATAAGGTATATTTTGCATTTTTTTACGTATAAAAACTCCTAAGTAAAAGGAAAAGTTCTAATTTGCATATATTCTAGCTGTCTTTGTTTCATTTAAATAATAATGACGGATTTTTCGTAGGCTTTTGATTTTGAGGTAGGTAAGTGTGACGCGCAAAATATCATTGTACATTATATTATCTTGTATCAGGAACACTGTCAACAAATTTGTAAAACAAAGGTATCTCTCGTGCAAACACTAGATAACTTATCTGATAACACTCACTCAAGATACAAGATACACGCCTCGAAGATAAAATTTACATCAAGAGTGATTTTGACGGTCTCCCAACGACCATCAATCTGATCACTAAAAAGTCTGATGTTTTTAAAAATGGAGGCAGTTGGAAGGACAAAGCAAGAGATATAATAAAAACAGAACTCGTAGCACAACTGTTGTCCAAAAACGAAGATTTTTTAAAGATACCTACGATATTAAGCAGTTACTGCGCGGATTATGAATTTATTGACGCACTCTCCTCGAATTTTTCCATCTTTAATAATTATTAAATGCCCCGTGCGAGTTTCTTACGCCGGTTCTTCTCTCAGAATTAGTTCCCGAACTGGTGGTAGGCGTCATGTAGATTGTAGATGCTCAAAAATTTTATGTAAAATTCATTTTATACAAATTTTTTGGCTAAATAATGATTAATGTTGCTGATCAGGAAAGCTTATACCTAGTTGTGGGTCGTGTGGGCTTACGGGAAAGTACACTCATTAATCTTTCTGACAGTATAAAAAAGGTTTTAAACCGACATCGAAATTAGGTTAAGGCTGGATTTAGAGGGTGATCATGAACAGGAAATCGTTACGCGAAATTGTTCACGGATTTTCTAATTGAAACCTAAAAACGTCCTAAATTATAAAAGCGAAATTACTCGCAAGTCTCAAGTTACTAAAAGCTGAATAATTTCCTGGGACTTAGGTATCCGTTTCATTCGTGAAGGTTTTTAATTTCTCAGCGATTCTGTCGCCCAAGGCCTTGATTTAATAGGGTTCGATGTTCAGCATTTTTGTGAAATATGACATTGATTTACTTGGGCATTATAACGATCGTTATAAAAATAAATTAATCCATACTAATTTTATAAATGCGGAAGTGTGTTTATCTATCTGCTTGTCTGTACCTCTTCACATCCAAACCTCTGAACTGATTTTGCTGAAAATTGGTATGGAGATATTTTGAATCCCAGAAAAGGACATAGGATACTTTTAACCCGGAAAAGTGTATGGTTCCCGAGCGATAAACGAATTTTACGCCACGAAGTTGCGGGCGTTATCTAGTATTATCTAAATCTAGTTTCTTCATCAAACTTACTTGTATTTTAGTTTTTGCGATTGTCAATCAAATACCATCAATACAAAGTAACTTCGCGTTATAATAGGTACCTAAATCAACTTTTTTTTGCTCGAAAATTAAGGATTATACCAAACTATAATTTATTCGCTAAGTTTGCAATAAATCTTTTCTGCAATTATAATCACAATTAGCTTTCAATTTTAGTATTCACATACCTATTTATTCAATTTAAATAGGCAATTTCACGTATTTTATAATATTACTAGCGACCCGCCCCGGCGTCGCATGGGTATAAAATATATAGCCATTGAAAAAATTATTAAAATCGATAGCCTATGATCCTTCACGTGGTCTACTTCTTATCTGTGCCAAATAACATAAAAATTGCTCCAGTAGTTCGCGAGATAAGCACTTTCAAATAATTTCCCGTTTTTCCCACATTCTACCAGTATAGTTCCTGAGATAAGCGCGTTCAAGTTAGCCCTTTCAAATAATTTTCCCCGTTTTTTCCACATTTTCCTCTATTTCTTCGCTCCTATTAGTCTTAGCGTGATAAAATATAGCCTATAGCCTTCCTCGATAAATGGGCTATCTAACACTGAAAGAATCATCAAAACCCGTTGCGTAGTTTTAAAGATTAAAGGGAACAAAGGGACATGAGGGAAAAAAAGCGACATTATTAATTTATAATATGTATAGATACTCGTATAGATGTCACTATATATCACTTTTTATTGTACTTATTTGTTAAAAGGTGTTTTTCTAGTGGGTGTATAAAATTAATTTCTTCGGGTTAGGGTACTTTGCACGACGATTAAGGGTTGAAGTGTTCCATAATTCAGGGTCTAAAGCTACGTCAGCATTACCCTTTTGGGTTTATGTTTGTACCCATAAATTTTAAGTACATGGGTTCTAAAATCAACCAGATCTTTCTGTTTTTGGCATGACAATCCTTTGGTTGGTGTAAACAGTAAAACCAAAAATGTGACATGAATGGCGTAAGTGAACTTTTAAAGGAACTCTTGAACATTATCTGAAAAATAATAATTAAGTGCCAATTACGTTCTTTTTAAATTTAATTGGGAATAAGTAGATAATAAGCAAAAGATGATTATGGTTAAAAGCAGTATAAAACAAAATGAGTTTTATAATAAAAATTTAAAACCTGTTAACGAGTGAGCTAATGTGATTATGGCCATAACAGTAATAGAAAGGCACGTATAACAATCAGAAGGAGATTTCAGGGATCGTCTTACGATGCTTACAGACAATGGGAAATAGCTTGGCAAAGATCCACAAGAATTGCCTAAGAGTGAAGCCACATTGCCCTGTTGCGGTGCGATGCGTCACCGCAGCGGCGTTTTTACTTTATAAAAGGTATGCCACATTGACGGAACGACGGACCGAGGATGATGTGGGACTTGGGAGGCTGAATGCGCGTTGTTCTGTCGGCGTCTCGTATTACTAGTGTCTAAACACACTAGGCCGAAGTTACGCGGCGTAAATTCCGCATGATTACGCCGCAATATATTTTAAATTACCGACGAATCCGACGACACACTATTCCGTCGCGTTCCGTCCGTATTTTGTAAACGTTTGACATTGCGGACGTAATTTACGCCACGTAACTTCGGCCTAGTGTGTTTAGACACTTACATAGTATATAGGCTGAGCACAACTTTAAGATTGGTCGAAAAAACGAGAGGGATAATATAATGCGAGCATGGTGCTCAATACATAAACGTGCCACCTGAACGACTGCCGAAATGACGACGCGTCTGACGCTACCAATAACGTAGCCCAGCGCGGGCTGCTGCCCTGATCTCTCCACAAAGAACCTCTTCTGGATTTTTTCGAGCAATATAATTGTGCGCGGCCTGTTGCGGCAAAAATTGTTTCAAACTAATAATAAAAATTAAAACAAAACCGCAGATATTTGCGATGCGATTCGCAGTTATGTGTGGGCCTATAACGTGGCATGTGTGATTCTGTTAATCGCTATGCGACAACCCAACGCAACGCACCTCAGTGTGGCCTGACTCTAAAGGCTTTGTTTGCCTGGCGTGCTCAAGAATTACATGTAGTAAAATCGAGCATGTAGGAGGCAACAACATCATAACTCGTGCAATGAACTTGCGAGGGTTTTATTGCATGTCAAGGAAACTACAAGGTCAAATGTAACTGCTACTGACGATGTAATAAACGTACTATAACCTTAACATAAGTACTACATCGAATACAGACGGAGGTGGTTCTCATAATTTCAAGCGATTTTCTTTTCTTGGAAAAACGTGCAAACTGGTCACCTGATGGAAAGTGTAGTATATTGATAAATAAAGATGGCCGCACTACCTATGAGTGGAGGCTTGGAGAATATGGCCGCCAGACGTCAGAGCTGTCGTCCACTTCTTACCGAGCCACCGCCGACAGTAGAGCGTTCAGTGATACAGTATTCTGTGTTTAATTTACTCGCCCTACAACAGCACATGAATTCTACGTTGGCGACCGTGCCAGTGCTTTTAGCAAAGGTAATGTGAAAATAATTTTCACACTTTAAATTTTAGAGGTAAACCGACAAAGCCAGCCAAAGCTTAGTGATTTCGAAACAAAAAGAAACAAAATTTCGAAAAGTATGAATTAGAAACGTTATTTGTATTTAAATCTCATAGGCCAAATTTACGAGAATAATAACAAAATCAAAATTTACTTCATAACATTTAAAAATTAGATATGGCTAAAAGTTTGGTACAAAACTTTACTTGAAATAACATTTAACGAGCACCATTGAAACGGAAGTGCGTTACCTGTTTTACTTGGTACGGGCGCACTGATAAACGCAGCCATAATCTAGTTGTTCCGGCAAACTCTCTATTGCCATATTTAAAGTATTTGAAGTTGTAGCGTAGTTTTTATTTGTAAAGAATATTATTTTACTGACGTGACTAAATAATTATATGGCGCCATTGCGGCGCGGCGTCTAGCACTGTTCCGTTGCAAAATGCATAAACAATGGTCACCGCCAGTCTCGAGTTAAAAATTCGTAATTTATTATTTACTATCACTTGTTCAAAATGCAATACAAAATGTAGACAGTAGCCGATTCCCAGACTGGCTGGTTTTGTGATTGGTACCTATAATAAGCTTAAGGTTACCACGCCAAATACATGATACAGCAATAAACCAGACACTATAATATGAATTGTTCATAGAAAAACATGCTATTTTTCTGTCTATAAGAAAAATATAATAATTATGGAAAAATGGAATGAGAATACCTAAATATTAATGTAGTAATTACAAAGTGGGTACCTGATAATTAACTGGTGTTGATGAGCCCAATTTTCTCATCACGCGACACTCGTTGTCTCTGAGTCTATATTAACACTTTCACAAGCGCCAAATTCACTGGGATATAATACGATCTTAAAAATATACTAATTAGTTCGCAAACGTAACACCATAACCGATAATCGATAGTGTTGATGATAGATGAACGGCATCATCCTATTATTATCTAACGTAGCCGTTACGAGTGTATATGCTCAGTGTTGCAATCATCGCACCCTTTAGTTTATTGAAATTAATTAATTAAATAAATTTTAATTATTAAAATATTATTGCATAATCCTAGTGAATTTAATCTGCTCAAGTTAGTAAAGTGGCATATAATCTTTGTAATGAAGTTATCTTGTCATAATATTATTATTGTAAAATTAATGATTTTACTCTTCTTTACCAAATGTCTCGTCATTACAGGAGAACTCATAGTCCGTATGTATTATTGCGTGGTAACTAGGTAAAATTAAATTGCTTTCTATCAAAAATGAGAAGTTTTAGAGGTAATTTGGTGAAAACCAGATGATACCTACAAATGCCAAATTTTTATGAAAGGCAGTTTGGGTAAAAGTCCCAACGGTAAATACCTACAAATGGCCGATTATTATAACGGGTAGTTCGGCGAAAGCCAAACGGTACCTACAAATGCCTAATTATTAGGCAGTTTTGTGAAAGTCCAAACGGTGAATACAAATGGCCCATTATTATAAGATGTAGTTTGATTAAAATAAAGATACAAACAAATGTTTAGAGGTCGTTTGAATATACAAACGGTACCTACTGATTATAAGACGAAGTTTAGTTAAAATAAAGATACCTACAAATGGTCAGAAAGTTTAAAGGTAAAAAGTAAATTAAGAAGTTTGGTTAAAATTTAAACTGGTACCGTTACTAGGTAATGGTTGAAAAGATTGGTTGGTTATAATTCCAATATATAAAGTCTACAGTAGTAAAAGTAAAATGAGGGCTGAAATCGTATGTCACTGCTGCTACTCGTGAGACCCTCGCAAAAGCAAATGGGCATAAAGAGGTCTATTATAATTTACCTGGCATAGCAGTATATGGCGAAATTATATTTTATTTGAGTGCCGTAGGGCAATTAGATAATTACTTTTATCTAAAAAGCCGTGTATTAAGATGCCAGAGTTTCAGAATAATCTATTGAATAAAAAAAAAGAGAAAAAATGCTATAGGCAACTATGTTACTTTTGATTAAATTATTTCAGAAGCCAATAGTGTAGAAACAATAAATTGCCAAGATTAAAATGTTAGCTCCCAAAGAACATTCCACGTGGTTAACAACACTATATTGTTACAAAAAACTGACATTCATCCAATATGTTTGAAATATGAATGTATTGGCCAAATTCTGCATTGTCAACCAGTAAAGATACAAAATACAATACAAATAATTTATTTCCAGAAAATACAATATACAACTTCAGATTAAGACAAATACCCACATTAGGCATAGCCTGTCCTGTGGAGCAGTATTACACATTCTCGTTACTGTCGGCAGACGACAGTTGGTTAGGTATTGATACCGGCAGCAAGAGTAATATTATTATTAATGATAAAAAATTAAGACTTCTAAATTAATAGAAAATAGTCTTACCACTTTAAAAAAAATCTACCAAATGGTAAACTTCTATGAAGCTGTTAACCCTAATATTTGTTTTGATGATATTTATTAATTTGAAACTACCGACACTAAGACACGTAAATATGAATTGTTTTAAAATCGGTTGTACACTTCGTTAATAATAATACCATAATATTGAAGTTGGAGAGTGCATAGAAAGTTGTGTTTCATTATGTTGTGTTTTATTAATAATAAAACTTGTGAATGAACCCGGAGATCAACATTCAGGTTAGATTGCTCAATTTTAAGGTTATTGCAGATGCTATTGGAGCATAATTATATATGGCGTATAATGTATATTGTATTATCTATGATTGAAGCTACCAATTTGGGTAACTATCAAGTCCAATAGTGTCCGTTAAAAAACCAAGTTGCAAATCCGGACAAAAGGTCAATGGCCTATATTATGCCCATAGTAGTTTGGGATCTTACGATTCTTTTGATAAACAAATGAAAATGTTGCGGAAAGCGACATTGTTAAAAACTGGTACAAAATTTACTTGGCCAGGATATTACAATAAAAATAGAAGTATGGAGATTAGAATTCCATGAAAATAAATTCGAAGGTAATTTTCCTTAATATATCCCCATCGATATAAGCATTCAACCGGTCTCTCGAACGTGTAACAGAGTCCTTCATTAAATAAATGAGCTAATAGAATTGGATGGGGGGAATTAGAATCTGTGTAGATATAAGGCGAGCTAATCAAGCCAATATCAGACAAAACACCCGTTACCAATTATAGAAAAACTTCTTCTAAAAAAAAATTAAAAAAAAATTAATAAATGCAAGAAGTTTCTCGAAACTTGACCTAAAAATTGTTTTCGATAACTTTAATTGGGAAAAATAGTGAGCAAAGAGTGAGAAAAAATAATATTGTTGGTGTGAAGGTAACTAACAATGGAGTAGCACAAAATTAAATTCACCCAAAATAAAGTTTAGTAGCATAGTAGTTGACATAATATTAAATAACAACTTTTATATTTTGTTATCAAGGTTACAAAATTTTTGGTACAACTTCCAAAAGACTATGGCAAGATTGTTATTCACGTTGTGACAGAGTAGTTAATTTTAGTAACTATATTGCTTTTTTTTTGGGTGCTATGAGGCTCAACATGACCTCTAATGGTTCCAAATCTTAAAAAAATATATATATATATATATATGTAAAATATAACTCGATAACGACTGAACCGATTTGGCTAATTTTAGTCTTAAAATATTCCTGGAAGTCCAAGGAAGGTTTATAAGTGACGAAGTGAACCGGGACATGTAATGTATCTATAAAGTTCCGAGTATAGACATTTGGATAAATATAAAAACTTGAGAGGTGTCAAGGGACACCCGAATGAAACGAAGTTATTTCTTATGTTCAAAAACCTGTATACATATTATACACAAAAATAATACTTAATATTAAAACGCCATCTAGTTGACGCACAGGAATAGTATCAATCTAGTATATCTATTGACGTCCAAGTATACTAACAACGCGTCGCTGTTTATTTTCAAAAACGCAATCAAGGTGACGCATAGGAATACTATAAACGCCCATGCAGGTACTAATAGAAAGTGTAGAGGTCAAATATCGTTCTGTCTAGCCCCCTTTACGCCGAAAGCGCGATAAGGAGCTTCGCTCCAATATAAGAATTTTCGATAAATATATTAATAAAACTACGGGGAATTTTTGGGAGCTTTTAACGTTTGAAGAGCTTTTGGGACTGTTGAACTATGTAGGTGATTGAATCACTAGCTTAGCAACATGGATTGAATTGATAAAACTAAATCCCAGTAAAATTTCATGTATATATTAGCTCGTCTGTCAAGCGCCCAAAATGGGCGTCTTACTCTGGAACTATTCAAAAGTAGCTATTTCTACTTTGACCACCAATTTAGTATTTTGTTTCAAATATGAAACTATAATATGTGTTTGCGCCACTAATGGCTTATTTATTGAAAATTCTAATTTTACAAAGTTGTATGTGGCCTTCATGGTAGTTTTTTGAGATCAGTGGTCCCCAACCTTTTTTTCACGCGGGCCACAAACATGTTTTGGTCTTGGTGCCGCGGGCCGGGGGTTGGGGATGGCGGGATAATAAATTCCGTTTAATGATAGTAATTGAAAATTGAAAAATTTTCGGAAATGATTTGACAGTTCGTGACAGATGAACGGATATACACATAACATGCTTTTGGCGTAAAGATCAAGCTGACGCATTTAGTGTCTTAATACGTACTGGTATTCAAAATAAGAAATTACTTAAACTATAGATGTCACTTAAGTGGCAGACACACTAAAAGAAATGTTTTCTATAATTATTACAGATACCAGTAAGTTATAACAGCGGACAATGGTCCGAAATTTATAAATGTTTATGGTTTGTACATTTTTGTAAAGATTTAAGTATTCAGATTTCCATAGTACCTATGCCTTGTGGGCCTCAACAAAATGGCAAGGTTGAAATACAAAATCGCTAAATTTAAAAAACTTCGTATCAGTCAAACTGATAAATTTTATTGGCAAAATGGTTTGTTAAAATAGTGCACCTTTTAGTTACACGAAAGTCTCTAGCAGAATTGTTTTACAGGGGTCAGCTGTTTAGAGATAAATTGTCATCAATATAATATATATAATAATTGATATTAAAGAATTTGCTGAAATGGACTCTGAAATAAAAAAAAACATTATTAAATAAGAGAGGAATTGATGGTTTCGAAGCTGTTTACTTGTAATTGATTGCAAATTGCAATGCATATTTTGAGTTTTGATATTTTAGCTCATATAATTTAATTTGTATACGCCTATACAATAAAATCTCAGAAAACGTTTGTGTGCTAAGGCTTATTATAAGGTAACTAATTTTCTCAATGATAGCACATCATGGGAACAATAAGCTGACAAACCATAGGCCGCTTGTAAATAAATGTACCACATTTTTACATACTTAAGTATAATTTAGCTTAAGTTAATTATTGTAATTTTCCACCTTTTTGGTAAAAGGTGGCCCCGTGCGAGTTTCTTACGCCGGTTCTTCTCGCCGGGTTAGTTCCCGAACCGGTGGTAGGCCTCACGTAGACAACGTTCTAAAAATGTTTAAAAAAATACTTTTTTGTAAAAGGTAGATGTAGTATATTAATAAAGATGGCCGCACTACCTATGAGTGGAGGCTTGGAGAATGTGGCCGCCAGACGTCAGAGCTGTCGTCCACTTCTTACCGAGCCACCGCCGACAGTAGAGCGTTCAGTGATACAGTATTCTGTGTTTAATTTACTCGCCCTACAACAGCACACGAATTCTACAGAAAGCAAACGGCAGACGGAGCGAAAGCCTATTAATCAAATGACACTCGAAATCTGTATAAACATATAGATTAACTAAACAGTTTAGGTTAGAATAAATTCAATTTTATGATTAATAACTTAGTTTGTTCCTAGAAAAGATAATTAAAACTCAGCACTAACGACGCGACACCATTTTTGGATGATACATTACACCAAAAGAAATATATTGAATATCGATTCACAAACGGTGGAGTAGAGATAAACTACGATAACATGGCGCGCCCCTCCAAATTACTGTTTGTATTCACAATGTGAGTAGTCACATCCTTATGAAAGAGTTTGTATGTAGTAAGTATTCAACCAATCAACCAGGTACTCGTAATATTTCACTTAATGTCACTTATTACCAAGATTTGTTGGTCAACTAATCATAACTAGCCGACCGTGCAAAACAACGCACTTCAAACGTTTTGAATTTAGGAGGGGCGCGCCATGTTATCGTAATTATCTATAATCGTTGAACATAAAGAATTTTAAAAAAATGAACATAATACCTCCTCCATTCCGGAAGTCGGTTAAAAATGTAGACTATGTGTTTATCCAGGATATCAGCTAATGGCTTGTAAAATTTTGTCGAAATCGGTTCACAAACAGCGGAGTTATCGTTGAACATAAAAAAAAAAAAAAACGAAAATAACATATCCTCCATTTTGAAAGTCGGTTAAAAATATAGCCTATGTGTTAATCCAGGATATCAGCTACCTCCTTGTAAAATTTTGTCGAAATCGCTCCAGCCGTTTAAGCGTGAAGAAGTAACAAACATACAAACTCACATACTTTCGCCTTTCGCCGACAGGGAGTCAATGACCGCTATGGCCATTTTTCGCCGAGTGATGTATAGATTTGTGAACCCAGTCCTAACTAAAGCATATTTTCATCCTTAATACACGTGTATAATCGCACTTTAGTATTTTTAGTAGTTGTTTACTAAAAAAAAATACGATAAAAAAACAATTTAATATTGTTTTTAGCTTTATTTTGCTTTTCATTTCCTTTCGACTGTGAATTTAGATTGTGAACTAAATCCACAGTTTTTTAACACTACACTAAAACTAAATTGACTTTACCGCATTCGACAAAATTGCATCAACTGTGAGTCAGATTTTCAGATGAAAGATTTTGTTAGTCAGATTTTCAGTCAGTTATCCGGACTAAGACTAGCAAACGCAAGCGATGGAATTCTGCAAAACTTAATGACTGCGACTGAATTAAAAGACTCAATTTAGATTTTGGAGAAACTATGAATATTTCGGGCCTTTGGGATACAAAATACTCTTTTTAATCCCTAATGGAAAGGATTTCTCTCTGGTTTCCATTTGGTATAAAGATTTAGTCTTGGAAAACATTTTAATCGCGAAAAAATGTACTTCCCGCGCGAATAGCTATATTATATTTTGCGCATTGGCCAATATCAATACAATATACTATAGTCAAAATAACGAGGCACATAATGTTATAAAAAGTTTTTTGCACCAACACATATAAACCCCAACACAAAAAACCCCAACACAAATAAAACCTTTCTAAAAATAGAATAATCTGCTTTAATTATAACCAAAAAATCTCAATCTAAGCATAAAATTAAAATGTCCGAATGTTTCTTTGGGTCCACAGAAATGACGGGCAACATTTATCGCAACGTATTGAGATCAAAACCTTTGGCCTTTTTGTGAAAAGAATATTATAATTTCGGTAACCCTCACTATGACCCTTATTATTAAAATCTTATGAATAGACCTTTATAATACGTTGTAGGTATTATTTTGGACTGAGGATTTATCAGGGGATTTTAGAAAATGCTGTTTAGATGTAGACCGCATCTTAGTTGGGCCAAAATCTTGGTTTGACAGACTATCTATGCCGAGTAAAGATGTAGTAGCAATGTTAAGATTGCGCTCCGGTCACATTCCATCAAACGTTTTTAAATTTATGATGGCTAAGGTTGATTCACCAAATTGTGCATTATGTGGAACACCTGAACATGTACAACATGTATTGATGGAGTGTGGTCGGGGCAAATCTCGACGTAGTAGCCTCGGTTATGATATTTTAGGAAACATAGGAGTTTGTAATAGTTTTCTATCCTCACCTAATTCAAGACAGGGCCCGAATTTACCCGAATTTTAAACCCTGCGTGGTTTCCGTGGTACAGCACTTTGTTAAATATTGTATTTGTTTAGATAAGTAAATAAACGATAAACGATAACAACAATTCTACTAGACATATATTTTGATTTTATTGTAAGTAGTATTTAAGTATCTTACGTTGTAATTTTATATTTTGTTTCATAGGGGTGGCATAGTCGGTCACCGACAAAACCTCTTTAATAAATAGATTAAAAAAAAATTACATACCAGATACCTACACCTACCTTTTGCCGCAATCCTTTATCGGACTTAGCCTGTTTCACCACTTCCTGATAAAGTGCCGGATAGTCTATCCACAACTTTTTTGACAGATTCTCCATACTCTATCTGTCAAATTAAGTGGTGGACAGCCTATCCAGCACTCATCAGGAAGTGGTGAAACAGGCCCAAATGTATATTTATTTACTAAATTTCATGTAAATGTATTCATATTTTTTTAGACGTATCAAAGCGGTAGGTCAAATACATACACACATTCGCATTATTAATGTAGTAGGTATATTAATTAAAGGTTCTAAGCAAAATGTTTTTAGCAAAATACCTTAGAACCTTTAAATATACCTACTTTAATCCTTCAAGCCCCATAAGAACACCGGTGATCGCGACAACAATAGAATACAATAGCATTTCCAAGAATCCGTGATCGAAGGATTAAATCCGAGGTATGCTACTGAGCGAGTGATACTGATATTCCAAAGCCAGTACCAGAGTGAAAACATATTGCTGACGTAAGCGAGCTCTGAAATTCTTAATCCGTAAGACGGTGAAAAGTGTTTTTCTTTAATCTCACGTTAAGTCGAAGCTTTATTATATTGGCTTCCATATTTCTACTCGGGCTCGCTATAACTTGAAAAGTTTTTAGTGCAGAGAAAATTCCGCGAATCCACATCAAACCTAAGGAACCGACTTTTCCAGTGGTAAATGGTAATATTATATTTTAGTCAATCGGTCTAGTAATTTATGATACTATTCTAGGACTTATTAATATAATATGATTTTTTTGTTAATTATGTTATTATTTTTTATGTTTTCCAGAGTGGAGGAGTGATGTTCTCACCGCTGGGTCGTCTTCGGGTTGCGCAGGCAGTGCGGAAACAGGTAATTGTTATTTTAATTACCTTTTTAACTTAAACTCATACTATAATTACTTCAAGGGAACAGATGAATATCATTTACAGTTTTCAAGTTAACATTTTTCATCTCAAATACGAATTAATTGTTAATGTAGCACAGATGAATGTTTGTCCTTCTTTAGAAGCAAGCCTTGGTTTTTACAATAAGTAGGTAGGGATATGGTCAAAAATTTTAAATAGTAAGTAAAGGTAACGCACTCATACCTACTAGGAAAGAGATCGTAACGGTATCGCCTCTACCCATTATGTGTTACCGAAAAACTTATGGCTTGCTGACTGACGCTGATACAAAAGTGTGTCTGTCTTCACGGCCACCGCTGAACTTATTTTCTGACATTTGGTATATAGGTACTTTAAGCCTCGGAATGGATAGGATACTTTTTATCCCGGAAAAATGTACGGTTAGCGCGATAAACCAATTTCGGCGCGACGGTGTTTGAGGCATCAACTAGTCTTAACATAAATCGTAAAATGTACGCTAGAATCCGTCGATCACCAATTCCTGGAAATCTTTTGTTGTCGCGGCCCATATGGGCCTTACGGGGCTTGATGGGTTAATAAATTTTTATAGCTAAACTCAATTCCATCTAATTCCAGATAAGCCAGATCCCAGTGCTCTCATCAGAAGCGACACCACTACAAGCGCCGCTGTGCTACCAGCTGCTATGTCCACCTTTAGCACCACTACCGGCGTGCGGGCCCTGTGAGATACCACCACCACCATACGCAGTTTACCCTCTACCTTTTGACAGTAAGTAGTCTATGATGCGTCACGAGCACAGCTGCCAGTAGCTTGGTCTTGCTACCAGCTGCTGTGTCCACCTTCAGCACCGCTACCTGCGTGTCCATGGACCTGTGAGATACCGCTACCTCCATACGCAGTGTACCCTCTATTGACAGTAAGTTGTTAAGATTATTAAGCTATATTTAGAAAAGAATATATTTTTTTCTTACTATTCAATACGTCTTATGCGGTAACACCATGGTCTCGATACTTCTGGGTGTACTCTCTACACCTTGGCAGTAACTTTTCACAACGTCAGAACTTGCTATCAGGAATAAAATTCATTCCCATACTAGTATGCTCTGCGCAACCTCCGAGATAGAAAGTGAGTGTTGTTCTCGTTCGATTACAATGGATGACCCAATATTCCTTCCACGACATTCCTTAAAATTCCTCTGAGATTGCAAACATATTATTTTTATACAATTTTATTTGCATTCGACCTTACTTCTTTTTCGAATCAAAATCACACTACCGGCTACCTCTATACCATCACAACAACTATATTCAAACACTCATCATGTTTTCAACCTCTCTTCCAGCGACCCCCATCTACGGTCCGCCGCAGTACGCGCTAGTCCCCGCGCCGTACTCCGCGTGCTGCGAGCCATCCTGCTGCGCCGACAAGCCGCGCCTGCCGCCGCCCCTCCACCCCGCCTTCATCTACTGATGCCTGTGAGAACACCCACGTCTAGTAAAATTCCGTTAGCCTGACTTAGAATAACCCCATGTAAAGTAAAAGAAAATCAAGGCTCAATTTCACCAACGACTGTTAAGGTACAAGATGGAAGCCGGCTACATGAAGTTGCAGCAGACGACGTGTCGTCGCGACAAGTCTATGTATTTCTATGAATGTGTCGCTAGCTTCGTGTCGCCAGCTGCGCAGGATATTTCATTGAAATAATACAAACCAGTAGTGTCGCGACGACACGTCGTCTGCGGTTGCTTCATGTCATCCGCTCCTAACCAGCACCTTTAAAGTAAATGCCTGAATAAGTATCACGTTACCTCTTTCGTTTTTCTTATGAATGAAAGAGGAGACGTGATTTAACAAGCTGTTAACACTCACAGACGTTGGTGAAATTGGGCCTAAGGCTGTTTCCACCAGAGCTAAGCTGCGAGGAATGGGTTTTAAGATCCAATAGAATCGCTGCGATGAGTGAAGTTAGGCAAATAATGAATGTGTCCTTGAGAACCAATGGTCTTAAAGACGTATTCATAGAAATGCAGCTTAGCTCAACTTGGGTAGAAACACACATGGCACAGAAAAAATATGCTTACAAAGGAACAGCTAGAAGACGACCATTATACTAGCATAGCACACGTACGCTATGTACCCACTGCCCAGTAAGTGCACACTTTGTGCTTGTAGTAATGCAATCGATTTGACAGTTTTCTAGTTGTTTCTATGAAAGTGTACAGTTTTTATTATATGTTACGTTTACTCGCGATAATAAGTGGCCTGGTATTACGGTACAGTAGCGGCAGCTATAACTACTACTGAATAAGCACTGTATCAGTGTAAACATAGGTAGCATCTAGTCGTAAACGCCAACTACTGTATTAATAATAATAATATTATTTCAGGCAATAAAATACAGCCCATATGAATTATTAGTAGATTAGTAACAATTTTTCCTTAAACTTATGTTAGTAGGTTAGTTGATAATTAATTATTTATAATTTTTATTACTTAATTATAATTGCTCGATACTACATAATTAAATAATTATCATGCACCGTGCTACAGGCGCATGAAGCCAAATCCAGTGCCTGAGCAGTGCAGAGTCCCACCTGTCCGCAAACGCCCTCAGGATGCTGTTGGTGCTGTCCCGACACCTCGCCATCAGTGAGGCGCTACGCTTCCTGATTATGGCAAAAAAGTCATCTACATGCGCCTCGGCCAGCATGCCCGACGCACTGCAAAATTTCGGCAGCCCCATCGGCACCCTGAATGCGTTATTGTACTGTACTCTCAATGCATTATATGACCTCTGCGTATAGCTGGTCCACAGACTACACGTGTAAAAAGATTGGCAGTACGCTTTAAACAAAGTAACTTTAACGTCTCTGCTACAGTGTGTAAATCTGCGGGCCAGCATATTACATCTGACTGCTAATGCCCTAAAAAAATTTTAGTTTGTTATTATTTTTAGCAATATTCCGCGAAATTATTTCGCGGAATATTGCTAAAAATAATAACAAACTAAATTTTAAGCTATGGATTTCCGCAAAGTAACGCCTGATTCCATTAACTGCTAATGCCCTTCTCTCACGCTTAACTTAATGTCAACCACTTCCAATCACAAGAAATTTTGTAAATCTGATTGCAATTTTATTTTCCTAGTCAGGCTTTTAGTCATTATAATATTATTATTATGGGCATGTTACATTATAAAATACATTTATGTATATTCATCTATGAGAGATCCTAGATAGCAGATAATAATATAAAAGTAATTCAAAATACCGACAATGTTAGTTATATTTAAATTATTTACAAAATATAATAAGTATGTGTTCCCAGTCGAAATCTCGGACACATTACGAGTAGGTTGTGTAGGTGAAAAAATACGTTTATGTGCCTGGTATAATTTTCTAAGCATAAAGATATGACAGATACTCAGACAACTGAGTACAGACGTAGCAATATAAGAAAGTGATAACTTTAACGAATCATTATAATAATATACTAAGGCCGGGCAAACTACGCCTCGCCGTGTGACACTGTCACATACTCGTGTACACACACATGTAAGAAAACTACGCCTTTGCTAAGCAGTGTGGTTTTGTAACGTCAGTTGCTTACACGCGCTACATGTTAACCTGCCTAACTTTCTAACCGACATCCAAAAAAAGGAAGTTCTATGTTCGACTGTGGATATTTTTTGTTTGAAACCTCTTGATATTTCCTTCTAAGCTGCTGTATAGGATCTTATCTTTATGCCACCATTCCCTTCGATCGTGCTCAAGTAATTTCTATCCGTCAAGAGTTGGCAACACCGCTGAGGTAAAGTGATGTAAGTGTTCAGATATTTGAAGGTTTTTGAAGTTTTTGTCTTTATCTATTCTGGTTGTATCTGTCTCTAGTTGTAGTTTGGTGTGCTATAGTCGGGGCGCGGATAACGGAGAAATCCAATGTTCATTCGCTATCTCTTTTACTCACACGATAGCTCAGCGACTTCACAGATACGCAATATTGCGACGGTTAAATTCGAGTGTGTGAAAGAGACGGAGTGGCAGGTCAATGACTGAATTTCTCCATCATAAGCGTCCCGACTTTATATTATGCAGATGAATTGATATATTAAGATGAACGCTTGTTAAATTATTTGGATTATAATAAGACTTTTGGCCGAGTATTTAAACAGTGCTTAAATTGCTGTACATCTTTGTTATTCTGCCAAGAAAAGAAAGAGATAGCAGACGATCAAGGGTTTAAGTAGTGTTTAAGTACTCGGTTTCTCGTCATACTTTAGTGATGGTATTATTATAAAGCGTATATCTTCAAAAGTAGCTAAGTATCGTTTAAGCCATTAGGCGTATAATATTTCGATATTTGCCTTTACAACTTGTATTTCAATTTCAAATTGTTACATCTATCATAATCATTATAAAATGGTCTAAAAATTTAAACATCAGTATTATTAGTTGAACAAGAGGAAGAGCGTTATATATCCGGTCGTTAACCCCGCAAGGATTCGTATATTGACCTCTGACTGCTTATCTCTTTCACTCACGCGAAACTACCATCTTCTCATAGCTTGTTAATTGTGTGTGAGAGGGAGAGACTAAGGCGAGGTCATTGTACGAATGTCTTCGTGTTTCGTCACTGGACTATTAGAAGGTGCCGTGAAGAAAATATACTGCGCCTGTTCTGATCCCTCTTGCCTTTATCTATCTCAGAGGAGAATCAAGATTATTTGTATAGGCTTTAAAAGTACCTACCACAGAATCGCATAAAATGGCACATATAATAGACCATGGGTAGGTTTCTAGCGGAAAATTATATCGCAAGATTTTTTTCGTGTACAAAGTCCTAGCAATATCTAGTTGTACAATGTTATTATTATACCTCAATATTATGATAATTTAATAACCGACTTTACCAACGCCTGGTAAATTTAATTGATGAATCATGTTGTCTCTCTCATTTCTCGTAGTGAAGAAAGAGAAGACATGATGTTTATATGCGTTGGCGAGATCGGGAGTAAGGTTTGTTGACTTTGCTTGTTATCCTTATGAAGGATTTGTTTAAAAATAACTACCCAATAGGTTTATTAGAACAGAGAAAGTGTATTTTGTATAATTTTGTCGTAACAGCTATTGAAAATTTATTGATCTGGGTCCAAATCATATTGTGCAACAATTTGCAAATTACTTTATATTGTTTGATAGATTGTGTTGTTGTTGCGGTGGTAGAAGCTGCCGATTCGATTTGCTGAAGTTGATAATGTTGAGAATACCATAAATATTTTAATATCATGTTACTTGCATCTAATGACATAATGTTTTCAAGAAAAAGTATGGGAGCTTTTGGCACGACCATGATTTACTACATGTAAAAACATTTAAGAAGAAAAACAAAAGTCAAAAACAATTTAACTGTCGCTTATAAAAATGTGGGTCAAAACTCAAAAAACATGTAATAAGCTATATTTAAATAAGGACAATGACCCTATAGCTCGTTGATTCCATGTTATGGCTGTTACCTAAAGTTCTCTTGATTATATTGTAAAACGTTATAGGTGAAATTAATTTTAAAGATTTTATATAAGTATAATGTTCACTTCACAATAACATTTATTCTATAGCTCGATTACCGAACGAAATTCGGACATTCACCTATCACTGTACTTCCCTACTAGACAAGTGGTAAGCGATTATCGTCAACGCCAGCAAAATGTAAGCGATTTGACATAAGTCATCGCTTCGCTAGCGAATACTAATGTCAAACCCACAGAAATAAATCAAGATCAAACCCATACATTTTGTTGGCGTTTACGATAATCGCTTGCCACTTGTCTTTTGTATTCTAAAGCAAAATATCGCTACTGCATTTTGCATGCCTATGGAAACGAGATTGTTAAATAATATGAGTTCGCGAGTAAAGCGTCTCCCAGACAGACGCGACCTGCGGTAGCGGTGGCGCTGGCGGTCAGTTGGATGACTTGGCCACGTGGCCGCGTGTGTCTGTATCGTTCCTAGAACTCTCAAGTCATCCAACTGACCGCCACCGCAGGCCGCGTCTGTCTGGGAGACGCTTAAGAGAGGCAAGTAGGGATAGGTCCATTGACCTATCCCTACTTGTCTTCCCTACTTATCCCTTTGCCATTGCAAATAATTGTCGTTCGGCGACCGGACTGTAGGAAGATCGATCTACTTCATAAAGTATACATACACACAGTGCAATATCATCTAAAAATGTGATTGTTGTAGAGGACACTGTCCTGATACCAATATCTATGTAAGTGGTAGATTCATAAAAATATTCTACTCCGGATGAAATAATACTTCGTCCGGATGAAAAACAAAAAAAAATATTCTAGGACCAACCGGCGATACCCCGAGCGATTTGAATTTTATAATTATTTTATGTTAGGCATCTTCTGATAATAATATACTTAGGCGTCGATAAATATATTTTTGCTTAAATTATTCCAGTGTTACTCGTGAAAGAATAAACTTAAAGCTTTTAGACTTTGATTATATAAAATTTTAAAATATATTCGGTATAAATCCTACTATAGATTCTATCAAACCATTTATCGAACGTTACCTAAATCACACTAAGTTTATAAAGCATTTAAATTAAGAAATGTTATTAAATGTATTCTAAGAACGTCTTCTAGAACTTTTAAAGTATCAATGTTATAGCATATAGGTTTATATAGATATGTGGTATAGTGTAAGTCTGATTCAAATCTGCCTTTGCACATAAGCTTCGTTTCTATATTATGTTGTAATGTTTTGGAATAAAGGTGTTTTAAGCCTGGCAGTATACTGTCTACTGATAACTGGAGTAAGGATTTCAAACATAATGCATTGTTAGTTCACATAAATCATTGATCCTTAAAAAAATCAAGATCAAACATCCTTTTGGTGTACAGTATATCATGCCAAGCAAGATAACTCCTTTATAAAGTCATCTTTAATGCCATCGTATTGCATCAAAAGACAAAATGTGTAGTGTAACTGAAAACGCTGTCAATTTGTTATCTTGGACTTTTTTAAACTATTGTAGGTTAAGTCTAGTATTAAGCATTTAATTTGTTGCTCAAATTATTATTTGTATACGTTTATATAATTATTATAGTATTTCTTTTAATGATAATAAAAATCTATAGTATTTATTTCATTAAATTCAACTACAGCATAATTTATTGTGATATCAATTTCAAATTGGTTTATAGGTACTAATATTTACTTCAATTAAATTAACTGTATCTACATTATGATCTACTTAAGCTACTAAATGTATTACATTTTCATTAACGGCAATGGCCTAGAGACTTTCTGCCTAACATATCGAGTATAGATCAGAATAGTTGTCATTCGTATAGACGTACACTGAGTACATTATGTGTGGCTATGTAAATAAATTTAAACTATATACTCTTATATTACAAAGTGAGATTTCACATGTTTGGCGGTATCATTGCTTTTGTAGGCATCTATATTTTATTGTTAAGCTACAATTTAATTTATTATCTTTTAATGCTATTTTATGATCGAGTATTATTTGCGAACCAGATGAAGCTTATGATGAAATTAATTTTCAGATATTATCGAATACTTTAGTTTGGACAAAGGGATGAACTAAATTAGCATTAATAGAAGTAGCCGTCCTGTTATCGGTCGTGGGACCCTGTTAGGAGAAGATTTCTAACCTATATCAGTCAAAAGACATAATGTACAGGGACAATGACAATATCTAAGAGTTGTTAGGAGGTTCTATGGTACGATGGGATTTCAAATTCTGCGTTGTTTCGTTGTACGCTGCCGATTGTGATTTGTTTTTACCAAAATATAAGTATTTCGCTGTCAATTCTTCTCGTGCATCGTTCGAGCGCTTACCGTTGAAAGTTTTTGATACCTTTACATATTTAAAACTAATTATTTTAAAAAATATAACAGTTGTTGTCTACGTAGACTAAATGTTGACTACTTCTAAGGCGAAGTTCGAATGGTTTGAAATATTTTTGTAAAACAATATATCGTCGATTATAGTATTACAATAGCGTAACATCGAATCTGTTGTAATTAGGTTCGCTACAGTTTTTATTAGAGGAACAGAAGAATTGACTAGACACGATCACTCATCCACACGCCTCCGTGGCGCAGTTGTTAAGTTTAGCACTACACAGATCATCAAATCTTCCTTGGCCTCCGAGGGCTGTGTATTTAAACGAAGTAAGCATATACCCGTAGTATTATCTGTGTGTAGACCTACATGTATATTCCATATTCTATGTGTACTTATCGTAAGTATTGTAGTATTACTTGTGAGATTACGATTGTGATTGTCGTGGTATTACGCACATAAATTTACTATACGAATTAATTAAGTATTTTTATCATTACGAGTATCGACCGCAACACATCGACCGTCGGCGGTCGGTGCAGCGCTATCATCGAATGTATCTGTAGATGATTGTTGATTGTTATCGTAATATATTACATTATTGTCTAGTTATATGTGATATTGTTATTGAAATAATAGATATTTTAAACCGCTAACTATAATTCTATATTCTCCTTGTTGACTTATGTGTATAGGCTAATTCCTCGATTGTATGGGATTGTATTGTGATCGCTATGTCGTCGGATGGGGTATGGTATATGGGGTGAGAATTCTCATATCCCATAATATAATATTATTCACCCTGCCCCATTAGACCTTGTAGCCTATCAACTCTGTGTCACTTATTTGATAATACTATATGTGATTAATTAATATCTAGTTCTAGAGTATTGCTAGACACATGTGGTTGCTTCTTGTCATATCAACCATCAATCGATCATTTCAGATTCAGATTATGAATCTGTCTAGTCCTACGATACTTTGTTGTCTTCTTTCTTATTACTTCTTGTTGTTATGGTTGAAACCACGAGATGTCATAAAATTTCATTAAGACGAAAATGAAGTTTTGCTCGTTTTGTGACTTGGGTCATCGTTGTATTTGTTAATCTATAAAAATTTTCAAATTATGATCATGCTTAATATTTTCATATATCACGATACTTATAAGAATCTTCAGCTATACGGCATATTGTGATTTAATAGACAAATTCTATCAAAGCTATTTGTATTTTCCCTGTATCTAGAGAGACACCTACTTAGACAATAGAGTATTTGGTACAAAGTATAGTTTAGGGTTCATTAGATATATTATTATTTTCTGCAACAACTTTTACGCAAAGTTTTTTTTTTAATATTTTATTCTGCTGAAAGAGTAAGGACATTTTTTGAGCATTTTTGTTTTATTTTTCCATTTTTTGTCACAAAAACGCTTAGTATACCTTGTCTTAGTGAATTTAGTTCTTAATTATGTTGGCCCTATTTAAATTTAATTCCACTGCTCACCTTTCAACATGGCTTTGAAAACACATTTATTCATTACAAGGCTTATTACCAAGGGGCCTAATTCTAACGCAAATTTCGTTTTAATAATTATTGTAGGTTGTCTTCCTCGCACACACTCGCTGTGTCACGTGTAAGTGAGACAACTTTTGATTGAGAACGAAGTTATGAGAATCAAGCCACTAGCCATTTTCATGCCTTGAAAGCACTTTGCCTCGAGAGCACCGACGGGCACTTTTGATGTCTTACGTGCCTGCGAAGCGTGATTTGAGGCAGAGAATTAGCCCCTGGCCTTTGCCACGACTTTGCGGCGGTGCAGTTGCGTTGTGCTCGTCGCGAAATTCGAGTCATTGGCCTTATAGAAATTATTTTTGGGAGCTTTTATGAATGTCTGCTGCGCAAAATCCTCTATACGTAATTAGTCTCATCGATACATATAAGAGTACAATAATATGAAGCAATAACATTGATAAGCGTAATAAATTAATTATAATTGAACTTTGTTTTATTTGTTCCTATTTCTTTTCAGATAAAGACGAAAGATTCAGATTATCACACAGTTATTATAATATTGAAATGATTATTTTTAGGGTTCCGTACCCAAAGGGAAAAACGGGACCCTATTACTGAGACTTCGATGTCAGTCCGTCTGTCCGACCGTCCGTTCGTCTGTCTGTCTCCATGCTGTATCTCAAGAACCGCTATAGCTAGACTAATGAAATTTTCACAAATTGTGTATATCTGTTGCCGCTATAACAACAAATACTAAAACAAAATAAAATTGATTATTAAGGGGGGCTCCCATACAACAAACGTGCTTTACATTCTAGTTATAATTAAAACGGGACCACAAGCATGATCTTTCATCTTGAACGTAATCTTAGCGGTAAAAGCATATTTTAATACGGGCTATAATATCCATAAAAGCACTTGAAAAATACATGCTTCCATACTAATAAATATTATAAATGCTAAAGTGTGCCTGTCTGTCTGTTACTTCTTCACGCCCAAATCTCTGAACCAAATGTATGGAGATACTTTGAGTCCCGTTCTTTATACCACGTCAGTCTGGCCCCGTGGTAAGTACTTGAAGGACTTGTGTTACGGGTACCAGACAACGGAAATATATTTAATACTTTTATAAGCTATACATATATATTTAAGATTTTTATTATATGATACACGACATATTTAATACACATCCATGACCCAGGTATTTTTTTAAACTTTTTGTTCTGTCGGCGGGATTTGAAACTCGCGACCCCTGGCTTGAGCTACCGACAGCCCACCCACTGAGCTACAGAGGTCGTCAGTTATATATAGTATAGTATAGTTTGAGAGTTGAGTATGGAAATAGTTTGAGAGTGAGAGAGAGAGAGAGGAGAAAGACATAGGATACTTTTTATCCCGGAACAACAATTTTTATGTAACGTAGTTGCAGACGTCATCTAGTATTTTATGAATTCCTAGATTTTCCAAACCACCAAAATTCGCTTATCGCGATGGAACCGCACATTTTACCTGAATATCAAGTATTCTATGTCCTTTCCCGGGACTTAAAGTGGATTATGGAGATCCATGCTTATGAGATATACGTGGGAGAGCCATGCTTCGGCACGAATGGGCCGGCTCGACCGGAGAAATACCACGTTCTCATAGAAAACCGGCGTGAAACAGCGCTTGCGCTGTGTTTCGCCGAGTGAGTGAGTTCACCGGAGGCCCAATCCCCTACCCTATTCCCTTCCCTACCCTCCCCTATTCCCTTCCCTTCCCATCCCTATCCTCCCCTATTACCCTATTCCCTCTTAAAAGGCCGGCAACGCACCTGCAGCTCTTCTGATGCTGCGAGTGTCCATGGGCGACGGAAGTTGCTTTTCATCAGGTGACCCGTTTGCTCGTTTGCCCTTTATTTCATAAAAAAAAAATCCATACCCAACAAAATCGGTTAAACGGTTTGGGCGTGAAGAGGTAACAGACAGACAGACACACTTTCGCATTTATAATATTAGTACGGATATGGAAGTAAGGATTAGTTTATGCACTTAAGAAAGGTTGTAAAAACGAGGTGTGGACACGACTAGATAAGATCAGTTAACAATATTATTAACACGCCACAACAAGCCTTTAACCAGTAGCGCTAGCACGCCGACCAGCGGAAATGCAAAAGTATGGACAAACTGTGGAAATAAACCTAAGGTGCCGTTCCGATCTTTACCGCGGCTAATCGCGACCGACAAAAATTTAATTAAAATGCCACTTTATGACAGACTATAGTATATGTCATAATGTAGGATATTATTTCAATTTTTAGGACTATAGTCTGTCATAAAGTGGCATTTTAATTGAATTTTTCGGAACTAAAAAAGATCGGAACGGCACCTTAAGTTTATCTCCACAGTTTGTAACTATAGTCTGTCATAAAATGGCATTTTAATTGAATTTTTCGGAACGAAAAAATATCGGAACGGCACCTTAGGTTTATTTCCACAGTTTGTCCATACTTTCGAATTTCCGCTGGTCGGCGTGCTAGCGCTACAGGGGTAGAATTAAAGCCTTGTGGGGAGAAAAAATGTAACAAACTAACTTTTGCCTTTTAAAAGTTCCTTTTTAGGGTTCCGTAGTCAACAAGGAACCCTTATAGTTTCGGTCTGTCCGTCCGTCTGTCTGTCTGTCTGTCTGTCTGTCTGTCTGTCTGTCTGTCTGTCTGTCCGTCCGTCCATCCGTCCGTCCGTCCGTCCGTCCGTCCGTCCGTCCGTCTGTCTGTCTGTCTGTCTGTCTGTCTGTCTGTCTGTCTGTCTGTCTGTCCGCGGTTTGGCTCAGAGACTATAGGACCTACAAAGCTGTAATTTGGCATGAATGCACATATCAACGATGCCGACAAAATGGTACATGAAATCTTAAAAAAAAAAAAAAATTTTGGTACCTTCCCTACACATCAAGCGGGGGTGATTTTTTTTTTGTTATCGTTGGATAGGTTTTTTAAAAATATTATGAGTATTAATAGATCATTTTCCAATTTAAGGATCCGTTTGTGTTCAGTTTTAAAGTCGAAAATTCCAGTGTTCCCCCCCTTCTACCAGCTAAACGGTTGCTTCTGGAAATGTGAAAAAATTCACGGGAGAAGGAAATATACTGAATTTAAAAGGAAAACTATCACGGCTAAGAAGACTTCATAATTTATATAGTCGATCAACTAAAAAAAATTATTCAGCGGAGTACAAAAGGAACTTTTCGTTCAAATTCCTTTGAAAGTAACTGATATGATGTTGTTAGTAGTGTAAATTAAGTTATAAATGTACAATGTACATTCATTGACCATACAAAAATTTTCAAAAACTATCGGTACTACGGGACCCTATATTGCACGTGGCCCGACACGCAGTTGGCCGGTTTTTTAATATAATATAATATATAGTCCTCTTTATCGATTATCGACCGATTAAGCATTGTTTCCTTCCTTCTTTAATATTTCCTTATCAAAATGTTAATTTTTTTTAAAGCCCATTGATTTAAGTGCGGCCATAGGAGCATTTGTAGGTATCACGCCTCTCAGTCATGACGTCTGTAAGTCTCTCAAAATCTTTAAACCTATTTTGATGGGTGCGGATTATTTTTTATCTTGAAAAATTGTCTCACGCACGATTTCAGCACACAAAATCGGAAAACATTCAGTAGTTACTACTAACTACTACTACTAAACATAATGTACAGTTCGACAAGGCTGTTTATGAACGTGGCGAGAAAAGGATCTAACGCTTCTATCATACAAAAACGTCATTTTTGACAGTTCTCCTTTACATATCATTGACATATTCATTTAAAGCCTTGTCGAACTGTAAAGTTGTTACTACTGTGGCGAACGGCCTAATGACAGGCCGTCTTCTAACTCTTCTTCTCCCTCTTTCTATGCTGTGCAACGCACACCACACTTCTAACTAATGATATAAGGGTCGTTCCAATATACAAAATTTAAAGCTAGTGACACATGATTACACAGGAATCCCATTCAGCTAAAATCAGTTTTCAAATGGTGAATATTCGAATTATCAGAATAGGAACCCAACCATGTAATTGTAAGGGCAGTTACACAAAGATACACCCTACGAGTTGCACTCATTGGAATACATCCAGATTTAAATTGAGTACGATGGATCAGATGCGGTAATTTTTGACCGACTTCCAAAAAAGGTGGAAGTTGTATGTTCACTGTTCAGCTGCACATAATATGTAGTTTTATTTTTAACTTTTCATAACATGATTTTAATGAAACATTTGAAATGCAACAATTCCAAATTTTTGCTTGCATTTCCTATATTAAAATTGATTTTTGTTAAAGTACGTAGCACCTCCATCGTGGGAATCGCAGACACAATAGATTTTCAATTGTTATGTGGCAGCCGGCTGCCGCTTGGGGATTGATGGGTTAGTAATAATAATTAATTTTAGAACCAGGCTAACTGCACAAAATTTTGTATAGTGACAAAGCATATTATTAGGCTTATAAAATAAATTTTAACATCATTCGAGGGATATCAGTAATAAAAATAAATAATAAGCTGTTCCTCTTTTTGCATAATTAGTGGGCTAGTTTTTAAGAACTAGAAATTAAGAAAATAGATTACACCAATAAAATAGGTGCCTTGCAGATAAATTCTCGCCAACTAGTTTTTTTGTAATATCTAGGAGTAACTATTCAATAAAGAAGAGAAAGAGCGACACGGCCCGACTCTTACGCTGTGTTTCCACTGAAGCGGAGCGGAGCGGAGCTTAGCGGTGCCCGAATTGACCAATCACCATGCTCGAAGTCTTCGCTATCATTCCGCTGGAATAGCACGATTGGTCAATCGGGCACCGCTAAGCTTCGCTCCGCTTCAGTGGAAACGCAGCCATAATATTAAGCGCTGTACCACATCCAACACCCAGTTTCGTAGCTCCAAGCTTCAGTCGAAATTATTAGAGCGTCGAGGAGTTCCCGGCGATGTAAATTGTCAAAAATAATATTAGTAATTTACGACAGTGACCACCCTGCCTTATATTACGATACGGTGACCACAATCCACGGATTTTATAGGATATTTGGTTTGTTTTCAATAAAAATTAAGAAATACGACACAACCATTTTTTACAAACTAAAAATCGAACTTTGAGTTTTGAAATGCTTCTTCGTCTTTTTAGGGTTCCGTACCCAAAGGATAAAAATGAGACCCTAATACTAAGACTTCGATATCAATTGTGATTTTTTTACCATAAAATATTCACAAAATATTCTCTTGTATTTATAATTTCATAATAATTAATAATTAAATTTAAATATTGCAAATATGTCGTAAAGTTTTCAGCAATAGAAAAGGGATACGTTTTAGGGCCAACATTCACCGAACACTTCGAAATTATGGATCTTAAAAAACTCTAAATGTAAAAACGTAAGCATAACATAAAAGATACAAGCTTTTCGACTTTTCTGGAATATTCAAGATTGGGAGTAACTCTTAATTATTCCAGAAGTTGAATATTCCAAAATTTGCAGTGAATTAACGTCGTTCACCTCATTATAATTACGCCGCAGAACCGATTGAGATAACATTTAATATGGAGATAATTGAGTCTTGGGAAAAGATAGGATATATTTTGTGGAAAAATAATGTACGATTCTCGAGCGATAAACTAATTTTTTTTGGCAAAGTTGCGAGAAAAATGGTTGTCATGTATGTGGGAGAATAAGAAATATTTTTAATTTTAATTTATAAATAATTACTTCCGCAATAGTTTTGTGGGATAGTCAATTGATATTTGGATAGTCAGTTGAGTTGATGGATAGCCAGTTGATACGTCATAGACGAACACGCCTCTCCCCCACTCGGTTCTCTTCCCCTTCTATCCCCACAAGTTTATAAAAAGGGGATGACTTATTATCGACAGATCAGATGTTGTCTGATTTTGGGCACGGCAAGATGTTGCTCTGAACTGTCTTTAGAATAACTTAGAAATATATTATCTGGTAAGTTGTTCTATGTTTGAAGTATAGAATACATATTTTGTTTATTTGTGATGTCGTTGTTATTTTAATAAATTTTTTGTTTTATATATTTTATGTTTCTTTTATTTTTCTCCTATATGTATATAATATGTTGTAATTCATAATATAAAAATTAATATTTGTAACTAGATGACGCCCGAGGGTCATGTGTCACTAGTTGCGGGTCCATGTTGGATGCAAGTAGCAGGAGATCGGTCATCTTGGCGTTCATTGAGAGAGGCCTATGTCCAGCAGTGGATGAACATAGGCTGATATGATGATGATGAGATGACGCCCGCAACGACGGGACAACAGACGGGACCGTATATTTTTCTGGGATAACAAGTATCCTAATATGTCCTTTTCCGGGACTCAAAGCATCTCCATACCAAATTTCAGCAAAATTGGTTCAGCGGCTTAGGCGTGAAGAGGTTACATACAGACAGACAGATAGACAGACACACCTTCGCGTTTATAATATAAGTAAGTATGGATATCAATTACGCCATCTTATTTTGATACAAAAATGTCCTCTAATCTCCGATATCATGGTCACCGTCAATGTAAATAGTCAATTTAATCCTCATGGATCCTCGGCTCGATTGTGTCGAGATTGTATGATGTATAGCATATCCTTCTACTTTACATTTTAAATACTTACATGATTCAAGTTTGGGAGAAATCTGAATCACATACATATCTGCGACGAACTGTGTTAGAATTAAAACATTGAAGTCTACGAGAAGTTTGCAAAGAGTCATCAGTATAAATTAATATTATGTTGATGTCTCTAATAAACATAAATGATGTGACATAGGTATATCTTAGTCGTCCGCTGCAAAAAAGTTGCTTATTTACATTTAGATACTAAATTTTATGCAAGTTGCATTACATTTAGATACTAAATGTAACTATGCAACTTTTTCTGTTGAAGCCTACTTCAAAAAATATAAATAAGTTCCATTGAATACAAAATATCAAAAATGTTTTTATATTCATTAGAGTGATTACTGATTACTCTCATAATTCATTCGGTAAAGTCACTAAATGGAAAAAAATATTACTTTCTATCTTTTAAATGCACTTAAAAGTAATTGGAAAGATCGAAGTGCATACAACTATAACTGTGCCAAAGGGCCCTTTTCCGCCCTCTTACATATAAAACAACTATGACATCGGCTTCTCTAAAATCCCCTTCACACAGAATGTGTACTCAGCAACGTCAAAAGTAAGGTATTTTATAGTTGGCCTATTAATACTTAGATCGTGGGAATCGCAGACACAATAGATTTTCAATTGTTATGCGGCACCCGGGTGGATGGGTTAAGGGGCCGGGTACCCTCGAAATTCTCATACATACGTAATTCGAAAATCATTTTCTCATACGAAAATATTTAACATGTTTGAGTTGTTTTTCAGTTTAAAATAGTAATTATCTAGGTTCCTGCACAAAAATTTACTTCAAAATATTTAAACATTAAAAAAAAATGTTTTTAATTTTTTTTTAGTAAATTTAGTACTTCATATTTAAACACCAAAAAATAGAGTAAAACACTAAAAAATATATAAATAAATAGTTAATTTACTACAAAATATTTAAACTCTAAGAAATAACTATTTATTTATATATTTTTTAGTGTTTTACTCTATTTTTTAGTGTTTAAATATTTAGTAGTAAATTTACTAAAAAAAAAATTTAAGGCAAAAAAAAAATAGTGTTTAAATATTTTGAAGTAAATTTTTGTGCAGGAACCTAGGTAATTACTGTTTTAAACTGAAAAATAACTCAAACATGTTAAATATTTTCGTATGAGAAAATGATTTTGGAATAACGTATGTATGAGAAATTCCAAGTGTACCCGGCCTCTTAAGATGCTAGTTTAATGCCAAATCTGTAATTTTTATTTTTAATATAATTATATATTATTTATATATTTTATAATATATATTGTGATTAAAGTCCATGTCCTCCAAAACAAAAATTGTATTTGTACGAACGGAGAACTACTGTACAATCTTTCGAATATTCGGGTCTTTTCATGAGCAATTAAACATATTGTGTAAAATACATTCATAATCTTTATCTGCAAAAAAAAACTGTTTTATTGTGAGGTGTCACATTGATGTAGATTGTAGATAATGTGCTATTTGAATTGTCACTTGAACGACATGGAGACCTAGTAGGTTTTGTACATTAGGTAAAGCTAAAAAATATAAGAGCGTTTTTTTATTTTAGCGGTGCGTTCAGAAACTGTAGCCATTTTAAAGTTTTGAAAAAGAAAATATATCCAGAAAATTGCTTATTTAGCTAAATTATAAATATATTTTAGACAACAAGGACTAAATCATTTAGTTTAGAGCAAAATAAAATATCTGCGAAGCATAGTTAAGAAAATATGAAGCTTCATTTTTGACGTGAGAACGTCTTATAATTCGATGGGGCCTGCGCGCACGAAAAAACATGACGCAATATGCGGCGTTACCTCGCTCTGAGGCGTTCCATTTAAGGCTATGACGTTGTCACGTTCAACTATCGTCAGTACACCGCAC
Organism: Polyommatus iphigenia; assembly: GCA_963422495.1. Lineage (NCBI taxonomy): Eukaryota > Metazoa > Arthropoda > Insecta > Lepidoptera > Lycaenidae > Polyommatus > Polyommatus iphigenia. The sequence continues at coordinate 13,384,042 of OY730177.1, forward strand.
TGAGCACCGTACAGTCGGGGAAAATTGTGCTAAGCAGAAATGTACAGTCGTGGAAATGAGTTGTTTAGCAGAAATGTACAGTCGGGGAAAATTGTGCTAAGCAGAAATGTACAGTCGGGGAAAATTGTGCTAAGCAGAAATGTACAGTCGGGGAAATGAGTTGTTTAGCAGAAATGTACAGTCGGGGAAATGAGTTGTTTAGCAGAAATGTACAGTCGGGGAAAATTGTGCTAAGCAGAAATGTACAGTCGGGGAAATGAGTTTTTTAGCAGAAATGTACAGTCAGGGAAAATTGTGCTAAGCAGAAATGTACAGTCGGGGAAATGAGTTGTTTAGCAGAAATGTACAGTCGGGGAAAATTGTGCTAAGCAGAAATGTACAGTCGGGGAAATGAGTTGTTTAGCAGAAATGTACAGTCGGGGAAATGAGTTATTTAGCAGAAATGTACAGTCGGGGAAAATTGTGCTAAGCAGAAATGTACAGTCGGGGAAATGAGTTTTGACGTGACAACGTCTTATAATTCGATGGAGCCGGCTGCACGCACGAAAAAACATGACTCATGCGGCGTTACCTCGCTCTGAGGCTTAAAGCTTAAGGCTTAAAGTTCAAGCGAGAGCGCGGAACGAGCGAAAAGAGGCACGTTGTCACGTTCAACTATCGTCAATAAACCGACTTTACAGACAACCGTTTTTTTATATTTGAAAATGTCCCCACAGGCTTACCTAACCTTTGAATCGTCAGTGCTTTATATGGAAGCTTCTTTGGGGTATACTAAACATCCCCTATCTTAATCTGACAGGTCCGACAATATTTCAATATTCGAAATTTTTTTTTTACCCACCACGTGAGAAATCTGATTTCTATACCATGATAACTAGACCCAATATATCGGAAGCCTATGCAAGCTTAATCTGACACGCTTGAGCTACTCCTGATATCCCCTCTTCCCCTCCCCAACTAATACATGAACGTAACAAAAATAATCTGTTAACCGCACTTCTTCAACAGTCTGAAACGCCATAACAAATCTTGAAACTTCTTCTAACTACCGACATCTAGCTGACATCTCCAGTACTTCCCCTCCCCCCGAACTCCTACCCCCTCTTACCCCCTCTATCAATCAGCGGTGAAGCTCGAATGTGAAAAATAAAAAAGCCTCCGCGCAGACTGGACAGAGCGAGACGCAAGATGGTGAATCAGTTGGTGGGGAAGAGATGGGAGACCGTTGTCTAAATTTTGATATTATACATAATATTGTTTGGGAGGATCAGGATAGTGGAAAATTCAGATAAAACGGCGTATGAAGGGTCATATAAGTAACTTATCTTTATGGATAATCAAAACTTTTTACTTTGAGTACCAAATACGACGTGTTTTGTATTAAAAATATCTTTTTGATCATTTTAGAGACACAATTATTATGTAAAATTGATATATACAAAATGTTCGAGTTTTATACTTAACGTGCAACTTAATCCTTCGATCGGGGATTCTTGGAAATGCTATTGTATTCTATTAGCTTTGTCCACATTGTGCCTTTTTCTGTTCATCAAGGGCATGCCTTATAGCGCTGTCAACAGCGAACGTGAGGCATGCCCGTAACGCGCGTTGAAATCGTAGCGCGCGCTATGACACTTTTCTTTCAACGCGGGTGGATTTTGACGCGCGTCACGGGCATGCCACACCTTCGCTGTTGATTGCGCTATAACGCATGCCCTTATTGAACAAAAAAAAGGCACAATGTGGACAAAGCTATTATTGTCTCGATCACCGGTGCTCGTATGGGGCTTGAAGGACTAATACTTAGACCGTAATGCCAATCTTGACTTTGCCTTTAGACTACTTTTCCAATATATCAGACAACGACTAAACATAATAAAGGGTATATTATTAAAACTTTTCTTGATGAAATCTTTTTATTTAATTATCTATTAAGTTTTACATTTCATAGATTTGCATTTTATGAATATGAAACTACTATCTCTAATCTCTATTTTAGTCAATCCAAAACTACAGGGTTCAGTAGTTTCGTTGTATATACAATTTTGTATATACTATAAGCCTATAATCATATTGACTCAGACGTCCCAGGCGAGCCTCTACAAATCCCTAGAGACAAGAAATACATTGGAAAAAGAACCCAAATAGCATGTTATAAAGTCTATTTCCCTTTGTATGCCAAATCCGTATAGCCTTGTACTTTCCCAAACGATACAAGCAAATCTAAACTCTACACTTATGAGATAGAGTTCAAATTATTTTGTAGACTCAATGATAGATAAGCCACTTTTCTACGGCGCATAAGGAGACGCGACGGCGCGGGTAGACAGAAAGCCAACTCTTTTTTACACGTGGACGTCTATCTGATGGGCGAAGGTCGTGGTTTATAGGTGAAGGTGACAGGCCAGGGACTGACGCAATGATAGATTGTCTGTCTGATTGTCTGTCAACATTTATAACGGATATGTGGAGTTGGAAATGAGAGCGACAAATCTGAAACTGAAAGTTATAGACAGGCTGTTGACAAGTCATTGTTTAAAAAAATCCATACTAACATTACAGATGCGACGGGAAAGGACATAGAAATCCTTTTTTTTCTGGAAAAATGTACGGTACTAAATAATGAACTCTGGCGCAACGGGAGGTATCTAGTTCAAATAGAGGTATAATTAAAAAATTTCTGTTATTACAATAAGGCTTGATACCCAAAGGGTGTAAACGAGTACTTTATTCTACGAATAATAAAAACTATTTATTATTCGTAAACAATATTCTTATTTTTCATAGCCGTACTACGAGATATTTAAGTGCTACGAGTTTCGTAGCTCCCGCGTAGCACCGGCGTAGCACCTGCGTAGCACGATCATTGCAGAATTGAAAGCTGTAATTTATTGAGGGTTCCGCACTAAAAGGGTAAAACGGGGTGCTATCACTAAGACTTGGCTGTCTGTCCGGCCGTTTGTCTGACTCCAGGCTGTATCTCAAAAACCGCGATAGCTGGACAGTTGAAATTTTTACCAATCTTTCCCATACAACAAACGCCATTTTGCCTAGTTTTATATCAGCAACAGTAATGAGGTTTTAATATCATTCGCATTTCATGAGTTTCGAAAGCATCATGAAACAGAGAAGACGTAAGGGTTAGTAAGACGTAAGATAATGTCTATCGCATGGCTTTTTCCGGGTTCCAAGGCGTACTGATTCCAAAAGTCATCCTAATCAGTTAAGGCTTTAAGGGGTTTAAGAGTAAAACCAGACAACAAAACGGACGGACAGACAGAGAAAAACAAATACTATGTATATTCTTCAAATAGAAAAGGTCTGATAATATGTAAAAGTATTACCTACCGCAATAATTTTTTAATCAAATTCTTGCTTACGCTGCACAATTTTTGTAACGAAATCAACTACGCACAGAATAAGAAGTCAGCACCATATATCAAACTTAAATTATCTTAAGTTAATAGAAAAAAGTGTTTTTTAAGAAAATAGTTTTACTATTAAAGTTTTTCGTTTACTACAGCTTCTATGTAAGTTTGACGCGTCTTGATTCAATAAATTTAATTTTCTTGTTTTTTTTAAACACCTTTGATGGATTTGATACTATTGAAGAAATTGGTACATAGAGACACATTAGATATAATATTATGTTTTTTGGCTGGGTTATACTTCTTTTGACTCCAGCCATACCCCAAACGAATTGTTTTTTATTATTTGTTCTTTTCACAATTATTGAGATAATTAATATTATAACGATACCTCTCATGTTAAACACTGTGGGTCTCTAAACATTAGGAGGTAATAACTAAGAGGGTAGGTATTAGATTTTATGTTGAAGGATACTAGATGAGTTAAGTAGATAAATGAATAGATAGTATTCAGCTTATTTAGCGTCGGAATCGTATTTACTTTATTTAGCGTAAGTACCGTTACTAAATTAGTATGAAATACTATGGTTAATAATTTTTGATATCGCGATTATAAAGTCAACAGATATAATATTATTTACATCGCGTATATGAAAGCTAATTCCTGTTTTTAGAAACTTAAGAGAGGTAGCAGACAAGAAGTTGAGGATGATGGTATACACTACCCTCTGTCAGTCTATTTTAGCATATTGTATTACGACGTGGGGCGGTGCACTCAAGTCCACCATGTTGCAGCTAGAACGAGCGCAAAGGGCTATCCTGAAAGTCTCCTACTCGTTACCTTTTAGATATCCTACATCAGATCTGTACAAAAAAAGCAAAGTTTTAACAGTGAAACAATTGTTTATAGCACACACAATCCTCAAGCAACACAGCATCATATTCTACAACCCTGCTCCGCCTCAAAACCTTAAAAGACGCTATCCTGACCTACCCGGATTCCTCTTTCGCACCCAGTTCACAAACCGTTTCTTCTGTGGCATTGGAAGATACACTTACAAAAAAATAAACAATATCCTAAACATATTTCATTTAACGAGGAAAAGGTGCAAGAAAAAGTTGACTGAATGGCTACTGACACTTAACTATGAAGAGACAGAAAAACTCATAACCATTCCTGTTTAGTCGAGAATGGTAATGACTTTTTAACACACACACACACACTCGTATACATACACAGGTCTGGTGTCCTGAAATACAGGCTATGCCTAGCTTAGGCACCAGTCTCCCACAAATAGTTAATTGTATTTTATCACTTATTTGTAATAATATTTGTGTGTTTGTGGTGAGAACAATAAATATTTTTCATTTTCATTTTTTTTTTCATTTTAATTTCTTTCTGTCTGTAACAGGCGTGTTTATTTGACGAAAAGCCGTCTGCCGTCGAACCGATCATGTCACGTGATCCGGGATGTAATCATCATGAGCCGTCGACCGTGAAGTCTGGCTTAGGATTAGGATCGGATCGCGAGTGACCAGCCTGAGCCGCTTACGCCGGCGACGTGACGTGACGCGACGTAGAGTGGCGATACGCTACCCAAATTGAAAGTTGATCAAGCGAATAACGTCATTAGTTGTTATCATGGAACTAGACGTTACGCGCGGCTTCGCCCGCGTAAATTAGATATTTCACAGACAAATTAGTCCACAAAAAATAGCCTATGATCCTTCACGTCTGACCCAAATAACAGATCCGTTTTTTCCATATTTTCCTCTATTTCTTCGCTCCTATTAATCTTAGCGTGATAAAATATAGTCTATAGCCTTCCTCAATAAATGGACTATCTAAAACTGAAAGAATTTTTGAAATCGGACCACTAGTTCCTGTGATTAGCGCGTTCAAACAAACAAACTCTTCCGCTTTATAATATTATTAGTATAGATAAGGATGAAAACATGGAAGCAGACCGCGCACTGTAAACTCTGGAATGAACTTTCACCAGTAGTATTTCCAGACTTGTTTCACCCGCAATTTGCAAACCTTCAAGAAGAAAGCGTATTCCCTCTTAAAAGGCCGGCAACGCACCTGCAGCTCTAATGTTGCGAGTGTCCATCGGCGATGGTAGTTGCTTTCCATCAGGTGACACGTTTGCTCGTTTGCCCCCTTATTTTATATGAAAAAAGCAGAGCAACTGCCCCATCGTTGGCTTCCATAATATTTGGTTTTGTCTAAAAATATTAATGATAATTATAATGGGACTTTCTGCAGCATGAACTCTGAAAATATCAATAACAAGCAAAAACGTGAGCACTGAGCAGCTGTTATAATTTATTTTTACAAATTACATTCCAATGTTTATCCATTACATTTTTGACGAAGAAATCGGTTCCGCGCGGTAGAAATACAGTGTAGTTTTTAATATAAAATGTAAGCCCATTAGTTTTTTGTTTTTTTTAGAACATCTAATCAAATCAAAATATCTCCGTTTTTGACGTGAACGTCTTATAATTCGATATGGGGTGCGCGCCCGAAAAACATGACAGTTCATGCGGCGTTGCCTCGCTGACAGCTCTGAGGCGTTCCATTTATCCTCTCAGCAACCGTACTCAACCCACCTGGGCCGCGCTCTTTGTTTCGATTATATTACGTATTTCGATGACTTAGAGAATACTTTTGTATGAAGAAGTTTGGTTAGTTATGACCTTTGATACATTGACCACACTCTGAATGAAAAATAAATAAACAATCTGTGAGCTATTAGTATTATTTTGGCTATTTAAAACTGTGCTCTATTTCCTACGTGTCAAGGTATGACTTGTGCTTTGTTCGAAGATTTTACTGGATTTTACGAATGTATGTAGCGTTTTGTATTGCGAATAGTTTATTTTACTCCTTATAAATATTTTTAGATAATCATTTGAAAGAAATACATCGAAATAACTTTAGGTTACAGTCGAAAAAGTTTGTTTCTATTTATAGAGATTCGGAAGCGAGGGTTAAGGGGTTAAGGATAGTTGAACGTGACAACGTCATACGTTGTCACGTTCAACTATCGTCAGTAAGCCGACTTTACAGACAACCGATTTTTTGTGCCATATTATATCCAACCATGCCAACTTTCAGAAATTCTATCTTACAAACTCAAAATTACGACGCACATATCATACCGACATTAACTAAGAGACCTTGTGCCTCGCTTCGTGGTTTGAAGCATACAGCGCAATTACAATTCAGCCAGAGATCTGTCAATACAAGTGAAGCGGTATGACCTACAAGAGACGCGGAGCCAAGACTCGAACCCGCACTACATCAAGGTCAGCTGATGGATGCCATCTAGCAATACGTTATTGATTTTAAACTATCCGAGATGTGGTTAGCGTATGCTATATTCATATTATAGTAAATAGCAGCTTACCGATTTGCTCGTTTTTATGTACGATTGTAGATTTTACTTATCGAAAGAAAGGTATGTAATACCCTACGCGACTAATTAAGGTAATATTATTAAGGTTCCATTGTTTTTCTGTACTAATATACCATTAGAAAATAATTCTTAGGCAGGTGACGGGCTTTATAAGTTGCAGGCCCAGCTGAAATACAATAACTAACTTTAACATACATAACATAACATTTAAAGTCTTTGAGTCAATTTCTTTGACAGTACGATTATTGGGTGTAGTAGGTGTTTAGTATCGTTTGCCTAGTGTTTTATAAAATCATCGTTGTTCATCGTCAGCAAAGTTTTAACGATGATTGTTGAATGGCAAAAACAGATACATACCATACACTCCCTAAAAATATAAGAATCATAGAAACTCCGATATAAACTCTGGAATATTCTGTATTCGACGTCACGTCGGGTAGCGCGTCGCAGCGTGTCATCGGACGTTGTCGCGGATGTGAGGCATCACGTAGCGTGTTGTATGGCGCTGTAAACGGATGTAAAGCGAGCGCATTAGGCGGCACTTGTTACAAGTACAGGTGGGTTGACAAGGCATTCCCAATAAATATATTTTTAATAAGGACTTGGCTAGTAAGATTATGGAGTTTATTTTTGACTAATCAACTTTACAAAGTTGATTAGTCAATTACTTTCTTACAAGAAAGTGCAGCTGGAAAGGTACCATTATCATAGTATAATTTAAATTATAATATAAAAATAGAAATCACGTTTAGGCATGTATAATGTATGAGCCCAAGCCTCCCATTTTTTCTTTTTGAAGAAAGTGGTAGAAACACAATATAATAATTATTATAATCTGTGTTATTTTAACTTTGTTTTATAATATGTATAGATATGAATCTATACATATTATAAAACAAAGTCGCTTTTTTCCCCTCATGTCCCTTTGTTCCCTTTAATCTTTAAAACTACGCAACGGATTTCGATGATTCTATAAGTGTTAGATAGCCCATTTATCGAGGAAGGCTATAGGTTATATTTTATCACGATAAGACTAATAGGAGCGAAAAAATTGAGGAAAATGTGGAAAAAACGGGGAAAGTTATTTGAAAGGGCTAACTTGAACGCGCTAATCTCAGGAACTACTGGTCCGATTTGAAAAATTCTTTCAGAGTTAGATAGCCCATTTATAGAGGAATGCTACAGGCTATATTTATCACGCTTTGACTAATAGGAGAATGTGGAAAAAAAACGGGGAAAATTATTTGAAAGGGCTTATCTCGCGAACTACTGGAGCAATTTTTATGTTATTTGGCACAGATAAGTAGACCACGTGAAGGATCATAGGCTATCGATTTTAATCATTTTTTCAGTAGCTATAATATATTTTGTACCCGTGCGACGCCGGGGCGGGTCGCTAGTTAATAATTATTATATTTAGTTTCATAGAACTCTCACAACACAAAACCCTTAATATGTCATCATATAAGTATTAAAATATGAAGTTTTTATGACACTTTTTAATGTGTTAACCGTGGATTGTGAATATAAACTCTTATTATTATACTTGTTTTATAAACCCAGTAACCTAACTAGTTTTAGTAGTGGACCGACGTTAAAATTATTGCAGTTATTCCAGTTAGAGCAGACTTATAATTATTATTTTGACAGTGCCTAAAAGAAGTTCAGGCTTCAGGCTTATTACATAAAAAAAATATATAATATCAAAGAATATACCATCGAGGAAATTGATTCCTAGGCAGTTAACAGACCAACGTCATTTGGTCGGATAATGTCAATTCAGTGTTAATTGTGATCTATCGGCTGGGTTTGACGTAACGCGACCAAACTATGTAGGTCCCCCATATGCCTAGGAGTCAACTTCTCTGATAGTACATATTATTAATTACAAATATAATTATTTGTAACACTTTTGTTTGTAACTGTACTTGAGGACTAGGAGTGGAGCATGAGTGGAGATACAGAATGTTAAGACACAAGACTCTTTGAAATGAGTTATGCATGTGCAGTAAAGATGGTGACTGCTACTCCTAAGTGAGCTCTTTGTCAAACACTTTAGGTATATAATCAAATGACGCTTGAGAAAATTGGATACTTACTTTATATGCTAATTTCACATTGACTTGAAACTTATAATTAATATGTTTTGTACATTTTTACATATTTATCTGAATTCTTAATATTGTTTATTCATCGTACAAAAAGTTCTTGAATGTTATAGACCAAATTTTTAGTATTCTTTTATTCAAATTCTTGTAAGTAAATTAATCAAACCACAATCATTCATAGAAAATTATTGTTGAAAAAAAAATTAATTTTTGTAATTTTTTTAAGTTCCATATTCCAATTGCTGATGATGATGATGTATATCAAAAATCTTTATCAAAAATAAACATTATATCTTACTGTAAAGTAAGAAATCTGACCACGTTCGAGTCGGCCTCATATACGAGGGGTTCCGTAAGCGGCCACAGAAAAACATGAGTTGTAAAAAAATACTGTCTGGCTATCACGGTTCTTGATATACGGCCTGATGACAAAAAGACGGACAGACAGATGGACAGATCATGAAGTCTTAGAAACAGGATTCTGTTTTACCCTTTGAGTACCTACGCAACCCTAAAAAAATAACTTTCAAGTCTGCAATGATGGTGCTACGCGGGTGTTACGCGGGTGCTACGCGGGTGCTACGCGGATGATAGGCGGGTGTTACGCGAGAATACAAGAAATAGGAATATAGAGGTTTGCCATAAAGAGGCACATTATATTGTCATAATCTTATATCTTTAAACGAGCAATTGTTGTATATATATATATATATATATATATATATATATATATATATATATATATATATATATATATATATAATTGGAATCGGCTCCAACGATTTTCATGAAATTTAGTATATAGGGGTTTTCGGGGGCGATAAATCGATCTAGCTAGGAATCATTTTCATAAAATGTCATTTTATGTGTGTTTTTTTATTTTTTTGAATACCGAGCGAAGCTCGGTCATATAGCTAGTAAATAATTATATCAACAAATCAGTTATAAGGATACAAGACAGATACACAATCACTCGGAAAACCGGCGAGCAATACCGGCTGGTGTTCAGTTTAACGGGTTAATGACGTGTGTCGGTTTGGGCTTTTGAGTTTAATATCGTGCTTTTCCTTTTATGTAAATGAAGAATAAGACATAGTATTTAATCAAGTTCGAGTGTATGTAAAGGATTATATCTTAATTATTTGTTAAGTTTTTTGCAAACTGTTCTGTAGAGTGTTTAAAATTATTATTTTTAAAAATGAAATAATAATATATTAAAAATCATTCTTCTGGCACGGTGTTTGAAACTACTATTTTCGAATATTGACCAAATTACGGCAATAAAACGGAGAACATTTTATGGTCTACTAAAACCTCATGGCGGTCGGTGTTATGACAGAAGTATTTCGCCGCCCTGACGGTTCCCCCGATTTATATCTTCCGGCATATGGTCACTATACAACATATAAACATATTATGTTTTTCCCTTCATCGGCTATTTTGCCCAGTTTCGTCTCAACGTGCCAGTCAAAGTGCTTGAAATATTGTTAACATTGACAATATTGTTTTGGTTAATTTTTATTGAAATTAGAATCCTAGATTTAAAGTACAAGTTATTTTAACTAGTTCAATTTAGTAACACTGTCACAAAAATGTGTCCAAGCTATTACACTATTCCAGTCGACCAACTTTGTAAGAAACGCTAAAACATGTAAAGGGTTATCTGTATCGCGAGCGGCCGAGGACATTGCATCAGAGCGGGTTCAAGGAACCGGCCGACGAGGGCCCACGCAATTACCGCCTGAATCATGGCCAAAAAAGAGCACTATGCGGCGTCCCAATTGCAACTGTGTGTTGTATTTTCTCCCGATTATCAGGGAGTTTGAAGGATGCAGCGGGCGCCGCGGGGCGGTGCGGGGCGGCGGGTCGGGGGGAGTGCGCCGGCAGCAGTCGGGCCGTGGCCGCCGCGCAGAACGCACGCCCCATGCCGCGCGAAACGCAGATGAGGTCTCCGCGGCGCCTGAACTCGCGACCCAAGTACGAGCGCGGTGTCTGTTGACTGTGTGTGCCCAGCTTGCCCCAGGATTGTCCCTGCCCGCGGCCAATGTGAGTCCACCATGCACCGCGTGCGTCTGCAAATCACGTGCCCTACATTCGGGGTGTCGGCGCTGGACCGAATGCTACATTTTCATTTCCCGGCTATTCGCCGCTTCCCGTGGTGCCAGCACGGCCAGGAGTGTTCACGTCGTGCTGCCGCCGGGGAGGCTCGGAGGCGGCCCCGGCCTAACCTCGTTTAATGTTTTCGTAGCCGTCGACCTTGCTAGCGAATATTTATAATTACGTAATTGAGTTACAAAATAAACAGCGCCTCAAAAGCGGGGTGTCGTCCGTTTCGAGAGTGTCGATCGCGTTCAGCTGCAATCTTGAATTTCGAAGGCTTTTAACTTAACCACACAGAGAATTCTGTCGCGCCTGACGGACATTTATTTCTTATTGCGGCGCGACCGATTCTCGCCCCTACTCTCGGGCGCTAGGGTCGCTTTTCGGCCGGCGAGGAGCGACGAGAAACATTAAACCCGAATGTCTGGAAATTTACTATCTTATTTCTTCATTTTTAGTTAGCTCCTCTGCAATGCTTCGCCAGTAGTTCTATACTTTTGGTAGATAGACGTAACGTTCTTAGGTCTAGACGACTGAGCGTCTAACTAGGCGGATGCGTGTTCGCGGTATCGAAGGTTGCGATGCGGCGTCGAAGGGCAAGGGACGCACGTGGCCTTAAGGTAAATAATTGTTGGCACGTGGCGGTGAGCTCAATTAGCCCCGCCGGCGAGTTCCGGCGCGACCTGTGCGAAGTACAGCTGTTATAAATAATAAACTTCCGGCCGCCCGTCAGCGCGCGAACGCCATCGCCAGCCCGGCGCAGACTCATCTGAAATGCATCAACAGATTTGCATATCTAATCACTTGTATCGTTACGTCATTGAAGTGCTCCTAACTAAATTTTATTAAGAAATAGACTTGTAAATAAATATCAATAATTGACGGTTTTACAAGAATGCGTGATACGGTCTCAAACGCAATTTATAAAATAATAAGTATTTTTATAATAATTTCATTAGATATTACAGGAAAATTCTGTAAATAAAACTTAAAAAGTTAATCGATTTTTCCTTCTCCTGTAAAATGAGCACCTACAGTAAGGAGGTATCGGCACTTCAACGAGGATAAACGCTTTAAATCTAATTAACAAATACAATATACTTCAAATTACAAATTTATTTGCATACTAATGTTCATAGCATAATAAGTGCAAAATTTTCATAAATCCCAAGTACATGGATACAAACATGACTTCGTCCCGATGACTATCAGTTTCGAACTACACAGACGACTTAATATTCGGGACGGATCATTTGGCAGAACACATTAGACGCCGCGCGTGTGTGCGTGCGCGGGAGAGTGGGCCGGGGAGAGCGGGGGGGCCACACCCCCCAGCAGCGAGGGGAGAGGGGGGGTATGCTGCGGGTAGTCAGCACATGGCGGATCGATGCGGCGCGCGTCGTTCGCGTATCATTTGCGTGCGCCCCCCCTCCCCGCTGGGCGCCCTCCCCCTCCCCCTCGCTCGCCTGCCGCTGACCCGACGGTATATAACGTCTGAATGTTTTCAGCGTCCGGGCGCGTGCGAGTCACATGGCCCAAAAATTAATTGTGGCGATACAATAAAATGTTATGTCCCCGACGACCATTGGCCGCCGCATCCACTTTTTTTATGTGGAATTCTCGTTCTATTGCATTTTTATTCTAGCACTGTAGTGTATAGTAAAATATAATTTTAAAATATTATTATCGTTTAAAATTTTATTTGTTCTGGCTAATTTTGTTGTTGCGAAATTATAAAGAACTTATATTATGCTAAGCGATTACCAAAGACCTTAAACTCGCTAGTTTTATGTGTGGTCGTGATTTCTTTGATCTAGGTAGCCTATTTAAGCTGAAACATAGCTTTCTCATGAAAGAAGCTGAAGTTTCTACGGTTCTCGTAGCATTCTATGAAAAATGCAGGTGCTACGCTTTTCGTAGCACATGCTACGAAACTTTATATTTTTTATTTTTGCTAAAACCAGAATTAATTCCTAATAATTTTATAATATTTTTTTCCTATTGTAACTTACATTTTAAGCTAATAGTAATAACTAATATCTATAATTACTGTAACTCATATCTATAAATGAAATAAATTGATTTGAATTTTAAAAGAGAAATGTGTTAAACTCTCTCTTCTATATGTTGAATATGTATGTAACTAACCTGTAGGCAGGAGACTTATGAATGATTTATTAGTAAAATATCACCATCCACACCAATATTAATTGTAAAATTCTATCTGTCTTCCTATACCCCTTCACGCGTAAATTGCGACACAGAACTTTTAATAAACTTACTGGTAAGTATAGCAAAAAAACTTTTATAAAATTGTATGAAACTAATTTGCCCCGAAAAATACATTTGTTAATAATAGTCTATAATAAGTTATGATAATTATTCATATAATATTATGTTTGAAAGTTTCTTGTATAAAATCATAAAATGTACGCTTGGGCGTGATAAACAAATTTTTGAACAAAGTACATCGAGTATTATAAAAAATACGATATTACTATAAAATTTAACACAATTTGTATTGATCACAATTGTATAAAATAAACAATTTTACGTTGAGGAATGTCTGATGTCAGCTCGAGCTGTAAACTACAATGTAACTTGTTTGCTCAAATTCGCAACTATTACTCATAGTCATAGAAGATTTTGCATTTGTTTGAAAACTATAACAAAAGTTGGTATGTCTTTAAGTTTAGTGTTTAAGACATACAAATCTCTTTACTCAAAAATATTTACGCTAAGTGTTAATATTCAACGTCCGCTGGCTTTGTCCGTCATGTCATGTTTTTAAAATGCCAAACAGAGACAAGAAGATCTTGTATTAGTGATGTGTATGTTTAGTCATATTATGTTTGCCTAGAATAGGCGCTAAAATACTAAATTTTTTTATTTACTTATGTGGGACACTTATATTGATTCACCAGTAAAATATCGGGTAAATTAAAATAATATAATCGGCTAAGTGCGAGTCGGACTCGCGCACGAAGGGTTCCGTAACGTTATTTAGAGCAAAAATAGGCCAAAAATTGTGTTTTTGTATGGGAATTGGGAGCCCCCCTTAAATTTTTATTTTATTTAAATATTATTACTAATTATTAAAGTACACATATAATTCAGGCCTTTGTGAAAATTTCAAGTGCCTACCTGTTGTCATCATTGGTACCGAGCAAAAAATGTTTGAAAAATCACGTTTGTTGTATGGGAGCCCCCCTTTAATATTCAATTTATTTTGTTTTTAGTTTTGTAGCGTTTTGTAGTTGTTTTTATAGCGGCAACAGAAATACATAATCTGTGAAAATTTCAACTCTCTAGCTATAACCGTTCTCGAGTGACAGCCTGGAGACAGACGGACAGACGGACAGACATCGAAGTCTCAGTAATAGGGTCCCGTTTTTTACCCTTTGGGTACGGAACCCTAAAAAAAATAGTGAACCGGTAAAATTAGATGAATCGTAATAAAAAAAACGAGGTGATAAGATCTATTTATCACAGCGAAACGTATGTTGTCTGTAGAATTTAATTGAAGCTACAAAGATTCAATCCATTCATACTTACTTTAATATTATAAATTAAAAAGTGTGTCTGTTTGTCTGAATTACCTCTTCATACCCAAACCGCTGAACCGATTTTGAAAGAAATTTGGAAAAGAGATACTTTGAGTCCCGGGAAAGGACATAGGATACTTTTTATCCCTAAAAAATGTATGGTTCCCGCGCGATAAACGAGTTTTGGCGCAACGGAGTTGCGAGCGTTATCTAGTATTCCATATAACAATGGTATTAGAAACTGTAACAATGTTTTCTAATACGCTACGTAAATATATTTATTACCAACGGCCGCACGCAGAGACATTTAATGAAGATTAAACTTCAATTTAATTAATGAGTTTTACAAATAATGCATGGGGCTTAGGTCGAAATCTTAAGTTAATTATAACTAGCTAAAAGTTGAGCTTTGTGAGGGCTCGCGTCGTCACACTTTACTGACTGATGATAACACATCTACATATGATTTAAAAGTACTATGTTAAAGCACAAATCAATATGCGTGATAGTTTTTCCGTAAAGTGTACCACAACATGTACTATCAGAAAAGTTGACTCCTAGGCAGGTGGCGGACCTAAGTAATTTGGTCTACCCACCCATCCGACTGATCACAGCTTACATTAAATTGACATAAGCCGACCACATGACTTAGGAAATTGATTCCTAGGCAGTTGACGGCAACTGCCCAGGAATCAATTTCCTCGATGGTACATTGTACAGATTGTGGGATATACTAGGGCTCGCTTCGCTCGCTCTGATTAAGTAATTAATAATCGTCTTTGAGTGCGACAGTAAATGCCTTAAGAGTTTAAGCGCATAGCAACAAAAAACTTCAAAACGATTTTAACATAAAATTCATTCCGTTAAGCAATAAATATCGTTCCCATTTTTTATTGGCCATATATCCCGCCGATAATTAGGTTGCCAAATAAAAAAGAGTTATGTGTTGGCCTGGAACACAAGTATTGGCCTCGCTACCCCGGCTGGCCTGGCTGGCCTGACTGGCCCCACGTCTACTGCACTAACCTTGCATTTTTGCTACATTTTAATATCTAAATATGGACGCTTTTCACCACGTCAGTCTGGCCCCGTGGTAAGTACCTGAAGGACTTGTGTTACGGGCACCAGACAATGAAAATATATTTAATACTTTTATACTATACATCATCTTTTTAAGATTTTTATTAAATAATACACATATTATTTAATGCACATCCAGGACCCAGGAATTTTGAAAACTTTTGTTCCGTCGGCGGGATTCGAACCCACGACCCCCGACTTAAGCTATCAACGCGCTCATCCACTGAGCCGCAGAGGTCGTCATTTTAGGCCTGCAAATAAGATGGAGGTTGGTTATAGGTCCCTAGGGCCTAGGGTAATGACTGGGAACACCGTACGAATCATCTGTAGTTTGTTTTGTAAATAAAAATCGTGTAATATAATACCGTATTTTTAAAAACTAATATGCTTCGTCAGGTAAAGCTAAAAACATTAGGAAAACGATATAAAATATTATAATCGGAACAAATACCTCTTTACTATCAAAGATATTTAAGCATTGTTTAAAATATAATCCAAGGTGTTACCTGTCATGTGAATATATGCAAAATATAATAGGCACATTAAATATTAAAGTATTATTATAATTGGCTTTAAAATTAATGTTATTTTATGCAAGGGGATCTTAATATTAGCATGGATTCGCACGCCTCCACAGACCAAAAATATCTGTCCCCTCAAATCATCGTTATGCAAAAAGTGACTTCCATTTCATATTTCTGTCACGTCACTGTCAAAGAGATGGAGGCTTCTAAGGTCACATTATACACGTGTCGCACGTGGGAGGTAGGACGTGACCATACAGCCTCCTT
Organism: Polyommatus iphigenia; assembly: GCA_963422495.1. Lineage (NCBI taxonomy): Eukaryota > Metazoa > Arthropoda > Insecta > Lepidoptera > Lycaenidae > Polyommatus > Polyommatus iphigenia. The sequence goes on from OY730177.1 coordinate 13,400,459, forward strand.
AAGCCTGACACACACGACGCGATCGAACTGCACAGTTCGGTCACAATAGTAATGGTATAGGTGTATGACAAATAATGTTACTTTGTGTAGAATTAGTATTTAACATTTATTTTAAGTCCACTTGATTTTTTCTACTTTACACTATGCAGTTATAATTATTTATATTATAGTTGATACGGTTATTATACAAGGAAAGATTATATTGTATTTGAAGTGTATTCTAGAATCAGATTGTCGTATTTATGTTTGAGCATCATTAGATTCGTCGGTCGCAAGTGCTACTTCACACAGTACACAGTAAAACAATCATATTTTTGACTTTTAATACATTATTTCCAGCCTCTATGTGTCCCCATAATATATTTACAAAAAAAATAATTCTGACTTATATAATATACGGTTTGGATATATTTTATTTATTTATTTTTATTTATTTATTTAAATCAGGCGTCTTGGCCCATATTATATATACATACCTTATAGACTAACATACATAACATTTATACTAAAACTAACACTAAACACGTATTGTCTGCGACGTGGGGCGTGACGTGTTCGGAAGTCGTCCTCGGAACCTCCTGTAGACGACTCCAATCGGCCAGAACTCCTCCTTCTCGAAGGTCGGTAGATGGTGCGTCGGGACTCTCACCACAAAGGAGCTAAAATTGACTTTGTGGCGGGACTCCAAACGCTCGACCCTCAAGACGAAGTGGGTCTTGCTCCTGATGTAGTCCACGACCTGCTCGATATATTGAATTCTAGCGTTGGATCAGCTGAATCACGATACTAAGATACATGTTTTTAATATGGTCAGCAGTCGTTAATAATTGTTTTAATCAAATCTAGCAAAACGATTGCTGGCAGCCATTAATTTTAACATACGGCAGATCGTCACATATCAATATACTAGTGTAGAGCCGGCCTAAATTAAATACAAATAATATACAGTAGACCATACTCAACAGCATAAATAAATGAACATTACCGTGATTTCTAATTAATAAAATTAATAAAACGATGCACCACCTCACGGAAATCTTTTCTCTATGATGGGCTAATTCGATTTCAAGGATACTGTTACTCTACTGTATGATCTTATACTGTACACTCGTCGCCCACTGAAGCAAAGCCTCCATAAAGGTCAAAGGTCAAGAACCGTTAGATTTTATTAATGAATTTACAAATAATTCGAAATAGGAAAGATTTTGGTGTAATTAATTTTGTTAGGTGAATGAACTCGAATACAATACTAGATGTTGCCCGCAACCCTTTGTGAAGAAAATAGTCTAGTTAAGGAACTGTACATATTTTATATTATCCTATGTCCTTTCTCGGGACCTTAAGTATATACGAGAGGTTATCTCAGGGACAAGTTGACGAACGATTACATTTTGTTATAAATCGTAATACAGGTATTGGATGTGGATTTTTCCAAAGTTGTTTAAGACAAAATCCAGCCTTAACCAATACTCACTAACTATCCTTCATCTAAAATCCCTCAAATCTAGCTCTAGCTCAGGCGGTAAAGTGAAACAAATATATTACATTGACTGTAAAATTACTTTTTATCACTATAATAAAAATAATAATAACTCGTACACACGTTTCGGTGAAGGTGGCCGGTTGTATTGAAACCAGACCAGTTACGCAGCTGAGTAATTTTATAGTGCCCAAGTGTATGCGCAGTTCACAAGAGCACTCTATATTCCTTCACTTTCATAACACAGGACGGAAAAGACCGCCACGACTGGCGAGAGATCAGGCGCAGGGCCGACTTTTTACATGCGCATTGGCCATTGGTGGATGGATCATCTTATTTGTCAGACAACCAGGTCCTAGCCAAACTTGAAAAATAACTTGTTTCCAACGAGGGAATAGAACACACGACCGCCGAGTCAAGAGCTCTAAACTACTGGACCACGGAGGCGGTTTTATCACGTACCATCAAGGACCTGTGCCATTTTAATACTTAATAATAATAATCTTCATTTGCGAAAATATGGTCATATAAGATGGTGCAATTTTACAGTGTCTCACATATTTTGGTCCATATTGTGATGTTTTGTCGTCAAAAATATTTACTCGTAATTTATCGCGTAGGTTTGACATAACTCAACCAAATTATGTAAGTCCACTACCTGTTTACTAATCAATGTCTCTGATAGTACATAATATACTATTGTGGGAATAATGTGTGCAGGCCAAAGGAAGATCTTCCGACCGAGCGAGGTGGTATGCTCGGTCAGGCCGAAGCCCACGTGATACATTTCAGCTGTCGTATATATACCGACGCTCTCAGAAAACTTCGATAGCGCGATGCAGGAATGTAAGGAGAATTGTGGGTACCGCCACACTATATAAAAACATAACTCTTCAGGCACAGTCGGTTAAAAACTTGCCGCTTCACGGCCTAAAGGGGTGATGTTTCGCAGACAGGGCATTATCATTCGTGCCCCGTCTACAGTCACTGGGTCAAATGGGGGAGGCCTGGTGTTGTAAATATCACCCTAATACGACGCACTAAAGTATAAAATTGTCTACCACGAGCTCGCGAGCATAAGATTATAATGTAGGGAATATATTTATAATTTCAGATACGATCTTGTTGTTGGCTGAGCATATTTTTAACACAACATATTTTCAGTAATTTTCAATAGTTTTGCTAAAAAATGCTTCTTTATTTTAGGGGGGTAGTTGTTAAATTTTTAATTTAATTTGAAAGTGAATTATTAATAACTAGATGACGCCCGCAACTCCGTTGCGCCAAAATTAGTTTATCGCGTGGGAACCGTACATTTTTCTGGGATAAAAAGTATCCTTTGTACTTTCTCGGAACTCAAAGTATCTCCACACCAAATTTCAGCAAAATCGGTTCAGTGGTTTGGGCGTGAAGAAATAACAGACAGACAGAAAGACAGACATACACACTTTCGCATTTATAATATTAGTATGGATTGCTTTAAACATTAAATTTTTCTCTTAATTATGTACCCCCCTACCTACGCTACATTACACGATCGAGCTACGTCAAATCAATGTTGATGGTGATGAATTAAAAAAAAAAGTACGTGTGGGACTGCTGCGGTAAATATTAGCGGTAAATATAGGCTATTGGATAGCATTTTTTATCAACTTATGCAATTATAATTCGCATACGTCAGGTCGCGCACAAACACCGTGCCGAAGTCTGGCAACGCCGCACTAACCAGTTGGAGTGGGGGGTGTTAGATTTTTTTCGTTACGGAACTTCTTAATTTGCTCACTGTGCTCAATCTATAAAAGCTATGGAAAAGCTTATAAATAAAAAAATAAAACACTTGTTATTCTGACTTTTTTTTCCAGCCGAGTTTGATATAACCCGACCAAATAACGTAGGTCCGCCATCTGCAGAATCATTTTCTCGGCATACATCTCCCCTGGCTTCATAATATGATTGACGACGGGGCTGATTTGCATCGTAGACGCGTATGTCTGTCAGATAATATTGTGTATCGATTTTATCAGCGGGGCTAAAATGGTTACATTTAGCAATTCCTCTCAATCAATTCAGCAAATGAATTGTCAAAACTGTCACTCACGAATGTCAAATAAGTACTGTAAATTACTAGACATTCTGAATTGCAAGCAGAGTGACCATTTTGCGATTAAAAAAATTGAATCATATTATGATTCATAATTAACTAAGATTTTGAACGTTTTCTGGGATTTTATTGTAAAGGCGTACACATTGACCTTTAAAAGATTTACTAACTTTACTCTACTCTGATCACCGGTATTTCTAGTTTGTACTTATTTCTAGTGTTTCTTCCTCGACTGTCACTTTTGGTTGTAAATTTTCTAAGATTCTTTCACATAATATATTCTTACATTATCCAAAATGTATTGACTATTGTATTGTTATAATATTAGTATGGATTGGAATTTGGATGATTCGTCAAACGATGGCCATGCTACGACGCGACGGTGCTACGAAAATCGTAGCACCGTCGCGTCGCACACTATTTTTCATACAAAAAAATATGGCATTTATATTGGAAAAGCTGTTATTGCAATTCATAACAATTAAAACTTTTTGTACAATATAAGGTGCACCTCGACCTCATAGAAAAATCTCATGAGCTGTTTTTAAATTGTTTCAAAGTTTAACCCATCGATCGTGGCAAAACGAGACACAATAGCTTTTTCATTGTTATCGCGGCCGGATGTGGCCGCTTGGGGCTTCATGAATTAATTGAAAATACTCTTCATTCATACGTAACATTTGACAAGTACTCGTATATTAATATAATATACCTAATATTGTAAGTATTATATAACCTGAGCATAATATATACAGTTGTATGTCATACATAACGTATGTGACCTTGAGGACTGTTTGTGTTGACATAATATACGTCCAGTTGATTGTTTTTGTCGACTGTTATCTTTGATAGAAAAAATTAGGCTTTTTTCTTATTTGGATCTTTATTCAATTTGATTTTCTATTTATCAAAATAACAATTGATTCGAAATTTGATAGTGAAGTAATGAAAAAGAAATAAAAAATATTAACTGAAACTTTATAGAACTTTATAGTTTAAAGTGAGGGAGCCCTAGAACATTTTTTTGTGATTACTAACAAGCTAATTTTTTTGTGAGTAGCTACATTTTGATAAGACGAACAACATTTTTATTTTCGAAAAATTTCAAAAGTGGTAGCTAACAGAGATAGAAAGGATTTCATACTTTGACTTGATGGTCCAAAAATATGGATATATATTATAAAAATATGGTTTTATTTGTAGGACAAGGTTACTCTTAAATTATATAACTATTAACCTACCATTCTAAAATAAAAATGTTGTTCGTCTTATCAAAATGTAGCTACTCACAAAAAAATAGCTTGTTAGTAATCACAAAAAAAATTGTTCTAGGGCTCCCGTACTAATATTAATGCAACTTCGATAACCAAAATCAAAAAAAATTGAAATCAAAATATTTATTTCTAAATAGGTTAACAAAGTTAACACTTTTAACGTCTACATGAGGCCTACCAAAAATTTGCTTGGTGCGAGAACCGTGCATTTTCCAAGACACAAACTAACCTTTGTCCTTTCCCAGAAATCAATGTAACCCTTCAGTAATTTATGCGTAACCAGGAAACAGACAAACTCTTGCATTTTTTATCTATCTATACTATAAAATTATATGTCCTGACTGACTGACTGACTGACTGATACATCATCACTGAGCAAAAACTGTTAAAGTTACAGCCACGAAATTTGGTGAATAGGGTTGTTTTATTAAGTAGACACCTACTAAGGAATTTTTAAAATTTTACCCCGAAGGGGGTAAAATAGGGGTTGAAAGTTTGAATGAATGTCCGTCATTTCTTAAGTTAGGAACATGAAACTTTGTTTTTGGATTACTGATTAAAAATAAATGAACACGTATTTAAGCGTTTTTGGAAATTATATCCCCAAGGGGGTGAAATTGGGGTTGAAAGTGTGAATGAAAGTCCGTTATTTCTTGAGTAAGAAACATGAAACTTTATTTTTGGGCTAATAATTAAAAATTATTGGATACGTGTTTAAGGAAATTCAACCCCCAAAGGGGTTAAATAGGGTTTGACAGTTATTATACTATGCTAATGCGGACGAAGTCGCGGGCAACAGCTAGTATATAATTATATAAAACTCAAAGGTGACTGACTGACATGGTGATCTATCAACGCACAGCCCAAACCACTGGACGGATCGGGCTGAAATTTTGCATGCAGGTAGATGTTATGACGTAGGCATCCGCTAAGAAAGGATTTTGATAAATTCCAGCCCCAAGGGGTTAAAAGAGGGGATGATAGTTTGCATATAATAATTCTTCTTAACGCGAGCGAAGCCGCGGGCAAAAGCTCGTATTAGTATAAATTCCTATTGCTTCTCTTCATTAATATTATTGGTTGTTAAAATATCTGCTCTGAACCACTATAACTTTAATAACTGTGACTGAAATAATAACCTGGTAGTAACGAAGTTATAAAACCGTCACTGATACTGTAAATTAAGTTAAGTAACTAACTGCGATAGCGTGAGTTACGACTCAGTAAATAGAAGTTAACCAAACTTTCCAACTGGAGTCGAAAATATTGAGTGTGCTCATAAAAATTAACTGTTGCATTCTGACCTAGGTTTTATTAAATACTTCTTCATCCTTTACGTAACAATTAAAGACGTAAGTGGATCAAGTGAATTTTTTATAAAAAAGAGGGCAAACGAACAACCTTTGTAATTTACCTACTTCATCATATTCTGGCTATACATAAAAACCACTTTTTTATTTCAAATCATTTTCTCAATCTTAAACTCTCCATTTATGATGAAAAACTAATTTTTTAAAATAATTGTTAATTACCTTCTTTAAATCCACTTACGTGTCCAAGTATCAGAACTTTAGATGCTATGGTCCATGCAAGTTTTACATCCGTTTCTGCGTTAGTTTTTCGTAGAAAAGGTTTGATTCTTGAATATCTAATGTTTCGCAAGCTGTTTTGTTCGCAGACACATGCTGAATTATGCGTGAGCGGGGCAACCTGAGACAAATGTTTATTTGAGATTTATATTTCACAAGAATATCGCGATATACAGAGAATCAGGCCCAAAGGTAGGCAGTAGGGGAAACGTAGGAATCAGTGGCGTGGGGTGAAAAAAAATAAAGGTAAAGCCGGACCAAAAAACGGCTAACTCGTGAATAAGCAAAATTTCAATTCTTGTAAAAAAAACGTGCAATAAATTACATAACTGTATTAAGTGTGTTAGTTTACCTTTTCCATAACTACTAGGGTGCTTTGCTTGCATTGTGTGCGTTGCATGCAGTGTTAGTGTTGTTAGTATTCACCACCTTCACCATACATGACATCACTGGTATTATATGAACAGTGCATGTCGAGTATGATAAAAGTGGCTTTAAAAAAAGCCGTTTTAAGCACACGTCACTCACACTCACACACCAAAAATAAGTGAATCCTGACTTGCCAGTGTAGATGTTTGTTACTCAATCATGCAAAAACTGGATTTAGATGAAATTTTGCATGCATCCCATGTCAAACATGGAAAGGAACATAGGCTACCTGTCTGAAGTCCACGCAGACGAAATCGCGGGCAAAAGCTAGTAGCAAGGAAATATCAGCAGAAATACGTACCTAAATGTTTAATTTTGTTATTTGTCGTCTGTCGTCGTTATTTAATATTCCTATTCTACAACCTGAAAAATTACCTAAGAATTATTATTTATATTCTAACATAATTCTACGGTTTTTCTTTACGAAATGTGCCAAAACATTATCATAAAAGTCGCTTTTTTGATGCAATTTTAATAATACATGTTTTTCAATTGAAATTACACCGAGATTTGACAATCTAGCCTCACTTTGGCTGTTTCGTGTATAGGTATGAATTCGCTTCAATGCCGAAAACGACCTTTCAGCGGAAGCCACCGATACAGGAAGAGTCAAAACAATTTGAGATAACATTAAAAGCTGAGGAAAAGCTTCACTCAACGCGGATTTAAAAAGATGTAAATAAAGTTCATAGATATCTAAATTATTAAATGTTGAAGTACTGTATAAAACTTTTAATTCGTTTTTTAATGCGTGAAAATCAAATATATTCGGGAATTCGGATATTAATGCAGACACTTTCCTCGGGAAAACTACTACGGTAACTCGCGTATTTAGACTTATTGACTAAATCAAGAAAAGTTCAGTTTTGAAACGATGAATAACGGGAGTTTATTTGGCTTTTGATGTTATCTATTATTTCAACGAATAAACGCTTGTATTGTGTTTTCAAGTCAATTTCTGTATCCATCCGCCGGCGCCGTCGTGGTGGTTCACAATATTACTGAATACTATTGAAAATAAAATCAAATTGTTTTAAAAACTCTTCTGATAACCAAGATTGAAATGCACCAATTTCTCTGATTGAGATTTCGATGTCGACTTGTTTGCTTTGAAGCAAAGCAAACAAAATGTCAGTTGTGGCAAAAATCTCTGAAAAAATATGCAAAAGGAAACAAAACTGCATATCTTCTAATTTAGTTACAAACGACTCCGACATGGATATAGAATCAACATCCCACGATTGGGGATTATCTACTATATGATTAAAGGTTTCAATCATATCTAACCTGCAATTAAATATAACATTAATAATGCGCGAATGATAATACCACCGTGTTTCGGCTACTCCAGGCATACGACGATCGGAAAACTGTTTTAAAAGATTTGACCGTTTCGACGATTTGTTGAAAAACCTGACAATTCCATTGATATAGCCGAAAAATGATTTTAATTCTGAAATATTTTCTAAAGATCTACTTAAAACCAAATTAAGAATATGAGCATAACACGGTACGAAACGCGCGAGAGGGCATTGACCCCGTACTAGTGCTTGGACGCCTCCACGTTCACCTGACATAACGGCGGCACCGTCATATGTCTGACCGATCAGTTTGTCTTTGCATCGATATTGTTCAAGAATATCGAGCAACTGAGTCGCTAATACAGTCGCAGTCCGGCTTTCGCTAACGTCGTAAAAACCTACAAATCTTTCTTCCAGACCATTTTCGGACAAATAACGAAATATAACAGACAACTGTTCTCTATGACTGACATCTGGGGTTTCGTCAATCATAACTGAAACGAATTTGGCATGGCTAATCTCACGTCTAATCTCGTCTAAAATTACCGCCGCGGTGCATTGTATAAGATCATTTTGAATATCTCCCGATAGACCGGTAAACACGGAGTGTGAAGTAGATGAGCATTGTTCAAGATGGGAGTCTATAACGCTATCGTACTTACTTAAATAAAATAATGTTTCTATATAATTGCCACGATTGTCTGATTTAACGTTTTCACTATGCCCGCGGAAAGATAACTCCTGTTTTCCAAGAAGAACAACAGTGTCTATTAAACGTTTCATTAAGTTTCGATTACGTTCCACTTTTCGATTATGGGATTCATAATTATTTCCGAGAAATGTTTCTATTCTACTATTTCCAAAATTGTGTAATAATATACAACTGCGTAAATGTTTTTCGGTTTGAGTATGTTTCCTAGCCGAATTGGTCAAATTATTGATGTCTGAGAAACCCGTTTTATTCCAAGCACTATTTGTATCGGAAAACAGCAAACATGGAAAACAAAACAACTTATTTGATTTGCAACTGCCCGCTATCCAATTATATTTATCATACACTGAACTGTGAAAATTTTTGAAAAAGCCATCCTTACGCCTATAATCAATTTTCATATCGGGACGCGCCCGTCCTTGTTTAATGATATGTTTTTTATTTTCGAACGATTGTTTTGAGAACGAATTTAAGTCATTTAATAGGTAATCCATAAGACAACAGTCAATTTGTACTAATGCTGCCATTTCTCACCTAACCGTGACATGACAAATTACAAAGTAAGTAAAACAAACCAACCTTTACGATGTAACAAACAAAAACACAACACAACACTTGGCAAGTAAAATTTCACTTCTTTCGATTCTTTTAAACTATATAATATTACAATCAAGCTAGCCCACTAACTTAATAAACAAAATTTTGCATATTACAATAATAACAGTACAAAATGAGTGCAAATGAGCGCGTAATATAATTTTTTAAGTGAATTGAAATGACAGCACGCGCCGGTCGGCCGCTGCAATTAGCTCTGTTGTGATTGGACGAAATCTTTTAAAGCGAAACATGCGAAATTAAACCTTAACACATGACAAATAAAGACTAGGTATGCTATGTGGGATCGGCTAGTTGTTCGACAATATCGACGAGTCGTTTGCATGTAGTAGTAATGTGTATGTGTGCGTGAATTTCATACATTTCAAATGTTTGGATTCCCGATGTTTTGAGCGAGTTCCCCGGCCACCGCGCGGCCGCCGCACACTATGGAGCAGTACGTACGCGTTCTGAGTGCGATCGTAAAAACGGGTATGTGTGCGTTTGCGTGATTTTAAATACATGGCGAATTATTTTTATGAAATTGTAGGAAGCGGGGTAAGCTATAATTATTAATAATAAAAAATGTATATATTAAAATTGGCCAAGGTAAGCCGGTAGGAATCGTGTTCTATGGAGGCTTCGCCACTGGTAGGAATATCCTGAATTTAAATAAATAATACTTCCTCATAATATTAAAAGGTAGAACAACCAATTTAATTATTTTTTTAAAGCGTTGATACATGACATTCCTAGTATTTCTAAACACTTTAAGGTGCCAATAAGTGGAACAAATCAACGATTTGATAGTTTACCCTATAAAACACTTTTTCAAATGACAATTTCAATGTTGTATATTTTGTTTCAGACATATCGCAGCAGAGAGTGGCCGGCAACGTGACTGCAGTCCCTCTGCCGTAGCGGTCTCCATTCAACATCAGGTAAGCTACATTTCTTTATTATACTTTTTTTATGTAATAAGGGGGCAAACGAGCAAACGGGTCACCTGATGGAAAGCAACTTCCGTCGCCCATGGACACTCGCAGCATCAGAAGAGCTGCAGGTGCGTTGCCGGCCTATTAAGTGGGAATAGGGTAATAGGGGAGGGTAGGGATGGGAAGGGAAGGGAATAGGGGAGGGTAGAGAAGGGAATAGGGTAGGGGATTGGGCCTCCGGTAAACTCACTCACTCGACGAAACACAGCGCAAGCGCTGTTTCACGCCGGTTTTCTGTGAGAACGTGGTATTTCTCCGGTCGAGCTGGCCCATTTGTGCCGAAGCATGGCTTTCCCACGTATAAACTATAAAATTACTGTTAATTAATCCTAAATCAACAGCAGGTAGAAATTTACAATAGTATATCAAATACACTTTCATGTTGTGTACTTTATTTTTATTTTTATTTCACAATATTAATTATGCAACTGAATTTTTGTGTCATTATGAGCAACACTAGTAAAGGAACATATTGCTCTCATTTCTCTCTGTTAATTTGCATACCTACCTTGTATGTGTCCATATCAGGCTTTAAAACAGTTAATTTAACATGAACAAATAATGGTTTCAAAAAGTCTTAAAGTTGGGTTGTACAATGCAGGCTCACTAGGTACAATCATCAAAAAATTATTAAATAAATCATGACAACATTGTCTCAAAGATTAATTTTCTCGACTTGGACATACTAGCTATTAACGAGACATGGTTAAAACAAGGTGAAGATGGCCGCGCCCCTTACTTGTCTGGTTACCGTCTTGTCCATAAGCCACGTCGGCGAGAAGTTCGGTCACGAGGTGGAGGGGTCGGATTTTATATCCGCAATGGCCTGTCTGTACATACATACCTTGTCAACTCCCACTAATGCGAAGTTTTCAACTGTTGAGCATATGTGGCTTAAATTAACTGTAAATGGAAAAAAATTAATAGTTGGAACTGCTTACCGGCCACCATGGTTGGATGTTGATTTATTTTTAGATGCTCTTACTGAAGTAATTAGTGCAATTCCCACTCATGATTATTTAGTTTTAACTGGTGACTTTAATATTAATCTCCTTAGTCCAAATACAGTAAACACTACCAAATTAAAAGCTTTCCTAAGTTGTTTTGGTTTACATCAATTCATTACAACGCCAACACATTATACTGAATCTGCACAAACTCTGATAGACACTATAAGTTCAAATTTAACGGCAAAATCTATATTTACAGAACATGTAGGTTCAATGTATGGGCATCGCTTGATTGGGTGTGAGTTTAACCTTAAAAAAAAAGGAGCAAACCACATATCATTACATATAGACCTATAAAACATATAAACATTGAAAACTTCAATGCTGACTTGCAGGCCATAAACTGGCAGAATATTCTGAGTTTGAATGACGTTGACTTGATGGTTGATTACTTTAATTCACATATTTTAACACTTTTTAACCTACATGCACCAGTTAAAACTACTCATATAAGAACAAGTTCACATCCCTGGATCACAGATACCATTAAATTAATGATGAGACATCGTGACAGGGCACTCGCAGAATATCACCGATCAAAGTCCGATAGTAAAAAAGAATATTATAAAAGTTTAAAAACTTTGGTAAATAAGGCATTACACTATGAAAAAGTAGCATATTTTGAACAAATATGCTACTATGCATAAATAGCAAAATAAACCAACCCAAGAGACTATGGAAAAGCATAAAAGATACAATTACACCTAAAACGGGGCATGGCCTACCCCCGCATTTCAAGGATCCTAATACTATAAATCTACACTTCCTAAAAATACCCACTGTACCCATAACAAATCTATCATACATAACATATTATGAATTCCACAAATTCAGTGATGCAAAATTCCACCTTGAGACTGTATCCACAAGTACTCTGCTTAAGGCTATGAAAACATTGAAGTCTAAAGCAGTAGGAAGTGATGGTATTAGCTTGAACATGCTATTTTTATCCCTGCCAAACACTTTAGATGCCATTAACTGTATTATTAACATGTCCATAAAATCAGGAACTTATCCTGAGAGTTGGAAGCAGGCAGTAGTAAGGCCTCTCCCAAAAACATCAAACCCTGTTGAGCTAAAGGATCTAAGGCCAATAAGTATCCTGCCCTGCCTTTCGAAAATCCTAGAGAGAGTTGTATGTGAGCAGGTTACTGGCTACCTGGAAAAAAATAATATGTTACCAGAAATGCAGTCAGGTTTTAGAAGGGGTCGCAGTACAGTAACGGCATTACTTGATGTCACTGACAATATCTTAAGTGCACAAGATAATGGTTACTGTACCCTGCTTGTTTTACTTGATTTCTCCCGAGCTTTTGAAACATTAAACATAAATTTCAAAACTAAGCTATTATGGGTTTGATGCCGCTTCCTTAAAATGGTTTAATAGTTACCTTTCTGGTCGTAGCCAATGTGTTAAGCTCTCTGATAGCAGTGGCTCCACTGTATTATCGGACATAATGTCTGTTACAGACGGCGTGCCGCAGGGTTCTATTTTAGGTCCCATACTGTTCATTCTATATACAGCTGATATTGGTAGATATATTAGGTACTGCAAATTCCATTTTTATGCAGATGACACCCAAATTTATTTGTTCTTTAAGCCAAGTGAAGTGGACACTGCAATAAACTTAACGAAGACCTTAATAGTATAGCTGCATGGGCCCAGAAAAATAGTTTGTGTCTAAATCCTGCAAAATCTAAATATATTATCTGCGGCACTAGCAGACAACTCAGCCTTATAAGCCCTTCGACTGATGTCATGCTGATGGGTGAGCCTATCGAGCGTTCATATGTGGCACGTAATCTTGGTCTTCTTCTTGACTGTCATCTGCGTTTCCAAGATCATGTTACTAACATCGTCAGTAGCTCATTATATAAACTGAAAATATTATACAAAATAAGACCATATCTGTCAGAAGGGATCCGTGTCAGGCTAGTTGAGTCTCTGGTCCTCTCAAAGTTGAACTACACTGATATAGTTTACGGCCCTCGTCTAGTTTCGAGTACTAAAAGACTTATTCAAAGAGTCCAAAATGCTTGTGCTCGATTTTGCTTCAGCATACCCCCCAGAACCCATGTAACCCCCTATCTTAACAAGCACTTAATGTTAAAAATGAAGCACCGACGCAGTCTTCACCTTGCATGTTTGCTTTTCGGGATACTGAAGTATGAGGAACCAAAGTATCTCTTCAACAAATTATCCAGGAGAGCTAGCCTGAGGTCTTGTGGGTCGCGGCTATGTTCAGCACAGTTGACAATCGAAAAAAATCGAACGGCTACATTAAGAGGTAGTTTTCGGTATTCAGCCTCCAAATGCTGGAATAACATACCGCCTCCCATTAGAAGCGCCAAAAGTCTGAAATCATTTAATTCATGAAGCCCCAAGCGGCCACATCCGGCCGCGATAGCAATGAAAAAGCTATTGTGTCTCGTTTTGCCACGACTGATGGGTTAAAAGCAAACTGCGACGGTTCCTTTTAAATCAGCAGTTGTTACAAGAAAGGCTCTGCCAAGATATCTCCGTGATATAATGTGCACGTGTCATTGTGTTATTTGTTATCATACCTAGTTGTAATTAAATCTATTATAATTTATACTCAAAAAGTAATCTGCCGGCATCCTTATTAGTTTGTATAAAGTTTTACGTTTCGAAATTCGGAACTTGTTGTTTTTGATTAATGGTGTTGGGTACTTTTAAGTTTTTAGTTACTTTAAATTACTGTCCTGATTTATTTATTAGATATTTATTTTAATTTTCTGCACTTTGTAATTATACAACACGGTACAACATAATATTTACTTTGTAGTTTTTATGGAATTTATTTTTGTTTTGACAAATGACGTATTTCATAACCATTTATGACGTCTTGTGTGTTGCCAATAATACAGATACTATAGTTGCCTGTAGCGGCGGCGCGCGACAGCTATTTGTCGCGATGCGACAACATCTTTCGTCGGCCGTCGCGCCAATTTTAGTTTTTAGTTATTTAATAATATTTAGATATAATTGTATTTTATCTAAGTTGTTCGCTAGCTATTCTACCTGGTTTATAATGATATCCATGTCGTCACCAATAGCTCTTGCGGAAGACCGGCGCTGAATATGCCCCCGGGTGTTACAGCACATGCCGAGCATGAGCCAATTTGCGGCTGCTAATTGGAATTATTTATTTATTATTTTGTAAATCTGCACCATGTTTGAATGTAGTTGCAAATAAACTTTATTATTATTATAAATAACTATAAAATTACATTAGCTTTAATACAACTAAACGTTTACGTTAACGTTTAAATTATTTTTATAAAATAAGTGGGCAAACGAGCAAACGGGTCACCTGATGGGCGTTTGTAATGTTTACCTTAACTCGTCTACTTCTATTATGCTAAAGGCAAAGCTTATTGACTGATAGATCAAGATATGTGCCAAACCCTTCGAGTTAGAAACTTTAAATTTCTCGCACGTATTTCTCTTTTATTATGGAGGACAATAAAAATTACAACATAATCGCAAAAAATTGTACCCCTTCACAATATCCAAACCAAAATGTTAAATACGAAGGTGTCTATTTATTAGCATACTCACACTTTTACCACTAAACTATTTTGAAGAGGTATTGGGAAAAATCGAATATCGGAAAAAACATAGGATAGTTTTTAATTCCGTCAAAATACGCGTCTTTAATTCAATAGACATATATGCACGACAGAATAGTAACAAAGACCCCTAATAATAATTACTCACAACATGCATAGGTATAGAATACAATGTACCTAAATCTGAGACAAACCCTTAACTGTCTCCCTAGCAACAGTCTCTGTCACAGAGGTCAAATAGGACGCGGTGACCCGTCGCGACTGTAATTGATATGTTTTTTGTACAAAAGAGAGACTTTATAATATTACATCTAGTATTTTATTAAATAATATTGTGAACACATTTATTTTTAAATTGTTCAAAACACAATTATAATAAAAACATACAACTACTTAATAAAGAAATGAATAAATAAACACTATAAGTAAAAAATTTGATCTAAATCGGAGGCTGCGGGCAAAGTACCAATTAGGCTGGCAGCATTACCTCGCTTGTGTATATTAACCCAAAGCACATAATATTATCACAGTGGCAATATCTATTAATGTAAACTTATGCTACTAGATAATGCCGCAATTCGTTGCTCTGAAATTGGTTTATCGATGGAAACTTATTCTGTATTTTTTATACGCTTTTATTAGCTTGGGCTGTATGTATGTAACGTAATCTTTGAGCACGATTTTACCTGTAGTCAAGGTAGTATCTTCATGTAGTCTAGCTTGGGGAAGAAGTTTCTTCGTATTTTACGTAAAAATTCAAAAGGTTTTTTTATAAAGTTTATTTACAATTGACTAAAGTATATAGGTTCCATTTTGTTCCATAACTTTTTGCCATCTTGTTGGTAGGGACATGATACCATTGCTATAAAAATTTTGGGGCTTCTGATGAAAAAACTGCGACAAGTGGTTTTGGCAGTCCTCTTGTTATGTCAACCTGACACTGCCTAAGGAATTCTGCAGTGACCGAAACAGGCGGAAATCTGAAGGTGCAAGGTCAGGACTATACGGCGGATGCATCAATACCTCCTAGTCAAACTCCCATAATTTTTGCTGAGTGGCTAAAGATGTGTGAGGTCTAGCGTTATCATGGTGAAAAACCACACCACTCCTGTTGATTAATTATTCCGGCTGCTTTCTCTCAACTTCTTGCTTTAATCTCATCAGTTGTTCGCAATACAGTTCAGAATCGATGGTCCTGTCTGGCGGTAACAGCTCATAATGAAAATCTCACATTTACCTAATTTGAATTTGGAATTGTCTTCTGTAAAATTTTAACTTTTTAATGATACCAAAATCAGCCAGATACAATTTAGTGCAGCACGAGTCGGCGCATGAGTACCGGAAACTATTCCACCTCAATTTTTTTATGCGATCCTCTTGAAATTGCCCTCCTGATGATATAAATGCATGTTTCCATGGTGCAACCCGGTGCCATATTGTTTAAACAAACATTGTTTAAACAATTGCAAGGAATTGTTATTTTTCAACCGGACAATTTTTTTATATTTTTTATTGAAATACCAATAAAAAAGGTCCTATGACTTTTCACGATAAAGTTAATATTTTTAAAGGTAATATGAATTTTTAAAAGTTCGAAAAATCTGAAATTTGGGTAATTTCGACCCATGATAAATATATTTAAAAAATAATAATGTCTAAGTAATATATTTTTTTTAATTCTCTATACAATAGTTAATAATATCGTTAATAGATATTTAAAAAAAATTCATTGTTTATATCTTTTTTTTTGTCTTAGCAAAAGTAGACAAAAAATTGTGTTTTTTGTATGGGAGCCCACCTTAAACATTTACTTTATTTTAATTTTATTATTAATTATTAAAGTACAAATATAATTAAGGATTTTGTGAAATTTTCAAGTGCCTAGCTGTTACTATTATTGATTACGAACAAAAAAGGCCAAAAAAATCACGTTTCTTGTATGGGAGCACCCCATAAATATTATACTTTATTTTATTTTTTGTACTTGTTGTTATAGCGGTAACAGATATACACAATCTGTGAAAATTTCAGAAGTCTAGCTATAGCGGTTTTTGAGATACAGTCTGTCCGTTTGTCTGTATGTCTCGCTGTATCGCAAAAACCGCTATAGCTAGCTACTTCTGAAATTTTCACAGATTGTGTATATCTGTTGCCGCTATAAGAACAAATACTATAAATAAAATAAAGTTAATATTTAAGGGGTGCTCCCATACAAGAAACGTGATTTTTTTGGCCTTTTTTGCTCGTAATCAATAATGGTAACAGCTAGGCACTTGAAAATTTCACAAAATCCTTAATTATATTTGTACTTTAATAATTAATTATAAAATTAAAATAAAGTAAATGTTTAAGGAGGGCTCCCATACAAAAAACACAATTTTGTATTGGAGCCCACCTTAAACATTTACTACTTTTGCTAAGATAAAAAAAGATACAAACAATGATTTTTTTTTAATCTCTATTAACGATATTATTAACTATTGTATAGAGAATTTAAAAAAATATATTGCTTAGACATTATTATTTTTTTAAATATATTTTTCATGGGTTGAAAGTACCCAAATTTGAGATTTTTCGAACCTTTAAAAATTCATATCTTTAAAAATATTAACTTTATCGTGAAAAGTCATAGGATCTTTTTTATTAGTATTTTAATTAAAAATATTAAAAAAAATTGTCCGGTTGAAAAATAACAATTCTAGAATAAGAATAAGAAAAGTTTATTTTGCACGTCACACAACACAATATTTACAAAAGACGAAAGAACAAGGACACAGTACAGTACTTAATTTACATTTCGTTGTGTGATCGCACAAAAATGGACCCCAGCTCAGCTTAACTTAATTCCTTGCAATTGTTTAAACAATGTTTGTTTAAACAATATGGCACCGGGTTGCACCATGGCAACAAGCATTTATATCATCAGGAGAGCAATTTGAAGAGGATCGCATAAAAAAATTGAGGTGGAATAGTTTCCGGTACTCATGCGCCGACTCGTGCTGGACTAATTGGTATAGCCCAAGACATTTTATGACAAGTTCATACTGTATATATAATACGAAAAGACTTTTTCCACAACCTATTAACTATAGCTTACATCTAGATCAAAATGAGTTAAAAAGTATACAGATTCGAGGCGACGTTTGAACCACAAATAACGTTTAATATGTTTACGATCGAGCGACACAATACAAGTTAGACCGCGACCAACAAAATTGGCAAATAAATTACAATAATTAATGTTACAATTTAAAAACGTATTTATTTTTTATTTGTTTAAATTTACATATTATAATCGTTTGGCGCGAATACGCGTCGGTCGCGCCAAGGAGTCTCCTTAAGACAGATTAATCATTGAAATGAGGGATAGCGGAGTATTCGGGTACAGGTTCACTATCTGTTCCATGATTAAAAGTTTAAAAGACGCAAAATATATGGCCTATGTTACCCCGGGCACATTAAGATAATACCTTATGACACCTTACACGTTACGGAGGAACTAACCCACTTATTAGTACCATCGAGGAAATTGATTCCTAGGCAGTTGACAGAACCACGTCATTTGGTCGGATCATGTCAATTATTGTAATCTGTCGGCTGGGTTTAACATAACGCGTCCAACGTACGTAGGTCCCTCATCTTCCTATGAATCAACTTCTCTGATAGTACATAGATCTGGTCGTAGTGAAATAAATAAGACGTACGGCAAATTTTATTTGACTAGGGTGGTGACCCTAGCCAAATAACTACTTGCCTTGTAGCCAATCGAACTTGGTTTGACTGATGCAGGCAGATAATACTGGTACAGTCAGCCTGCGAGTCAAACCAGATTTGACTGCCCTCCCTGCATTTAGAACATAAGACAGAAACAATCACAATCTAACTTTGTCAGCATAATAAAGACTCACACCTTGATGAGTGGCAGTCTTCCACCGTGCGTTTCTCGCGTAACTTTCTGCCGCGCACTGTAAAACTCTGGAACACACTGTCACCAGCAGTATTTCCGGACCTATACGACCTGCAAACCTTCAAGAAAAGAGCGTATTCCCTCTTAAAAGGCCAGCAACGCACCTGCAGCTCTTCTGATGTTGCGAGTGTCCATGGGCGACGGTAGTTGCTTTCCATCAGGCGACCCGTTTGCTCGTTTGCCCCCTTATTTCATAAAAAAGACGTACTTACGCTGTATAAAAAATATCGTGTCGGTCCTATGCCTTATCTCTAGCCAGTCGTATCGGTCATTCATCCCATTGGGCTTATAGGAAGAAGAAAGTGCTCATGCTTTAGGGTCAATTCAGACCGCAACGCGACCCGCAGCTGTATTTCAAAAATTTTATGGATTTGACAGATTTGCAAGGCGTCTCACGTAATTGAAATCTGTTAATTCATTAATTCAGTACAAAAATGCATTTACGCGTCGCGTTGCGGTCTGAATTGACCCTTACTCTAATAAAAACAAAAGAAACTACTTTTATGTTACTGTAATATAAGTGGTTAATGTCCATTTCCTCGACAGTTACTTAGCAATTTCGAAGCCAATTTAATACAAAAACAAACGTTTTTTGTATTTGTTAAAAAAGTCACGGTATAGTGGAGTTCCCAGAGCGTAAAAATCGTGCAAACCTCCGATTTTTGCAATAGTGGATGAAAATTGAAAAGAAAAAAAGGAACGTGCAGCTGATAACATAAACAATAAAGTTTATTTATTGAAAAGTTGTGCTTTTGATTTTTAAATTATTCTCTTCCACTTCAAGTAAACTCATAAACTGTAAAATTTTGAAGAAAATTTGCATATTTATTTCTTTTAAATATATAACAAAAATAATAAAATATATTATTATTTTTTTGATTTGTATCGTTGCTTATATTTCAAAGAAAGAAAATAAGTTGAAAAATATATAATTTAGATTTAAAATTAATATTTTTGTATGTAGATGAGCATACCTCCAAATGTGCTTGTTGTGTGCCTCGCCAGGTAAATGGCGTTCCTATTTTTCTTTGGTAAAACCAATAGGAAGTTTAAAATTATTTTTTAGGCTTAACAAAGCCTTCTATTTCTTAATGTGTATAACTTTTTAGCTCTTACTTGATTAAATTTTCTGAAAATGAAGCACAAACTTCTCACGGATATTTCAAAGAAAATCTGTATTTTATTTCTTTTGGTTAGGTTTTTACAGAATAAAATTGATTTTTTTTTTCATAATTTATATTTGCTAAAACATACTTAAAGGAAAAAAATACAAATTAGGTTAAGAACTGATATTTTTTGTATTCAGGTAAGCATTTTCCAAACATAGGTCGCAGCATGTGTCTTTAGTATGTACGTGAGATTTGTAGCACCCATATGCAACATGTATTTTTTTTCTGGCTTTAAGTAGGAAGTTTAAATATATTTCAAAGACTAGAAAAAGTCTTTCATTTGTCGATGCATTTAATGTTTTAGCTCTTACTTAAATAAATTCTCAACAAATATAGAAAAATATTTTCGGTCTATTATTACACATTTTTGGAGATATTTAAACGTTTTTAAGTACTTAAAAGTTATCATTTCTCTAAAAATTAAATACGCACAACAAGTAAGTGTGTTTCGTTACAACCCTTAAATCCACCCAAACCCTTTTATCTTTGTTACGACGAGCGTTAATCTCTAAAAACTTTGCAAAAACCTTATAGTTGTATTTAGCTTAGCAAAGCAAACTTTCTTTTTTTTAAATTGTGTATTTGGTTAATTTTTAACGTAAACAATCGGATAAGAGTAATTAAATAACAGGAACAAGAAAAAATTTTTTTTTGGACCGGTTTTATATGGTGAAATATTAATTTTTAATATAAGTAACCAAAAAATTAAAAGCACAAAAAATTTTTTGGTAAACTTTGCAAGTTATAGTGTAAAAAAGAAAATGACACCTCAAAAACAAAAATCCATTCACTATTACAATTTTCGGAGGTTAAAACCTCTGGCGACTGCACTAGTAATATTTATTTTGATACTCCTAACTAAATTTCACACTATTCTAAGAATCGTTGTCTTTTCTTTATGACGTTCTCGAGACTAAGTCCACAATAAGAGGCCAAAGTTATAAGAAACTCTTAAGCCAACTTTTATCTGAGATACTTGGAAGCTAATCCCAGATAAATAAACACGAATGTTAGTTTGTTAGTTCGTCATGCCAGTAAAAACTAATGTCTGCCACATGTACTCAAAAACTTTGATTCAAGATACAATATAAAACTATTAGATATCAGAAAGGCGAAAGTTTGTCCGTCTGTCTGTTAACCTCTCACGTTTAAACCGTTGTAACGACTTTGATGAAATTTGGTACTTAAGATACTTTGAGTTTCGGCAAAAGGACGCAAGATAACTTTGATTGCCTGTGCAAATAAAGTTGCGTGTAATTGCACGCAATTTTCCTAGTCCATACCATTTTATTTAAAAAATCAATTTTTGCACTAACATACAGACAGACATACACACATTGATTAAACTACTTACGATTAATTCTTCGATCGGGGATTCTTGGAAATGCTATATATTCTATTGTTGTCGCGATCACCGGTGCTCTTATGGGGCTTGAAGGATTAACAGATAGACAGACACAACACTTAAAATATTAGTAAGTATAGTAGTGTTCGGTTTAAAGAATGTTATTGTACAAAGTACAATAATTATGTATTAGGTTAACTGCTGAGTGAGAGCTTTGTGTCAGCAAATTGCATTCATTAACGTTGTAACATTTTATTTAATAAATCAGTGTAAGAACAGCACTCATCGGGTTCGGTTGTACATCCCATCCCTATCTATCTGTAAATACACTACAGTTATAATATCTTAGCTGCATCTTTACACGAGGGGACACTTAAGGCTTCTATCGATTGAGAGTTTATTGCTCGGGCGTCTTGGCTCGGGCCGGCTCTTTAAGTAATTACTATTCAATTATTGGACAAAAAATGCGACTAGAACTATCGTTGAAAGGGTTTCGCATTAAATAGAATACGTTTGTAACGTTGCGTCATTTAAATAATAATCACTGTTATCCATACTTCCATACTAATATTATAAATGCGAAAGTGTGTCTGTCTGTCCGTCTGTCTGTCTGTCTGTCTGTCTGTCTATCTGTTACCTCTTCACGCTAAAACCGCTGAAGCGATTTTGATAAAATTTGGTATGGAGATACTTTGTGTCCCGGGAAAGGACATAGGATTCTTTTTATCCCGGAAAAATGTACGTTTCTCTCGCGATAAACGAATTTTGGCGCAACGGAGTTGCGGGCGTCATCTAGTTTATAAACACAGCGGCTGTAGTATATAAGATCTGATTATATTATCTTTGTTTGGCATATTGGAAAAGTTAAGTAAAAAAGATAAACGGACAAAATTAGTCTGAAATAAAGCTTTATTTATTTATTTAAAAGTTAGATAAAGACAACTTCGAACATCTTTATAAGTAAATGAGTTGATACGAGTATAATTATATATTTTGTAGTATTTTTGTTAAAGCGACAGCATAAATATGAAATTATTACTAAGCTAATGCAGGTAGATAGATAGATATAGACCGGTAAGAAACAGACAAATATTAAATTCTCAGCAATTAAGTGCCGTTTTCACCTGTCTGTATGGAATCCAACGACAGCAAAAATTCGTAGGTGACCACGGTATACTAAAATGTCTTAATTTGACGACATTGTTTGTAACAACATAGGCCTCAAAACTGATGAACTAATAGAATAGAGTACGAAACTAGACTACACAACTGTTTTTTAAAATTGTACATTTTCCCGCAAGATTTAAGACATTTTCACACAAAACTGTGGGTATCTTTCACCTATTTAAAGTAGGTAGCCAGCTTATATTCTTTTATTATCAAGCGGTACCAAAGAAGTAGTCACAATAAACGTTTACAATCGCAAAACTTGAAGCATTGCGAGTGCAATTCGCAAACAGTCCAGTATTCGTAACCCGAACCTAACGGGGTGAATTAAAATGCCCCGCGAGGGGGCAATGCGTTTGTATTCGTAATAAAACGGGCCCCAAACCCATGCCCGGGGCCGCCTGCCACCCCTTGGCAGCCTCTCAGCTATGCGTTTTATTTTTACTAAAAACTTAAAATACTATGACCGATTTGGCATTTGGTGGGAATGATATATTACGCGCCATGCATCACGCAATTAACAATGTGGGTTATGGGTTACCATCGTAATGTTTAACCACGCAAACATGTGTTTGTGGGGTTAAACATGAGCTTCCCCAAGCACTGGTGTAAATGGTACCCAATTAGCTGTACTGTACTTTCAAAGACCTCTGTGACTCAGTGGTGAGCGCGTTGGTAGCTCAAGCCGGGGGTCGCGGGTTCGAATCCCGCCGACGGAATAAAAAGTTTTCAAAGTTCCTGAGTCATATATGTGTATTAAATATGTGTATTATATGATAAAAACTTAAATATGTGTATAGTATAAAATTATAAAATATATTTATTTATTTATTTATTTCCATACTTAATGCTATTTAAAGTAATCTGTAAACACGTTCACGGGAACGTTATAAAACAAGGGTTTTATTAGGGCTTTACTTATTGCTCACGTGATTGTCCGAAAAGTAAGAAGACATGCGTCGGATGGGCATGTAAAAAGCCGGTTCTGCGCCTGATCTCTCGCCAGTTGTATCGATATTTTGTCCCACTGTATTCTCATAACCCAATAGCCCATGGGCTATTGGGTTATGAGAATAAGGCGTTTTGCAGACGACGGGGCGGGACGGGCTGGTCAATTTCGCCGCGAACGATAGCACGAAGGGAATCCTATATTACCAACGCACACGGTGGGCAAAAAAACCGCGCCACAGGTGACCGGCGGGCACTGCGGCTTTATTGCTTCGCGGACAAAAAGCCTGCCCCGCCCCATCGTCTGCAAAGCGCCTAAAAGGAATCGAGGGTTCTCTTAATGTATACTGCGCACAAAGTACTTGAGCACTACAACTACTGCGTAAGTGGTCTTAAACTTGGTTTCAATGAAACCGGCCACCTTCACCGAGACCGGTGCAGGAGCTATTTTAATTGCGCGATATATTTTATATTTTGTAGTATACCACATATAAATTGTTCTCATAATATTTCGCTTATCATGTACGGTAGAAAATATCTGGCCTTGTTAAAGTTTACTGGGTTAGAGATAACGCAAAGGATATTCCTGCGAATATGGAAAAATATGTTATATATTATGTTATTGTATGTCAGACTGCTCTAGTTCACATAGTATAAATATATACGGTAGAACTTGTTTATGCTACACTAGGCATTCACACGCAAGCACACTACTAATAATATTGATAGCATCTTATTGATAACCTACCTGTTTTAAAAGTAAACCTTATCCGCAAGGAAATAAATCAAAACCCTAGAGTACTATAGGAAGTGTCACGTTGCTTCGTTGCAGAGTAGTTTGCAACCCTGGATTTATGTATAGGCAGTATAGGCCTAGAGGGGGCTGCAGCGTCCAAGGATGGCGGCAGAGCTCATACAAAGTGGCCAATACTCATACAAAATATAAATCCGGCTTCTGCGGGGCTAAAATAGTCACATTTAGCAATTCCTCTCAATCACAAGATGAATTGTCAAAACTGTCGAACTCACGAATGTCAAATAAGTACGAATTTAAACAACTGAATTGCAAACAAAGTGTCAATTTTGCGATTTTTAAAAAATGAGTCATATTGTGATTCATAATATGATTCTCCGAAGCGACAATTTTAGCCCCGCTGGTAGCTACGCCTAGTGCGGTCTCGCTTTAAGAGAGCAAAATAGTGCATCAACATCTCGCACGCGTTCAGATAGTCTCTGCAATAAAAGAGTTTGTTTTCAAGTACACAGCTAACTTACTATACTGAATAATATTTATATTGTGCCGCAATCCTTGTTTTTAACTTAATTTTATTTATCACTAAACAATAAAGAAAATACAGTCATAAACTTAATCTTATACAGTGTAACATAAACCATTACTGGTTTTTCCGCACACTGCCATTCGTCTTCGAAAAGTTTAATCTAATAGGACAATTATTTATGATAACTACTAATTAAAATATAAATTATATGTTCGCTTGTTAAGCATTAGTGCTCTAACTCGCAACTTTTTTTTAGTTAATTAAGGCTCATAAAATTATAAACCAACTTTCTCTGCATAATCTTGATACTTTAAACCAATCATACCGGGTTGATTCATGAGATTAAGTTATAAATATAAATTCGATTCGAAGTTTCATTTCACTTTTTCACATTTCTCATTTTCATGTGAGCCATCCAAAACAGAACTTTGTCTCATGGACGAAAAGATTTAAAACGCATCTTATCACCTCATAATGTCGTCAATGTGAACTGCCTATTATAAAAGCATATCAAGCTAAGGTCGTAGGCCATTGCTCAGCTATGTTATAATATGAAAAATAATTAGAATTTGTTACATCCATACTAATATTATAAATGCGAAAGTGTGTCTGTCTGTCTGTTACCTCTTCACGCCCAAACCGCTGAACCGATTTGGCTGAAATATTGCATGGAGATACTTTGAGTCCCGGGAAAGGACATAGAATACTTTTCGTCCCAGAAAAATGCACGGTTCCCGCGCGATAAATGACTTTTGGCGCAACGGAGTTGCGGGCGTCATCTAGTGTAAATTATAATATGTAAAATAATACGTTCGCATAAGGGTCAACTCACATTGCGCGAAATGGACTGGCCGGGACATTGAAAAGCATAAACATTTAAAATGAGGTTACATTTTCGAGTACAATGTATTGTTTACAGAGTATGTAATATGTGAGTCGCCGCATTCATACACATGTCATACATACACAATCACGATATTAATTCAGCTCCCAACACATTTCGTTACTTTTTAATGTTTTGTCCTTCGTCACAGTACGTTGGTTGCTATAAATGTTTATTCTCATAATGTTTATATAGTTTATTTGTTTATAATTTACACAGTTATATGCTGAAAAAAGTTTAGAGTAGTTAAAAAAATGTACTAGTGCCTGTAATTTAAATCATATTTAAGTTAAATTATCATTAAATCTCTCTGAATGCGGCCATCAACGGGGCATGGTCACATTTAGCAATTCCTTTCAATCAATTCACAAAATGAATTGACAAAACTGTCAAACTCACGAATGTCAAGTTAGTACGAATTTAGACATCTGCATTGCAGACAGTGTAAATTTATAAGTTAAATATGAATTCATATTATGATTCATAATATGATTCTCCAAAGCGACCATTTTAGCCCCGCAGAGGCGCTGAAATGTCTCGTAGCAAGCTACGGTAAGTGGTGCTACGCCGTAGGCTCGTAGCACTGGTGCTACGAGATTTTATAGGAGTTAGTAGAGCTGAGCTTGTTAGTTATGTAGAGCTGAGTTATTTAGTTATTTTGTGCTATAGTTGCTATCAGTAAAAGACTTTTTATATGCTACTAGATGTTGCCAATTACTTTATTAGAGCAGAAAATTATTAATTGCGTGAGAATCGTACGTTTTTCTGTCACAATTTCGTCATTTAAAATCGGTTGAACGATTTCAGCTTGATAAAGCAACTGCAGACCTCCGTCTCTCTCCACACGTACAGGTTTTCACATTATATTAAATTTTTGAGTTTTTTTGTCGTAGTCAAATGATAGTCTGGTTTTTTGCTTGTATGTAACTATGACTAGTTAAAGTATAAACTTAACACTCCATACTCAAGGGGCAAAAAGCTTTAATTGCTTTGCTGTCCGTCTGTCTGTCTGTCTCGCACTGTGTTAGTCACTACTATGAATTTACAACAGGCAACCCAAACAGCCGCGAGACAGGCCGGCGCCGCCCAAGGCTGTCTGACGGATCAGACGCCTCTGTATTACAATTATTATCTAGAATGTTCTTCAGAAATGTAGGAGAAAAATGCTTCAAATCGAAACGCCGGCTCTACAAAAGCCTCAGAGCTTAGAAGTGAGGGGGTAGCCGATGATTTAAGGGTCTTTCAATATCGAAACGTTCAATAATAATTGTATTTTCTAAAAATTTTCTCACGAATTAAGGAGAGCCAACGGCACGAATGTGCCTGTTTGTAGAAACAATAGATTCAACGATAATCGACGAAACCGATATTGTGTTTTACTAAGTGAATGTTAAGTAATGACCTTTAGGTGAGGGTATTAAGGGCCTGTTTCACCACTTCCTGATAAAGTGCCGAATAGGCTATTCACAACTTATTTGACAGATTCTCCATAATCTATCTGTCAAGTTAAGTGATGGATAGCTTATCAGGAAATAGTGAAACAAGCTCTAGGTGTCAAGAACTTTAAAATTGCAACGTGAGTCGTGACGACCTAATGCAAATGGATGCAATTTTAAATGGGCCATTTAAAACAAAACTTTATCTATACTAATATTATAAAGAGGTAAACTTTGTTTGTTTGTTTAATTGTAATGAACAGGCTCAAAAACTACTGGACCGTTTTTAAAATTCTTTTACCATTAGAAAGCTACATTATTTACGAGTAACATAGGCTGCTTTTTGTTTTGGAAAATATAGGGTTCCGTAAGATATTTCAGTTTTTCGGAAACAACCAGAAAATTTACTTATTTTGCGTACGCTGCCTTAACTATAAAAGATAGAATCATACAATGTTTGAAGTAAATGTAGATCTTATAAATATTTACAAAAATGTCCGCGACACACTATACCTATCTATGTCAAATCTTGATTTTTTTTTGACTACATATTTTAAACGCATTTATTTTACTCATGCTAATAATCCTTATCAAAATAAATTATATCGTCACTAAGTACAGTTTATGTAGATAATAATTGGTCTTTGAATTATTAAAATTGGACGTTTGGTTTAGAAGTAATGACTTATGGTGAAATTAAAATATTGCGATTTACACCCGTTTCGAAATAGGCGGCGGGCGCTACCAAGGCGCTCGCGGGAGGGGAGTTAAGATCTATGAGTAGTAGTAGTAGTAGATCTATGAGTAAACAAAAAAACTACCTCTTTATAATATTAGTATAGATTAAAAACTACTGAATCGATTTTAATCATTTATTCAGTGAGTGACATAGGCTATATTATATTTTATATCCATGCGAAGCCGGGGCGGGTTGCTAGTTTACTACATAAGTAGCTACACATTAAATTGTCAGACTTTTTGCCCGCGGTGTTGGACTGCATGTTCCTTCATGGGCTCATTTAAAAATGCATCTCAACGTCACCTCGTCACGTTACAAGCTTCAAATATACTGAAATAATCCTTGAGCGTTAAATATTTCATACAGAAGCTATAAAAATATATTCAACTCCCGCGCATTAATTTATGTATATATTATGTTACTGTTAAAGCTCGAACTTCGGTAAATCTTAAGATTTAAATGTAAATCTTAGGATTTACCGACATGAGTTGGTAAATGTAAGTATTTCTAATAATACGACGACTTTTTTAACATTTACCGTTAAACTACCATTAAAATAAATACTACTTTAATCATTTATAATAATATTAAAATAAATTAAAGATTTAACGGGGTCTTCAATACCAAAAACATAATTTCTGGCCTGTTTTTGCGCTATAACGACACGAAACCCTTCGTGCGCGAGTCTGACTCTCATTTTGCCGGTTTTTTTTCAACATAATATACTCGTACCATGCCACTAACGTAAATCCTAAGATTCAGCAACTATATTGTGGTAAAATTTCGTATCGCAAACCTTTTCGGACATTTACCATTAGGAATTGGTAGATCTTAGGTTTTACTAGAAAATCTTAGGATTTACTGCAGTTCGAGCTTTTACAGTACATATACACTATTGCACCATCGAGGAAATTGATTCCTAGGCAGTTGGTGGACCTACGTCATGTGGTCGGCTTTAAATGTCAATAATTGTCAACTCAATGTTATAGTTTGACGTAACGCGACCAATCTATACGTAATCTATACGTGGGAGAGCCATGCTTCGGCACGGATGGGCCGGCTCGACCGGAGAAATACCACGTTCTCACAGAAAACCGGCGTGAAACAGCGCTTGCGCTGTGTTTCGTCGAGTGAGTGAGTTTACCGGAGGCCCAATCCCCTACCCTATTCCCTTCCCTACCCTCCCCTATTCCCTTCCCTTCCAATCCCTACCCTCCCCTATTACCCTACTCCCTCTTAAAAGGCCGGCAACGCACCTGCACCTCTTCTGATGCTGCGAGTGTCCATGGGCGACGGAAGTTGCTTTCCATCAGGTGACCCGTTTGCTCGTTTGCCCCCTTATTACATTAAAAAAAAAATTACTTGGGTCCGCCATCTACCTAGGAATCAACTTCTCTGATAGTACATTGGACTTTTTATACGGCATTTATGAGTAGCCAAACTTACTTCCCCATGTAAATAGCTATAGCTGACACCGTATTCAACAGTATAATGACCCCTGTTACCTTATCACCCAAACAACTCAGCACCCGAGGAGTTCCCGGCTGGCAACTCCGCCCACCCTATCCGGTCGCCCTGTAAATACAGTTAGGGAAGCTCTTAAGTGGGCGACTAACCCTAAATTTTCAATTTTATAATTCATTTTTATACTTGAAAAAAACGCCCTGAATTATTTCATTTTCTAAAATTAGATACTACATTATATTTCCAAGAATTCAATCTGAGCAAAAACACGATATCTAAAAATTTTCTCGTTAGAAAAAAATCACAAAGATGCATCTAATTTTCACGAATTTTTCGTGTATTGCCATAACAGTGCATTGAACTAAGTTAATATTTTAACACATTGTATAAAATTCTATCATTGAGAATCCGACCTAGCGGATTTTCAAAATGTTGTATATTTATCGAGTTATTGAGAAAAAACTAATGTGGCGATGAATCCGCGTCGTCCTTTTTCACCTGGCATATGAAAGACGGGCGTGAGTGTGAAGAGAGAAGGACGATATTTGATTTTTGGGGTTAGTCGCCCTCTTAAGTTAATAATTTAAGATGTAAACCCACAGAAATAATGTCAAGATAGAACGGCTATGCGGGTGGAGTACGCGTGTTTCAATCTTGCTCAAGTGGGCAAGATTCGTTAAACGTTCATTCAGTCAGCTCGCACGTCTCGACTTGATTACACCGGAGCGGTTGTGCAAAAATGCCTCATTGTGCAGCGTCTAATAGTAAAAACAGAAGTATGAAAGTGTATCGGTCAAAAGGAGGTATTTCTTCCACGGGTAAGTTATTTGTTCTCACTAAAAGCAAAGCAAAAATTGACACGCGCGATTCCTTGGTAATGCATGCGCGTCGCCGTTCTATCTTGATACACTTCTGTGTGTAAACCCTTTTGACCTGTGATGAATACTTGTCATATGTAGTTAATTTTATTATAATGATTCATTATAATTTATTATAATGACCACAAAAATGTTATCCGTAGCTTCATTCGTGCTGAAACAGTTTGGGGTTGTTTTGGGTACCACTTTGGCATAAGTTTAGAGATTATTATTTTATGATAGATGACGATGATATCTACTTAGATAGTAAGGGCGTATTCAAACGTGCACGTTTTCTGTGCGCGTGGATTCAGCTCGCGTGTTTTTCTACGCTATAGCAGAAAATTAGCAAAAAAACGCGTACGTCTGACTGCGCCGTTAAGCTGTTTAAAACTGCAATTTTAGCGTTTTCGGCATCTGGAACTGCCCCGGGGCAGGGTGGGCAAGGCAGGCCGAATGGATACAAAAATATCCGAAAAAAACCAGTGATCCACGAAGTACATAGACTTAGTACTAGTAAATACTAGTAATTTAAACTTTGACTTATCCATTCGGCCTGTCCTGTCCCGGGGCAGTTCTATATGCCAGAAACGCTATGACACATATTGTATGTATTAGTCAATCTGCTTCATCATGTGCCAACGGTGCCGCGTCAAAAAGTATTTTAAAATAACTCACAGATATTAATTACTCATAAAAAGGCCATGCAAAAGAAAAAAATCTATCCAAACTCGCTTAGAGTAGTGACAATATTTAATTTTCATTTAATCGTAAACAGTAGGATTCTTAAACAGTCAATTATGTGCCCAAAATTGTATTTGGTTTTAACACAACATATTATGCCCATTTATGCCTATCATGACTTTTAATTCTTCGATTGTCAAACTCCGCTACATCTTATACAGACAGACATCCTTAATCATCCGTCCCGGAGACTAGGCCACGACGTCCAGACAGATCGATAACGGCCGATCATCGCCCAGATACTCAACATATAGTTTTTAACGTATGAATAGGCGATTTTAGGCTGGTAGGGAAATATGAGTGATGGGATATGAAAACTTAGCAATATTAGTAAAAAACGTCTTGAAATTGTAGTGGACCGCAAGTCCATTGCGTAAATTCATGCGTAAACTACAGTAAAACCTGTTCTTATCACGATAAAATATCCCTGTCTTTTTCAATTTAAATCAGTTTAATGGCTAGTGCGGGAAGTGGTAAGAAAACAGACGGACAGAAAAAATACTATCAAATTATTATAATATTAATATTTAACTTATACTTTGTCTTTTCCAATATCAGTTCATTGGTTTAAGCATAACGAGGTAGCAAACAGAGAACTACCACACACACTTTCGTGTCTAAAATGATTGTCATTATGAATGTTATATATTATATTATGAAAATCACAGTTACAATTTTGCTTAATCGTTGTCCGCAGTGATCATAATTTTATTCCACTTTACTACATTTTTTTACACTTTATTATTTTACTAACGGCCCGGTACGTGCTTCGCTACGTATAAAGTGAAATAATACAAAAATCAGTTAGAACATCGATTAATTTCTTAAAAAAATATATTACTTAAGAGCCTGCTGTCAGAGCGCTAGCCTCGCCTACACACACGGCTATCGTCCAATCATGATACAATGATTCCATGAATCGTGCCCGCATGAAATGTATTTTGCGCAGTAGCTAATAGCGAACAATATTGAGTGACAATGGTTCGGCGTATTATACGAGTAGCACGAAAGTAAATTTCGCTAGTCCCAAAAATGTTTTTGATGATTACTTAAAAATTAAGTACAATACTAATATTTCCTTTAGTTAATATTTTATAAAGTGTGTGATTGTAGTAGTGCAAGTTATTGAATGATAGTAACTCAATAAGTGTAACAGATATTTGTTGAAAAGCCCAGAAAAAAATCATAATTTCGAAAAATAAAACTATCGAGTCAAAATAAGTGAATCGTGTTTTCCGTTAGGCAAGTATCAGATAAATATACAATGATTAAATAAATCTCAATTTCATTTGTGTCAATCGTCTTCCGGGATCGTAATACTTATTAGAAAACACAGCAAAAAAAGGGAGCTCGGTCTTCATTGCTAGCTATTTAAAAACTTAATCCAAAACATTTTGATTTAAAACAATATTTTTTGTTTTTCCATTTTGAGTGTGAATCAAATGGCAAAATACCCACTCTGAAACAGGCAACATAAAGTTGGCCATGTAAAAAACATGATTCTTCCAAATTCACACCACAAACGTTAATTGTGATTATCAGATGGCATACGATCGAGAGCAATTTGAACTAATGCGTGAAAGCCATGCCACACGACGCGGCGCGCTGACGCACCGGAGGTCATCTCGCCGGACTACCGGCCACACGGTGAGTGCGGCGCCGCAACGTTTTGCAGTTTGTTTGCAGTATTGTAGCAGCGACGGACTCGAGCTCCACCAATATACCCTTATTACCCCTCCCCGCCTCGTCTCGATTCCGGTGCGGCACCGGACGGCGCCGTGTGCCATACGCCATACCATACATTTTTATATGTAGGAAACAGGAGCGGCACCGGTAAGGCGCCACACCGCCGCCGCACCGCATCGTGTGACATGGCACTTATGCTGATGGAAAAACCATTGTAGCTCACGAATAATTTCTCGTCTTGTATTAGAAATAATTGCACAATGTTGATCCAATTCATGATTTTCATTAAGTACCAATAAAATAAATTTGCAAAAATTTATGATCAGCGTCGGGTTACGGCAATAATAAACCAATGAATGATAAATCTGGCCCTGAATCTGTAAAATATGTATGCAATTTTAGGTTGTTGGATAAGAATTTTTAAAACTCTCGAATTAGATTGATGATGATTATGATTATGATTGAGATTGATAAACATGGGACAATCCAGTTGAAAAAATAATAATTTCACTCTTTTAAGATACTTATTGTAAGGCTTTCTGTTAAGACATTTGTGTTCTGCTTAGTGACTTTGGATCCAGGATACTGGACAGCTGACTCACTAATATTGAACATAACAAATTCAACCTTAACTCCAGAGCGTAACGCATACAGTAACGTGACATTAGTGACACTGATGTGGTAGTGTTGATGATGGTGATGATGATGATGAATGTAATTTGCATAGTAGCATATGCTTTCAGTTCTTGAAACAGCGCCCCAACCCCCAAACTTGTGTCTATAAGGAGTTTGAAGTTCTGTTCAGTACCTTCGAACCATGATATATCATGGTGCAAAATCTTACTTTTGGTAACATATTATGCCTGGAGTACTTCATACAAAAGCAAAATCGGCATATGTTTCCATTTAAATTTTGAGGAGTTCCCTCGATTACTCCTGGATTCCATCATCAGATCACCACTTTTATGAACATGATACCAATCCACGATCTTACCCTATACAACAAAACAAAACTAACTTCCCCGTCTAAAAAATCTAACCAATAATTGAATTCATTTGTTACAAAAAATGTGATAAATGAAGAACCACTCGACCGATTTTGTGCAAACTTCACATAAACCATCTACTAAATAGTCCGAACAAACCCTGAAAATTTGGTTTGGATAGGTGAGCCCGGTCTTG
Organism: Polyommatus iphigenia; assembly: GCA_963422495.1. NCBI lineage: Eukaryota > Metazoa > Arthropoda > Insecta > Lepidoptera > Lycaenidae > Polyommatus > Polyommatus iphigenia. The sequence goes on from OY730177.1 coordinate 13,434,405, forward strand.
AGTTGTAAAGTGACAACGAAAATTGCCACTTATTTTAATATATTAAGATACGACCATCAAGAAACATTACCAGAAAGAAATTACAATAAAAAATTAAAAATTATAAAATACATAACAATTATTATTGTCCTTTCACATTATTCTTCAACAACCACTTATGCAGTTGACCAACGTGATTATCAACTGTCAACAAACAAATCAGGCCGGCCTTGTTAGATATAAATACTGCGATCGATCCTCGCCTCACCACATTAATAATTTATGGAGCCATAAAACAATGTCTGCTTCCCCGTGGAACCCCAAATGCTTACTGGTCAAATTTTGGTCGTTGAACCAAGGGTAATAGATGAGTAACTTCTAAAGAGAATGAACTTTAAGGACCATCAAGTCAAAGTATGAAATCCTTTCTATCTCTGTTACTTGTCGGACAGCAACCCGACTTTTTTCAGTTTTTTCTAGACCAGTGTTGTCATATATATAGATTTCTCCGTATTTATACAGATTTTTGGCGAGTAATACCGATAATTAATACTGGATACAGATATTTATACAGAATTACAGAATTTTGTAAATATGATTAATTTTGTAAGAATTCAACAACGCAACAAGCTAAATACAGACAACATTGAAGGTCTTTTGCATACAAAGTAACTGATTGGTGCAAAACCATGCTATAATCTGGATTCTAGAGGTTGATGAGCAGTTGCTGTCGAAATTTAACAAAAAAAATTACAAATGAAAATAATATTTCGATCTTATTGCTATGTTTTTTATTTTATTTTATTATGTTAAGGGCCTGTTTCACCACTTCCTGATAAGTGCCGGATATTCTATCCACAACTTAACTTGACACCTGACAAAGTATGGAGAATCTGTCAAAAAAGTTGTGGATAGCCTATCAGGCACTTTGTCAGGAAGTGGTGAAACAAGCCCTTTTTTATTAGATTTTAAATTTTTACTGGCTGACTCTCGGGAAATTTCATACTATGTTTATGAAATTGAGAGTAACCCAAAAAAAAAATTCCGTTACTTTAGAATGAGTGTCGAAAGTTTCGATGAACTGTGATTTGGCATTTACGTCTGAGTATTCTTTTAATTTTTTTTTATTATACAGTTAATGGTCTGCTTTCTACTTCTTCAATTAGTCTACTATTATCAATATCTCCTTTGACCGGCATTTTACTTGGCATCTCGGAACATAGAATGCGCGCGCGTATCCGTCCGTACACTGCAGCTTACGCCTTACACACAAACTCACGCTGCGGCGGTCGAGTGGTAAATAAAGTACTCTGTGAGTGGCAACTAGCCGGTCGGCGACTTTTTTGTTGCCCGTGCGTGCACTTGCATAGAAACCAATAGGGAAGGAGACAGTTGCGTCGCGGGCTCTGGGCAACGAAAAAGTTGCCCAGAGTTGCGTCGCTACGTGCGCGCACTTCCATACTAGCTCCTAGATTTGATCAAGAGACAAATAAATCGCCGAGCAACTAAGTTGCCCGTGCGCGCACCACCTTATTTATGCTTTGCACAAACCTACGCGACCACGCGACTGCGAAGCGGCAGCGTCAATACAAAACACACATTTGACGCTGCTGCTTCGCAGTCGCGTGGTCGCGTAGGTTTGTGCAAAGCATTAAAAGTAACAGTAAAATATAGCTGTGATTAAAGTTAGTAATTTGTATAATTTGTAGTTAGCAATTATAATGAATGCTTGCACAGGCAGCTGACATTGATGTTGTTGGTTATCATAATAACTAAATAAATAAATAAATAAAACTATAAATAAATAAAACTCTTGGTCCACGATGTCTCCATATCTTATAATTGTATGCTATTTTGACAGTGTACTTATGCAAAAACATCCTGTAACGAGGCTAAAATAATATTATCATAATTTAATATAATTTATTGTTATAAGTTCACTACATTCTACGTACCTATGTACTACCTATGTACGTAGTTTCATATTGTTATGACGACAGTTTAAAAAGAGTGAAATCATAATTTTTAACAAAAAATTGAAACCCACTTCAAGTGAAAACAATAACATTACTTATTCCTAAATGAACTAAAAATAGGCCAAGTGCGAGTTGGACTCGCGCACGAAGGGTTCTGTACCGCAATAGAGCATAAATAGGCAGAAAATTGTGTTATTTTTGTATGGGTTTAGTTATTAAATTTATTTAAATTTTATTATGAATTATAATTAAAGTACAAATATAACTGACTATCTAGTGAATATTTCATGTGCCTATGTGTTGCCGTTATTGATATCGAGCAAAAAATTGCAAAAAAAATCACGTTTGTATGGGAGGCTCCCCTAAAATATTTTATTACTTATTTTTTAGTATTTGTTGCCATAGCAGCAATAGATATACATAATCTGTGAAAATTTCAGCTCTCTTGCTATTACCGTTCTTGAGTTACAGCCTGGAGACACACACACAGACAGACAGACAGACAGGCAGACAGACGGACAGACAACGAAGTCTTAGTAATACTGCCACAGACCAGTAAAACTTTATAGTATATTTTCCTTAATCTATGGTAATAGGGGCCCGTTCTTACCCTTTGGGTACGGAACCCTAAAAATTACTAATAATAATTAACTTACTACAAGATGTAATATTTAACTGACAAAAATAGTAAACAATTACCCAAATACAAATCCGCATTTTAATGTATAACCAAAGTGTTAGCATTTCAAGTAAATCATTGATAACAGGACCTATCCTGTTATCAATGATTTACTTGAAGTAAATTACTAATTCCTAAATTAGGATGGTTTTTTGTTGGAAATTATTATTTTTAACAAAAAATTAAAACCGACTTCCAAGGTAAAAACAATAGTAATATGAACTAAAAAGTATTAAATAACTCTTACTCTTTAATAGTGCCTTTTTCAGAATTCGTCTAAATCTCAACTATTTCTGTACATATACTACAGTCTTCATTATTTTGAAGTCGGTACCAGCTAATTTAATCGTGAGTTCAGTAATGTCAGACTATCTGAAACTTTTGGGACTGGTCTGGGGATGGGATCTATATCCCATCATCAGCTCACCACTTTCGTAATTGTTATACAAAATTAAGATTGTATCCTATACAACAAAACGAGAATTCTGAAAATCGGTCCACAAACAGTGAAATCATTATCAAAAACGTCTGCTTCGATGCAAAATATCACGAAAAGTACCAATAATTGGGTCATAGTGTGATGACCCATGGTATAATCATGGTTGTGATGATGATGATTAATCAAATTGATGTATTAGCTTATGCTTTCAGTTATTTAAACAACGCCGAAATCCCCGAACCTGTACCTATAAGCATTCAAAAGTTCTGTTCGGTACCTTCGGATCCAGGGTATAACCTGGTGCGAAGTCGTACTTTCTGGTAGCATTTACCACGAATGCTTCAGAAAAAATCGAAATCACTATATGTTTCCATACAAATTTCAAGAAGTCCCCTCGATTCCTCAAGGATCCCATCATCAGATCACGACTTTTGTGAACATGATAACAAATTCGAGTTAAACCCTATACAACACAAAAATAATTTTGAAAATCGGACCACAAACGGCTGAGTAATCGTGGAACATACAAAAAAAAAAAAGATACATACAGCCGAACATAATATTACCTCCTCCTTTTTGGAAGTCGGTCAAAAAGTACGGTTTCCGTCCGATTTTCGGCGTAGACTACAGAGTAGCGGCCGGAATCTGGATTTAAATAAGTAATATTATTTGTATCATTTTTATTTTTTAGCACCTAGTTCGCCTTTGGGGAAAATAGATGTCGCTAAAGTCGTCCTACATCGCGCTATCGTTGACTCGCACCTCAATCATAACTAGTCGTAAGTGCGATATCGGACATTTGGCGGGCATGTGAAAGGGTGCTGTTGTGTTTATGTATTATTTTCCTAAAATTGTGTTAGCTGTAGTAGTGTAGTGTAGTAGCAGTAGACTAATTGTCTGTGAAATATCTAATTTACGCGGGCGAAGCTGCGCGGAACGTCTAGTTAGTTATTAAAAGTTATCATCTCGTCGCATGAGATATGATAGTATTAATGATGGAGACTGTATAAAGCAAGTGTGTACAATTTTTTTTTCTTTTCATTTGAAAACATTGCACCTGTTAGAAGTTAATAGGTTTATTTCAGCTTAATCAGTTGCCTGCACTAGGTTAGTTCTGTCAGAATCTTTAAGTAAACTGAATTAAAAATAACGAATAGAAGTAATTTTTGTAATCGATTTTTCACTCTATCTCACCTAAAATATGGGGTATATAATTTTAATTTATGGTACGGTTTAATTAAAGAACTGAATATTAATTTAATCATGTCTCATGTACTTAAGCTAATCCATATTGGCAATGATAATCAAATATAAACTCTATATTATACGCATAAGATGCAATTTAGTTTGATCTGTTTTCCGAAAGCGATTGAAAATTATTGCCTTAAGTTCATTTATTGCAGGTCTCCAATATTATTATAGCAGGAGTTTGGGAATTTAATGACTCAGCTATAAAGTGTGTCTGGACGCATCAGTAGGTTGACCTAACGCCTCCGTAGTCTAGTGGTTTATAGCGTGGCTTTTGACTTGGAGGTCGTGACTCGTGAGTTCGGTTCCTGTGTTAATCCAATATTGGTTATAATATTATCTATACATATAATAAAACTGTAGAAATGACGATTCTGTAGATTAAAGATATTCAAAAAATAATAAGCGGAGGGTGTCACTACATCGCTATACAAGCCAAAAATGTGGTCAGTTTTTTTGTCTGTCTGTCTGTCTGTCTGTATGTTTGTTCCACTATCACACGAAAACTACTGATCCGATTTGAATGCGGTTTTCGCAGATATATTTGTCTTCTTCCAACTTAACATCTGGTGTATAAAAATTTTTCTCCCCACCCCTCCAAAGGGACAAAAGAGGGGGTCAGATTTTGTATAAGACTTTTGCTTTAACACGAAAACTACTGATCCGATTTGAATGCGGTTTTCGCAGATATATTTGTCTTCTTCCAACTTAACATCTGGTGTATAAAAAAAAATTCCCCCACCCCCCTAAAGGGACGAAAGAGGGGGTCAGATTTTGTATAAGACTTGCTTTAACACGAAAACTACTGATCCGATTTGAATGCGGTTTTCGCAGATATATTTGCCTTCTTCCAACTCAACATCTGGTGTATAAAAATCACCCCCCCCCCCACCAAAGAGAGGGTCAGATTTTGTATTAAGTAAACTTTTTTCTTTAATGGACTTACTTTATATTATTAACTGTTTTTCCAACTTAACATGTGGTGTTACATAACATTTTTCCCCCACCTCTCTTAAGGGACAAAAGAGGGGGTAAGATTTTGTATGCTGATGAAGTAGAAATACTTTAAATGGCAAAACAACGTTTGCCGGGACAGCTAGTATTCAATATTGCTTAGGACCACAGACATAGATCAAGATAGATACCGCATGTGTATGTACTTCGCGTGCCATATCGCGTTCCCAAACGACAAGCAATGCTCATCTTTCGAAAGTCAGCGGGGCTAAAATGGTCGCATAGCAATTCCTCCCAATCAATTCACAAAATGAATTGTCAAAACTGTCAAACTCACGAATGTCAAATTTAGACCAATTCAATTGGTCTAAATTCGTACTTATTTGACATTCGTGAGTTAGACCAATTCAATTGGTCTAAATTCGTACTAATTTGACATTCGTGAATTTGACAGTTTTGACAATTCATTTTATTTATTTATTTAAAAACTTTTTGCACGTTGTAGCACAAAGGCGGGCTTAATGCCTTGTGGCATTTTCTTCCAGCCAGACCTTAGGGTGTTGCAGAGATAGTGAGGTAGATGCAAACATTTAGAGGACAGAGGGATTAAAATATCTTATAATTAACATTATGATAATATAAATACATATCTAGGTACAACATATTAATATATACTTAATTCAAAATAAACATAATACATAATACATACATACATATTTAAAATATATACTTACATAATATGTATAAAATTACATAATATGTATAAAAAAAAATATATAAATATATATATATATATATATATATATATATATATATATATATATATATATATATATATAAAATAACTAATTAATATCGATTTTGTTGTCTCATTTAGTTTATGATTAAAGGTAATGTTCATGAACTTTACGTTTAAACAATTCTTTAGTTTTGGACATCCTAATTCCTTTTGGAAGTGAATTCCAAAGGAGAATTGATTGAATATGAAAGGAAGAGTGGACGAGAGTGGAACTATGGGGAGGACATTGGAGGCGTAAATTATTTTGTGAATTGAGTGAGAGGAATTGCTATGTAACCATTTTAGTCCCGCTGTTCTTTAGTCTGCTATCGGAATTGGACGTCAATCGGAATTTTAAAAATGCCTAAATGCCTAAAAGTGCCATATTGAGCTGTAGGAATTCAAATAGAAACGTTGGCCTTGATAATGGACACGTTTCTTAGGGCCCTATCACACTGGCGATTAGCGAGCGATTTGAAAGTGACGCGACTGCGCAGCGCGCACGCTGCGACAGCGCAGCGTCGTCGCGGCTTGGCGTTTACGCCATTTTGTACACTCGTATTTTGTATACTCCCTAGACGAGTGTCTAGGGAGTATACAAAATACGACGACGCGGCGTGCGCGCTGCGCAGTCACGTCGCTTTCAAATCGCTCGCTAATCGCCAGTGTGATAAGGCCCTTATAATCGGTACGTCACAGTGGTAGGAATAAAGTTACACGCTCTTTTTCATACAAATGGAGTGACAAGCGGTATCTATCTTGATCTATATCTGTGGTTAGGACAATGCAGGCTGATCACCTGATCGTCTGTTAAGAAATGATCCATGCGTTGGATAGGCATATAAAGAGTCGGCCCTGTGCCTAATATCTCGCCAGTTGTGTCGGTCTTGCGTCGCACTGGGTTATGAGAGTAAAGGAAAAGAGAGTTATCTTGTGTACTGCGGACACACTTGGGCACTATAAAATTACTCCTGCGTAACTAGCATGGTTTCAATGAAACCGGCCACCGTCACCGAAATCGGTGTGGGAGTTATTATTATTATTACACTTAGACCACTTTTCTCGCACTGCATTCACTCATTCTGCACTCGCAAACAAAACATGCAATAATCTTAAAAAAATCGCGCTGGTTGAAAAACGCAGAATTTTTCCTTAAGTTGTTAAAATTGGAATAAAGAAATTTAGCCACTCACCATTGTTAATGGAGCTAAACAAGTAGACATAATAGAAAAGTTTTGTTCGCAAGATTAATAATCTGTAACACGATCTATGGAGTTGTTTCTGTCAATACTGTAATGTACACAGATGCTGAGTAAACCGTAGCTCGCGATTGGTGAAGGTCATTCTTAACCGACTTTGTCAAGAAGGAGCTAATAAATAAATATAAACAAAGTTATAATACTTTAGGGAGTGTATGTGTCCGTTATTATAGAGTTCACCGTGAAAGTAGCAGCGAATAAGTAAGAGCATTTTTTGTGATTTGTATGGGCAAGCGCCCCAGCGTCATGAATTTTCCTATACAATAGATAAAAGTAGGTATTTTTTCTGCGCTGCTATTTTCACAGTGAACTCTATGTACATACATCCTATATTATCACTTTGTTTTGTTGCACCCTGCATAAATAAAAATGAATTTTAATTTTGTTCGTCTCGCTTTATTTCGATAACGGATGTACCGATTTGGCTGATTTCAGTCTTGAAATATTTGTGGAAGTCCAGGGAAGGTTTATGTTACGAGAGAAATGATTAGTATCAGTGCGTGCTGTGACATGATGCGATTTGAAATGATCAATCAAAAGTAAACTTTATTTACTGTGCAAAAAAACACACATTGAATTGACAGACTTGCTGTCCCTTTGAGTGGCTTGTTTAATTAAATATGCATCACAACGCCTCGTGAGTTCGTGACTTTGAACTGACCCTTAAGCTTGCATGCATAATGAAACTTTTAAAAGCTAACGAAATAACCAATTTCAATTAATTTTGGAAGTCTCTAGTTGTTAAAATTGCATGTCGACCTTTGCATGTGCATCGAATTTAGAGTGTGTATCATGCCGGGTTTTCCCCATGACTTCCATTTTGGAAAATCTCAAATCACCTTTTATTATGTCTATTTTATAAGCAGGAAACCTTGTTAATGGCAGTTGAAACTACAACGCTAGGCACACGATATAACAGAATCATAATATTATTATGATGCCGTTCATTTCTATAAAGTCGGACTACGCTATAGCAAAATATGAATATGAATTTTCGGTTCAAAATCTTCGACTTTAAGTAAGTACTAAGCATATTAAAATTCTCATATCACGGTTGTTTATTACCAAACTCTTTCAAATTGATTACACTTTTGTGTGCCTATCTTAAAAGTCTAAGAAAGTCGCACGATATTTAAATCGGTCCTTAATTTCCAAAATAACGTTGTAACTGTTTAGTTAAACAGTAATAATAATAATAACTCTCACGTTGGTTTCAGTGACGGTGGCCGGCTTCATTGAAACCAGGAGTAATTTTATAGTGCCCAAGAGTGTGCGTAGTACACAAGAGCACTCTCTATTCCTTTTACTCTCATAAATCAGTGGGACGGAAGACCGACACGACTGGCGAGAGATCAGGCACAGGGCCGACTTTTTACATGCCCATCCGACGCATGGATCATCTTACTTGTAAGTCAGTCAGGTGATCAGCCTGTATTGTCCTAACCGAACTTGAAAATAACACGTTTCCAACGCGGGAATCGAACCCACGACCTCCGAGTTAAGAGCCACGCTCTAAACCACTGAACCACGGAGGCGTATACACAGTACTTATTTACTTAATACCAAATCGCGCCATCGAAGTTTGTCTAAGAGTTTTAGGTTCGTAATAGGTTATAGGAGTTGTCTTCGTTTGGTCGAAAACTCTTCCTTTGAGGTTCTCAAGCATACTCCCACATACATGATAACGTTTTCCGGGTCACCTAGTAATATTATTATGTTAATTATAGGTCAATAAATGATTACTTATGATTGTTGGAATATTAAAACATAATTTGATATCATAATAACATTATTACAGCGAGGCTTAATATTTATATAAGCCTGTTAGATATAACCGGGTCGCCTGTTAAATGGGTTACAAGGGTTTGTTTATATAAACTTTATGTAATGTTATAATTAAACATGTATGATCTATGGACCCTTGCTTATTCTATGAGTTTAGTCACAAAACTTCATCAAGAATTAAGTGAAAAATTTTGACTAGCTACCGCGGGTTGAAATTTGGGATTTCATAAATCACCCAGATGTATGTATATATATATATATATATATATATATATATATATATATATATATATATATATATATATATATATATTGCGGCTGGTGTAAGACTAAATTAAGCCTTAAATGCTTAAGCTTCTAATATGTTTCTAAGACAAATTGTCGCCTATTCGACTGTCGTCTACATCATAAAATTGTCGATACAAAAGTTAAAAAGTTACTCTTTCAGCGCTGCTACTATCACAGTGAATCTGCTCAAGAAACACATACACACCCTAAAACTAAACTATCACTTTGCTTATGAGCAAAGACAGCAACATAGTTAAGTACCTATAATCGTAAACGAGGCTTAACTATTTTCATTCAATATATTTATTTTAATGCAGTGTCATTGATCGAAAATTAAATGACAATACCCATAAATTCGCTTCGATGAATTTTAACTGCGTAGAAAAACATTTGAATAAAAAATTATGGAAGTCTGAATGTCTAGACGAAATTCGGCATTAGATTACTGGAGACATTGTAAAGGGTTCAATATTTCATATTACGTTCTTTAGTCAAGATTTTCACGTATCTCCAGAAGTCTAATTAATTCGAAACTTTGCATACGTATGAAAAACCAATGACAATGCAATAATATATTAAAATAAAAATAAAAAAATAGTTTTTTTGAAACTATTGTTATTGATAAGTATATCCCACCAAAAACATAAAATATGTAAAAATGGAAAGCCAAGTTCCATACAAACATTATTCTTGTCTATGGATTTCGTCGTAAAAAGGATGGAGATCTAAATGAGTGCCAAGTTCCATGGAAAATCGAAATATGTACGTATAGGAACCAAATAACATTATGAACAAATAATAGAGTCTATTTCTTTGCTTTATTGAATATCTATAACAATTAATGTTATTTAAATAATGTGAGATCTTAAACTAGATTAGATCTAACTTGGCCAGTTTTCATTACATCAGTCATTTCATAAAGTTATTGAACATTTTAATTCTGATGAAAACTAGCCAAGTAGAATCTAATCTAGTTTAAGATCTCAAATTATTTAAATAACATTAATTGTTATAGATATTCAATAAAGCAAAGAAATAGACTCTTTTATTTGTTCATAATGTTATTTGGTTCCTATATGTACATATTTCGATTTTCCATGGAACTTGGCACTCATTTAGATCTCTATCCTTTTTACGACGAAGTCCATAGACAAGAATAATGTTTGTATGGAACTTGGCTTTCCATTTTTACATATTTTATGTTTTTGGTGGGATATCATTACTTTTTGTAAAGAAAACTTTGCGAGCAAGGGTAGACTGTAGGGCAGTTCCATGTAAAAGTCTACCATAAACTAAGAAAATAAATACCTGATTTTGGTATTAAAATACTTAATGATAGTCACAACATTATGGTACTATTAAGATTTTATAGAAGCAACAATTTTTAAGCATTATTTTTCTAGTAAAGCTGCCATTTATGAGATGATGTCGTGAGTTCGGATGAGTGTGGTTTTGTGTGATGAAGTTCTGACTTAGTTTTCACGTTATGTATTTTAAATTCCTGTCATATTTTGTTACACTATGATTGTTCAAATAATAAAATACCGATATAGCTTTTGAGATTCGAGAAAATTCATTTTTATAAAGATATAATAGGCTTGTAAGATCACAGTGTCGAGTTGTAGTGTCGGTCATATAAAAAACATTACTTTTGTCTTTAACTACAGTAAAATTACTTTGACATCAATAAAATTAGAAACTTTCCTACGTGATAGCGTTACTCAAATGATACCAGCATTAAAATTTGTCATCTTTTTTTATAACACCTAAACTCTAAAAAATATTTTTGTAGTGTCAGTCACATTATAGAGTCGATCACGCCCAAAAGTAGCATTTTGTTTGTTATTTTTGCTGATAGATAGTGAAAACAGCTATAGAAAGCAGAGAGAGAAGCAGGAAGCTAAATTATTATTTTAAGAACCTGCCAGACCACCTCAAAGTCAAATAAAATCCAAAATTAAGCGATGTCTGTAAGTGAGAAGCAATTGTCACAAAAATCTGGCAGTAGAATATGATATTATTATAGATTTCGCAAGAAAATAAGATAAAATGATTGATTTTTAAGCTTTATTGAACGTAAGGTAGACCTGCAGAAGTGGAAACCTTCTAAAGTAATAGCGACCGAAACTCCATAGTGTCTGGTCGTTCTTACCTCTATAGGGCTCATATAAAGGAAAATTTTTAGCTTAAAAAATGACGAAAGTCTGCTTATCGCTGGCTCTTGGGTTATTATGTTAATAGTTTTTGAGAGGATTTCGTGTTGAGTTATTTTTTGACAAATTATTAATGATTTCGTTTTTGTGATGTTTAAGTTCAAAAAAGCATTTTAATGGATTAACTAATTACTGATTTGCTCTTATATAATTTTAGAGTTCGTACTGTACGTGCTGAGATACATAAATTTTAAGGTTTCATATTAAACTACCGACTTTTACCTGCACAAAGTGAGTGTAGTGTCGGTCACGTTTTGGGCTGTAGTGTCGGTCACAATTTTTTTGCTGATAAATCTTATATCTTTAAACGAGCAATTCTTGTATATATATAATTGGAATCTCGGAATCGGTTCCAACGATTTTCATGAAATTTAGTATATAGGGGGTTTCGGGGGCGATAAATCGATCTAGCTAGGAATAATTTTCATAAAATGTCATTTTATGTGTTTTTTTTTAATTACTTGAATACCGAGCGAAGCTCGGTCAATTAGCTAGTATTTTTTTAAATAACTTACAGGTTATAAGTAACCATTTTATAATAGTTTGTTTCATGCACTTCCGATAAAAATACAAAGTAGAGTTATTTAGCGCACAGAGAGGAAGATTATTGTTGTTTACAAACACTCTTGGAAACGACTTCCTTTTGCATGTAGTGTCGGTCACGTTTATGTTTGACTAAATAAATGCTATTTGAAAACAACAGTGTATACCATTTTTTCCACATAAGTTAACTTGTTTAATCTGCTACAAAGCCATCTTAAAATTGATACTAACAACATGATAGTAACCATAATATATAACAAAATAAAACGCAAGTCGTATCAAATGTAGAGTCACTCACATATGGAATTACCCTGTAGACATCTTACTCTTCCCAGTTCAAACATACTCGTACATAATATTCGACTATATTCAATCGCAACCTTAAGGTGTTATTTCACCACTTTCCGACGAGTATCGGATATGCTATCCGCAACTTATCTGGCAGATACTTCATCTATCAGATAAATTGTGGATAGCCTATCTGAAACTTAACTGACAGATCCTTCATCTGTTAGATAAGTTGTGGATAGCCTATCTGAAACTAATCAGGAAGTGGGGAAATAGCCCCTAAGCCTTGTTGAGTATCAGACGAATAAAACAAAGAAAATTCAAGCGAATGGAAAAAGCAGCTACCATCAGGAGGCATTGGAATAATACGGTATAACACAAGTGTATTTCCAACCATTAACTATAGGGTATAGCTTATTGTGCGGAAGTAAAGTAGCTATTATTATAGCTGTCTAACAAACAGACAGACAGACGGACGGACGGACAGACAGACGGACAGACAGACGGACAGACGGACAGACGGACAGACGTATTAAAAGAATTCTATGTCTATTCCCGGGACTCAAACTATATCTCCATACCAAATTTAAGAACAATCGGTACAAGCAATTTGGGCGTGAAGAGGTAACAGACAGACAGACATACTTCATAAAGTCACCTTTTATTAATTTCCTAAAGTTTTTTCACTTCACAGATAAATATATTTTACGGGGAGCTCCCATACAATAAATGTGATTTTTTGGCCTTTTTGGTCAAAATCAATAATGGCAGCCGGTAGATACTTGAAAATTTCACAAAATCTTTAATTATATTCTTATTTTCATAATCTATAATAAAAGTAAAATAAAATAAATATTAAAGAGGGGGTCCCCATACAAAAAACACAATTTTTGCCTTGTTTCGCTCTGTCCGACTCGCACTTGACCGATTTTTTTTGTTTTCTGATTTTTCCCCACGCTTTCACACAATTACCGAGCTGGATTCCAAATTTCAGCCTTCTAGGTCATCTGGAAGTGGGTTAGAATTTTGATTTCAGTCAGTCAGTCAGTCAGTGATAAAAATGTAGATTTTCGGACGTTAATATCTTAATAACCGTTTGAGCTGTGCTTATGACATTTAGAGCATGTAGTTATTTTGCAAGTCTCAATATATGAGCCAAATTTGAAACGTTTATGTGAAATAGTTTCTGAATTATGAGAGGGTCAAAAGTACCTGCAAATGGTTCGTGTAATATTACACACGGTGCTGCTCGCCATTCTGTTATGCTGGAACTTGGCTTGACACGCTACCGCGTGTCTAGATAATATTATGTTAATTTCTTTACGCTCTAGCCTAAGCTCTTACCAAAATGAAATGCCAGATTTGAACTTCAGAGGTAGAATTAGATTCGTCTAGACTCTTGGTTTTGTTACTCGGTACACTTCCAGTAGAATCTTCTTATTGTTACGAAATGATTAAGCCACATCATCTCGGTCATATTTTTCCTTATTTTGTTAAATAAATGTTATCTATTTCTACTACTTTTTTATTTGATTAAGTTCATACAATGATTATAATAAAATGGCTGAAACTAACCATTAGGAGGTTGAAATACTACTTATTCATTTTAGTAATGAAATAAATTGAGCAAAAAATGCCTGGAAATGAATGAAAATAATTTCCTTCTACCCACCTACGGGCATGGGATGTAATTTGAGCAAAACGTGATGTATGAGCGTCTTACCCACTTGGACATCTCTCGAAATATCCTCAATACAGCCCACGCATGATCCCATAATAAAATAATAATGTAATAAAATTATTTTCCGATTACTGGATATAGAAATATGAATGGGATTTGCGCACAAAATCTGTACGCGTAGCTAAAGGTCAATTCTGAAAATTAATATCCAAAAGACATTTAGTTCTAACATCAAACACGTTTTGATTTAAATCTCTAAAATCAGTTTATGATATCAATGAAAGTGCCTAATTTAATATTATAATCTAAAATGAGGTTTAGATATAATTAAATCTTTTTGAAAATAATGACTTTGATTTGTTATTAGAGTAGGTTTATTAAGAAAAGCATGTTTATTCTATTAAACTACTGTCAAATCAATTCAAGAACCAAGCTAGAGCTTCCTTCTGATTCATTTCCTTCCTGAGCCTCGTTATAGCCATAGTTTAGTGGTGTAGACACCATGACTGGATCGCGAAGGCTTTAAATACGTACGCTATAAAAGGCGTGTCAGAAGCACACTGTAAAACTCTGGAACGAACTGTCACCAGCAGTATTTCTGGACTATTGGTCCAGAAATACTGCTGGTGACAGTCGACCTGCAAACCTTCAAGAAGAGAGCGTATTCCTCTTAAAATGCGGACAACGCACCTGCAGCTTTTCTAATGTTGCGAGTGTCCATGGGCGAGGGTAACTACCCTACGGTGACCCGTTTGCTCCGTTGCGTTCATTTCACCCGTGGCCCATTTCCCACGCGTGGGAGTGGGCGTGGGCATGGTAATTTCCACTAATTTCTCCTGACGCCTGACGCTCAACGCGGGATCACTTCGCCTACGGAACAAGGAATTAGTTTTGCTAGATATGACTGAAGTCTGAAATTAGCTGACTGTTCTAAAAAGGAGCTATGTACACTTGGTTATAAAATGGTGTCAGATTATACTATAATATATCCAGTCATAAGTAGATTTTTAACTGCTTCAAAAATAATATTATAGCATCTTGTAAAAAAATATAAATGGCAAAAAGTATATATTTAGTTGTAACTAAATAAGTTGTAACTTACAATTAAAATATACTATCAGAGAAGTTGATTGCAGATGGGGGACCTACGTAGTTTGGTCGCGTAATGTCAAACTCAGCTGACAGGTCACAATTAACATATTGGCATGATCCGACCAAATGACGTTGGCCTGTCAACTGCCTAGGAATCAATTTCCTCGGTGATACATATCTTTCGATAGATTTGAACATAATATTATACACATTTTAATATAGCTGAACTAATTCAGATGGTATGTAGATACTCTAACACCGGATAGAAACGGTCATTTTACACTTAAACTATTATGGTGTATAACTATGGCATCAGAAGGGTCAAACAATATTATATTTATTGCTAGTTATACTTGTATATATTATTCATCTTTATCGGTTGATCCGTACTTATGTTCTTAGTCATGACCATAAAAAGCTTTTATGAATATACCAATACAAATTATTTGTGTTTATTGTTTATTTATGTATTTATTGTTATTACAGTTAGATATTTTTTCTGTTACTTAAAGTAATTATCTGTTAATCGCACGAGAACCGTACATTTTTCACAGTAAATTAATTTTAATAATATTTCCTTTTCCAAGATGCAAATAACTATATTCATAGTAAACATGATTAAAATAACAATAGAAAAACATGCAGTATAATAGCAGGCATGTGTATTCCCTCTTAAAAGGCTGGCAACGAAAATGCGAGTGTCCATGGGCGACGGTAGTTGCTTTCCATCAGGTGACCCGTTTGCTCGTTTGCCCCCTTGTTTCATAAAAAAATGCAGGCAGACAGACTCACAGATAAATGTATAAGGAAGTGTTCTTAGGCTACATTAAGAATATTCGATTAAATACTTTTAACATAAACTTCCCCTAAACTTTCGTGATGCATGTGAGGGGTGAAAGTTACCCGGCGGTGTAGCATGTCGCATCATTAACTCAAGTAACAGGTATAGGGGTTGAGGGGAACTTGAGACTAAGCATAATTTGTTCTACACCTGTTCGCTTATTATCGGATGTTTTTCATCTTTAAGTGTGATACAATGTTTTTATTACCGCACTTTTGTCTGAAATTCTTTTTTTCTTCTTGTTGTTTGTTTGTCATCGACGTGTATTTGAAGGTAGGTTTTAATAATGTTGTAAGCAAGGAATATTATATTGAGCTTGTGAAGAATAAATTAATTTTATCATTAATAGTAAATTGCTCACTCATTGAAAATAATACATAGTAAATATTGAGAAATAAGATCTTAAAATGTTTTAAAACGTGTACTTATTAGTGATATGTTAGCCAAATTGTAAAGAGTAATTTATTTCTGTATATTATACATTTCAATAAAACATAAGATACACAGCAGCCCAATTCGATTTTTTTAACGACGTCTAACGACGACGATATTCCTCCTCCATTCTGTCTACATCCGCGTCGTTTTATCAGGGATATATAAATAGGTGGGTCGGGTGCGTGTTATCAGTCGCTCGCAGACCTTGGACCAGTAACGACATATCATTCTATATCATATTCACTATATCATAATAATAGGAAGTTTTCGCCAGTTTTTTACCCACAATCTAAATATTATAGGATTGCAGTTAAATCATTTTTGTATAGCAATATTTTTTTGGAAAATTGAGGATTGATACTTAAGCGAAGGATTTCATACAGGTATGATTTTTTTATTTTTTGATACAGTGACGATATAAGTAATTATGTCAGCTATAGTATAGTAGCAAGTTTTAGCCAGTTCTATACATAATAATAGTGTTAAAGTTCAAGTATTTGCAGTATTTATAGTTAATAATTTTTCGGAACACGGGAACCGTACATTTTTTCGGGATAAAAAGTATCCTATGTCCTTTCCCGGGACTCAAAGTATCTCCATACCAAATTTCAGGAAAATTGGTTCAGCGATTTGGCCGTGAAGAGGTAACAGACAGACAGACAGACAGACAGATAGACAGACAGCCAGACACACTTTCGCATTTATAATATTAGTATGGATTTTCAGTGTTTTAGTTTTGTTTTTCCACTCCGACCAACTAAACGGATCAACTAGTTGTTCCGATCGGGACTCATAGTACGTGCAATAGGGATGATGACAAGGTCAAAGATTAGCAGATTTTGTTAATAAAATAAAGAAATCACGGTAAAAATAAGTATTCCCAAAATTTCAACTCGATAGCATTTGTATTTTTTTTTGTTATGCGCCTTCGAAGTTGGATAATCAAGTCGAATTTTTTTCAATTAAATTTCTTAATATTTGTATTTTTTTTTTCATTCGATAACTTATGCAATTAAAAGCAACTTTTAATATGAAACCAATTTCATAAACGCAATATTTAATATACCTATCGAACAAAATTCTCTCCGGATCCGTACAAACTACGAAAGAGTGACGTCAGTCTTTCGTAGCACTTTGTATGGAGCGTTTCGGGCGGGTCTATTTTATGAGATGTTTGAATTGTCATATCTTGGTGAATTTTTAAGCTATCAGAGTCATTCTTTCAGCAATGTTTCTATTTTTAAGGGTTTTTCAATTACCAATAAGAAAAAAAAATAGTCATCAAGCCTATTCTTCCCACCGGTCCAACTATTCAAAAGTACATCTTAGACATCTTAAGTGCAGCTTAGATTGTTCTTGTATTGATAAAATTATACGTTTTTTTTTATCTGCACCTTTATAATATAAAAAAAATGTGTTCCTACTGGCCTACAAAGGTACATCAGGTACAGTCGTGTCAAGGTGCAGTCGCCTAGCGTGTCGTGTGACATGTCACTTGTAAGCCTATTACAGCCTGTTGTGTTACACTTGAGGCAATTGGAATTAATATTAAACATCTTTATAAATTAACAATGATTTTTTCAATTTTGTTAGTCTTACTGAAACTCGAGAACGGCTTAACCAATTTGGTATTAGTCTTGAAATATTCGTGGAAGTCCAGTGAATAATAAAAATTAGGAGGAAATTGATACGAAGTTTACGGGGTCATCTAATCCTACTAATATAGTTATTTTAAAAATCGTTCCAAAATTCATTTATCACGCGAGAACCGTAACTTTTACCGAGATAAAAAGTATCCTCTGTCCTTTCTCGAAGTACGGCGGCCTTTGTGGCTCAGTGGCTAAGCTTGTTGTCAGTGCTCAAGCCGGGGGTCGCGGGTTTGAAACCCGCCAACAGAACAAAAAGTTTTTAATGTTCCTGGGTCTGGTTGTGTAATTCAATTTAAGTATCGTATGATAAAAATCTTAAATATATGTATACTATAAAATGAGTAAATATATTTCCGTTGTCTGGTATCCGTAACACAAGTCCATCAGGTACTTGCGGGGCCAGACCAACGTGGTATGAAGCGTCCATAGATATCCATATCCATGCTCAGCAAAATTTGTTCAGCGGTTTGGGCGTGACGAAAAAAGTTTCTCAAAAAACATAACGCGTCACTTCGACTAGTTTTATGAATAGTGTAAAATCGTAGAGGATCTACGACGCCGTAGCACAGTTGTAAGGTTCTTGTGTACTTCGCACGGATGATTCTTTTTTTAAACAAAGAGCCTTTTGGCAAAATAATGACCTTAATTTATTTTATTATTGATTGTACTTTCTTTTATCTTTTTCTTAGCAAAAATAATTATGTGTAACTGAACAAAGTACCTAAGGCCAGGTTCACACGGCACAATCCTGCACGTTTCCTGCACGTTTTTTTGCAATATACGTCTTAACAAATAAATAGTGGTGGATACAATATATATGTATATAGAACGATTCACACATCGATTGTACTGCGTGATTTCTTGCAGTACAATCGGCGTATGAATGTTAAGATGTACTTATACTGCAAAAAGCGTGCAGGATTTTGCCGTATGAACCTACTCGCTTATACTTAGCTTCTCTACAAAATCGCGGACCATTTATGAATCTATAAATGATTTTATCATATTTTAGAACTAAGAATTTTGTAAAAAGTTCTGATGTAATTACATATTTTAAATTCGTCACTTTTAGAATTAAAATAGAATATAATATTACTGCAATGTTTCACGGTAGAGGCAGCACCAGCATAGACAGTAAACGATAAAGTTTTGTTCGACGTTTGACGACGTTTCTGTCAATATTCTGATATGACGTGTGCAACATGTTACATATCGGATTTTGGTCGGATTATTTACTGTATCGTAGTAGCGCCCTCTGCTCCGATCTATAGCTATGTCCACATTATGCGCTTTCATATTCAATTATCGTCATCTTATTTCATTCAACTTTCGTTTTGGCGCATTCAACAACTGAATGCGTCAACGAACGCAACGCCAAAATTATCATTTTTGAAGTTTTGGATACGGTCAGAGTTCACGTTCGCTGTTGACTGCGCTATAACGCATGCCCTTGACGAACAGAGAAAGGCACAGTGTGGACAAAGCTTATGCGTAATATTCCCTATTTGTAATATTATCATCTGTTGTCCAAAAATAATGTCAAAATACCAAATCGTACGCCGTTCCGTCCTGTCCTTTTGTTCCGGGATACACGTGCCGCACGGATCTGAGCAAATATTCGCCATTTATACGACTGTTTGATGTCCTTTTTGATAGCCTTCCAAAAATATCTCATCTGATATTATTAAATAGAATTTAAATAACTTAATCACGTTTATTTTTTTCAAGTTTTTAGTTTAGTTGTAGCTGCAAATTAATGATTGTTTCATTCATAATAAATTGTATATTAATTTTGAAGTGAAAACTTTTTTATCAGTGTTATGCATATTTGGGGACGCTTCACGAAAATTTTACGGACGGGGATGGAGGTAGAGATGACCGTCGGCGCGGCGTAGGAGACAAAGTAACATCCCCCTCTCTTTCTACTTCAAGGTGAATGTGTGCCTGACGTGCTGTTTCGTTTCAACTTAGGCCGGCATTCCTGGAGACCAACAGCTAACAAGTTTTGTTTGACGTAGAGACGTAGCCCCTCTATGACTTCGTAGACCCTCTACGACTTCGTAGACCCTCTACGACTTCGTAGACCCTCTACGACTTCGTAGACCCTCTACGACTTCATAGCCCTCTACGACTTCGTAGACCGTCTACGAGTTCGTAGATCCTCTACGACTTCGTGGACACTCTACGACTTCGTAGCCCCTCTACGACTTTGTAGCCACTCTACGACTTCGTAGATCCTCTACGACTTCATAGCCCTTCTACGACTTCGTAGCCCCTCTACGACTTCGTAGCACCTGTACGAATTCGTAGCCCCTGTACGATTTTGCACAATAACTATTTATTTTGTAACGCGAAGAGCGAAGCTACATTGCTTCGTTGCGTTGCGCACAAATTGTTTTGTATATTCCGACAACTAAGAAGTCATGTAATACGGAAAATACGTATTACTTCATCTCTATCCGACCTTTCGTCGAAACATTGCTTCCGAAGATATTATTATGTTGAACGGGTGCGTTGTCGGTGAGGCGACGCACTGTAACGTAATGGTATTGAGACCTCATCCTTACTAGATGTTGGCCGTAACTTTTCAATAATTCGGTTTCGGTTTCGGACTGATTTCCGTCAGAGAATAGAGTAGGGCTTCCACACAAAATTGCTATGCTGCTGCTAATTGCTGAATATGGATTGCATTTTATTTTTTATTATGAGTTTGCCGAAGACGTTTACGATTCGATGCGAATTCCTCTGTAGGTGTAAAATCCCTAAAAAAGAATTAACTTAAGGGGCAAAATACACGGTTTCGCGTAGACTTTGCGGACACGAGGTCGCGGAAAACGTATAACATTAGTAGCAAAAAGCAATAAAACTGAGATTAGCAGATATAAACTTTTCAATCCGACCCAGTTCGCTTGATAGAGTAATTAAAGGAAAATAAAACATCGTACGGAACTGCTGTTTATGTTGTCGGGGACGATGCGAGGGGTCGCTGAATGTTATAGGGTTGGGTCACATGAGGAATCAGATCTAATCTGTATCATATTTTGTACAATATGCATAAATAATCACGTCGTATTGCAACAGTTCCACGAAAGAATAAATTATTGTTTAAATGTTTTCTGGTCAACAAACTTAAATTTTAAATATAACCATGCCACTGAGTTTATACATCAAGGAAAAAGTGAAAAATTATATTATAATCCGGGTAAAAAATTGTTCTTTTAAACTTATGTTAATAAAAGTTGTTTGATAGGTAAAAATTGTCGTTTCAAGCTTATGTTAGAATTCGCCCCATAAAAGTTGTTTGTCAAATGAAAACTCAGATCAAACTCTCGATGTCCATGGTATCTCATCTAAAGTATTTCAGATAAACTCACACGTGTGTAGCGAGAAATCAGGTGCCGGATTGAATTTTTACATCCATGAATAATCTTAGCTTGAAAATCATTTGCACCCAATTATTGATGATCAACTGTTCGTCGTTGGTCGTCAAAAATCGTTTAAAAGACAATCAAAACTAAACAGTCAAACCCACAAGTAGTTTAGTTAAGAGACGTTCTATTCCACTAGTCTAGAGTCTAGACCAAACATGTCACTTCTTAAAAGGGTTCCGCGACAAAAAATGTTGAGAATCGCAGCACTAGACCATAGAGTAACACAATATTTTTTGTTCCCCAGGAGCGGATATGTCGCTCGGGCGCGGTGCCGATGGCGCGGGCTAAGCGCTCTCGGCTAGGCGCCGATGCGCGCCTGCCTCCTGCTGTGTGCGGCGCTCGCGCTCGCGCCGGGCCGGCCGCGCGCCGCCGCGTCGCCGCACGCGCCCGCCCCGCACCCCCCGCACCCGCAGCACCCCCTGCATCCCCCGCACCCCCCACACCCGCCGCCGCCCAGCTACCAGCCGGCGCGGCTGGACCACATCAAGACACAAATACTCACCAAGGTACGCATAAACCTGAAAGGTCGAAGTCGAATCTGGCGTACCACTTCGGAACCTTAAAGTTGTAGTTGTAAATTTTTTCACGTTATTGCTAAAAACTTTGGAAAGAAAGAGGGGAGGTCTTTGCCCAGCAGTGGGTCACTGTAGGCTGCTAATAATAATAATATTGCTAAAAAGATTTGCTGTTCAAGATTTTTACGCCAGTTCTTCTCATCATACGTTAGTTTTCGTATGGGTAATTTTAAATTTTAATTAAGAAAAAATACATTTTATCAATAAGGTTAGAAAGAGATTATTCGGATATGATCTTACATTAAAAAGGTCACCGATATTTATGGCAATAAATATTCAATAAGAAACAAATTACTATTTATGATGACAGATGGCGTTGAGTGCAAAAAGAATCGCACTACCGCTTTTCTGTTCATTTTAAATTATTCCACCTGTTAACCCATCAAGCCCCATAAGCTCACCGGTGAGCGAGACACAATAGAATAACAATAGATTGCCAAGAATCCACGATCGAAGGATTAATTTGTATTATCAAGTGTGAAAATGTATGTCTTGTATGTAAAATGTGTGAAAATGTACAGCGTTTATAGGACTGTTACCTACCCAAAAAAATAACGTAAAAACTTACATAAAAAAATATATAATATCAATCTAACTAATGATACATAAAACACCTTTTAATTACATAATCTTAACATTACTTCGTGTCTAATGCCCATCAATTTAAAGGGGTCAATTACATTCAATTAGCAATTAGTATGATCCCCAATTGAAATAGTTTGCCCCATTAATGGGCAGTTGCATGTAAATCAGCCTCCCCCATGTGTTTACACGCGTTTATCTCCATCGATCAGTGTAATGGTCCCAATAATCATTATAACTAAATACTGTGTTTGGGAATTCCAACTTTATGTTTTAGGTGTTAGAATTGAATTTGGGTGTGATTTTTTAAATGAAAACAAATATTGCTTTGCAATAATTGATTGTTTGGAATAATAGTATTACTTTAAGCATGATATAAGATACTATAGTTCTTTTACTATTTTATGTTATTGTTTTACTTCACCATGATCTATGGTAATATGCCATAGATGATAGATCATACTCTTTGGAGTGCCAAACCAGGATAAAGAAAGTGTCCAGTATGAAATTCTGTTCTCGACTATATTCCTTACATAGCGACTAAAATTAATTATTATTTAATTCGCTACATAAGAAAATACTTGAGTATCTCATTATAATTTCAAGTTTAATTTTCAGTTGATAACTTATTTTTTATGTATCTAATTAGTAAAAAGAAATCTGTAAGGCAGCCCCTAAACCTACAATAATATTGAAGAATATCTTATTGAACAATTTATTTGACAATAAGATTGAAATGTGGGCGCGTTCAATATTAACCCTTGATCGTCAATTATATTGCCCAATAAAATTGATCGTCTAGGGGCCCGGTTATGGGTTGCACTTATAGCATTTATCAGGGTCGTATTCTAATTTTCCCCGTTTCAATTCCAGCTGGGTCTGTCAGCGCCGCCGTCACCGCTGGGGGCGCCCCCGCGTGACGTCGTGCGACAGATCCTGGCGCGCGCGGCGGACCCCCACCCAGAGGAGGAGCCTGACCAGCACGCCATGCGGGAGATCATAGCGATAGCACATAGAGGTACAAACTACGTAATGGGTACAAGTAACCCAGATGCAGCACTAGGTATAAGTAACCCACTATGTACACTGACAGATGTAGGAGCAGATTTAAGTAGCTAGGCAACGTAGGCGTAAATGTGGGTAAAACTCTAGGCATAAATTACCAACGCGTAGGTACACGTAACACGTAACCCCATCGTAGTACTAGGTACAGATAATCCACGCTAAACACAAGCTATACGTAACTCGCGCGTATCACGAGATACATGTAACGCAAATGCAGCAATAGATGCACGTAACTCGCGCGTATCGCGAGATATATGTAACGCAAATAAAGAAGTGCATGCACATAACTCACGCGTAGAACAAGGTACATGTAACACTATAATGCCGTACTGGATGTAATTCGCGCGTCATTCAAGGTACATCTAATGCAAATGTAGCACTGGATGCACGTAACTCACGCGTACAACAAGGTACATGTAGCGCAAATGCAGCACTGGATGCACGTAACTCACGCGTTGCACTAGTTACAAGTAACGTTTAGTGATATGTACCAGTTACCCATGCTCAGAATAATTAGGTACTTTATCCACCGTAGAGTGAGTTACACGTAACTTGCACGTAGCACTAGTGCACGTAACGTAGGCGTAATATGCAATATGCATAACAGGAGGTGCACATAGCCATAGCGTAGCAATAGGTATACAACTTATAATTTACACTCGCATGGCACTAGGTAACGAAATCCACTTTTATGATCCACTTTACGTCTCCCAAAATAAGTCTAAAAATTATGATTAAAGTATTGTTTAAACATAAAACAACGCTTATTACAAAATTAAAAAATCTTGTTCTAATAATAATAATCATTATACTTTATTAACATTCTATGTTCAGTCGTTGACCATTTTGAAATTATAACTTACTTAATTTATTTTCTACATTGATTTTAATATTCATTCCTTTTTACCTAACCAAGATTTTTTGTCTTTCACAAAATTTGTGTTTGTTATATTTATTATATCTTTCTTTTTATTTATATGTATGGTACCAGTGAATTATTGGCTACTAATTCACTTGGTACCTTTTTTCTTTTATTTATCAGTATAGAAATATAGGTATTGAGGAAGAAGACATTGTTCAATGTATTAACATAATCAATGTTATATTTCCAAGTTTACTAAAAACGTAAGCGTTTTTTTATGTTTAAACATTTAAAGATAAGTTACTATTTTAAAGAAGGCGAAATTACTCAAGTTTATTTTTATACTTTGACTACTATAACTATTTTATAAGCGCGACACACACGGCAAAGATACTATAACATTATCTTAATCTAAAATATCGCTCGCAATACATTTTGTACTTACAATTGCCAGGTAAATCAGTCAGTGACGTTAAGGGGGCGACTAACCCAAAATTTTCGATCTTATAATTCATTTTTATACTTGAAAATAAGCCCCGAATTGTTTCATTTTCTAAACATAGATACTACACTATAAATATTTTCAAGAATTTGATCTGAGTGCAAACACGATATCTTAAAATTTCCTCGATAGAAAAAATCACAAAAATGCATGTAATTTTCACGAATTTTTCATATTATATTGCCATAACCGTGCATTACACTAAGTTAATATTTTAACACATTTTATAAAATTCTATAATTGAGAATCTGACCTAGCGTATTTTTAAAATGTTGTACCTATATTTATCGAGTTATGAAAAAACTAACTTGGCGATGATTCCGCTTCGCCCTTTTTCACCTGGCATATGAAAGACGGGCGTAAGTGTGAAGAGAGAAGGGCGATGTTTGATTTTTTGCGTTAGTCGCCCTCTTATGGTATATTAATATAAAGATTAAAGCGTCTTCGCCGTGTGTAATGCGCTTAACTATCTGTGTCAAGTGACTACTACTAACAACGTATGTGTTTGTGTATATCTCATAATATTATTTATTTGAATAGGCATATTTACTAACTTTATTTCAAGTCAATTTACAGATTTCCCTAGCTAACACAAATCTCAAAATACTAACATGTAAGTAAAGCATATTTAATTTGAAATAATAACTACCTGTATGGTACACCAACGATGTGGTTAAAATATGATAATTTTTCATAGAAATGACATACTGCAAACTAAGCTATAACTTTCTTCGCAGTTAATGCTTTACTCTTCTAATTAATAAGACCTTATTTATGAAAATCATGCATAACAATCACTCATTTACAAATGTAACGTTTCAGGGTTCTGGTGTGAAAAAGGAAAATTTTGAAATGAACTTCAAAGTCAAAGAGAGAAGTCACTTTATTGATTGGTGAGTAAAATTTTATGTAGCTCATAGAAAATAAATAGGTAGATAGTATAAAATGTACTATTAACAGTGCGTGCATGATAATCGTACATTTACCTACGGTAAAAATTATCACACAACCTTTTCCATAGTCTGCTTCATAACTTTATGCCAAATTTAATCAAAATCGGCCTAATAGTTTTAGAGCCTTTTCGATGCAAACACTTTTCCGCTATATGATTAGTATAGAGGGTATATTTAAAACAAAGTTTAGTCTATACTAAAGACTATAATATTATTATGGACTCAAGAAGTTTGGTCTCAATAATGAAACAAACATATTAAATTATAAACAGTTATATTATACATTTAGTCAAAATCAATAATAATCTTTATTTTGCTGCCGTAGAGCTTCCCATCGGACAATAATGAGCTCATTTAAAGAGTTTTTATTACAAGTAAAATAAGTTGAAATTAATAAAATAAGGAAAATAATTTTAATAGAGAGTACAAAGGCTTGCGTAATGCTGGAGCGAGTCCAAATGTCCAGCTCAATGGGAGCGGGGTAGGATCATAAAAAATTAAAAAAGTAATGCCTCTATGTGCGCTAAATTCAGCTAGATTGAACCTTATCCCGTTGTTATAAGGTCGAAAGGTGAGGGGTCTGTCGGAATTAAAAAAGTAATGCCTTTATATGCGAGATAAATCTAAAATATCATTATGAACCTTATCTTCCTCTTTATAACTAGGCCAAAATTATAAACGGGTATGTGGTAAAGTGCAGTGCAGCGTAAGGTTACAACTAAATTTCTATCGGATTTTCTTGTCTTACTATGTAGAATATAGAATGATGATAATTTTATACAAATAATCTGTTCGTACATATTTAAGGTTGAGTTTACATTGCAACGTCACGAGGCGTTGCGATGCATTTTTAAGTGAGCCATTCAAATTTACAAGGTCAACCCGACACCGTGGGTAAAAATATATCAATTATGTATCTTTTGTGTAGTTAATAAAGTTTATATTGGCATGCCTTGTTCACGCTGCGTCACGTTTCAAAGTTTACCAAACCATGTGAACTGGCTCTGACTCCACTTATAATTTTACGAATTCAATCATTGTTATTGCGATTCTGATAGAATGCTAAAACTCGCGATTACGCGAGTAATCAATAATAATCGGCCAAGTGCGAGTCGGACTCGCGCACTAAGGGTTCCGTCCCATTATAGACCAAAATAAGGCAAAAAAATGTGTTTTTTGTATGGGAGCCCCCCTTCATGTTTTATTTTATTTTAATATTATTATTAAATATTAAAATGTACATAAAACTAAAGACCTTGAGAAAAAATCAAGTACCTATTTGTTGCCATTATTGATATTGAGCCAAAAAGGCCAAAAAATCACGTTTGTTGTATGGGAGCCCCCCTTAAATATTTATTTTATTTTATTTTTAGTATTTGTTGTTATAGCGGCAACAGATATACACAATCTGAGAAAATTTCAACTCTCTAGCTATTACCGTTCTTGAGTTACAGCCTGGAGACAGGCAGACAGACAGACAGACGGACAGACAGACGGACAGACAGACGGACAGACAGACGGACAGACATCGAAGTCTCAGTAATAGGGTCCCGTTTTTACCCTTTGGGTACGGAACCCTAAAAATTACCTTTTAAGTATTACTTAAAGGCTTTTTAAATGGTAAGCGGTGAACTATTATGGTAAAGTGTAAACCAAGCGAACAATCCTATTCCAGTATTGAGGCTAACATTGGCTTATCACTTGTGTCAAGCCCATAGATGCTTCTAATTTAAACTGCTTATATTAAAAAAATGGAAGCCTTTGACCAGCAGTGGACAACTTAAGCTAATAAAATAAAATAAAATAATTTTTTTAATCCCGCGCTTACCGTGATTTTTTCCGTCGGCTGTTACACTTAAACAACTCAACTGATTTTTAAGTAAACATTCTTTAAATCCCAAGAAAGGACATAGGATATTTATAATCCCAGAAGATGTAGGTTCCCACGCGAAAAACATTTTGATGCAAAGAATTTCAGGCAATATTGAATACCTCGTCCATGACCTGCAAACCATCAAGAAGAGAGCGTTTTCCATCTTAAAAGGCCGGCAACGCACCTACAGCTCTTCTGATGTTGCGAGTGTCCATGGGCGACGGTAGTTGCTTTCCATCAGATGACCCATTTGCTCGTTTGCCCCTTATTACAATAAACAAATCTGTAGATATCATCTAGTATATAAGAGAATACACTGGACAATTTCGGTACTTGACACTGTTTACGCGAACGCCAAACTGTAAAATGGCATATTGATCCCGGGCGGCGCCTGCATACATCACGCACATTTTTTACCCGGTGACACTTAAGTACTTACGTACAGCCAAGACTTACTCGCACAGCCAAGAATTAGGGTCTTATCATACTAGCGGCGAGAGGATTTAGAGCGTTTTTCTGTCATGCGTGCTATCGCCTGTGCGCGGATCTGTAGCCATGAAAGTTGCCCGCATCCTACAATTTCATAAATCTTTTTCCTACCACGCGGGTAACACGCGAAGCCAGGAGCATTTTTCCACCCGCATGCGGACAAGATCCGTGCATAGATAACATGCATGTCAGGAAAAGAGCCCTTAGGACGGAACGGTCCCGCAGCGAATAGGTACGTCGCGGACGTGCAACGAATCCGCCGCGGACGCGAAACGAACTGCAGTGTTCTATGTTTTGTAAACCGTTGTTGTAAACTCCCTGTAATCATGGAAACGTTGCGTATCCACCACGTATCCGCGACGTCCACGATACGCATTCGCGGAGTGTTCGCGACGTATTCGCTGCGTGCTTTTCCCGCCCAAAAGCCGCTCGCCAGCCGCTAGTATGATAACGGCCTTACCCGGACTCTTGCGAGCCGGCGGCCCGCAGGCGCCTAAACCAATAAATACTGCGCTCTGCCAGCATCGCGATGACTTTAATTTCGCCCAAATTAAAATACGCATTTAGATGGGCAGTTTAGATTGACAATAAAATTACTAAAGCCTTTGCATCCGTTGATGATTTATATAGTAGTACGTTGCCCGTAACTTTGCTTGCGTTTATTGCACAGGAATTGTATAATTTTAATTGATAAAACAATCCTTTAATTATTATTTTTAATATTTCGAGAATTTTAATCAAAATCGGTTCTGTATTTTGAGCGCAAATAATATGTAAAAAATATTACAAGTAAGGACGTACAATGTACCATCGAGGAAATTGATTCCTATGCAGTTGATAGACCAACGTTATTTGGTCGATCATGTCAATTCAATGTTAATTATTGTGATCTGTCGGCTGAGTTTGACGTAACGCAACCAAACTACTAAGGTCTCCGATTTGCATAGGAATCAACTTCTCTGATAGTACATTAATATAATGTTTGTGAAAGTAGGAAAGCTTTTATGGCAAAAATTATATGAAATAAAGATACTTACAGGTAAAATTTAAGTTGGCATCTACAATATACATACATGCTATCATGTTCCATGGCATTTCAGTCCATTTTTTAACCGACTTCCAAAAATGAGGAGGTTGTTTATATTATTTACAGTTACACAATATAATATCATGTATATTTATGCTCCTTTTAGAGTAGTCAGGTAGAAAAACACACTACTTTTCAAATAAATTAACAAATCAAGTTCGAAGCAGTTCAAACCGGTTACAAGCAGATAAAGCCAGTTATAATCGGTTACTGGCAGTTAAAACTGCGCGTATCTGTCATCGTTCGTGATCGTTAAGTCGCAGACAAACACATCAAAACGTTACGACCGCATTAAATTATTGACGATCATTTTTTACTGAGGGATGGATCTGCGATTAAGGCATATACCGGGAGGCGAATCGATCGAAATGATTGTAGGTCGACCTGCCGCGTGGTCTTAAAACAGTACTTTAAAATGTTGTGCTTTAAAATTACTCTAGTAATTAATTTATAATGTTTCTGAAAATCTGAAAATTAATTTGTTAAAACTTCAACTTTCTAGCTATCGCCGTTCTTGAGATCACCGGACAGACGTTTAGATAGTGAAAATTCCCGCTCTTACAGCGCTGCTACTTTCACCGAGGACTCTACATAAGAGACACAACATACACACGTTAAAGTATAATCACTTCGTTTTGTTACACCGTCTTATACACCCTGTATAAGACGGTGGTATTTATAAGGGACACATACATACAGTCTGTCAAGAAAGAGTAGACGCAATACAAAATTTTCTAATCGTAATCACGCTCAAAACGCTGTTTTTTTTTTCTCTTTGTATTTCCACAGAGGACGCTTTAAATACACTTTAATATTATCATCTTGCACGTGTGTTTCATATTTTTATGTGATTTCAAAATTGTGTACAGCGTCAACTCTTTTTAGGGTTCCGTACCCAAAGGGTAAAAATGAGCCATATTACTAAGACTTCGATGTCTGTCCGTCTGTCCGTCTGTCTGTCACCAGGCTGTAACTCAAGAACCGCTATAGCTAGACTTCTGAAATTTTCACAGATTGTGTATATTTGTTGCCGCTATAACAACAAATACTAAAAACAAAATAAATTAAATATTTAAGGAGGGCTCCCATACAACAAACGTGTTTTTTTTTGCTCTTAATCAATAACGGCAACACATAAGCAATTGAAAGGTTCACAAAATACTTAATTGTATTTGTACTTTAATAATTATTAATAAAATTTGAATAAATTGAATAATTAAGGGGGGCTCCCATACAAAAATTACAATTTTTAGCCTATTTTTGCTCTGTAGTGGTACGGAACCCTTCGTGAGCGAGTCGACTCGCACTTGGCCGATTATTTTAACAAGCTATAGTTTATACCCTAATATTATCACTTTGTTTTGTTACAGCCTGTAGATCTACTTACGTTGACAATAAAGCGATCTAGTTAAAAACTAACATTATCGAACGTATAGCAAATAATTTTGTAGCTAACATGTAATTGTCTTGTCTAGTGTAGTATTACATGCACAAGGCATCATTATAATATTACATCATATAATTATTGTATGAGCATGTACTTTAATATGATAATAGTCTGGCACGGTGACACAATAGACATAACTACCAGTAGTTCGACTGCAAAGAAATGGACAGGTTTCAATATCTGTCAAATTCGTCGGGTTTCACTAAGATAAGTTAAAGGCTGGCGCGCAGGCTGGTATAATTTATTTTTAAAAATAAGATTTTGAAATTGAATTCTGACAGTTTTCTTTGCATGTGCTAAAATATAAACAACTAAATTTGTAGGTAACGACCCTAGCCAATGAATAAGGAAACATATGGAAGTGACATAACTACAAAAAAGTGTGGCCGGCGCCATATTGCCAGGAACTAAACATGGCGGACTATAGTGATGGGACACTCGGTTGATATTTGTCAAGGATATCGATAAACTTAGATGTTTTAAGTGAGCGTCCTGTTATATCATGTGAGCAATAAACCAATAAAGTGAGCAACTTCAAAATTCAAATTTTGAAGTTGCTCACAGAAAACTGTAAGTATTTGCGCCTATTTTGTTTCTATGTATTATTACATAGAGACAAAATAATCAAATATAGTTTTTTTTATTGGAGCCCACTTAATTTTAATAAAACTATTTAATTTATTTTAAGTTTATTAATTATTATTTAAGTTGCCTTTATTGATATCGGGCAAAAATTGCCAAAAAATCGGACAAGTGCGAGTTGCACTCGCGCACGAAGGGCTTACAGTTTATTTTAATTTTACCATCAATTCTTATTAAAGTATGTATACAACTGAGTATTTTGTGAACATTTCAAGTGCCTACCTTTTGCCATTATTGATATCAAGCAAGAAATAGCAAAAAAAAATCACGTTTGTTTTGGGGCTCCCTTAAATATTTAATTTATTTTGTTTTTAGTATTTTTTGCTATAGCGGGAATAGATATACACAATCTGTGAACATTTCAGAAGTCTAGTACAAGTATAGTGCTTAATGAGATAGAGCTTGGAGACAGACAGACAGACAGACAGTCATCGAAGTCAGTAATAGGGTCCCGTTTTACTCTTTGGGTACTGAACTTTTCTTTATATCTTTACAATAAAGTTATAATGAATGTGGAGATAAATAAAAGATAAATATAAAAAATTACAAATTTATTTAAAATAAAAATAGAATACCTAGTCAGCGGTAGAACGAGAACATGGAATCGAACTTAGCTTAAGTCACTTTCTTAGCCTCGGAATCTAACGGGTCTTTGGGCACACTGCACTTAATTTAGGACACTTTACAACGCGTAGGATCCGCACATGCTTCCAGAAATTTTCATTGTTTATCAAATTTGTCTCCTGCAAATCTTTTATAATATTTTTAGCTATTTTTTTCTTTTGCCCGCGAACTTTTTCATTCCATGTCCTTATTTTTCGTTTATGACTGTCACTCTTTTGTCAACTTCTTGATTTGAGTTCGTTTCTGTAAACAAGATTTTTATGAATTAGTTTTATTCTTTTTTCCTACAACAGAACCTAGGAGGTTATGAAATGTGGATTAAAATTTATAGAATACATACCAACCAAATTTAAAACCTTCTTTGCTAAAGGAGTTTTCTCTGGAATAGGTATTTTCTTCTTGTTTTATTTCTTTGTGTAAATCAGATTCACCTTGACCGGTACTTGGCTGAAAAGTTATAACTTATAAATAATAATTAACATCAAGCACTATAGTACAGCGATGCTTTAAATACACTGCTATAAGTATCACTTCTAATTTGGGTTATAGAAGAGAAGAGAGTAAAATTATTATTAGAATGAAAACAAAGTGACTATTGAAATGACATTGATTTTGTTATGATTATGTGATGTCAAACAGATAACGAGGCGGATTAAGGTTAAAATATATCAAATATATGATCAGATTCTTCACCTTATATTTTTTAAATTCGATAAAAAAGTACATCACTAAACGTCAAATCTACTAATTTCTATGTTGATTAAATATCTAAAATCCAGCCATGTTATATTCTATTCTATCACAAATCTTATTTATTGTCTAATTATTAACTAAATTAGCACATGCGAAGTCAAGCCATCAGTAAAATAACAAAAATTTTAGTAAAAATATAAACATACCGATCCAAGGACAAACTTTTCTGGTTTTCCTTTTATCTTGAGCCACATTCAACAACACTGCACTTAGGCATTAAGTCTTTTCTTGTCCGTAATCACTACACACAAGAATTAAACAGAAACATCCATGAAATTTCCAATAATAATAATAATATAATAATATCTATGGACTCTTCACACCACGTCAGTCTGGCCCCGTGGTAAGTACCTGAAGGACTTGTGATACGGGTACCAGACATCTATTTCAATTTAATAATACGACACTTTGACAGTTTATGTACCTCGGAGAACCGGAACATAAAATGGCGGACCGGCCACAGAATTTTTATTTGGTATAGACCATTATGCCGAGTCCACTCTATAAAAGTCAATGACCCTAGCGACGACTTTTGTCATAATACGTCAAACTTAAATTTTTTTACATCAGTTCTAAGTCGGCGTACTCTATCATTCTGTCTACTCTGACGGTGACATACGCTTCGGATCGCTTAAATCATAAAGATATACCTAGCGGAATAGAGCAACAATCTCGAGCTGTCAAAAAAACTGAAATTGATTTACATCTGTGTGTAAAAATATGTGTACGTATACACTTACACAAGCATGATTAAACATATGACATAAAATTAACTGTCAACGTGCCGATAAATGCCCAAATAGACATCAAAAAAAGACTGCCATGTATCACTCGTCTCTTTTTACCACGCAGTGTTACTGATAGTGACATCTCGCTTGCTCAGGCCTTTGTTTCTCTATTCCGCTAGGTATTTTAACTTTAATAAGGTTTAAACACAATATTATGCGGAAATCGAACATTTTTGGCAATAACACGTCCATACTAATATTATAAATGTGAAAATGTATCTGTCTGTCTTTACCTCTTCACGCTCAAACCGCTGAACCGATTTTGCTGGGTATGGAAATACTTTGACGTCCGAAAACAGATAGTACTTAATATAGTCCCCGAAAAAGGTAATATTTTCGGGCTATAAACGAATTTAGTGTCCGACCGAAACTAGTTTTACGACCGAAACCGAAACCGAAAACGAATTTCGGCAATGGTGTCTATTTCGGCCGAAACCGAAACCGAAACTTCCTTACAAGGCTCATATTTTGAGGGAAAAATAAAGAAAACGTTATTATAATCAGTTAGTCTTTATTGTTTTCTCTTTAAATCACATAGATTTCTCTTTAAATCACGTAGTTACTAATATCACAATCTCAATAGGTATAAGTAGTTACTTAATATTTAAGTAATAAAATAAACAAAAATAAATCACTTTTATCTTTAGAACAAATAAACTTAAACTTCTTTCTTATAAACTCAGATTGACACTTTTTATGACCCTTCAGTCAAAAAAGTAAAAAAAAGAAAAAATACAAAAGCTAAACGACTATATTATATAATAATATAGGCTGTTGCTGTTGCCCGCGACTTCGTCCGCGTGGACTTCAGATTATAGCGCGCGGTGTCAACAAAATTGGTGTCAAATTTAAAAGCTTTTTAAAACCCTGATACCCCTTAAATCAAAATATCCAAAAACACCTGTGCAGTTTGCACTTAATATTTCAGTTTTTTAATTAAGTAAACTTTATTTATACCAAATTTAAAGCTTATT
Organism: Polyommatus iphigenia; assembly: GCA_963422495.1. Taxonomy (NCBI): domain Eukaryota; kingdom Metazoa; phylum Arthropoda; class Insecta; order Lepidoptera; family Lycaenidae; genus Polyommatus; species Polyommatus iphigenia. The sequence continues at coordinate 13,469,179 of OY730177.1, forward strand.
TAGCCCCCCATTACACAACCACAATAGACATAACTACACAACTTTAGCTTTACCCATAAACTATTTATTATTGGTAGGTTTAAGGTTACGTCACTGCATACTGCATAGATAAAGATGGTACATACTGAGTAGTGAGTTATTTAATAACGTGTATAGCAATCGAAAGAATCGTAAAACCTAACTCAATATGGTGCCACCTCTTATAGAAAGACATATCCAAAAACAGCTGTGCAGTGTGCACATAATATTTCATTTTTTTAATTAAGTAAACTTTATTTATACCAAATTTAAAGCTTATTTAGCCCCCCATTACACAACTTTAGCTTTATCCATAAACTATTTATCATTGGTAGGTTTAAGGTTACGTCACTGCATGCATACTGCATAGATAAAGAACTGAGTAGTGAGTTATTTAATAACGTGTATGACAAAATATGACAATCGAAAGAATCGAAAAACGTAATCCAATATGGTGCCACCTCTTATAGAAAGACTTATGAGCAAGCGATAGCGAGATGTAGGCGACTCTTAGCGCCATCTGTTATGAATTTTTGGAACTAACTTAATTTGAACAAATTTACGCATTTTCACCCCCTCACAACCCCTTTTTCCAGTTAAAAAGTAGCCGATGTCCTTTCTCAGGCTTTAGACTATCTGTGTACAAAATTTCATTACAATCGGTTCAGTAGTTTTGGCGTGAAAGCGAGACAGACAGACAGACAGACAGAGATACTTTCGCATTTATAATATTAGTATAGAAGTATAGATAAATTAAGTATAAACTATGATCGTAATCACAAGAATGCAGAACAAGAGGCGACGACATCTATATAACCTGTCCCATAGTCGGGTCTTTTACCTTAATAATTTCTCAAAACAAAATTGGTAGTACGTAAGTTAGAAGTATCTACTGTACTTGCCACTTGGATACCTTGGTGATAAATATACTAAAATGAACTTTGAAACTCTGAATCCATAATATTATCACTATGAAATGCACTATAGTCATTACTAACTACCTAACTAATGTTTGTTTACGTATAGCATTTGCGAACCAAAAAAAATATAGGTTAGATTAAACTTGATTATACTTTTAAGTTTTATCAGTCATATTGAATATTATTTTTTGATGTTTACTACCTGCTCTTATGTTATAAAGACATAAAACGAGATAAAACTTACCAAATTCAAAATAAATCACTAGAAAAATCACCACCACAACAAAACAAAACGAGCAGCAAACAAACAAGCGAGCGAATCACGACATTGGCTCTGATGACTGATCGGATTCATTCACTCATTCAACGCGCCGAACATGACCGATAACAGCGCGGAAACTCCCGAATGCACATTCGGTTTCGGTCGTAGTTTCGGCAAGTTTGCCGCCGAAAACGAAACTAAACCGAAACTCGTGTTTTTACCGAAACTCAACCGAAAACGAAACCGAAACCGAACATTCGGTCGGACACTAAACGAATTATAGCACAACGCAATTGTGTGCTTCATCTTGTATTCTAAACAATGTAACATAATAATCCTCTCCCGTGGTCTACATTCTTTACCTGTGCCAACAAACTAAAATGATAATAATCTTAATATCCTGCTCACCTAGATCTTTCTCACATCTGAATTATCTGAAATCACCTGCTCACCTAGATCTCTCCCACATATAAATTTGATGAGAGATGAGCAAATTCCGTTAATTAGAACAGATTATGAGAATTGCTGACTCAGTGTATACAGACAAGTCAGCAACTCGGGATCGCGTATTTGGATGCTAATGTACACACATGGGGCTCTCTTCGCTTCTGACGATCTGCCAGAATGTTAAGGTGATATTAAACGTTTCACTTGAGTAATATTTACCTGATACACCTTAGTGAATATCAACTCCAGTAAAAGACGAATCCAATTAAAAACACATCGTTTAATAAAACGTTTTCACTAATATAAATTAAATATTTTTGTGTGTATGACTCACAATTTTTAATCCACAAGGAAGGAATAGATTCATTTGATTTGAATATAGTTGCCTAAAATATGTATTTAAAAGATGGTCCCGTGCGAGTTTGTTAAGCCGGTTCTTCTCGCCAGGCTAGTTCCCGAACCGCTGGTCAGCACGTAGAAATTGTAAAAAGTAACAAAGTAGTCATTAAAACATACTAAAATGTTTTTTTTTTTCGATTACAGGTCTTCAGACGCGTAACAGAAGCCACGGTAGCACGTCGCACCAAATTCAAAAGCTCGGTTATAAGAAACAGGTAAATACATAACAATATTAAGTAAATATTATAAAAGATTTTCAATGAAAGTATTTTGAATTTTGACTTGTTCATCTGCTCACGGAAAAGTGTTCAAATTAAAAGGCCTCTCTGGACGTTGGTCTAACACAGTGGTTCTTAACCTTTTAGTCTTGAGGGACCATGTTTGTGTTGCCAGGGACCACCAAGTTGATTTACCTAAATTGAGGGCTATTTGATAAAAAAAAACAAGCACAACTTTATAATTGAGTACAATTTTTTTATGTGTTTTTTGTGACTGCATACTCTACTGTACTAACTTCTGAATTCTCAGATATTATGTATTAGGATGGCTTCGCGGACCACTTGGGATGCCTTCAGGAACCTCCAGTTAAGAACCACTGGTCTAACAACACGATTGCGCTGCAAGCCATTTAGCCAAGAATTTTTCGTTATCACTGCGTTATTCAAAATGTATAGAATTGACATAAACGTTCGTTAATATGTACGACGTTAACGTTCGACTCGTCTTATGTCAATTTACTCAATTACATATATTTTGGTCGGCATTTTTGTACAGAAGCGATAAAGAAAAGATCCTTGGCTCACCCCCAGTAGATATTATGCATAATTGACGTAAATCATCGGAAATCATTGACGAATATCACTTTTTGTTCAGACGCTGATATATAGACTAGCATATAATACGAAAAGGGCAGTTTTAGGAATAACACATACATACGGATCGAATTGATAACCTCCTTTTTTAAGCCGGTTAAAAATTTAAAATTATTACACAAAATTCATGTTCATTCTAATACAGATTAAATTTTGTCTTGGTAAAAAAGTGCAAAAGAGGTAAAGTAAATCTTTATTTGATTTTTACCTCGCTTATAATTGCACCCGTGACCACTGAATTCTTAATTTTGCTATCTTTAATCCTTCGATCGCGGATTCTTGGAAATGCTATTGTATTCTACTGTTGTCGCGATCACCGGTGCTCGTACGGGGCTTGGTGAGTTAATAACATTTCTCTTTTGTAATTTTCAGGTGCTAGCAACGTCGGAATCAGAAACTGCAAGAAAAACAAAATATACATTGGATTCAATACGTTACTATTAATAACTAATATACCTAATATTATAATATAATAAGGTTTTAATAATTATGAATCTATTACATTTGGGATTCAAACACTATGCAGTTTCACCGTTTGCCCATTACGGACAAAATAATATAAAAGCAATCATTGTTATGTTACACATAAAGTATTTGAGGCTTTATTGTGAATATATAGAATGTGACGAATGAATTAATAGTAAGTTCCTATATAAAAGCAATGGATTGAGACCTCTGGCCTTGAACACTCTAAGGCATTTATTCCTGGCTTTAACAAGAAACTGTCAGAATTAGTGCTCATCATGGGTAGGAATCAATTACGAATCCTTACCAGAAGCCTAACTGGGCACTGCAAGCTCAATAAGCACCTTAACAGAATAGATTTTAGTAGCTTAACGACTTGCAGACTCTGCGAGGAGGATGAGACACCTATTCACCTCCTCCTCGACTGTCCTGCTCTACTACAGAGCAGGAATAGGCACCTTGGCCGCTACGAATACTCATCCACAGAAGAAATTCGTGGCACCAACCCCGACCACATCGTTCAATTTATGAGCAGTATTGGGTTGGGGACCTCAAGGGTCACAGTGACATCAGGGCCACTTGACCTGCCTTCAGGACAAAAAAAACAGCCCGTGATCGACGATATGCATCGTAAGTGATCGCCTGTATTTGTATAAATTACTTATTATGTATGTGCAATATTATGATTGTTAAGCTCAGGGTTATTATTTAAGACATTTAACAGTTATGGAGGTTGTTAATTATGTTACACTGATCTCAGAAAAACTTCAATATATTATATGCGATTCAGGACTGTGTGCAGTGGCGTAACTATAACATCCGGGGCTCATGGCAAATTGGCAAATAAATAACACGGCAACTGATATCTTTTTTAGGCGACTTTCTATTAAGTCATAAAAAAACTAACTTTGCAGTTATTTAAATATATCTTAGCAACTATTAAACTATACAAGCAATACAAGGCTAGGATCAAAAAAACTAAAAAACGGCTGCTACTGTAAGGTATCAAATATATCAAGCGGGATCAGTGTAAAACTGGTTAAGGTATTATAAAACCTAATGTGGCGACTAATTTTTCCGAGGGGATATCAGACATTGTTTACTGGCAACTATTGGCTTTCAATATAAAAATAAACATTTGGCAGCGATTATTAGGTAGCTTTAAAACTGAAAATTGGTATTATAATAATGTATTTGGATATTAGAATAATGTTTGCAGATTCGTAAATTCTTGAAAAAGGCAGCAAATGCGCTCGTGTGTCTGAGCAGTGTATCAAAGTTTATAGTTCCCCACACAATACAGAAAGTCCAAAACCAACACAATACAGAAAGTCCAAAAGTAGGTTAGGTTAGGTTAGAACTTAGACCACAACACAGAGGGAGCCGAGCGAGCGCAGCGAGCGTGCTACGTTACAAAACAAAAGGGGGGCTCGGGGGCACAGCCCCTCGCCAAAACAAAAAAAAAACAATCCAGAAAGTCCAAAAGTAGGTTAGGTTAGAACTGTGACTGTGCTGCGGCAGCAGCCGGCGACCGTCACAAAACACGTTGTAGGTTGGGTTCAAGGCGTTAAAAAGTAAGTTACACAAAGTAAGTAGGTTCATTTAATCCTGAGATTCCCAAGGGGTGCAAGTGCACCCCTGGGCCCTGGCACCCTCCTGCCGGCGCCCATGATTAAATCAAAACCAAAAACTAATCAAATTAATCGATTTTGATTGACTTAGATTAGTTTTCCGTTCGATACATAATTTTTTTACTCCCTTTTGTTACACTTAAAATAGTCAAGAAAAAATTAAATAGACCAAGAATAGTTTTTTTGCATGTCACAATTTGGTTTATTTAGATCCCTAAAAATGTAGCCAAAAGAATTTTTTATGAGATCTTGTTTGTATTTATATCAGACCTTGGTCAAGTTTATAGCCCCAATTTATAGCCCCAACCCAATTTTAGAATTTATGAAAGCCTATTTTAACTTTTTTATCCGCCAATAATTTGTCGCCCTAGAAGAAATTCAATTGCCACAAAATAAAATCACTGCCAGATAAAATTTAAATAAAACCTCAAAACTCATTAAAAAGCCGCCGCTTTCTAGTTAAAATGCTACCTCTAATAAGTCGCCAAAGTAGTTTATTTACTATCAATTTTCAGTTTTTTTAAGACCCGGAATAGTATCAATTTGTCGCCGCGTTAAATACATACCTGGCAAATTGACGGGGCCCTATCAGTAAAGGCCTCTTGGCCTCTTGGGCTCAAGGCCCTTTTGGGTCGGGGGCCCATGGCATTTTGCCAGCCCTGCCACCCTATAGTTACGCCACTGACTGTGCGTCTTTTGATATAATATGCTACAACGTTATTTTGAAAACGAAAAAAATATGATTCTTAAACTTTCAACACAATTCTCAAAACTTCAACACAATTGGTCAAGCCATTTCGGAGTCGCTTGGCAACTAACATCACGACACGAGATTTTTATGTATAAGATGGGCTTAGGCTGCATTTCCACTGAAGATGAGCTAAGCTGCGTTACGAGGAATGTGTTTTTAAGAACCAATAGAAACGCTTCATTTGCCTGACCACGTTCAACGCAACGATTCTATTGGTTGTTGTAAAACACATTCCTCGCAACGCAGCCTTAAAGCCTTAAGCCTCTCTCCCTAAATTAGCAGGTTGATTGTCTGTCAGTGCGAATATCGACGTAAATAACATTAAAATAACATTCATAACAGCGCGCCTTGTACGGTGGCGGTTACGACGCTCGCCGCGTCCATGATAGGGCGAAATAGGAGAAAAAACCTTTTTAAGGCTTAATATAATACATATTTCAAAAAATCAAATAAACCAAATTATTAACTTATGTATTGCAAAGCAGTAAATATTTTTTATATATTCTTTTGATAAATAATGAAGGAGTAAAGTGGTTTCATTCAACGATTTGGAGGTGATTTGGTTTTTTATTTCTTTATTATATGATACTGATAGAAAAAATATGGCAAAACCAAATTACGTATCATATCATGTAGATTACTAATTATTTTTTTCAGATATAATTTCTCTGTTAATGCCGATGAAAAGTTGTTTCATCTGCACGCTTCTTTCTAAAGAGCAGCCTTAAGCTGGATTTGTATGCGTCCGCCTGAACGCACGGTTTGGTGGCTATACCGCGGGATTGCAAGCAAATGTGCGTAACGATTTATTTAAATAGCGGCGCAGTCGCGCAGCTATTTACGTACAATTGTTTTTGATCTCACGGTGTAGTGGTCAAACCGCGCCTTCGAGCGGTCGAGCCTTTGGTCACGTTCACACGGCATTGTCTTACACGTTTTTTTTATTTTATTATTCGTTTAGCGATGGCTTGTATTGGACTTGTTGGTACGCGATTTATTGCAGTACAATCGACGTATGAATGGTTCTATATACATTGTATCCACCACTATTTATTCGTTAAGACGTACATATACTGACAAAAAAAGTGCAGGAAACGTGCAAGATTGTGCCGTGTGAACCTGGCCTTAGCTGGAGCTGCTGTATAATGGATTATCAAATTATTGTATTCGACACAAAAGCCACTTGAATAAAGTATGAAATACTTTTAATATTCATTAAAATATAAATCACAGAATGATGTTTGTTATTTTTGTTTTGATCTAATTAGTAGGTTTAGATAAGAAGTTAGTGGAATCTAAAAACGTGAAAACAGAAAACAACTGATATTAGTTATAGCTGGTCATGGACGTTAAGTTACTATGAAGCAAATAATTATTATCTAAGTAGATGACGTCCGCAACCACATTGTACCAAAATTCGTTTATCGTATGGAAAGAATGACGTTCGTAAACTAATCTATACCTAATTATTGTATTTGGAATTTAATAAAATTAAAAAAAAAACATTATTTTAATGGAATTAAAACACAAAGATAAATTAACTCTGAAATGCCAGCTGATCTGATAATATTTCCATCAAATACTTGCTCTGCCCACATAGTATAAATTAATTGCAGTAGCGAAACACTCTGTTCTTGAAATTGTGCAACACAATATTTGACCCAACCACGGTATGGCACTGCTTTGTTCTGCTCCCTAAATCGAAATTTCAATGTGAGTATGCCTAATTCTTGGGGTGCGTATGATGTAGACTATACTCCACTCGGGCTAGCTTGTCGCTAGCGGTCATTAACTTCCTGTCAAAAACTTGTCATTTTCCATATAAAACCACGATTGACAATATCTGACACTTCATTGTCAATCGCGGTTTATATGGAAAATGACAAGTTTTTGACAGGGAGTCAATGACCGCTAGCGACAAGCTAGCCCGAGTGGAGTATAGAGGGTACATTTTTTTACTGCATTGTTATAGGCCCTAGAAATATCAGAAATTAAGGCTGGTATAAATGTAGTACTTAAGATGCGACCCGGTTTCAAGACGCGGTTCGGTTCTGTGATTGGTCCAAATTTTGACAGCCAACCAATCACAGAGCCTGAACCGTGTCTTGAGACCGAGATGCATCTTGAGTACTGACTGTTTATACCAGCCCTAGTATAATTTAGGTATGATTGTGCCTGAGTCTAAATAATGATTTACTGTGTATTATGTATAGTGTGTTATAGCCCACAGAGAGAGGAGATAGTAAGGCTCAGAGGTCGGGGTTCAAGAGCGCTGATAGCGTCATGCGCGGGAGAGATGCGCCCGCGCAGCTCGAGGAAAACACTACAATGTGCGGTGTGCCAATTGTTATTGATGAATTAGAAATAATATCTTGTTATTACGAGTTTTAAAATAATTAAATTAGGTGTCATTGTAATGCAGAGTGGAAGGTTTAAGCAAATATACTATAAAATGTTTATTATATGAATATTTCTAAAGTTTTGTTATAATGATTTTACCTTTGTTGAATCAAATAATTCCGACTGCATATTATACTATATTACTTTTTTGTATCCAGAATACAGACACTAATTGAATAATATAATCGCTGTAAATCATTTGTGTATCAACCCACAAAAAAATTGTTGTTGAGTTATGAATGCAGCCTTGTTCTAAAATCTAAATGATCTAAAGAACATGATTGCATTCAAAACTCGAGTCGTAATTTTTTGTAGGCTGTTAATACACTAAATATGTTAATACCCAAATCCTTACAGCGTCCATATATAGAAACAAACTTATTTTAAGCTGATAAGCTGTTTACCTAAATAACTTGTCAGATGTAAAACCTATACAATATGCTACATACGTGCCAATGAAATATGTATACTAGCTAAGTGTCTACTGTCTTGTTATAATCGGCTTAAGGCCGAATACAACGAGGACTAGTGAAATTTCATGTTTTTATTTTCACTAGAACCAAAGGTCAAAACCAGAAGTAATTATAAGCATTTAAACATTTTTTGTAGGTTTGTTACGTTCCTTACCAAGGCCCCAGTCAGCTTAGAATTTTGATTTAAATCCATTTACCACTAAAAAAAGAGTAATAAAGAATGCTACTTTCAAATTTTTATTTCGACTAGAATTCAGCGAAAATAAACGCAGGAAAAAATATTTTTATACAACAATGTTTAAATTATGATTTCGAAGGTTAGGGTTAGCTTCGTTTTTGATATATTATAACAATAATAAAGATAAATCGTTTTGATGGCAAATTCGAAAGATTTATTGATTTTCGAATGCAATGCCTGCTTTCAATATTTGCCATAATAATTCCACAGGCGTTTTGATGGATAATAATTGAATGACATCATTGAAATCTGTCTTTCAGTGACTGATTGTCCATTACAGAAAAACTTGAGTATGTTCACAAATATAACCCCAGTATACTGGCCAGAGCTCCTCAGGCCTAGAATCGCCGTGGTCCCATACTGTTGATTCGTTTCGAAATATTTGCCAGTGCATTGTCGTATACTTAAATGTGTTTATTGTGATGTGATTATAATACGTTACACTTGTCTTACTAGTGGAATACCAGTACAATACAGTGCGGCATCGTAAGATGACGTCTTGATCACTGGTAAGTAAACTGGGTTTTATTTCAGAACATATGCAATATGTTTGGTTTACAAATATTACAATATTGTTTTGTAACCTAATATTTGGTGAGAGACTACCTTATTAGGTATCTTATTGATATATATTTGATAATTTACATTCGCCAAACGATCATTTATATGTTTTTGGTAGGTTTGAAAGTCATAAATGCAAATATCACAGCTCAGTCGGATAATAATGAACAGAGCATGAACAGAGTGCCTCAACACAGAGACATATTTTGAGGGATGTGTTAAAACATTGTAAAATGATAATGATATTATTATGTTAAACAACAATTTTATCGAACATGTCCAATCCATAGCAATGGAAAGATATAACATCTTATAGTCAGGGAGCCCTAGAACATTTTTTTTTTATTGCTAACAAGCAAATTTTTTGTGAGTAGCTTTATTTTGATAAGACAAACAACTTTTTTATCTGCGAAAAAAACTTGAAAGTGGTAGCTAACAGAGATAGAAAGGATTTCATAATTTGATTTGATGGTCCTAAAATATGGATTGTTCAATTTGTAGAACAATGTTACTCTTAAATTATATAACTATTAACCTACCAATATACAAAAAATCTGCTGGTTAGGGTTCCGTTTTAGGGTTCTGAATCAACAAAACTTGGTTGACTACGGTACCCTAAAACGGAAGATTTTTCGCAGATAAAAAAGTTGTTTGTCTTATCAAAATGAAGCTAGGTACTCACAAAAATTTGCTTGTTAGTAATAAAAAAATTGTTCTAGGGCTCCCTGACTATTAGCTCTGGAGTAAAATCGTAAAAATAATATTATCAAGCGGATAGATCCAAATTCATAGATACACCATGATTTTGATACGATATTATGTTAAACTACAATTTTATCGAACATGTGCATTCCATTCTTTACACAAAAAATAATAAGTATTGATCGAAATGAAAAACCTTTAAACCTTATTTGATTTTATCAGAAACATAATATTTTATGAATAAAAATCACGACGACACTTAAAAGTAGAGAGCAAAGAAATTACGTTTTATGCAATTATTAATTTTTATTTTTATTGGAAAGTTGGCTTCTATATGCATAAAACTCAAAGGTGACTGACTGACATGGTGATCTATCAACGCACAGCCCAAACCACTGGACCGATCGGGCTGAAATTTTGCATGCAGGTAGATGTTATGACGTAGGCATCCGCTAAGTAAGAATTTTGATTAATTCTACCTCCAAGGGGTTAAAATAGGGGAGGAAAGTTTGTATATTATAATAATTCTTAACGCGAGCGAAGCTGCGGGCGAAAGCTCGTAATATATAAGTCTTGTTCACTACCATTTTTCATTCTAATTTTGTTGGGACCCATAGCAAAAATAAACAGGAGAAAAATAATATTGCAACTGCCGTACACAGAGATGAATATTTATAACTTCAACTAGCTGTCCCGGCAAACGTTTCTTTGACATATTATATAAAGTATATCGCCCGTATTATTTTATTGAATTAGTGACTAAATAAGTATGTCACCATGGCAACGTCCATCGCTATCCCGTGACCCGCGTCGCATAAACAATGGTCGCTCTTTATAGACAAATAATTTGCAATAAAATAAAATTGCGACTATAATTAAAGATCTAAGCTATCCTATCTCTCAAGTTGGAAAAAGGCACACATTTAAAAAAAAAATCGGTTAAGTAGTTTAGGAATCCATCGCGGACAAACATCGTGACAGAAGATTTATATATATTAGATGTATCATAAGTGAAGATTTTGACATCAAACATTTAATAAAGAATTTGAAAGATAAAATATATGGGGTTTATATTTTATCTTTCAAATTCTTTATTAAATGTTTGACGCTATGTACCCGCAGGTTGCCATTATTGATGTCGAGCAGAAAAGGCCTAAAAATCGCGTTTTTGTTTTGAATATTTCAGACCTCTCAACATATTTAAATATTAAATATTAATATCTATGGACGCTTCACACCACGTCAGTCTGGCCCCGTGCTAAGTACCTGAAGGACTTGTGTCACATGTACCAGACAACGGAAATATATTTAATACTTTTATACTATACGAGTACATATATTTAAGATTTTTATTATATCATACACATATTTAATACACATCCATGACCCAGGAACATTGAAAAACTTTTTGTTCCGTCGGCGGGATTCGAACCCGCGACCCCCGGCTTGAGTTGCCACACACTCTAACCATTGAGCCACGGAGGTCGTCAATTTTATTTTATTTTGTTTCTATTTGTTGTTATGGTGACAACATAAATACATAATTGAAAATTTGAGCTCTCTAGCTAGCGCGTTACTTAATATACAGCCTGGAGACAGACAGACGGATTAGTGGAGGCAGTGAAGGTTTTCACCTCCGATTTCGTTGAACCTCCATCGATTTTCATGAAAATTGGTAAGTTGGTGGGGGACACCCTAAGAAACAAAAGTGACATAGTGTCAACTTGCGCTTTTGCCCTGGGGGTGGATGCCAACCCTTCTCGGGGGGTGATTTTTTTTTAATAAAAATAACCCCAGGAATCAATAGACATACAAATTCTAAACAAAATTTGTTATATAAAGTTTTTTTGATTTAATCAATACTTTCGGAGTTATTAAAGATCAAAGATCATGTTTTTGCGTGAGAAAAATACATGTTTTAAAGCGGTTTTTCATAATTAAATAAGAAACTATAGGTTTTTACGAAAAATGTGTAATTACCAAAATTAAAGCCAATAAAAAAACAAACTAATTTCTACTCTGAAATATCTTCCTTTATTCATTCAAAGTGAGCTATAGGTGATTATATATATATATATATATATATATATATATATATATATATATATATATATATATATATATATATATATATATATTCTGTCGACAAGTACCTAAGTCTAAGCATTCAAACTTAAATAACGGTAAACCGATGCATTTTATGACATGTACTTCCTGTAAACTTTTTAAAGTACTTAAAAGTACCTTTCTAATAAGCATTTTAAAAAGTTAATAGCATCAAAATTGAACAAGTTATGATAAAAATAAAATGACCCTTACAATTTTTTTTGAAACATTGAAAAATAAAACGTTGACCATTTGTACAATAATTCATATTTATGGTTATCCCCAAAGGCTTTTCTTAATTTTAGCATAAGTAATGACCTCAAAAAATTTTCTTGGTTTAGAACGCTTAGTTTTGAAAAAAAGAATGATTTAGTAAAATCGAAATTATTAATTTTTTTCTAAATATCGTTTTCTTTTGAACATAACTTCAAAAATATTGAACCTTCGTAAAAATTATAAAGAGCGAAATTTGTGTCCATTTTTTAAGAAATCTTTTGATTTTCTTTTGATTTTTATAGGATTAAAAATAACGAAGATAGAGACGTTTAAAGTCTAACTTTTACCGCGAGAACCATGAAACCGGGACCTTTTAATCCTATTTTTTTTTAAACCAAGGGCTTTAAAAAGTATTTTTCAAATTGGTCTTAAAGCTCTTTAAATAACCTTTAAAATGGTCCATAAATGAACTCGATAACTCAAAAATTAACAGAGCTATTGTGATATTAACGAAAAAAATTTTTTGAACACAATTTTGAAGCAGAGATTTCGGATGCAAATATTGTAGGAAACCCTGTCAATAGGTACATCTATACTAATATGCTAATAATGCTAAAGTGTTTTTGTCTACCTGTTACCTCTTAACACCCAAACGGTTCAACCGATTTTGCTGAAATTTAGTATGAAAATACTTTCGAGTCTCGGGACTAGATATGGACATATTATGATACTTTTTATCCCGAAAAAATGTACGGTTCCAGCGCGATTGCAGGCGTCATCTAATCCATACTAAATATACATTAATCTTTTCAAGTCTTTCAACATTCAGAAAGTAAACGAAACTATTTCTATTAGATAAGAGAGGGGCTTTTTATAATGATGTGCGTCTATTAAATATTTCAGTCTAGCAGATTCAGCCTTTGCGCCAATTTTTTGCACAGAGGGTAGTTTGAAATCGTTGTTTGAATATTTTGGACTTAAGGCGCTGACAACTGCCAATGACCTTGATCTCGCATCACTCTCGCACCACTGTCGATTTTCATGCCAGAGAGACAGAGATGTGAAGTGTTCACTCGGTAGCGTGGATACATTTTTCGTTTGTTAGAGGAAAAAAAAATATTATGGGAAATCTAAATGTCAGAACCGAAAATTAAATCCGACAATCTTTGGATTTTTGTGAAAGGCGTGAAATAAACAAATTTTTAAAGCATAGATTGTATTATTACTTTAGTTAGAACTGTTTAAAGTTCCTGAAATATGTGACTTTGGTTTTTTTTTCATCCAGTAGGAGTACCTTATTTTATTATTTAAATTCGACAAGCTTTTCCAAATATAATCAAAAATCACATATTTTTTTTTGTGCCAATCAATGAAATACATACGTCTAGAAAACTGCACAAAGATGTCGAATTGGCAGCTGTCTTCACCTTAAAATAATATCAATGTTTGAAATATTATATTAATAAAATTTATCTTAACTATGAAAAAATATTCGAACTCATGAAAGCTGATAAAAAACTTAAAATAAAAACTTAAAGCTTATTATTCAGACATTGGGTAGTTTACAGGAGTGCAAAATTTTCGCAAAAAAACTCAATAAGAAATTAATACTAGTAAGATACTAGTAAGTAAATAAACTGAAAAAGTTGGGTTCAAAAACCTAAACCTATTAAGTTTTTGAACTCAATTTTTACCGTTATTCCGCAATAAAGGGGTACTTTTAGGGGTTTATATTTCAGTCTTATCCTAAAATTATATCATAAATATTAAACAAACTCTTTATGTAATGTAAATGTACGATTTTAAAGCAAAGAAATACAAAAAATGTTTTTTTCACGATTAAAGGAATGGTTGCTAAAAGGCTTGAGAAATTAATTATAATGTAATCATAAATCACGAATAAAACATAAAAAACATTTATTTTATCAAATTAAAGACAATTAGTTAAGCCAGAATGGTTAAATCTGCATTTTTTCTATTTTCAACAAAAGGGGTGGATTTCACCCCTAAAATAAAAAATGCGCGATACGAGCGTATGTCACTTTTAAAGTAGAGGGCTTAACGTACTTAATCCCAAAGTTTTATCCAAATCGATGGAGGTTCAACGAAATCGGAGGTTGCACCTGATTTTTGCCTTCATTAACTGTACTAGATAGACAGCGAAGCTAAGACTTACTGGGCCAAGGGTCTCTTTTGGGAACAGATTCCTTAAAAACGACAAAGAAAATATGAATATGATCTGCATAACAATAATGAATATAATCTACTATTCATTAAAAACTTGTCAAGCGGGTCAAAAACGTTACCTGTATTGCAAGAGTTTTTGAACTTGTGGAGGGTGTTATATAGATTCCAGAGGATGCTGCAGCGTCAGGTACAAGTAATCGTCGTGTGTCTACATCCTATTTATTAAAGGTATTGCAATAAACACAAGCACAAAAAATATTTGAACCATATTATAAAGTCATAAAATAACCTCAGCAGTGAGCGAGCTGACGATGATGAATTATTGTACTTATGATAGTTATATTTTTCCATGCATAAGTATATGCAATGCATATTATGAGTAATACTTTATTTTGTTATACATTGTATAATCAATAATATCATGTATTATTGAGGAAATACTTTTTTCTCATGTTCGTGAGTATAGAACAAACATATTAAAATAATACATAAATTTATTATAATACAAAATTCATTAAAGATTTCGTTTATTAAGTTGTGAACATGGCCTCTCTGTTAATCATTAGTCTGTATGTCGAGTTTACCACGTGATCACATTATTTCTGAAAATTATTGAAATCAACGACGGCTTGAAAACTAAATATGTACCTATCGAGCGCCATCTATTGAGCTTGTTTTCCGCAAAATCTAAAATGTCAGTTGCCTATAATCCCGCCTTAAGAAGGCGACCTATGACAGAAAAAAATCGGTTTTCACCCGCACACTTCATACCCCCCGCACTCGCCCAACGCATTCAAAATGTCACCGCGGCTATAAATTTGTGTAATTACTCTCGTAACCACTTTTTGTACGAACGTAGTATAACCAAATATATCAGATAAAATTTTGAGAAGTTCGAGTCACATTTTCCATCTGCACTTTGAGAATCAAATTAATACTTTTTGCCTTATACACTAGTAATACTTTATGATTTATTATGTTTATTTATCGAAATCGAATAGGCTCTGACACTACTGGATCGATTCTGGTTAGAATTCCTAAGCTGTAGTTGTTACAAAAATATTATAACTTTATTTAATATAATCTACTAGGCACGTCTTCGTCCACGTCCGAATTTGGTTAGTTATTGTGTGTATTTGCGTAAAATATATTAACATTTGTCAGATTAAAATATACAAAATTTTCAAATTTTGCATGCATACATTCGTTTGGCTTGAGAATAATTTTTAATGTGCTTTTTGATATAATTTATTGACGCTAGAAATAATTTATATGGCAAACTGACGTTTGCCGGGTTTGTGTTACAGTGTTTGTGCGCGAACTCGTCCAAAACGGTTCAACCGATTGTATTGCTTTGTACATTCGTTAGGCCTGACAATAGGTTTTTATATACTTTTATATTGATAATTTTTTATATTAAACAATATTTTCCGGGTCAGCTAGTTTTCTCCTTTTAGCTCCCTTGATTTTTCATGAATTGCACCATCAGATCACCACTTTTGTCAACATGTTACGAAATTCGGACTACATCTTATACAATAACATAAGAATTTTGGAAATCCGTCAACAAACGGCGGGCAACAAATGGCGGAGTTATCCGCCATGGACCATGGTATGGTATCACTAAAATCGTCTCTGATGCTGGTGCTGATTTCCGGTTATTTTGCCGGTGAAATTTCATCTCGATATACTAAAATCACGTGTTCGAGAAATTTTGCATTGATTAACCATCCTCGACTGGCTCTGGAGAGCCATTATTCGTCCCATTAGGTGTTACCATTATCAATTTATTATCAATCTTCCAAATTCGTGAAAAAACAACCCTTCACATTTTCCAGATTGCAGTACTGGAATAAATTTCAAAGATTTTCTAGTATTTAAGTTAGAACAAAAGATTACTTGAAATTCCAATATAATTAATATTTATTATTATATATATAAGCGTATAATATATATAAGCGTCCGTGGCCTAATAGGTAGAGCTTTGGCTCGCACTCTTAGAGGGTGCGGGTTCGATCCCGGGTGGAGGCGTGTGCCAGTGATACATTTTCTGATCTCAAGTACATAATACGGACGCTCGTACAGTGAAGGAAAACATCGTGCGGAAACCCGCACATAGTTGGTCCCAGACGTATTGACTCGTTCTTTCCTCTGGACTAGGCCGACTTTGTTGCGACTTGCGAGAATGCCGTATGTGCTTGGGCAATTAAAAAAGACACGGACATTTAAAAAAATCTTGTCCCAACTACTACAGTATTTGAGTAACTTCGCTCTGAAAATACTGTATAAATCATCCACAACGGATGAAAAGGCCTAGTTTTATTATTATATCGGGAATAAAAATACCCGGAAGATTTTTGTTGTTAGTAATAACTTTAAAAATAAGCTAAAATTCTTTCATTTACGCTCTTTCAAATAGATTCTTAGATATTTTCAGATATTTCATAAAACACAAATATCCTAAGACCTTCTTGATAATATGTGTATTTGAAAAAATCGGCCACAAGCTCATAGCAAGGCAATGATTGGTATTAGATACAAAGTTTGAAAGAGAAAATCGTAGTAAATTTTAGTAGCTTTCATAAAGTTCTTTACGACTCACTGTTTTCAGTTTTAAAGAGCTAAAAACTTAAAATCAGGAACTTTTGGCCTTAATTAGAATCTCGTAACTAGCTAGATTTTTTTTCTATATAAAGTGCTTTTATGCATAATTCGCCTAAAATTCATGTATTTTCTACTCAATCTTCACACTTTATAGGCGGTACCAGCCAACTTAACAAACCTGCGACGAAAAATGGTATTCGGTTGACACTTGCTCAGCAAGTTGGTAAAATCCTGGTTCACCAAAGCAATGTGCAAAACGAAAAATCACCCCTAGAAATGTAATGGTCACACTTTGGAGTTTGGTGGTCTAATTGCCGTTGTGATAAGTAACAGCTTTTTACAAAACGGCGAGAGCATTACTGCAGATGTGTACATTGAAAACTGCCCACAATAATGGCGATGCTCGTACGTCTGCAACTAGTTTTTGTCAGTCGATCGTCTCCGCTGCTCCTTGATGACAACGCGCGACCCCATTTTGTTTGGAAGATCTCCCTCATCTGCCATACCGACTATTTCCAAAATTGGTAAAACTTTTACCGGGAAGAAAATTCAAATCGCGAGAGGCTGTACAAAATGCCTTAGAAGTGTAGTCTGCCGTCCAGCTGATATTTTCAATAAGGGCATCTATACACTGCCACTGCGTTGGCGAAGGTGCATTGATTGCAGAGGTGATTACTTTGATAAACAGAAATAAGTAAGTTCGAAATAATCAGCCAAGAGTGAGTCCGACTCGCGCACGAAGGGTTCAGTACCGCAGAGCTACAAATAGCCCAAAATTTTAATTTTTGTATGGGAGCCCCTTTGAATATTTATTTTATTTTAATTTTACTATCCATAATTAAAGTACAAATATAATTAAGGACTTTGTAAAAATTTCAAGTGCCTAGCTATATCCATTATTGATATCGAGCAAAAAATAGCAAAAAATCTGGTTTTTTGTATGGGAGCCCCCGTTAAATATTAATTTTATTTTGTTTGTAGTATTTGTTGCTATAGCGGCAACAGATATACACATTCTATGAAAATTTTAGAAGTCTAGCTATAGCCGTTATTGAAATAAAGCCTGGAGACAGACCGACGGATAGACAGACATTGAAGTCTTAGTAATAGGGTCCCGTTTTTACCCTTTGGGTACGGAACCCTAAAAAGAACATTTATCAAACAAAACGGCAATATCATAGGTATAAAAGACCTTATAATATATTATGTAGTATATTATTATGTAGTATGTACTCTTCTAAATCCTTTCATAAATGTGCCGTCACCTTTGTTATTAAGTATTAACCCATCAAGCCTCATACGAGCACCGGTGATCGCGACACTAGAATACAATAGCATTTCCAAGAATCCGCGATTGAAGGATTAATATTTATTATCAAGCGAATGGTCGAAGTAGTGAATTTTGCATATAATATTATAATGTTATCACTGTTTGACAATTTAATCTTTTCATTTCAAGACCGTAGCGTTGTACCAAAGAAATTTATTCGATATTTCCATAGTATCGAGTACGACATTCATTGAAACCAAATCGATTTTCAAATCGCTGTCATACACTAGTTTTTGTGAAAACTATATCGATTTAAAGCCGATTTATTTTTTCAATCTCTATTGCCGCGGCCGCTGATTCGTCGATCGTCATGAAGCTTCGAGCTATGAGACGATACCATTGGACGATACACGCAGATCGTCCAATCAAGCACGAAGCACTACGCATGTGCGGTCGCAACATATGGGTTTAACAAATTATTTGTCATGATAACATTATCATATTTGTAAACAAATAATACATATTTTACATTAAATTAAAAAGCCTTCTACAATTGTTCATCGGCTCCCGTTTTCTCCTGTAAATGTTGCTTTTAGTGTGTTTATTTAATTTTTGTTTGTTTCCCATGGTTTCGATTAAATATTTTCTCAATCGGGAGTAAAGGCAAAAGAAGTACGTCCTCTCCTCAGGCGCGTGCGAATGCGACTGTTGGCGACTGAGAGGTGAGACAAATCTGGCGGTGAAGCGCCAATGTGGTTTTTTTTAAATATCTTAAAAAATATAGAGAATATTAAAAATCCGCTAGAACGAACACTCGGTGATAGAATTTTATATGATGTGTAAAAATATTAACTCAGTTTACTGCATGGTTTTGGGAATATAGGAAAAAAACCGTCAAAGTTAGATGCATCTTTGTGATTTTTTTCTATCGAGAAAATTTCACGATATCGTGTTTTGGCTCAGATCGAATTCTTGGAAATATAATGTAGTATCTATGTTTATAAAATTAAACGATTCGGGGCTTATTATCAAGTACAAAAATGATTTATAAAATCGTCAATTTTGGGTTAGTCGCCTTCTTAAGTTTATGTAAATTAATAATAATGTAATAATTGGTTAAAGTCGGGGATTCGATTTAAAAAAAAATGTTTGGTTAGGCTGGACAGTATAGGCTACTTATTGTCTTTTTGTAAGATGGTGAATGCGTCGGATGGGCATGTAAAAAGTTGTACCTGCGCCTGATCTCTCGCCAGTCCTACTGGGTTACGAGAGTAAAGGTAGAGTTCTGCTGCTGTAGCCTGTACTGGCTGCAGGCGCTATAAAATTGCCTTCTGCATACCTGACTCTTTCAAGCTGGCTGACTTTCGAAATGATCTAAGCAGTTTTTTTTCTTATATATTTTTCGGCTATAAAACAATGGCCAGTGTCGAGTAAATATCTTAGGAGTTGAGAGCTCAATTTTGATACAAATGTCGGTATCAACCTACCGGCTTTAAAACAAAATCATACCATAATTATATTATTACTTATCATGATGATAATAAAATTTTAAGAATTGATATCAAAAGTTCAAAGTTCTTTGTTGGTTTTTATCTCACTTTTCCTTTTATGATTAATAAATTCAACGTTTATGAAATATCTTGCCTCGCCCATAGAAAAAAAACACAGGTTATACACTCAGAGCATGCCGGCAGAAGTGAAAACGAAATAGCAGCTGCAGGCATGCATTTTTGCCGTCTAGTCTCCCTTCGTATTACGAATTTTCCATCAGCCCACCCACCCCAACGCCGCTAAAAACTTTCCACTATAACAAGGTTCTATCCCACTAGATCAAAATGAGTGTTATGCTTTTAAATAATGTTTAGAAGTTTTTACTTAAAATGTGCTTTTACCCGATTAGACCTGAAAGAGTGTTATGTTATTTTGAAATGTTTACGGATCTCTGTGGGAGGCCGCAGTTTATCGCGAGGAGCATTGCTCGAGTAATCGCGATGATAAAATATAATTGTAGGTATACTAGTGTAAAAAATCACGTTCGCTTGTTAGTCACTTCCTTGCTATTCTAGCTATTTAATTATAAAATTGTAAGCTATTGGTTTTCTAATATTAAATAAATAAATGAATAAAATAACCGAAATAATTTGGCCAATGATATTCCTTCCACACTGGTTTCGTTGGAAACAATAATTATTAAAGTTTCGTGGCGGTACCCACAATTAGCATCACGATCCTGCGATCATCGAAGTTTCTGAGAACGGCAATATATATTATACACCGTCTGCAATGACGTCAGTTGTTTGATGCTCTCTCATTCGGTCGGAAGATCTTCCTTGGAGGCGCCGGACCATATCCCAATAGCTTTAACACATAAGAATACCTGCACCTACTGTTTACTTCTGCGGGCACTGTACAGTGCACGTGTAAAAATATTTACGCAAAGAAATTTAAAATACACTAAAAAACCACTCTACTTCTCCTATCATCAGTAGAATAAAAATATGTTATTACAATATTAATATAATATAATAATATTATTTGGTTTCTTATGTTTTGTTGAAAAGCGTTTATTTAGAATTTTTACTCCAGTTACTGGAATAAAAAAAGAAACCGACCTTTAATGAAACGTCTAAGCTTCTGGCTTACAAGACGTTTCTTTAAAGATCGGCAACGCACTTGAAGAAAGGGTCCCAAAAAAGAAGAGTCTACGGCGGTTGAAGGTCTGGCGGTAAGCGATCCTGAATCCATTTCTGTGATGACTGAAGAATAAATGATACAATACTCTCTCTCATCAAGCCCCGTAAGAGCACCGGTGATCGCGACAACAATAGAATACAATAGCATTTCCGAGAATCCCCGATCGAAGGATTAAACGCCGAGCCTAAAAGACTTGTGCTTTGTTTCCTACAAACAAGAAACAAAAGACAATCGACATTCCTCACTATATTTATACCGTTAATCGTGTACTATATATTTATAATTATACTCGGGTTAATAATTATACTTATACTCAGTATATTTATACCAAAGTACAAAGCCCTGCGTTCGTTCGCCCTCAGATATTACGCAATTTATGTATCATTTGTTATTATTCATTATGTTTTATTGACCTGTTTTTGATGACTAGCTATTTGACCGAGCTTTGCTCGGTATTCGATAAAACACGAATAAAATGACATTTTCTAAAAATGAATCCTAGCTAGATCGAGTTATCGCCTCCGAAACCCCCTATAAACTAAATTTCATGAAAATCGTTGGAGCCGATTCCGAGAATCCAATTATATATATATATATATATATATATATATATATATATATATATATATATATATATATATATATATATATATATATATATATATATATATATATATATATATATTTCCACAGACCCTTCGAGATGTGTAATGAAACTCCTTCAAGAGCAAGGAAACTAGTCCTAGTGGACGCACTATCTTATATCTTTAAACGAGCAATAATTCTTATACGAGTATATGCGCCAACGTGGTACAAGGGTTACAAGCATGCATGAGCGAAGCTATAAAATTATAATAATTCCAATATCATAGTTAGAACTCAAGAATGTTATGATGAACTTATTGATGTGTTTAATCAAAACTACGCTGTCGAAATATTATGCAATTTGACTAGTAACATCAAAAATCGAATTATTGTACTTTTTGAAGACGATTTTTTATGCAAGCGTTTCACACCTCTGAGATAGTGGCAACTTAGGATAAACTACCCGATGGTAAGGTTGGGTTAGGTCATCCTATTATATAAGCACCTTAGATTTTTATTTGATTAGGAACGCCAGGAATAAGATTTTCTATAATTTAAAATCTTAAAGTGCCAATAATTGGGTATTTTACCATACAATGAATTATATTAATCTGACAGTTAAACTGAGTGACCGGCGATATGTAGCGGTGGTTATCGGGTGCGGGTTCGAAGTTCGCGCGATAGGGTAGGTAAACGATCTAATAGAAATTATTCATTAATACTTTAAAGTAAGTAAGTAATCTTATATATAAAAATGGATTTTTAGTTGTGTTGGTAACGCTAAAACTCGAAAACGGCTGAACAGATTGGGCTGATTTTAGTCTTAAAATATTCTTAAGAGTCCAGGGAAGGTTTTAAAGTGACACGAAGTTCACCGGGACAGCTAGTTAAGTGAATAATTTTATGATGATAAACTATTCTTTGTCAGCGTTTGTTAAAGAATAAGGAAAAATTTAACAAACACGTGCTGTACCTTGTGCCAAAACTTGTGCTTTTGTATGAAATAGGTCAAATTTTATAATATTATGATACTTGGAAGAAAAAAGAAATCCTACTTTCCTCTTTTCGTTGTCAAATTAATCAATGTCCTCCTTGGACTTCCAGGAATGTTTCAAGTCCAAAATTTGCCAAATCGGTTCAGCCGTTCCCGAGTTTTAGCGATAGTCTCGCTTTTTTTCTGTCTGAACAAAGTTTATTCATTTTTATTTATGTAGATTAATCCTTCAAGCCCCATAAGAGCACCGGCGATCGCGACAACAATAGAATAACAATAGATTTCCAAGAATCCGCGATCGAAGGATATTATTATCTTTTGTTTCTTGTAGAACTTAACCTGCCAACTAAAGTCAAAACTGTACTACTAAACCTATACAAGGTATAGTGAAATTATTTAAGAACCACAGGACGATCTAAGCTACTAATACTGTAACTACAACATTGGTCAAGCAGAAAAATAAAATATGATCTACTTAGAAAACATCTTATGTTTAAGAGTCCGTATACGAAATTTGCCGATTTCGCTGATTTAACAGACGTGATTTAACAGTTAAAATACAGTATTTCTATAATTGTGCATTAAAACAATGCACAACATGTAAAACCCGAGACAGTTTTGTGATTTTTGCTGTAAAAGGTTTAGAACATCACCTGTTTATGGATTGTATATTGACGTCTTAACGGTATGAAAAAAATACAATGTACTGTTGAGAAAGTCGTCTATACAATGTTGGAATTACTTTTTACCACTTTAATATGAAATAGTTGAGTAAAAAAATATGTAACTCGGCAAAATTTTAGAGAAAATGGGCAAAGAATTGCTGTTAATTTCGGCAACTTGGAGCTGTAATTCATAAAAAAAACACAGAAATAATCTATAGATAAAATTCTATCCAATTCGAGAAAAAAGAAAAAAAAACAAATTGTGCCAAAAAACACGATTCAAAACAACCTAAATCTCACATTATATTACTCGCCGCAAGGCTCGAGTCGGCAGTCCGCGCTTAAATATATTTTTAAATCTAATAATTAACATATATTTTTTTAAATCTAACAAGGGGAAAAAACCAAATAATATTTCTGTAGCGAACCTTTGCAATTTCATATTCATCGGCAAAATTTCGTATACGGACTCTTAAGTGACTCTCACACACAACATGCAAAATCGCCTAATATTTTAGAATTTAGAGGATTATTTTAAAATAAAACACAATTTGCGTAAAAATTATATTTCTTATTTATAAAATCACAATAAAAAAGTAGGAACGCTTTTCAAAAGATAAAAATTGTTAAAATGTTACGTCTAGAAAATTATTCTACGAGAACGAGAAGAGAAGTAACCCGACTAGATCATGTTATAATTTCTGGTCCTTAATTGATTTCACCAAACCACATAAAAAATATTATTGCAGCAGTAACGGCAACACAATGATTCTAGAAAAGTCAATGATTTTAGAAACAAACATCAAAACATTTGGTCGCTCTTCTTTTATCTGTCCAAACAATGGATCATAACAGGTATAGTTAGTTAACCTAATAAATACCTCCTGGTTCTTTTGTTTTAACCAGGTAAGCTTATATGTTGTAGTAAAGTAATAAACAAACACTATTGTTTGCGAATATTAAGGAGTTTGCCAAAAAAACTGTAGCAAGCGGTAACATCAATGAGCATTGTGTAATTTTAGTTGTAAGGGTATGTCTACTTACCCGACACGAGATGAATCGTGGCGCTGTGGTGCGCCTTTAATAATAATAGCTACATAACTTTAGCGATCCAAAATCAAACTTCATACTCATTTATAAACTTTATTTTAAAATTCTGTCTTCTTCTGCCAGAAGATTCAACACGCTCTACGCTTCGACACACATCGTGTCGTATAAATCAAAACTCTTCTTCTAGAGTGGTCGGGTAAAAAAGTATAATAATACTAGATGACGCCCGCAACTCCGTTGTGCCAAAATTCGTTTATAGCGCAGGAACCGTACATTTTTCCAGGATAAAAAGTATCCTATGTAAGGACCTAGGTAAGTCTCGGGACTCAAAGTATCTTCTAATCAAATTTCATCCAAATCGGTTCAGCAGTTTGGGAGTGAAGAGGTAACAGACAAACTATGTAAATTTTAAGTTTTTAATTTAGTCTCCCGAACCTTTAAATATAATGATGTAGTTATTTTTTATACAATATGTTATTCATTGTACCGTAGATTGTTACTGAAAGTTCATAGTTAACAATAATAAAACATAAGAAGCTTATGTTTTATTGGTATTTTTCCTGTATGTTTAGGATTCTAACATAATATTTCATAACCCAGCAACAATCGGGCTATCTAGACACGTGGAGGATGTGATATACATAATGTCATACAATGTAAACTATCGTTATTGCCAATTAATCGTTTCTCGATCATTCTCAAGCGTGGTGGCATGTCAAGGGTTAGGGTCCCTACGATAGCTTGGGTGGCCTACCACTCGAGATTTAGTGGTAGTTTTCCACCAAGTCTTGATTTTTTGGGGAGAAAATCCTGTACCACAAGCTTTTCTTCCCAAAAAAAGCGCCAAAATTCGTTTATCACGTGGGAACCGTACATTTTCCGGGATAAAAACATATCATACGTCCATTCCCAGGACTCAAAGTAGCCTCATACCAAATTTCAGCAAATCGGTTCGGTTTCCTAGTTTGCCTTTGAACCAGAACCAAAAAATACTAGCATGCCAAGTTTGGTCTAAAACTTGAGAGACAGCAATTTCACTCATAACCAATTAATTAATACCTGTGTGCATGTGGCCGAAAAACGCTGAAGTCATTTTGATGGAGACTTTCCAACCAATGAAAAGTACTAAACTTTTAAGCTTTGTGCGCGGCGACCGTATCAAAAAATTCCGTAACGAAAATAATCATAACATCCTCGCTCCGACCAGCACAGCGGTGCGACGAAGAAGTGCATCATCTAACGTCATTTCAGTTTGGCATACTTCGGCGCGGTGTTTGTGTGTGTACGACTATACGTATGTCGTATGGGAATTATAATTTTATAAGTTGATAAAAAATGCTTTAAAATTATTGCTTTACCGCGGCAGCCACACGTGTTTTTTTATTTATGTGCATTTTTGCGACAGTACCTTCTTATGAATAAGATGCAAAGTTATAAGGATAGACGTGTCAATTACATTATTCATACCACTTTTTATTATTAGTAGATGTTTAGTTTTCAACAAAATCTCTTCTTAAGTACCTATATACTAATTACAGGCACATTAATAACATTAGACTCACAATTATTGACAACAAAGCTTAACGTTAACGATTTGTTTATTGTACATAAATAATATATAATATTATATTTACAAGTATAAATATTGCGATGCATTAACGAACTGCAGACTACAGACTTGATAAAGGTAACACGAATATGACTAACATTATTTATTTTCTGTTTTGGACATAATATCAGTATTGGCGACTAGCCGGATAGATGAGTGTTTATACTTTTTTACTGTTTTAAAATTTTCAAGTTTCTGTATATTATATTTTACTATCTGTCCCGGCAAACGTTGCTTTGCCATAATATAAAGTATTTCGCCCATATTATTTTATTGAAGTGACTAAATAAGTATGTCGTCATGGCAACGTCGATCGCTATCCCGTCGCACAAACAATGGTCGCCGTCAGTCTCAGGTTGCACTTATCAATATATAAAGTACCGAGTAGCTGATTCTCAGACCTACTGAATATGCATATAAAATTAGGTAAAAATCAGTAAAGCCGTTTCGGAGGAGTTCGCGGACTAACATTGTGACACGAGAATTTTATATATAAGATATTGTCAGTTATATTTTTGATACACAACTTTTTGAGACTCTGGAAAATGCAGTTGCCGTTTCATCTTATCGTGTATTATTTAATAGCATTCTTCATCTTCACATTATCATACAATCCTTCTCTCTCGTCGCTCTCATCCCGAGAATACAGTTGCCGCTTCGGTTTATCAATATATCAAATTAGTAGTCTTAGTTATCCTCATAGTATCATACAGTCAAGCCCTCCCGTTGCTATCAACCAGTATTTTTGCTTGCAATTCAAGTAATACAGACTTTTGTTTTTCTAAGTTCTGACATACGGTTTTGCTCGATATTTAGCGCCCTTTATTTACACGTGTTTATGCATAAAAATGCATCAAACTACGCCATTTTGCCTTACATTTCCTATATGATAGCTTTGTCCACACTGGGCCTTTTTTTGTTCATCAAGGGCATACGTTATAGCGCAGTCAACAGCAAACGTGAGGTATGCCCGTGACGCGCGTTGAAATCGTAGCGCTCGCTATGACACTTTTCTTTTAACGCGGGTGAATTTTGACGCATTCAATTATTGAATATGCCAAACGAAAGTTGAATAAAAAGAAGATGACGAAAATTGAAGATGAAATTGCATAATGTGGACATATCTATAGGTCGACGTGCAATAGCGCAATTTGACTCACACATTTTTAAATGAAACACCTCTCTTGCTTTGTTAGTCCTCTAGGACTAACAAATGTGATATCAGCGATACCGAATAAAAAGTAGAGTTCTAACTCTACTTTTTATTCGGTATCGCTGATATCACATTTTATCTATTTAAGCTTATTTTTATTATAAAAACTGTAATCATAATAATTAAATATCAGAAAAAAACAAACTTATGTTTCATTACAACTCCGACTTAAATTATTATGTATCAGAAAACTCGTAGAGACGTAGACGATATACATAACCCGAAGATGGCTGTGTAATAAAAACAGAGCTAAAAACTTTAAAAAATATAATTCTTAAAAATCTTCCTAAATTGGGGTACAGCTGACTTATATAAGCTATATGATAAGCCGTCGGTGTTACTCGGGGTCATATTTTTACTACCTCTCGAGTATCTAACGTGTCAGCGACCTTTAAATATACACACTGCTGTAAAACTTATGAAATTCTACCTATTCCTGTTGTCTGGGACATAAATAGACTTGATTACTATTAATTACTAGAAAATACTGTTTTGATGAGCATTGTCACTATCAATGCGAATTTATTGATAAAAATAAGGTCCAAATACGCCGTAGCTTAGGACCTAGCATGCTAAAAACAGTCGAAGACACATCCGATTATCCACATTTCATCCTTACTTCGATGTATGTTTCGGAAATTATTAATCGTATCTGTTTTCTACCGTACGAATACTATCCACTCGAAAAAAAACAACTGGTAAAAGTCAAACAAATGAACGTTTAAAAACCTTTGTCGACATGCATTGTCCATACAGAAGATTCTGTCTTGCCTGTTTAAGAAGGGTGAGAAGATCAATGGTAGGCACTAAGCAGTGGTCACTGAGCGACCTGAAGCAGGTAAAAGTAGGTCTTCTACCTGCGTACGTCCTACGTGCTTCGTGTAGTAGATGTAGACCATGGACATGACAATTGATAAGAAAAACTTAAAACAAAAATAATAGTATTTTAAAAAGATAAAACTGACTTCAAAATTGTACGTAATTGAGAATTAAAATTCTGTATCTCAAAAACTACTGCACTGATTTTGATAAAACTTGCAGCATTCCCGAAGTTGAACAATACCTAGTACAATAAAAAAAGAATTACTTAAATCAGACTTGTAGTTCCAGAGATATGCGAACACAAACATAAAAACATACATATTAGGTACATACACTTTTCAAATTTGGCACATTTGCTCAGATGCTGATATAGACTAACATAATATACAAAGACATGGCAGTTCTGGGAATATTACTTACATACATACGCGTCGAATTGATAATCTCCTTTTTTTGAAGTCGGTTAAAAAGTTACGCCATAGATCTTCAACAATACCATAATGGCCTAATAACTCAAAAAGTTTGGTCAAATGAATAGTCCCATTATTCATTTGACCAAACTTTTTGCTTTGATTAAAAAACTCTAAAAGATAGTTCAAAACAGAAAGTACAAGAACCAAAAGTCAAAACCTATGAACAATCTAGGAACAATCAATAAATTCTAACGCAGGAAAATTTACCCTGCAGCAACAACAGGAATATTGTTGTTGTAGCGAACTTTTGGGGTCAGTTACATCAATCGTGAATGATATCATGTACTCCATCCCATTTGCCTATCAATAGGAATAATCCTAGCAGCGACCTTTGTTACAAACCTAAATTATGTTTATGTCAATATTTTTCGTGGGCCCACGCTCACTACGGGGCTTTACCGCAGCGTTTTATAAAACGCAACAGTTGTGAAATCGCAGAACTCTTAATTATAATTAAGATGAGAAAACTTTTTGTGTGGTGACGGTTATGAATTACTTTCAAAAGTATTTCTATACTTAGTTTAAAATAATACAAAAGCATTTTGTAACATAATAGATAACTCCTTAACTAGCATTTAGAGCCTGTTCAATACAAACAAGGAAACATTCATTTACTCTTCGTTTATTAATATAGATTAGGCACTTACGTGTTAACATAACATAACTTGACTCAATTCTACTGCATAATACAATACTTTCTTCAGCTTTAAACACCTGTGGAAGTTTTCTTTTATGTCTCGTTAGCTCATTTATATTATAGCGCATAAGGTCTTTGGCATATACATTTGGATGTACAATTTAGAATGTACTTGACGTTGGTTAAGTAACGCAGAAGTTATCTGAAGGAAGAAAAGTACATGAATATACTAGGGTTCGCCTTGCTCGCCCTAGTATATCCCACAACCTACAGGTTGTGGTACACTTTACGGAAAAACTATCACGCCTATTGATTTGTGCTTTAACGTAGTAATTTTTATTAATATGTAGATAATATTATGTTATCATCAGTCAGTCAAGGTGTGAGTTTAAATTGTATAACAAAAACATAATTGTTGCAATAAACATGAAAAAAGGTATTTGTTCCAGATACACGCAGGACAATCGCAGCGTTTTCATCCCGCAGTGATCTCACACCAGCGCGCTTCGGGCCGCTTTAGGCGAGTGTATAAAAGTGAGTGCGCGCGCGCCGCGCTGCATTCACCGTTCTGCCGCCGGTGTAGCAGTAACTGTGACCCCGCATCATGGGGACGACCAGTATTAGTATTAGTGTTTTACTGCTAGCAGTACTATGGACCCCGGCTTATTCGAGTGAGTTTCATGTTTTAATACTAGCTTTTAACGTATTCGCCCGCGTGGAATTCTAAAAACGTCATAATTTCAGGAAAAACCTAACTTTTTGTACAAATATATCCTATGTCACTCAGAAACACGCCAACTTTCTGTCGGTTTTAAATTTTTTTGCAATCGGATCAGTAGTTTCAGAGATTATTAGTTTTAAATTAGTGTACACTAGATACACCTGCAACTATGTTGTCGAAATTTGTTTATTGTGCGGGAACCGTATATTTTTCCGGGATAAAAAGTATCTTATATCTTTTCTTGGGACTCAAAGTATCTGCATGCCAAATTTTAGCAAAATCGGTTCAACGGTTTGGGTGTGAAGATGTAACAGATAGACAGACATACAGTTTCACGTTATAAATATTAATATGGATTGTATTAGCGCAGTTTTTAATTATACTGTGCCCCCCGATGACAAAACGATGTTGCAAATTCGATGTGTCTCTGTGACATTATTTTTGTAAAAGCTGACATGATCTAGAATATTCCTCGCATTCATCATCATCGTCTTACACATTTCATTTAAAGCTTAAAAAATAAGTTTAAGGGCCTGTTTCACCACTTCCTGAAAAAGTGCCGGATAGGTTATCCACCAGTCATTTGACAGATTCTCTATACTCTATCTGTCAAGTTAAGTGGTGGATAGCCTATACGGCACTTATCAGGAAGTAGTAAAACAGGCCCTTAGTACAGTATATGTAGTACCTACTTATGTGAAATATACAAAAGTAAAAGGACACCGATATAATAAAAAAAATCTGTAAGTTTGTATTACTACACCTTCATCACCTCTTCGCAGTAAGAAAGATAAGTTATATTGTTTCACTTATATGCCAGTATTGCACTTTAAACTATTTGCTACCTAACACTTTCCATTGTCTCCTATCCATCTCTTATTACGTTTAAAATTGAGTCCAAACCGTTTCAATATCTTATCCTTAACTAGCAGCCCGTCCCGGCTTCGCACGTTAAACATTAAGTTGAATTACGTTAAGCTTTAGGAATGATCTTTAATCTTTTCTACCAATAAATAATAGCCTTTCTTACTCAGAGTGAATGTAGCTTTCCAATGGAAAAATAATTTTTGAAATCGGCGTAGTTTTTGAGTTTATTTATTACAAACGTACAATTCTTTTTCTGTTTATAATAGTATTGTGATGAGATAATGTTAAACGAGCTTTTACCTACGACCAATGACATTCTATTGAGTTTTTTATATAATATCATTGCCTACGACTCTGCTACAAAAGTTACGGTATGGTACCTCAGGTAAATTGTACTTTTAAGGACAAAGGGTAGTTTTTGTGTAAATTTTACTATAATATTATGTGGTATATAGTCTTAAAACCTGCCTTAGCAAAGTTAATTTTTAAAGAGTATAATACATAGTTAAGACAATTATTGTTACTAACTATTTGACGCTCGCAACTCAGTTGAAACATAGAACCGTAAATTTTTTGGGATATAAAGAATCCTATGTCCTTTCTCAGGATTCAAATTATTTTCATATCTTTCAGTAAAATCGGTTCAGTGGTTTGGGCGTGAACAGACAGACAGACACACTTTCTCATTTATAATATTAGTATGGGCATTTAAATATATTATAATCATAATAATATGTTTGTGGAAGAAAGGCACAGAGTCTTGGCAGTGAAAGATAACACAATCGCGGGTCAAAGTTGTCGTTTGTTTACTGCTAATAATTATATAAGTATTATAATATAATATCATAAACATACGCTCTTAACAACAGATAATATATCTATTTTAATTACTAATCAATCTAACAGAGCATGTTAAAAAGGTTTGTTTCTCCAATATTACAAACACAATATGACAAAATATAAAAGCAGACTCAGCATGCATACATAATATTTAAAAAAGTAAATGTCACCTGTCAGAAATGTCAAGAAACTTTCATAAATGTGAGTAGTTTAAGAAAAGTTTTACTTGACGTGGAATCGTATTTTGGTCAAATTCACTTTTTTATCGCTGACAAAAAGTGGGGTTTTATAATTTATAAAACCCCACTTTTTGTCAGCGATAAAAAGTGTCTGTCTATCCGTATCAAGGAGAATATAATCATTAGGTCCGTGGCATCGTAACATCGTCTTATAGTTTTTTTTTGTTGTCTCCTAGTAATAAGTATTCTAATATTCATCATAATATCATATCGTAAACGCCATATTACTAAAGAAAGCTATGATCAAATCCAATAATTTCTTGCTATCAAAATGTGACTTGACTTGCTCATAAGCTATGTCTTTTAAGTTTTAAGCATTATGCGCTTTTGTCTTCAATTTTCGTCATCTTCTTTCATTCAACTTGAATCCGTCAACGAACGCAACGCCAACATTGTCATTTTTGAAGTTTTGGATACGGTCATACGGTCAGAGGGCATGCGTCGCGGGCATGCCTCACGTTCTCTGCTGACTGCGCTATAGCGCATGCCCTTGACGAATAGAAAAAGGCACAGTGTGGACAAAGCTATAAAGTTTTCCAACTAACAAAGATGCCTTGACAATGAACGCTGATATCCTAAACCTTTGACCTCGTTATCTGCAAGTTGTTCAAAACATCGCCATTTCATCAGCACCGGGTTACCATGTGATACGCGTTTTACCTAAATTCAAGTTCAAAGATAAGAAATAAGTGGAACTTTAATAACGATATCGTTAGATTTAGATGTAGTACTTAAAGTTTAGCTAGATGGTTGTTATCACGCGCATACTTTAAACGGATTTTGATGAAATTTGGCATGATTTAAGCTGCTTGTATCAATATAAAGGCTTTTTGTCTTGCAACATAGATTTAGATGTAGTACTTACGTAGTTTAGGTGGATGGTTGTTATAATGCGCATACTTTTGAACGGATTTTGATGAAATTTGGCATAATAGTAGTTTAAGGCTTGGATTAAAACAAAGGCACTTTTGTCATGAAACGTGTTCTCAAGTATATCGTAATTTACGTGGCTGGCCAAGAGTTCGCCATATTATAGAATTATTGAAGACTAGTTGATGTCAACAACTTTGTTGCACAAAATCGTTTATCACGCGGGAACCATACATTTTCCCAGGTTAAAAAGTATCCTATGTCCTTTCGCGGGACCTTAAGTATATTCATGCCAAATTTTATCGAAATCGGTTTAGTGGTTTAAGCATAAAGAGGTAACAAACAGACACCCTTTCGCATTATAATATTAGTATGGAAGTACAAATGTTTTTCAAAGATATCTGTGGTATCGAAGACAGTGCCTTCTTTGTTTTCAAAGTCACATCTTTATAACCAGTAGTAAAACTTTAAACCAGTCCATCTGGATATAAAAGTCAATAACACGCGGGGCCCAAAGTCGCTACAAGTGGCCCCCTCGACTAAATTGGGTAATTGCGTGCAATGTCGATCATGTGACAGACGGACGGATAAGCACTCTTTGTTTGTACAAAACAGACAATATATAGATATAATATACAGGGTGTAACAAAACTAAGTGATAATACTTTAGGGTGTGTATGGGTACCCCTATATAGAGTCCGCTGTAAAAGTAGCACCGCTGAAACAGTAACTTTTTTTCACCTTTGTTTGGAAAAAATCATGACCGCTTGCCCATATAAGTCACAAAAAAATGTTGCTTTTTCGGCGCTGCCACTTTTATAGTGAGCTCTACATACGGAAAACATGCACACCTAAAGTATTATCACTAGGTAGTTTTGTTACGAAATAAAATAAAATGAAATGAAAATATTTATTTCTAAGTAGGTTAACAAAGTTAACACTTTTAGAACGTCGCGTCTACATGAGACCTACCGCCTACCACCGGTTCGGGAACTAACCCGGCGGGAAGAACCGGCGTAAGAAACTCGCACGGGGCCTTACACCTTGTAAGACTTGTCTTGAGAACGCTATTGCAGCCGCTGGACT
This sequence comes from Polyommatus iphigenia, assembly GCA_963422495.1. Lineage (NCBI taxonomy): Eukaryota > Metazoa > Arthropoda > Insecta > Lepidoptera > Lycaenidae > Polyommatus > Polyommatus iphigenia. Next base: position 13,503,066 of record OY730177.1, read on the forward strand.
ATCCGCCATACAGATTCTGCTTGTCTTAAAGCACGTAGGAAGTCATTAGGAAGTAGAAAAGTTAATCGATACTACCATACTTAAATATTATAAGTGTGAAAGTGTGTCTGTCTGCCTGTCTGTTACCTCTTCACGGCCAAACTGCTGAACCGATTTGCTGTTGTATTGAGATACCTTGAGTCCCGGAAAAGGACATAGGATACATTTTATCCCGGATAAATGTACGGTTCGCGCGCGATAAACTATTTTTGGCACAACAGAGTTGCGGGTACCATCTAGTATGACATAAATAATATTCGAAACCTCTCTCTAGAAGACCGTGCCTTTTATAGATTTTTTTAACTTTACCGAAGAATCATGAACAGGAGTGATTTATCATAAGCCCGATCTTTAACCCTCGATCTCGATCGAGCGAAGTAAACTATAATTATTATTGATCCAATATCCTAGTATTCCTTAACGAACTAGTAATTAGTAAACTTGAACTAAAAAGTAATCGAAGTCCACGAGAAAGTATCAAAGATCATCTCGATAAGGATAATGAGAGCAATTATATAATAAGTAAACAGCACATAATGTTACAATCAACATAATGAGATAAGTAAATATGTAAACACGATAGGGAGGGTCAAGGAACACATACATAGTAGCAGTTCCGTTTGCGGTTCCTGGTCATATATGATTCATATATTGCAATTATTAAAGCGATACAAAGGAATTTTGAGAAAGGCTGAAACATGAAAATAAGCAATCTTTGAAAAGTTGAATTAATATTGCTGTTTGATTTGCTGCCGAATCGGCTTTTATTTAGTCTCGAAAGATTCCCGCCTCGTGCCCTCTGTTTTCGAGACTGAAGCCTCATCTTTCTCCAGGACAAAATATATCAAAAATATGCCAAAAGCTAATCGAAGTTGGTTCAGCATGGACAAACATATTTTTACTTTTAGAACATAAAATACGGATATGTTTTGTAAACAATTTATTACGAAAAAAATTAAATAGTCATAAATCGGTAGAAATTACTAATTTCGTCAAAATATGTCTTCTTAATTACTAAGTTTATTTTGTTGAGTACAGTCCATTTCCATGATGATGTCTAATTGTTTGTTTGCTTGTTTGTTTCAGATAAATGCTCTATAGCATGTACGGGATGTAAGTATTTTTCATTAATTATTTTTTACGAATACTTTTTTTGGCTTCTTAACTTTTACAAAAGTTATCGATTATAGTACTTACCAAATATATCCTTAAGGAATAGTTTATAATTTTAGTGTAACATGATGAAGCAATGCGATGCATTTTTATTCATTGTGTATCAGATACAGCGGTGTATCAGATACGTAGCAGAAGATACACTGTATCTTCTACTACGAATAATAAATAGTTTCTATTATTCGTAGATATTCAGCAAATATTTTTTTGCTCATTTAAAAATACATCGCATCGTAACGTTTTGTCACGTTGTAATGCCAAAAAAAGATTTTTTTTGTTGAATTTTGAATGCAGTCTTGTTCTAAGGCCCGTATTTTTGGTCAGTACTTAAGATGCGACCCGGTCTCAAGATGCGGTTCGGCTCTGTGATTGGTCCAAATTTTGACAGCCAACCAATCACAGAGCCTGAACCGTGTCTTGAGACCGAGATGCATCTTGAGTACCGACCAAGACCCGGTCTCAAGATGCGGTTCGGCTCTGTGATTGGTCCAAATTTTGACAGCCAACCAATCACAGAGCCTGAACCGTGTCTTGAGACCGAGATGCATCTTGAGTACCGACCAAAAATACGGGCCTACATGATCTCAAAAATATAATTGCATTCATACATCATAATTCATAACTTAATACGTATTTTTGTGGGCTAGTTAACACGAATGCTTAACAGCGTCAATTATTGACGATACAAAATTCAGGGTGAATAACGCCCAAATAGAAAATTCTAAAAAGTCATTTGGACTTAAGACCCTTTCCATTCTTACAATAACATCCATTTTAGCATCACCGGGCAAGTCCTTCGCGCCTGGACAGACGTACCGTTACGATGTGGACGGCACGGTGTCGGTGTACCTGGCTGGCGCTGACAAGCAGGACACCAGCGTCAAGATCCTCGGTCAGGTGTCCGTCAGCTCCGCTGGCAACTGCGCCATGGTGCTGAAGGTCAACAATTTGGCGATCTCCGGTCCTGATGGCAAGGTGTGGGATTAGCAGCTACATGAACTAAGTGGAAAATTTTGTTTCTGACACTCCTTTATCAATTTACAAATTACAATTTACATAGCTGTTATATCTGTTTTCATATGAATAACATGGAATACTTTTTGCCAAAGATGTTTTGTGTCTCTAAGTTGTGACTTAACATCTTCATCCATCCACAGAAATACCCCGCGCCGAAGGGCATCGACAAGGCGGTGATGTTCAGCTACGAGAACGGCCGCGTCGGCGCCGAGATCTGCGCGGAGGAGGACGACCACCGCCCCTCGCTCAACATCAAGAGGTCCATCATCTCCATGCTGCAGGCTGAACAGAAATCATCCACCCAGGTAAGAGACCAAAACTTGAGCATCTTGCTACTTTATCTAGTTGTTGAGATATCGAAAGCTTCATAGTCGTATAGACTATAGCATATTAATTGGTCTGTATAAGATAGTGGTTTTCTTCTTTTTCTTCTTTTGGTACATGCCATGCCCTGTACTAGAAGTTACCACACAAACTTAATGGACAGACATAATCCGGAAGTAATTCGATGACACATCACATTTTTCATAACAATTTGATAGCAACATAAATCTATGTCCATCAATCAGGTTGACGTATTCGGCGCGTGTCCCACCGACGTGTCCTCGTCCCACGAGGGCAGCAGGGTGCTGCTTCACCGCACCCGTGACCTGAGCCGCTGCGCTCACCGCGAGCAGACCAGGAGCGAGCTCATCACCGCCGTCTACAACCCTACCGCTGTGAGTTGATACCCTTCTCTTTATTATAGCTATGATAACGCTACGAAAATTGGTCACAACAAATAAACCCAAAAATATTTGGCAGTGAAGATTCTAACGATCTTACTGAAATCGAGTCCTTCGAATCTTAACGAGTCTCCAAAACGTTATAATATTTTTTGCAGGAAATCAAGAACACTCAAATCCTTCGTTCAGTCTTGAATGTAGAAGGCAAGTTCGACAATGGCATCCCAGAAAAGATCTCTGCAGTTGAGGAATATTTGTACAGACCTTTCTCTATTGGTGAGAACGGCGCCCGCGCTCAAGTCAACACCAAGCTGTCTCTTAGTGGAACGTCAGCTGGTGAGCTCAAGGCCAACTGCCCCGAGCCGCGCACCATCATCTTCGAGAACCCTCACAACGCCCGTGCCGAGCACAGCAGCGCGCAAGACGTTTTGGCTGCGGTCAAGGAAACCTGCAAGACCTTGGGAAATGGTGCCACACCGAAATCTGCTGGACTTTTCGCTCAGCTCGTTAGGGTATGTACACTCAATTTACACATGAATTTGTACCTAGAATTTAAATAATAATAATTAGAGAACAATAAAATTAACGAATTTATTTTTTGCAGATTATGCGCAGTGCCAACAAGGAGGATTTGATGAAAGTCTTCGGACAAGTCAAAGGCAACAACTTGGAAAAGTAAGTAGTACATTTTTCCATTCTCGTTAAGTTTGCACTAAGTCATAATAAGTAAACTTACCTACGGTCTATGTGAACAATATTGATCTGATATTTGCACTGAATATAATATACACTGCAAACGTAAATAGAATACTATAAACTAAGATAAGTAAAATGTATAAAGTGTTCAAATTATAAGATTTCTTCTACTTTTAGGCGTGTCTTCATCGACGGTCTTCTCCGTACCGGAACAGGCTACAGTATCGACGCCTCCATCAACATACTGAAAAACAAAGCGCTCAACACCATTGAGCAGAACCTCGTCTTCCTGTCTCTTGGGAACGCCAAGCACGTCAACAATGAAGCTATTAAGGCTGCTTCGGTAAGCATAAAAGATTTTGACGAATATAACAATACCAGATGATGCCCGCAACTCCGTTGTGCCATAATCAGTTTATCGCTCTCGAACCGTACATTTTTCCGGGATAAAAATTTCCTTTCCTTTTTATCCCGGTAAATCCCTTTCCTTTCCTTTCTCAGGACTCAAGGCTTAGCAAAATCGGTAGGCATGAAGAAGTAACAGACAGACACACTTTCGCATTTATAATATCAGTGTGGATACTCTTAGGAAGATAAAGAAGAGGTTACTACTTTTGATTTTCCTACAGGGCTTGCTCGACATTCCCGACATCCCTAAGAACGTGTACCTCGGAGTCGGTGCTCTCGCCGGCATCTACTGCAGAGACCACCACTGCCACCACGAGAAGAACGAAGGCATCGCTGCTCTCAGCAAGAAGTTCGCGGCTAAACTCGGGAACTGTAAACCCAAGACAAAGACTGAGGAAGACACTGTAAGTAGCACTTTTGAGGTGTATTATACACATCTCATTAAAGTCATTGGTACATCGTTTTTAGTAATTTGGACGGCTTATAATAAGAAGCCCGGCAGTCAGATCCATGACATTGGGTGCATCTGTAATGAATCAGTTTCATTGTAGTTCTTACATCCTTAATCAACAGGCTTACGTCATATATGGCTGTATTCCTTCCAATTCCGTCAAGATAGACCTAATGTTTTGTTCTCTATCAGGTCGTAGCCGTACTGAAGGGTATCCGTAACATTCGCCACTTGGAGGACAGTCTCATCGACAAACTGGTGCACTGCGCGAACGACAACGGCGTCAAGGCCCGCGTCAAGGTCAACGCCCTTGAAGCCTTCCTGGCTGACCCTTGCTCTGCTAAGGTACGTTTTTAAACTATTCAACAAAAATGAAATAAAAGGGTTTAGCTATAACATCATCAAGCACTTTAAATAAAGAGAACGTAACATATTTTATTTTGCTCAGGCTCATCGTCATAGAATTAATTTTAGGATCCTCAAGTTAAACTAAACAAATTATTATGAGCCCTAGTTATAAAAAATATTATTTTTGTCCATGTTAGATCAAGAAAACCGCTCTGGACATCATGAAGAACCGCAACTTGGACTCTGAGATCCGCATCAAGGCTTACCTCGCCGTCATCGGCTGTCCTTGCGGCAAATCCGCTAACGAAATCAAAAACCTGCTGGATAGCGAGCCTGTACACCAAGGTAAATTACTATAACTTTTATTTTTGTTCCTTCCTTTCTTTTATTATTATTTCTTCTTTTTAGATGTCTTGGTTTTACTAAAGAGAAGTACATATTAATAATATTTTCATTTCAGTGGGCCGTTTCATCAGCTCTTCCCTAGCGTTCATCCGCTCGTCATCCAACCCCGACAAGCAGCACGCTCGCCATCACTACGGCAACATCGGCATCCCTAAGAAGTTCAGAGTTGACGACAGGTCAGTTTCCAAAAACTTTCAAATGTAGCTGTAGAAATCTGATCAGAAATACTACTCCAGATTTAGACATTTCGTCTATTTAATTGGCAATTGTGACGACCAGGCATTGTTGTTTAACACAAAATCTTATCCTATAGGAAATATTCGTTCTACCGCGAGTTGAGCTTCAACGTAGACATGCTGGGTATCGGTGCTGACCTTGACGAGACCGTCATCTACTCCCAGGACTCCTTCCTCCCGAGATCAGTCAGCCTGAACCTTACCACCGAAGTCTTCGGACACAGCGTCAACCTTCTTGAGGTAAGGTTACAAGTAAAAGAAACTTAGAAATAGCAAATTGAAACCGCAGACGCACTTGTATTTATGGATCGAGTATAGGACGTCCGTCTCATTATATACCAATTGGGTGATTGCAGTATGCAATTACTCAATTGAACTGTCTATGTTCCCCACATTACTGTTGCCATTTTTGTTAGCAATATAATAATTTCAGGACAATTTTGTTCTGCTACTAAAGTTTTTTTTTTTTTTACTTAATCTAGATTTGCTGATTAACTAACATACATAATTTAAGTCGTTCTATAAAAAAGGAAAAAAGTTAAGAATAAACTTCTCTGCATATTTCATCCGGAACTCTCTAAACGATTTATCGTTAATCACTAAATTGATTATTATGTTCGTAGGTCGGCGGCCGTCAAGGCAACTTGGATCGCGTCGTTGAACATTTCCTCGGCCCTAAGAGCTTCCTGAGGACCAAGAACCCCCAGGACTTGCACGATGAGTTCGCCCGCAAGGTCAGCGAGTCGATGCACAAGGTCGAAGGCAGCGTGCGCGGACGCCGCTCCATCAAGAGCGATGTTGACAGCATGGACAAACAGGTACTTATAATGATGCTCGAGTAGTCCTTTCAGCTTAAAATTTGGGCTTACCTGGCATTATCGGTGAAAGTAGTTGGTGGTAGGAAGGAAGGCAGATGGTCGCGTGCTCGAGTAGTCTTTTCAGCTTTAAATTTGGAAGAAATTGTTTTGCTTTCTCGCTGAAGTTGTGGTTTATTTACACCAATAAAATTAAGATGCTTGCTTTTTAGATCAAGGCTGAATCCAACTCTTTCCACGACGAATTGGACTTGGACATCTACATCAAACTGTTCGGAACTGACGCCGTCTTCTTATCCCTCGGCGACGACAAAGGCTTCGACTTCAGCCACTGGCTCGATGAGGCCCTCAAGATGTTTAACAGCGGACTCGATGAGATGAAGCGCTTCCAAGTAAGAAGATCCTAATTAAAAAATAAAAACTATAACATAATATCATAAATTATGATTCAGTATAATTATGTTTTTAAGGAAGAAATAATGCTATGCAAATAAAACAACCGTCCACCTAACATTCTTTATTGTTTTCTTTTAGCATGACTTCCGCAGTCACGTACTTTTCCTGGATGCCGAGCTCGCCTACCCCACCTCAGCCGGTCTGCCCCTCAAGTTAGACTTTGTGGGATCAGCCACTGGTCGTCTTGACATCGCATCATCTGTTGACATTCGTCAAATCCTGAAGAACCCCGAGAATGCTAAGGTCGACATAAAACTGGTACCGAGCACCGACGTCGAAGTGTCCCTTGTCATGATGGTCGACGCCGACTGCATGGCCACCGGTCTCAAAGTAACAAACAACCTCCACTCCTCCACTGGCAGTCACGTCATCGCTAAAATCATCGAGAACGGCCAAGGTTTCGATCTTCAATGGGGTCTGCCCGTCGACAAGCAAGAAATTCTCACCGCCTCCAACGAGATGGTATTCTTCAGCGCTGAAAAAGGCAAACCAGAGAAACATATCCCAGTCAAAGTGGAATCTGAGAAGAAGGAGTACACTGCCTGCTTTGACCAGTTGGCTGGTATGGTCGGTCTGAACTTGTGCGGAGAGATCTCGCTGCCATTCACAGTATCCGGTACGTTCTCATGAATACTATAGTTAAACAAAACACTCTTATCATAGATTTATTTATTTTTGCTGATAAAATTTCTTCTGTTTTAGGCCCCAAGGCACAGGAATCTATTTCCAAATTTGTAGCCAAATGGCCGCTGGTTGGACCATCTAAGGTCAAGCTTGTACTTGAGAAGAACGACCTCCGCGGATACCACGTTAGAGGAGTTCTACCATCAGATGCGAAAAATGGCAAATACGGAATTGAACTGCTGTTTGAAGCTGAAGGTAAGTTCTTCTACTTTCGTTTAGGATACAATACACAAAGTTAAAAACATAAATTATATAAAATATCAGCTATGTAAATATTATGAATAATCGTTTATGAAATGTTAAATCACAAGCATATTATAACAATTACTTTCTTTGCAGGATCACAAAACAGAAGGACCCATCTGACTGGGGAATTGATCAACAACAACCAAGAAAAAACCGTGAAACTGAACATTGAATCGCCACTCAAGAACCTGTACAACCAGATCTCATTGTACACCAAGCCGAACGAGTACGCTCTATTGGTGGAGGCGAAACTGGACGACGCTCACTACTACCTGAGAGCCGGGCTGGACATCAACGGCAACGACAGGCGTAAGGTTATGAAGCCCGTCGTCGAGTACCAGGTGCCGTCGGACAAGGGCAAACAGAACGTCAAGGTTGAGGGTCAGATCATCAGAGAAGACAATGGCAACGCTAAGAAATACACAATGCAAGGAGTTAAGGTAGTTAGAGTATTACATAATATTATTAAAGTCATGTTCTTTATCTTTCTTTACTTGCATTAATTCATCAAGCCCCAAGCGGCCACATCCGTGATCCGGCCGCGATAACAATAGAAAAGTTATTGTGTCTCATTTTGCTACGATCGACGGGTTAAAGGAATACTTTTTAAGTTGTTAGGTAAACTTAACCCCGATAAAGCTATTGAATGGTAATCATAAAATAACAACTACTTTTCTTTTCAGCTTAATCTACCCAACTCTCCCACCGTTATCGTTTGCGATGGTCACTTCGCTACCGACCCTAAGGGTGTCGAAATGGACCTGAAGATCAACCAAGGCCAACAGCGCGTGCTGCTGAGTGGATCCCTGAAGGACCACGATGTCAAGATTGAGTTCCAGAACACGATCAACCCGTACATCAACTTCAAAGTAAACGGACACTTCGAGAATTCTGATAACGTAAGTAAAACTACAATTACGGCTTGCACCAGTTTGGGCTTATCATCTTAATATTGTTATTTGTATCGTCCTTCAAATTTGTGAACGAGAGGGCATAATTTTGACAAAATATATCCAGAACATACATAATCCTTTAAGGCTAGTGCGAGTCTGGGCCTTACGCTAAACATTAAGAACATACATAAAGACTAAAATAAAACTATTTTCAGATCGCCCACAACGACGTTGAGTTATGGTACGGTGGTGATCTGAGAAGCGCCGAGAACTGCGTTATCTTCAACCAGCTCCTCAAGCGATCTGGCAGCAGCGACAAAGACTTCAATGTCATTTCTAAGAACAAGTGTAAGTTGAATTATTATAACCTTTAATTCATCTACATAAAATTATTATAATGAAGCTTAAAAGAGGTATTTTTTATCAATACTCTGGCTGTTTTTTTTTTTTAACTGCTTAACAGTAATGTGTATATAACTCGATATGTCTACTTTCAGTTGAAATCCGTGCGCTACCAGCTAAGGCAGCTCTTGACTTTGAAGTCGACCCCAAGAAGTTTGACTTTGGCCTGGAAGGCAACTACGTCGACAGAAGAGCGCAATTCAACATCGAAGCTCGCAGGAACATCAAGAAGGAGGGAGACTACCGCGTCAAGACCAATATGGCTCTCGACAGGCAGGCTGTAGAAGCACTTGTCAAGCGTGATGTCGTATCCAACGAGAAGTCCAACCTTGAGAACTACATCGACTTCAAAGGAATCGGCCGCTACGAACTGTCCGGAGTAGTCCTCCACAAGATCAAGTCTAACGACATCAATGTCGGCGCCGTCGGTCACTTGAAGGTGTCTGGTAGCGGCAAGGATGAGGACATCAAGTAAGTTGATATTCTTATAAGACCATTCGATGCGCTTGATTCCCTCACGTCAAATGCGCAAAATCTAATTGACAAAGCTAAATCATTATTTATCATTATTCGATCCATTGATCTAAATCATTATTTGATCCATTGATCATGGACATTTTTTTCATCGATCGAGGGGTTAAAATTTCTTTTAAATGAACCTCCGACTCCAGACATTAGTTGCTCTTGTAACTTGTTTTGTTTGTTGTTAGATACCTTTGAATTCTTGTCGATTTTAAAGTTCATTATTTTCATCCTAAATCTTTTCTATTCCAGATTCGACATCGGAGGTATCGACAACAACAACCTGTACTCTGCCCATGCTACCGTCGCCTGCAAGAGCGGCCAGCTGATCGACTTCCTGCTGAAGCTGAACCGCGGTGGCAACCCCAACGGCCAGCTCAAGTTGGCGCTCAGAGACAACATTGAGGCCAACGGCAAGTTCCAGATGAATGAGAAGGACGGCAAGGGAACTGGAAACATCATGATTCACTTCAACAAGGTAAAACATTACTTAATAATAATAATAATCATTTATTTGCATAGAATGTTGTTAACAAACGATCTGAAAGTATAGGTGCGGAAGCAGACATTCTGCTTTTGAAGCATGCAAATTATATTTTAGCTTATACAACGATTTTACATTCTTAGGCCCATTAGCATTATTTCAATTTTTGTTCTATTGAAGCTTATATGTGTCTTTGAAATAAAACTTAAAACAGAGACAAGTTTTGTGTGTATGTGAAATGTGAATACTTATTTATTTTGTTGTTTTAAGTTATATGAAATTTTCATCGTTATCGCGGCCGGATGTGGCCGCTTGGGGCTTAATGAATTAATGTCTAACTTAATCAAGTTTTAATATCACAATTTTAATAAAACTTTGTTTAGATCCAACGCGTGATCAAGGGAGAGACGAAGTTCGTGGTGAAGGACCCGGTGTTTAACGCGGAGGTGGAACTGTTCCTCAACTTCGACAAGGACAACAACGACAAGATGCACTTCAGCACCAGCAACAAGAACACCGACAAACTGATTGACAGCAAGTGAGTAGTTTTTATTAAATATGACTAGGAGCGACTCGCAATTGAAGCTAAAATTCGTTAACGGCAGTAACAGGACTTTCCAAACGTATTATGCTACAAGAATAATAATCATAGTTTTCATAATATTATAGTGTAAATATTTTTCTAGTAAGGTTAACAAAGCTAAGTTACTTATAATATTTTAGGGTGTGCATGTGTTCCTCGTAGAGTTGCTACATTCACAGTGAACTCTCTGCGAAGAACATGTACCATCAAGGAAATTGATTCCTAAGCAATTGACGGACCTACGTTATGTGGTCGGCCTAGTTTGTCAATTCAATGTTAGCTGTGATCGGCGCGGTCGGATGGGTTTGACTCGATGCGACCAAATTACTTAGGTCTGCCATCTGCCTAGGAATCAATTTCTCTGATAGTACATTGTACACACTTTAAAGTATTTTCACTTAGTTTTCTTACATCCTATCCATATGCTTTGATTAGAGTTCTGTGTAGGTTAGGCGTAGTCACTTTTGACTACGGCTAACCTACACAGAACTTGGTGAATGTTGGTGTCACATGCGCTCTAAAGCTACTCTTATACCTTTTTTATAATTAGCGTCTATTATTTTTTTTCAGGAACAAGTTCCAATACGCCGGCAAGACCACCGAAGTGAACATCCACAAGGACGGCATCATGGCGCCCGTCGGCAAAGTCCACAGCAACATCGAGATCGTGCTGCCCACTGAGAGGTGTCTCACGCTGAAGATGGACAGAGAGCTGACTGAGAAGAATAATGTAAGTAACTCTGTGCAACCTGTTTGACTTATTGGGTTAAACTGCACTTGATACTGTTACGTGCTAGGGTTCGTTGGATTCGGAGAGAAAGACCTGGTGACTCTCTTGAAGACTTTATTCACAAACACTAGCTCACACAAATCACTAAGTCCAAACACTAAGCACTAGATCCAAATCACTGAGCACTATCACTGTCCTAGGTCGTAGCCGAGTCGTATAGATTCACTATCACTCACTATTGATCACTTGTTTTCACTTCGAAGTCGCCTCGAAGATTGCTCCGATAAAACTGAAAACTGCCGGCTTGTTTACCTTTTATATGGCCCGCGACGCTTTCTGGAACGTTCCATTCTGGATTGTTTATGTAAACACGCAATTCACATAAACAAGGGTTGGACTTTTCTAGAAAGTACGCGCAGAGGTAAACAACTGTCCGTATCCGTAACACTACTCCCCTCTTAGAGATGCTCGTCCCGAGCATCATTGTTACTGCCATGCTAACGCGCCAAACGGTCTATGTGTACCACTTTGAATGTGCCTCTTGGTGGCTTTTGAATCCTGTAAGTCACATCATTCAATCGGGTAACCACTTTATATGGGCCGTCCCACTTGGTCTGCAACTTTGGAGATTTCCCTTTTCGGCGAGTTAGGTTATGCAGCCAAACCAGTGACCCTTCTTCGAAGCCGCTCGTGTTCGATTTCCGGTCGTATCTGGTCTTCATGTTCTCACTTGACTGTAACCCATTTTCCCGAACCATGGCGTGTATATAGCGCATCTTTTCCCTTAAATCGCAGACATAGTCTTGTATGGTCTTTGGTTTCCCCGGTGACGCTCCTGTCAAGAGGTCTATTGGTATTCGTAGTTCTCTACCGTATTCGATTCGATTGACATATGCCGGGGTAGCTTTTATGCTCTCATGCTCGGCGGTACGGTACGGGAGAAGGAAGAGTGGTATATACTTGTCCCAATCCTTTTGTCTGTCATCTACCAATTTCGCCAAATGCCTCTCAAGGGTCTGATTAAACCTCTCATCCATTCCATCAGACTGTGGATGGTACGCGGTGGTCCTCGTCTTATGCATCCCCAAAATTCTGCATACTTCCTGAAAGACCTGCGATTCGAAATTCCTGCCTTGATCAGAATGGATTTCCAGAGGCACACCAAAGCAAGATATCACTTCTTCGACTAACTTAGAAGCGACCGTTGTAGCTGTGTTCTTGGTTTGGTATGGCGAACACTTCGGGCCATTTGCTGAAGGAGTCCATGACGACCATAAAGTACTTGTTTCCCGATTCCGTTACAGGAAATGGCCCAGCTACATCAACTGCAATTCGTTCCCACAGTGCGCCAACGTTATTGCACAAATTTAATAGTTTATTGCACAAAAATCAATATGGTTTTACTAAGGGTCGATCCACAACGGATGCTGGTATAGGACTTCTTTATAGTATATTTGAAGCATGGGAGGATTCGCAGGATGCCCTAGGGGTTTTTTGCGACCTCTCCAAGGCTTTTGACTGTGTTGAGCATGCTACATTAATCAGGAAATTGCACCACTATGGCATTAGGGACTCAGCACTCAACCTTTTGACATCTTACCTCAAAAATAGAACTCAAAGGGTTGACATTAATAGTAAAAGGTCCAATGGGACCAAAATAGAATTAGGCGTCCCACAGGGATCCATTTTAGGTCCATTCCTTTTTCTCATCTACATAAACGACTTACCTTATCTTGTTAAGGATAATGAGATAGTACTTTTTGCTGATGACACTTCACTTATTTTTAAAGTGAAGCGACAACAGTCAAATTACGACGAGGTAAATAGTGCTCTCTCAAAAATAGTACATTGGTTTAACGTTAATAACTTACTTCTAAATTCTAAGAAAACTAAATGTTTAAAATTTACTTTGCCCAATGTCAGGCAAGTTAAAACCAATATACTATTAAATGATGAGAAGATGGATTTGGTGGACACCACTGTATTCTTAGGCATTACACTAGATAGTAAACTACAGTGGGGTCCTCATATTGCTAATCTTGCAGATTGGCTCAGTTCTGCAGCATACGCAGTCAGAAAAATACGGGAAATTGCTGACAAAGACACAGCAAGACTAGTTTATTTCAGTTATTTTCATAGTAGAATGTCGTATGGCATCCTCTTATGGGGAAACGCTGCCGACATTAATACGATTTTTGTGCTGCAGAAGCGAGCTATACGTTCAATTTATAAAATGTCAGCTTTTGAATCTCTGAGAGAAAAGTTTAAAGAAATTGGTATTCTAACTGTTGCTTCTCAATACATTTTGGATAATGTTTTATATGTTAGAAAGAATCTTAGTAAATTTACAACCAAAAGTGACAGTCACGGAAGAAACACTAGAAATAAGTACAAACTAGAAATACCGGTGATCAGACTTAGTAAAGTTAGTAAATCTTTTAAAGGTCAATGTGTACGCCTTTACAATAAAATCCCAGAAAAAGTTCAAAATCTTTCCATTAATAAATTTAAAAAAGTAGTCAAAGAACGTTTGTGTGCCAAAGCCTATTATAAGGTCAATGATTTCATAAACGACGGCACATCTTGGGAGTAGGATGGCTGCTTGCAAGGCTACTTCTACATTATTTTATGACTTACAATTATGTATGTATGTTGACATTGTATAATTTTAAGTTACAGCATTGTAAACTTTATTTTAAAAGATTAATTTTTTTCTCACTTTTTTTGGTAAATAAAGTGGGCCCCCTGCGAGTTTCTTACGCCGGTTCTTCTCGCCGGGTTAGTTCCCGAACCGGTGGTAGGCATCATGTAGACTTTCAGAAAATATTTGCAAAAATTTATTCTGAATAAAAAATTTTGAGTTTGAGTTTGAGTTTTTTGAGTTATACAAACGCAGGTTCCCACGGCTTCTTGTATGTGGTCCCTTCACTGCAGCGCAAGTAGTACATTTGCGGCACCAATCTTGTACATCATCTCGACAATGCAGCCAGTAGAATCATTCTCGCACTTTTGTTAACGTCCTCTTGACACCTAGATGACCTCCTGATACGCCATCGTGTATTTCACGGAGAACATCTGGTACTCTCGTCCTTGGGACAACTATCTGAAGATGGAACTCTCTGCCGTTAGTCTTTTCCAATTTCCGGTAAAGTATTCCATTTTGAAGTATCAGACTGTCCCATTGCGCCCATTACGCCTTAGTGACAGCGCCAGTGGGTGCAACCTCACTCCAGATTGGTTTTACGTCACCGCGTTTCTTCCATGTGATGATGTGCCGAAGGTCGTCATCTGTTTCTTGAGCCTCCCTCATGGCATCATTCTCCCATGGACCCAAGGGACTTGTTCTTGTTAACTTTAAGGTTATTTCATTAGATTCCTGCTTAACACAGTGTTTGCAGTCCTCTGAACACGGCCTTCGTGAAAGTGCGTCGGCATTCCCATGCGCCTTTCCGCTGCGGTGTTCCGTCTTGAAGTCATACTCCTGGAGTTGTTCAATCCATCGAGCTACTTGGCCATCTGGGTTCTTGAGTTAAATCACCACGGCTTCTATTTGCAGCTTATCAAAATGCTAAGTACCCAGTTTGCTAAACCACTTTTGGTGAAAAGGACTACAACGTAATGCTCTAGTATGCAGAGATACTTCTTTAGAATATAGGAACTAACATTGACAACTTTTGATCAGTGCAATCGGTCGATACGTAATTAATTTGCCACGACATCTAATGTATCATTTATTATGTACAGATCCTCAATGGCCATCTTGACTTCGAGCTGGCTGACGCTGAGAAGCGCGGAGCTGCGGCCTCCCTGATCAAGCTGCAGCACAAGCTACAAGACACCGACTACGACAACCTCAAGCTCAACTCAGAGGGCCAGCTGGAATTCAAGCTGAAGGACGGCAGGAACATCGTCAGCACATACAGCTACAAGAACAGCCCCAAGGGAGATAAGAAATACGAAATTGATATCAAGGTATTTTCCAGAACTATAGAAATTTTAAAATTGACTTTTGCCCTTACAGCCCAACCTTAAGTAAGTTCTCTAATGTGTCTGTGGGCAATCCTCAGCCATCATTTGCATTGATACGCAATATCTATTAGCGTATCAATGCAAATGAGTTTTAATTGGCATTCTAGATATTACCAACAAACACGTTGTGGTACTTTAAATTCTTAAACATAGTTACCCCGACACTTGAACGTGTAAAGACATGCAGCAATCGTACAAGTCGATGGCCCCTACGAATAAACATGCAATCGAAAAAAGACAACTTTTCAGGAAGACAAAAAAACGTTTGGAACCACATAACTTTGACTACATAATAAATAGACAAATATAATGTATAATCAAATTAAAGGTAAAAAAAATATCTTTCAGCTCATATATATATTAAAAATCAAATATTAACGGCTTACAACATATTTAAGAAAAACCATATTAAATTTTTATTCTAGTGAATAATATGTGACTTGTTAACACTATTGTATCAATGCACGTTTATTCGTGTCATAAATGAAGTTTTGACTAGTGCAGTGAAATGTTGCATGGTTATTCCACGTATATTTTTTTCCTCCTGAGCCATGCTCTGGTCATTTACACGCTTATTTTTGTATATTTTTTTGCTTTTACATGTTTGTAAAGATAAAAGCCCGTATATTAGTGTTAAGAAGTTGATTCATTATTTATGTAATACGACCTTATTAGTGTATGGTATAAAATGTAAATCTATACTAATATTATAAAGTAGAAGAGTTTGTTTGTTTGAACGCGCCAATCTCAGGAACTACTAGTCCAATTTGAAAAATTCTTTCGTCGTTAGATGGTTCATTTATCGAGGAAGGCTATACATATAAATATATACATTATAAATTATCACTCTAAGACGAATAGAAGCGAAGAAACATAGGAAAATGTAGAAAAAAACCGGGAAAATTATTTGAAGGCGCTTATCTCGCGATCTACTGGATGAATTTTTAAGTTATTTGGCACAGATGTAGAGTAGACTATGATGTGAAAGAAAATAGGCTATTTTTGAAAAAAGATTTTCGTAAAATTTCTCATTTATGCGGGCGAGGCCGCGTGGAAAGTCTAGTTATCTAATATTTTCTTGTTGACGGTTCAGTAAAAAATATTGTTGACCTATTATTGTTGTTGATAAATATTGACCTACCTCGCGTCTATGCGTGGACACATACATAATATAAAATGGAGTACAACCTTGCTTATAGATCCTTCAAGAGAGAGATCAATCGGGCAACGAAACAGCACGTCAATAGTATCAGTGAGAGACTCGAGTGCCTTTCTTACCCGTGAATTCTGGTCTCTGGCCTAAGCTATTGAAGGGTATTTTTGAAAGCCATCCTACCATCCCTACAAGTAGGAAATGGATCGTTGGCCCACGACGCAAAATACAAAGACGATCTTCTGGGTAAGCTCCTTGTGTCAAACTCGACCCTTGATGACCTTGGGATAAAAACCGCCGACCATACCACGATGCAGGGGCATCATGTCGGATATTATGTTACATCAGCACTCAGTGTGAATAGCCCTGCGTGCCCTTGATATCCAAAAGTCGAGTGGGCCTGACGGAATCCCTCCTATTGTGTTGAAAAACTGTGCTCCAGAGTTGGCTCCGATCTTAACGCGTCGTTTTTGGTTCTCCTACTCTTCTGGAATTGTCCCGGCTTCTTAGAAGACAGCCTTAGTGTACTCGATCCCCAAAAAAAGGTAACCGCTCAAATCCTTCCAACTACAGACCAATTGCTAAAACCTCCGTCATCTCGAAGATAATGGAATCTATTATCAGCTTTTTCGATACTTGGGCGGCCAGAGATTATAAAGCGACAAACACGACAAACAGTGTGGGTTGCTTGGCTGGTTATCTCTTGGCGTACCAAACTCATCGTTGGGCTCAGGTGATTGTGTGGAGAGGAGAGACATTGCGAAGGCCTTTGATCGGGTTTGGCTCAAAGCGCTACTATCAAAGCTTCCATCATAATATTATGATGGAAGCTTTGATAGTTTTTCTAAAATAAAATTCCCGAGAATTTATGCAAATAGGTCAAAACTCACAAGTCTTTTGGCAGATCAATGACATGTTACATTCCAATGGCATTTATTGCTATGCGGATGATAGTACAGGTGATGCCCTATCTACCGGCTTTCACCATATTTCTCGGCACCATATGTCATCGAGAGTCGAAACGAATTTATGTCTAAAATAGAGAATTCACAGGAGAAAGTCTCTGAATGGGGTAGACGATACTTTTCTGATTCTGTTCTTAACAGGACGAGACAGTATTTCAGTCTGCACCAATGCCTGCAACTCTACAAGGTGCAGGTTCGGCCTCATATTATGGAATACTGTTCTCATATCTGGGCAGGGACCCCAAAATACCAACAAATCCCTTTGGATCGTATCCAACGAAGGGCCGCTTGAATTGTTGACTGCCATAGTGTTTCAAACAGGCTGGACCCCTTAGAATTACGCCGAGATGTAAATAGCTTTACTCTGCATCCTCAATCGGTTGTATCACGGGGAGTGCTCTGAGGAATTGTTCGGAATCATACCGCCAGCAACTTTTTGCCATCGTTCCACGTTAAAAATATACCATCCTCATAACCTTGATGAGTGGCAGTCTTCCACCGTGCTTTTTTGCGTAACTTTCTGCCGCGCACTGTAAAATTTGGAATGAACTGTCACCAGCAGTATTTCCGGACCTATACGATCTGCAAACCTTCAAGGAGAGAGCGTATTCCCTCTTAAAAAGACCGGCAACTCACCAGCAGCTCTTGTGATAAACTTTACAATAGCTCTTCGAATAACCTTTACAAAAGCAGAAAAGACAAGAGAAGTTAGTAAAAGATAATAGAATAGCTGTGATTAATATATTCAAAGTTTCGCCATCTGCAATGAGGCATTAGTGGTAGAAGTCGCTTGCATTTTTACACGAATAATCGTGCAAGAGTTATAACCCAAAGGAAAAGATAGACACGAGCGCCAGATTGTTTTAACACGTTTATTCTGGTGAACTCAAATAAACAAATAATCTGCAATAAGCGCATGTTTTGTTATTAATGTGATATATGTTATTATTTTTTCCGTACAATAAAGATTTACATTGCTATAAAATCGTTATTTTAAGTCAAAAAAAAAACAAAAAAATTTACATAGGTGTATCAAAGTCCATGCAAACGAAAAATAAAAAAAAAATTTTTTTGGGTAAGAGCTCTTGCACGTTTATTCGTTGGGGCCATCGAAGTGTGACCATGCTATTAATGTTTTACATGCGATTTTTAAATATCATCTGTATTTTCTTTAATTCCAGCTACATAAAGTATTTTTTATAAACCAATTTGGAAATACAACCTTTTTCATTACATTTAATTTAATCACCTTTTCCAGAACGAAGTCGCCGGTTCGCTGATCCCGAAGAAGGCATCTCTGGACTTGAGCGGTACCTACACGATGGAGTGGGATGAGACGGACGACCACCTGCGCGGCAAACTCAGCTACGGCGACGACTTGGCCGTCGAGTTTGTCAGCAACGAAATCGAGAAGCTGCCCAGCAAGGGTGAACAGAAGTGAGTAAAAAAATAGTGGCACTTGGGGACTGCCGCGGTAAAGCAATTGCATAGCACATCAATAGCAATTATAATTCGCAAACGTCTCGTCACGCGCACACAAACACCGTGCCGAAGTCTGGCAACGCCGCACCGCAGTGCCGGTCGGAGTAGGGGTGATAGGTTTTTTCGTTACGGAATTTCTTGAATCGGTCGCCGCCCTCAAAGCCCGCGATAAAGGCATGCAATAGCTTAAAAGCCTTCTGGGAGGAATGAGACTGACAATAGCATCATCAGCTAAAACTTAAAAGATTACTGTACACAATAGACTCTAGTTGTCTGCACTACTTGATAATGCAACTATCATATTGTTATGTACAGAAGAAGAGGCTTTATTGCGTATGCTAAAGTCAATTATCAGAATTCAAATGATGTCTTCAGTGTGCATATTGATTATAATGAATAACAATTTTGATTGATCATGTCTTTTAAATTAATAGTATTTGTAAAATCATCTCCAATGTGACCTATCAAAAGTAGTTCTTAAAAACAAAAATTTTGTGGCAGGATTTCATCAGACTTTGTCTGGACCGTGAGACTGCCCCTGGAGAAGGCTCACGACATCAAGTGGAGCAGCAAGATCCTGTACGTGGAGCCAGAGAACCAGGATATTGAGGTGAATATTCCTAACTACTTTTATAAATGCGAAGTATCTGTCCCTTTTATCTGTCTATACTTCACTCGGGCTAGCTTGTCGCTAGCGGTCATTGACTTCCTGTCAAAAACTTGTCATTTTCCATATAAAACCACGATTGACAATGACAAGTTTTTGACAGGGAGTCAATGACCGCTAGCGACAAGCTAGCCCGAGTGGAGTATAGTAGTCTTCATGGTTGAATCGCTGAACCTATTTATTAGGGTATGGAGATAAATTTAAACACAAAAAGGACCCAGGATCTTTATTGCGACAAAATTTTTCCCGTGTGTTAAAATCTATGCACTCCTCGTAAGATACATATCCAATGTCCATTCGCCAAAAATCCACTTTGTCATTTTGAACGTTATTGCTTTTTAATAAGGTTCAGAATTTCACTACTTTAAATGTATTATCAGAAAAGTTGATTCCTAGGCAGATGGCATAAGTAATTTGGTCGCGTTAAGTCAAACCCACCCGACTGATCACAGCTTAAACAGCTTAAACAGCTTAAGCCGACCAAACGACGTAGGTCTGTCAGCTGCATAGGAATCAATTTCCTCAGGTATACTAACCTCTTCTCCATTTCCAGCTGACGCTCATGGAATCCCTCCAAGTGAACTCCGACTTGTACAAGCTGGAATCAACGGGAAAGTTCGGTCCTACCAAGGGTTCCTCCAAGCTGAAGGCAGTTGTACCCCATGTCGAACCCGTCATCGTCGACTTCGACTACAAGGTTGATACGCAAGGTAAGAGACTGTTTTACAATACCTGTAGTTAGAAAGACGTATAAAGAAAAAGTAATTCTTTTGAGGATACAACGCATTTAGAAGGGGTTGTTATCAAGCGCGTTTATAAACATAGAAATTAACGTCTTACGTAGTGTTTGACATGATCGAAGCTAAAGCAAATTTGGCATAAAATAATAAAAAATATGTATTCGTAGCACAAGTAGCCTCTGCTATTTGAATGGCAGTCATAATAATATTAATATAATTCTTCATCTTTGTTGCCAATAAAACTTCTATTCTATTCGGCTAAACAATTTCAACAATTATAATATTAAATTGTGATCTCTTCCATCAGGCGAGAAGAAATCTGGCAACGTGGAAGTGAAAGCGCAATACGGCAAGGGCAGAGTGAGCAACGTGAACGTCCAGGCCGCCTTCTCCCCGCAGGAGAGCCAGCTCAAGGTCATCTCCAACTCGCCGCACAGCGAGAACTTGAAGGCACTGTCCGTCAGCTACCATGCTAAGGTATGCTTAGCAACAGCATAGAAACTATTAGAGCTATGGAAATGTTTAATCGTTTAAAGGAGGTGAATGGTTGCGGAAATATTAGAAATAAAAAACAAAAGGCGTAACGTAACTACAATTTCTTGAGGTGGATGATTGAAGTTTCAATTTCATACAACGCAGCGTCATGTTGTGAGCAGTGAGTGTGACTATTACTCATTCGAAATGATGATCGAATTTTTACTTCCAGATGAACGCATTAAAATACCCCTGTATATTTTTTGTCCATTTTAAAAATATTAGTCTATTTTACCCAATATCCACCCCATATCTTCTTCCAGACCCCGACCCCCGACAGCTACAACGTGCAGGTCGCTATCGACGCGGACGGCCGCGTG
Source organism: Polyommatus iphigenia (assembly GCA_963422495.1). Taxonomy (NCBI): domain Eukaryota; kingdom Metazoa; phylum Arthropoda; class Insecta; order Lepidoptera; family Lycaenidae; genus Polyommatus; species Polyommatus iphigenia. Next base: position 13,524,269 of record OY730177.1, read on the forward strand.
TACCGCACCGACACCATCGCCGTGATGAGCAAGAGCCAGCCGCTCTTCGACACCAAGTATTACAGCCCCAGCATCCCCAAGGGCGCTAGGTGAGAACGAAACTTTATTTACTGTAGTACCATCACAGAGATTTATTTAAAATAAATTTTAGATTTATTTAAAATAAATTTAAGATTTATTTAGAATAAATTCGTCCATCTATTCATTCGCATTCGATAACAGAACGAGATTTAGTATAAAATTTCCATTAACGTTTACTTCCATCGCTCGTGCACAAATATGAGATGTTGGTCTCTATCTCTTATCTTTAGGAAATACATTATTGCGCCTTTGCTTAATCAGTGATACTTAATTGCTAACATTTTAATATGTTCTTGCTTTTCATTTACGTTTAGAGTCAGAGGGTTCAAGTAGTTCTAGGTTATAAACCTCATCAATTTCGTAGTGCGGTCACTAACTGTCGTCTCGTCTCCAGGTTATTCTTCAAGGGTAACGACATCAGGAACAACCACGGTGCCATCGAGGTGAAACTCGAAAACTGCAAAGGCTACGACTTCAGCGTGAACGCCGAGGGAGGCTTCGACAAGGAGCTGGCCTTCCAACTCAAGGCTGACTGCGAGAAACTCGGCCTCAAGAACTACAAGATGAACATCGTCAGCAAGGATGCCGGGAACGGCAAACGCCTGGAGTTCAACGCCGAGAATAAGAACAAGAATGTGTTGAGTGGAAGGTTGGTCTCACCATTTTAAAAAGAGGGTTGTTTATTAACTTAACACGATGTGGATATATACGTTAAACACTATCCATACCAACTAATCCTTGATTAGCATGTTTTGTATTATATGCCAGAATAGGCTACTTGACCTATTTTTTTTCTTTATGCTAATCGCTTCTTAATCATTCATTTTCACAAAAAAAACTAATATTTTAATCTTTTACACAGTAGAAACCCATAAAAATGTTTATTGAAAAATACGCCTCTTAAATGGCGCCGAAAACACTGTCCGCCATAGTGTGACGTCATACGCTTTGTATTTTAAACTCTCTTTATTGAACATTTTTTTATGTGCTAAATGTACGAGTCTAAAAGTGCCCAAAATTATAAAAGAATTAAATAAGAAATTAGAATTCATTTGTAATGTTGAAAACTTTTGGAGAAAAGTTTTGGCCATTTCATTTCCCGTCTACAATAAATGGAGATAATATATAAAACTGATGTTTTAAGCGAATTATTCAATAAAATATATTTTACAAATCTTTCTAGGCTTATTCTTATTGTTTATGTACAGATAAACTTACATATAACGAGCGCGATAAATAAAAGATATTAAATTACTATGAGGATGACGTCACATCCAAATCGGAAGTACCGCAAAAGCGTTTTCGTCAGTACAAATCCTATTTTCATAAAATCATATTTTCAAATCGACTTTATTTATCAATCATAAGCTTTTATTTGATGATAAGGGTGAAATATGGTTTCCTAGGCCAAGTTCTACTAGAAATATGCGTTTGTTCAATGAAATTGAATATAGGTCAAGTAGCCTATTAAAAAGTTGGACGCGTTCTCTAATTTTAAAAATCAAATTCTTAAAAATCAAAGTCGTATTTTTATCCATATCTTTATATTTTGAGTAGACAATATGATGACAATTATTTATTATATATTAGAGTTATAAATATATGTTACTTGCTGATTATAAGTAATAAAAAATTGTGCGACAAAAATGATGCTTATAGCATTTCTTTGTAATTTTTTACTAATGACACGCTTTGTTTCGCAGCACCTCATTCATCAGCAAGCAGGAGGGCCCCAAGACCATCATCGAGGGCTCCGGGTCGCTGAAGATCGAGGACAGGCAGAAGCCCGCCAGCTTCAAGTACATCCGCACCTTCCTTACTGAAGGCAACGAACAGGGAGTTGAGGTTAGTTATTAATATTTAAAAAAAACAACGTGACCTCACGTATCATAAATTTTGTAAGTAAGATCGTATCTTGTTAATATTTTTTTATTAAACATAAACTAGTAGTACTTTACGTTAATGATCTGAAAACCTTACGGAACCACGATTCCTTAATCGTTAATAATGTTAATGCTTGGTAAAATTTATTTTGTCCCTTTTATAAATGCGTAGAACTAGAAAAATAGCCTGATACTTAGCCCAGTTTTGACTTTAACCTAGATTACTGAAAGTGACCCTTATTGTAACGAAACATACATTTTAATATTTGCTTTGTAAAACAAGCGATGGATCAATCATTTTGCTAAGCTTGTTATTTTGTCAATTTGCTAAAGTGCGTTTTTTATTTAATTTTCGTCTCTACAGTATAGCATGATCATGATTAATTATTCAAAGTATAGTATTTCTAAAATAATGTTTGAACTTATTATTTTTCTAGACATTCATGAACGTAGCCTTCGGCGACTTGAACCACGTGGTGGAGTCTCGCATCACTAACATGGAGTACAAGGGCTCGTACGTGTACTGCGAGGAGAAGAAGCAGTGCGCGCACGCAGAGATCAACTCCAAGATCGTCACCAGCAGTAAGTTCTGAGACTTAGTTGGAGATTTCAGGAGTCGTGTATTCAATTCTGGTATTGAAACAATAATTATTAATGTTGTTTAAAGAAATGAATTGTACAAATCTGATTACCGGATTGCCATCAGGCAATTAAGACGATCCTTGTGCAATAATAGGCTACTTGACCTATATTTAATTTCATTGAAAAAATGCATATTTCTAGTAGAACTTGGCCTAGGAAACCGTATTTCACCCTTATCATCAAACAAAAGCTTATGATTGATAAATAAAGTCGATTTGAAAATATGATTTTATGAAAATAGGAATTGTACTGACGAAAACGCTTTTGCGGTACTTCCGATTTGGATGTGACGTCATCCTATTTGTAATTTAATATCTTTTATTTATCGCGCTCGTTATATGTAAGTTTATTTGTACATAAATAATATTAATAAGCCTAGAAAGATTTATAAAATATATTTTCTTGAATAATTCAAATACAACATCGGTTTTATATATTATCTCCATTTATTGTAGCTGGGAAATGAAATGGCCAAAACTTTTCTACAAAAGTGTTCAACATTACAAATGATTTCTAAATTCTTTTCTAATTTTTTGGCACTGTTAGACTCGTACGCTTAGCACATAAAACTTTTTTTAATAAAGAAATTATAAAATACAAAAAACATGACGTCACTCTATGGCGGTACAATTAGTGGAGTTCCCAGAGCGTAAAAATCGTGCAAACCTCCGATTTTTGCAATAGTGGATGAAAATTGAAAAGAAAAAAAGGAATGTGTAGGTGATAACATAAATAATAAAGTTTACCTATTGAAAAGTTGTGCTTTTGATTTTTAAATTATTCTCTTCCACTTCAAGTAAACTCATAAACTGTAAAATTTTGAAGAAAATTTGCATATTTCTTTCTTTTAAATATATAGCAATATAATAAAATATATCATTATTTTTTTGATTTGTATCATTGCTAATATTTCAAAGAAAGAAAATAAGTTGAAAAAATATATAATTTATATTTAAAATTAATATTTTTGTATGTAGATGAGCATACCTCCAAATGTGCTTGTTGTGTGCCTCGCCAGGTAAATGGCGTTCCAATTTTTCTTTGGTTTTAAATAGGAAGTTTAAAATTATTTTTTAGGCTTAACAAAGCCTTTTGTTTCTTAATTTGTATAACTTTTTAGCTCTTATTTTATTAAATTTTCTGAAAATGTAGCACAAACTTTTCACGGATATTTCGAAGAAAATCTGTATTTTATTTCTTTTGGTTTGGTTTTTACAGAATAAAATGTATTTTTATTTATTTTCTTTTCATTAATTATATTTGATAAAACATACTTAAAGGAAAAAAATACAAATTAGGTTAAGTACTGATATTTTTTGCATTCAGGTAAGCATTTTCCAAACATAGGTCGCAGCATGCGTCTTTAGTATGTACGTGAGATTTGTAGCACCCAATTTTTTTTCTGGCTTTGGGTAGGAAGCTTAAATATATTTCAAAGACTAGAAAAAGTCTTTAATTTGTCGATGCATTTAATGTTTTAGCTCTCACTTAAATAAATTCTCAACAAATATAGAAAAATATTTTCGGTCTATTTTACACATTTTTGGAGATATTTAAACGTTTCTAAGTACTTAAAAGTTATCATTTCTCTAAAAATTTAATACGCACAACAAGTAAGTTTAACACACTTTTCGATACAACCCTTAAATCTACCCAAACCCTTATCTTGGTTACGACGAGCGTTGATCTCTAAAAACTTTGCAAAAACCTTATAGTTGTATTTAGCTTAGCAAAGCAAACTTTCTTTTTTAAAAATTGTGTATTTGGTTAATTTTCAACGTAAACAATCGGATAAGAGTCATTAAATAACAGGAACAAGAAAAAAATTTTTTTCTGGACCGGTTTAATATGGTGAAATATTAATTTTTAATTAAGTAACTAAAAAATTAAAAGCACAAAAAAATTTTTGGTAAACTTTGCAAGTTATAGTGTAAAAAAGAAAACGACACCTCAAAAACAAAAATCCATTCACTATTACAATTTTTGGAGGTTAAAACCTCTGGCGACTGCAGTAAATGGCGGACAGTGTTTTCGGCGCCATATGAAAGGCATATTTTTAATCAACATTTTTATGGGTTTCTACTGTTTAAAATATTAAAATATTAAAATATTAAAATATTAGTTTTTTTTGTGAAAATGAATGATTAAGGGGCCAGGTACCCTCGAAATTCTCATACATACGTAATTCCAAAATCATTTTCTCATACGAAAATATTTAACATGTTTGAGTTGTTTTTTAGTTTAAAATAGTAATTATCTAGGTTCCTGCACAAAAATTTACTTCAAAATATTTAAACATTAAAAAAAAAAATTGTTTTTAATTTTTTTTTAGTAAATTTAGTACTTACTTTGTGTTTTACTCTATTTTTTAGTGTTTAAATATTTAGTAGTAAATTTACTAAAAAAATTTTAAAACTAAAAAAAAATTGTGTTTAAATATTTTGAAGTAAATTTTTGTGCAGGAACCTAGGTAATTACTATTTTAAACTGAAAAACAACTCAAACATGTTAAATATTTTCGTATGAGAAAATGATTTTGGAATTACGTATGTATGAGAAATTCCAAGTGTACCCGGCCTCTTAAAAAGCGATTAGAATGAAGAAAAAAAATAGGTCAAGTAGCCTATATAGACATTTATATAATGTAAACTTCGCAACATTATGTATATATGTAACATTATGTCTCTTACCAGTTGAGTTGGTTAAATTACCGACATAAATTTAAAAAAAACCAACTGGGACAAATGTTCCAATAACCAAGAGAATTGAAGAAGACGCTTTCTTTGCTCTCCTAGACAATACAATGCTGGCATTTTTGTCCTCTGAATATTTTGCACATATTAGAACACGTAAAGGTCTTTTTTTCATGTTTTAATACAACTAATCCCCAATCTCCCCAGAACCCGGCAGCATCCAGCAGGTGCTCAACATCGGCGTGGACCTGCGCAAGCTGGGCTTCCCCACGGAGTTCGGTCTGCAGTCCACCAGCGAGTACAGCGAGAAGCGCCTGCCGCAGCACGAGCTCAACGTGCACGTCAACCGCGACCACGACAAGATACACCTGCACGCCTACAGCCAACCAGAGTTTGGCAGTGAGTATTTATTTATTAGGAAACAACTGCTTAATTAAAGTACAATAGAAATATAACTAGGTGACACTAAGTCAATTAAGAGCATTATAATATTAAGGGTGCATAATGTGGGAGTTCAGAGAAATTATGGAAACTAGATGAACAGCTTGTTAAAAAAAATAGGCGCCCAACTTAATTTTTTTATCACATTTAAAGTATAAAAACTTTATTATATCAAATGAACAAAGTATCAGAGTGTTAATATTAAAAATATTCGTCTGTGGACTGTGGTGTTATAATATATATACGAGGCAAAGAAACCATCTTTCGATCGTGATTACGTTTAGAAAATTTAGTCCAGCGTCTACTCTTTCTTGACAGACTTTAGACGAAATTTGTTAATCCCGATTAACCGAAATAAATTTCAGGATATAAACTATCCTATATGATATAGGGTTTAAACTTTTAACATTCCAGGACTTTCTCCAAATCCATCTCTAGTCAGTTAAGCGGTTTAAGCATAAATAGATAACATACACAAACAGACTAAAAAGACACACTTTCGTATAGATCATAGGTTCTCAACGTGGGCGATAACGCCCCCTTGTGGGCGTTTGAGACTTTCGGAGGGGGGGGGGGCAGTAGAAGACTCAGAGAAAATTAGGGGGCAAAGAGATGGCCTAGGTAGGGCGTGGAGAGAATAAAAAATATAGTCTAAAAAGGCAAAAAAATATACGCTAATCACGTACTAAAGTAAAATAAAAATTAATATCGTTTAATGTTTGTTATTGTAGGTATTGTAATCATTTTTATCACGTGTGCACATATTATACATGCAAAATATTGCTCAATATAACTAAGCATGCGTTTTAATTGCTCCCATTGAAATATTATTCTTTCATTCTTCATTTTAAACTCAGAAATAGGATAGGGGTCATATTATTCCTATCTTACGACTATAATATAATATCTTACGTTTAAATATAATCGTAGCAATAGCTGTTTTAAATTCGCGACAGATGGTAAGTAAAATTAAGAAGGGGGGGGGAGGCTTTAGAAAAAAACATATTCTCAAAGTGAGCGGTGAGCAAATTAAGGTTGAGAAACTATGGTATAGATAAACAAATTAACTGTGGATTCAAAAAGTATCCCCATATCAAATTTCAATAGTAGATGAAGCTGTTTAAGTATAATGAAGCAATAGACTAATTGACAAACACACTTGAATAGCAAACATGAATGAAAATGAAATGGATGTCTCGGGAAAGATTTCCAATATTCCCGCTTCTTAATCCCCAATTTCTTGGAGCTGAGAATCAAACGTACGGCGCCTACGGAATTCGGAAACAAATAACTTCTTTGCAACAACCATATTAAAATTCACTATCTTCCAGAATTCCCCGCGGGCGTCACCATCGCGCTGCCGCACCGGGTACTCGCCGCGGAGTCCCTAGTCCAATTCCCCGTCGACAAGGCGCTGCCGTTCCCCATCCGCGCCGAGTTCAGCCTCTACCCCGACAAGAACAAGCCCGCAACCAAGACCGGCGCAAGGTTGAACATCGACGCCAGCCACAACCGCGATGAGGCAGGCCAGATTACTGCCGTGTTGGGCTTCACGCACCCTAAACTTGGAAAGGTAATTAGCGATTTAATTTTTTTTCTTTCAATTCTTCTTTTGTGTTCTTAACCCGTGGTGGCCACATGTTAACTGTCCGACTGCACTGACCGGTGTTAATACTTAATAGCAACATTCGAATAAAAAAAAGTTTTGCATCTTTGGATTTAAATAAGAAAAATGGTTTCGTAAGCGTGCTACGCCATTTTCGTAGAGGCTCTACGACATCGTAGCAAAGTAACTTGAGATTTTTACCACACTATGATTAATCCAAATGGAAGAATAATTATATTATAGTCAAACGATATTATATTATACATAAATGTAATGTTTGTTCTCTCTAGTGCCTAAACTACTGATTTAATTAATAAGAACTAGCCAAAAAAACTACTTTAAAAGCCAACAGAATCTTTAGACTTCAGAAGACTTAATGTAATTCATCAGTTGCACAATCGTTAATAGTCGCTTACTATATTGTCTATAAATTGAAAAGTTTACGTATTGAGTTTTGAAGCGGTGCTACGTAATTTTCGTAGAGGCTCTACGGCGCCATAGCAAAGTAAGAAATCAGCATTTGTACTCGATTATAACGAAGCCAAAAAGAAAAATAATTATTTGGTCACACTATATTTGTTTGTATACATGTATATTCAACAGTAAAGCCTAAACTACTGATCTTATTATACAAATAAGGAATACAGGCTATAGAATTTGAGACACCAGTAGGCCTACTATGAAACGGTTTTGAGACTATAACAATCGGATGAGTATGCCGCGTCCTGCTCTAACAACGTCATTTCACGTTTGCTAGAGTAGGATGCGGCATTCTCGTACGATTGTTTGAGTCTCAAAACGGTTTCGTGGTATAAGCCCTGGTCCAAAATCTTGTATTTTTCATAACAGGAGGCTCAAATAAAGGCCCACGCTCAGTTCAAGCTGCCCAAGGATGTGTTGATCGTCGAATCCTCTGTCGTCGCGTCTCACCAAACTCTCGGCAAGGACCGCGAAGCCAAATTCTGGTTGGAGGCTGGACCCACACACGTTAAACTGATGGTGAGTTTCAAAAGGATATCAAAACAAAATAACAACATGCTCTTTGTCTTTAAAGCGTTGGCTCTTTTGCTACATTAAGCTCCTAACTGTCTCTGTTTATTGCATATGTCACCGTAAGATTGTAAACACCGCGAGATTGTAATATGACGAAGAGATGGATTGTAAACAAACAGTTTTCCGGTGATTTTAAATTAATTATTTCGTATTTAAAATAACTTCAATTGCCTGAATATTTGATGTATAACATTGAATAAAATTTAGATATATTTAAAGTGCAGTTTGAATTATAAATTAGGTTAATTTTAATAACCAAACATTCAAACAGCACTTTAAATATATCTAAATTTTATTTTATATTATACATCTCATACTATTTGGCATTGAAGTTATTTTAAATACGAAAAATTAATTTAAAATCACCGGAAAACTGTTTGTTTACAATCCATCATTTCGTCATATTACAATCTCGCGGTGTTTACAATCTTACGGTGACACATACACACTTAGGCACTTTATCAACCCCAAAATCAACCCCCATAAGGACACCGGCGACCGCGACAGCAATAGAATAACAATAGATTTCCAAGAATTCGCAATCGAAAAATTAACATTAAATATTTATTTATTTTTTATTTAAACACTTCATGCAAATATACATAGGCGGGCTTAATGCCTTATAGTGGCATTCTCTACCAGCCAACCTTAGGGTGATGATGAGAATGTAGAATAGGCGCATTCTAAAGCAATATTAGTTAAAATATAATGTAATAAATAGTTTTATAAATATGATTTTTATATTTATAAAACTATTTATAAAAATATTATAACTTCTGCGTTATAGCTGGCTTTGTTTTAACGTAATCAGCGGGCTTTTATATATATGTTACTGCCATCTTTTCGTGAAGTAAAAAGCAATGATTACCATCCATTTCTTTTCACAGATCAACACACCGATCGTCAAGGTCATCGAACTCGAAGGCTCCACCACGGTGAAGGACAACCTGCAGCAGGCGGACCTCAAGATGAGCCTGCTGGAGGGCAAGCCCGTCCAGGTGTACGCCGTCGCCAAGGACTTCAAATACTACGAGTTCTCTACCAGCTACAGTGGTGAGATTTTTTAGTTCTGTTCCGATCAATGTACAGTAAAGCCCTAAAACGCAAAACATTTCCATGCAAACGAATCGTCATACTCTGGTACAATCGCGGCAGAAAACGTACATAAAACTGAAAGTTTGCTTGTCCTTCTTGTTAGAAAGATGGTAGGTATATCGTCCTAGAGGAAACCAAGCTACGGTTGCTTAGCGCTTAAATTTCCAGTCTTACTCTTTAATACTTTGCAACTTCTTCGTTTTTGTTTTGATAATTTTTTCTTTTCAACCATCAGATGATATCTATGCTTCTGTTTTCTTTTTGCTGCTTTGTTATCTTTCTGTGCTAGGAGCAAACAAATAGGCTTCCCACAAAAACCATAATCACTTTGAGTTTCTAGCCCTAAAGATTCAAAGACTTTATTAGCATCCAAGTAGTAAACATGATAGTGATATAAACTCAGCAACATGTACAGACGGTTTCTTAGAAAAATAGTAACAAATCCAACCATCTTCCAGACCAAGCCGACCGCAAGCTGTCCCTTGCCTTTATGTGCTAGCAGCAAACAAATTTGCGTCCCCCAAAAACCACAAAATGACTTTAAATTTCTAACCCTCCACCTATCTCCAGACCAAGCCGACCGCAAGCTGTCCCTCGTCGCAAACGTGGACCCGGAGAAGCGCGTGGACGTGTCCGCCGCTATCGTGTTCCCCGGACAGAAGAAGAACATCGTCAACGCCGCGCTCTTCATCGAGAACGGCGCGCTCAAGACCGACTACGGCGTCTCCAATGACAACTTCCAGTACTTCGTGGTAAGTAAAATATTAATATTATTTATGATGATTCAAGGATACAAAGTTATTTGTAATACCTGACTGTAGAGCCTGACTTTTACAGTGTGTAGTCCTATTTGCCTAGCGGAATAAAATGATCCTTGTCATCATTACACTACACTAGCTATTGGCCCACTTTAAGGATATTCTCGAATCTCTTAATGATTGTGCTTGGTCATACATCGTCATTAAATTTTATTTAAAAAATTACAGAAAGCGCTCAGACAAGACCTGGACGCGCTCCAATCCCGCGTGAAGGATATCAGTCAGAAGGGTAGTAACGAGTTCAAGGCCATCCTGAAGCGCGTCGAGCCCACCTTCAAGCAGATCAGCCAGGCCTACAGGGAGGACTTCGAGAAACTGATGCAGGAGATCACCAATGACACAACATTGAAGGAACTGTCTGAAGCTCTGTACGTATAACTTACTTAGGCCTACACCAACGTCTGTTAGTGTCAACAGCTTGTTAAAATGTCATGTCTTCTCTTTCATTCATATGAAAAATGAAAGCGGTAAGGGCCAACCCACACGTACCACAACCACACGACAACCACAACCACACCACAACCACACCACGTGGTCGGGCGTATATTTCGTATTGTAAATGAACTGGACCATTCACACGTATAGTGCCACCAACTTATCTGTTCAGTAGACAAAATTGGAACTACAACTGCCACTTTGTGAAATGTCATTCGCGGTCTGTTTTTGAAGTGCGAGTGCTCTGTGTGTTTTAAGTCTTGTTTTATTGTTAAAAGTATCATTATCATGCCGAAACCACTAAAAAGTGATGCGCGACAAATTATTTTAAAAGTGTTAGCTTTTATGAAAGAAGAGAAACGCCTCCAGTCTCCGAAAATATCATTTAAAAACGTGACCGAGCGCGTTGCAGCAGCTACAGGTTCGTGTTGCTAGTTAATGAAAAAAAGTCCCACAGGTTCTTTAAGATAGCGAAAGCGACTCGAGTGATGATGATTATGATGACGGAGAGTTGTGTGAATCGTCAGGCCCGTCTACTTCTGGAATTTCTGGAGTACAGCTGTTTGAAGATAGACATCATGACCATAATTATTGTTATAAAATATAATAAAATAATATAAAAAAAACCACTTAGTACAAACTTTACATACGAACAAGCCAGGTCAAATAAAAGCTTGTAAAAAGATATAAATCAGTGTTGTTATTTTTATTTTGTTATAAGTACTTATTATACTGTTACGTACGTGTTTAAAAAATGCTTTTAATTAATTATTACTGTTTTATTTAAAAAGAAGCAGCTCTATATGGGCCAGTTTTTAAGTAAGACGAACACAACTATGAAAACCGCATTTTACATTGACTAGATTTCCTGATGCGCGTACGCAGACAGATATTAAAAAGAAAAACATTTTGGCTTCTAACGGCCGTGAAAGGACATCTCATGTGTACAGAATACAGATACAGCCCAGTTACAGTGGATTCCCTACAGTTTTGGTAAACATTCTTAAATAGCAACACTAAACGCGACACTACTGACCCCGGCTACTGAACAGATAAGTTGGTGGCACTGTACCACATTTTGTAGTCGTTGTCGACCACTTGTCAGATAATTTGTCAGACGCAACCACGACCGACCACATCGCAACCACATCGCAACCACATCGCAACCACGTCGCAACCACATCGCAACCACAACGTTGCGTCGATGCAACGACAGTGCGCGCACACTGCCAGCGCTCTTCCCCCCCTCCGTTTCATTGACTTTCGTACGTAACCACATCGCAACCACATCGCAACCACTGGCGACAACGCAACCACGTCGGCATTTTGTCGGTACCACAACGCAACCACAAAATGCTGCAGCGACACCATTCACACGTAACCACTGCTCGACGACATTTTGTCGTTGCGATGTCGTGTGGTTGTGGTACGTGTGGGTTGGCACTAAGCGGAAATTAGGCCTTAAAATCTTAACAAGAATTGGCTCACCTTATTGGAAAAAAATCTCTGAATGTATAATTAAGTATAGAAATGCAAATCCCAGTTCAAACTTAAATAACATAATTCCATAAAAAAATTACTAAAGCAACAACTAAGGTGCCTACTGAAGTACTGACTAAATACTATATAAACATACCTTTCTTCCTATAGGCATAGCTTAGTCAAGATCATGGCCAGAATCATTGACGATGTCACCAACGCACTCCAACCGATCGTTGACAAGATCATAGACGCCATCACTGACGCCTCCAAGAAGATCTGTGATATGTACGAGAAACAAGTAAGAGAACATTTTAATACCTAAATCGTGGGAATCGCAGACACAATAGATTTTCAGTTGCTATGTGGCAGCCGGGTGCCGCTTGGGGATTAATGGGTTAAATTCTAGTTAAATTAGATAAAATAAAAATAAAAATCGGTTGTCTGTAAAGTCGGTTTACTGACGATAGTTAAACTTGACAACGTCATAGCCTTAACCCCTCAGTTCCGGGAAAAATCTATGCAAAAAAGTTGGCAGGTCAATGTGCAAAAAAAATGGCGCCCGGTCTACCCTCTTTGTAAAATTAATGTAATATCCTTACATACAATCCATATTTTATGTTTTTGTGAACTACATTATAATATATGTTAAATTTTCTATCTATCAAGCCATCATAATATAGTATTTAGTCCGATGTGATATTAGTTTCTGAATTATAAACTTTCGAAAATATAATTAGTGACTTGTTCAGAAGAAATAAACGAATACTTTATTCTTCATATATAAAGTCATACCTTGACACGTAGGAAATAGAGCACAATTTTGAATAGCCGAAATAATACCAATAGCTCACAGATTGTTTATTTATTTTTCATTCAGAGTGTGGTCAATGTATCAAAGGTCATAAGTAACCAAACTTCTTCATACAAAAGTATTCTCTAAGTCATCGAAATACGTAATATAATCGAAACAAAGAGCGCGGCCCAGGTGGGCCTTACGGTTGTTGAGAGACTTGAGAGTGTAAATGGAACGCCTCAGAGCTGTCAGCGAGGCAACGCCGCATGAACTGTCATGTTTTTCGGGCGCGCACCCCATATCGAATTATAAGACGTTATCACGTCAAAAACTGATACTAGTAGTAGTGCAGTCGCCAGAGGTTTTAACCTCCGAAAATTGTAATAGTGAATGGATTTTTGTTTTTGAGGTGTCATTTTCTTTTTTACACTATAACTTGCAAAGTTTACCAAAAATTTTTTTGTGCTTTTAAGTTTTTAGTTACTTAATTAAAAATTAATTTTTCACCATATAAAACCGGTCCAGAAAAAAAAATTTTTTCTTGTTCCTGTTATTTAATGACTCTTATCCGATTGTTTACATTGAAAATTAACCAAATACACAATTTTTAAAAAAGAAAGTTTGCTTTGCTAAGCTAAATACAACTATAAGGTTTTTGCAAAGTTTTTAGAGATTAACGCTTGTCGTAACCAAGATAAAAGGGTTTGGGTGGATTTAAGAGTTGTAACGAAAAGAGTGTTAAACTTGCTTGTTGTGCGTATGTAACTTTTAGAGAAATGATAACTTTAAAGTACTTAAAAACGTTTAAGTATCTCCAAAAATGTGTAAAATAGACCGAAAATATTTTTCTATATTTGTTGAGAATTTATTTAAGTGAGAGCTAAAACTTTAAATGCATCGACAACTGAAAGACTTTTTCTAGTCTTTGGAATATATTTAAACTTCCTACTTAAAGCCAGAAAAAAAAATTAGGTGCTACAAATCTCACGTACATACTAAAAACGCATGCTGCGACCTATGTTTGGAAAATGCCTACCTGAATACAAAAAATATCAGATCTTAACCTAATTTGTATTTTTTTCCTTTAACTATGTTTTAGCAAATATAATTAATGAAAAAAAAAATCAATTTTATTCTGTAAAAACCTAACCAGAAGAAATAAAATACAGATTTTCTTCGTAATATCCGTGAAAAGTTTGTGCTACATTTTCAGAAAATTTAATAAAGTAAGAGCTAAAAAGTTATACACATTAAGAAAAAGAAGGATTTGTTAAGCCTAAAAAATAATTTTAAACTGCCTATTTAAAATCAAAGAAAAATAGGAACGCCATTTACCTGGCGAGGAACACAACAAGCACATTTGGAGGTATGCTCATCTACATACAAAAATATTAATTTTAAATCTAAATTATATATTTTTTCAACTTATTTTCTTTCTTTGGAATATAAGCAACGATACAAATAAAAAAAATAATAATATATTTTATTATTTTGCTATATATTTAAAAGAAAGAAATATGCAAATTTTCTTCAAAATTTTACAGTTTATGAGTTTACTTGAAGTGGAAGAGAATAATTTAAAAATCAAAAGCACAACTTTTCAATAGGTAAACTTTATTATTTATGTTATCAGCTACACATTCCTTTTTTTCTTTTCAATTTTCATCCACTATTGCAAAAATCGGAGGTTTGCACGATTTTTATGCTCTGGAAACTCCACTATAGTTTTAACGACGATTAACATTATGAATCATTAGTGATATAACACAATACCACTATAATAAAAGATTCTACTAATGAGGTACTTACAATTTAACAAGAATCAAACTAGTGACCACATACCAGATAATAAAGACAAGGGTCTCAAAATAAATACGTTCTAAAATGTTTAGAAGACACTTTCAAATCAAATCAAACTTTATGGACTGGTATATGAAGAAGTCTTGTATTACAGATCGAGCCTCAAATCCTGGAGCTAAGGAACAAGATCATGGAGGTTGTGAAGCACTACGTGGACGGCGTGATCGACGTCGCCGCGCACTTCGGCGCTCTCGTCATCGACTTCGTGGAGAAACACAAGCCCGAGCTGCAAGAGCTCACCAACATCTTCACTGAGATCTTCAGAGGTAACTTCTACTATTTCTTTTCTGAGTTCATGTTTTTTCCTCTTTGTGTTCGTCAAGTGTTGTAGATGATCAATGTAGTCTTATGGGACTACAATGATTTTTGTTTTTGTATTTTCTATCTCAATGAGTTCTATATCCGTCATTCGGTTTAATTCCATGAATTTTCTTTTCTTGACTTATTAATTTCATTTACTTAAGTTTTAAGTTCTAGAAGAAGTGATAAGTCACTTATTAATAACGTCACATATTAAGACAAATATTACTACAAAGCACTAAGGTGCTTTATAGTAATATTTACAGCACACTTATTGTAGTAGAATATATCGTGGAAAATTAAAAAGCTAACACCATAATATATTGTACCATAGTCCTAAGCAAATACAAAATGATTTTGATTTGATTTGAAGGTTTACTAAATCATTCAATTATTCACAGACCTTACCAGGATCCTCGTCAACCAAATGAAGGAATGGAAGAAGAAGTCCGCAGAGTTCTTCGCCGCTGTCAGTGAAAACTTCAGCAAGATCCCGATCTTTGATGTCATCAAGGAGAAGGTCAGTATCGTAAAGTAGATGAAAATTCTCAATTCAAGTTTTTTTTTAAATTTGAATTAGGGCTATAGTATGATAATCTGTACTCTGTACTACAATAAATGCATGTATCTTATTTATTGAAGACATGCTAATATATTTATTACTATACGGGTATGACAAGCTTCGAAATAATCAAAATGTTAGGACCATTTTGCAAAATTTGGCATGAATAACGATAATTTGTTTTTAACAGTGGCAAGAACTGGCTGTACCGGAACAGATCATGGGTCTCCTGAGCGAAGGCAAACAGACCGTCCGCGAGATCCTGCCCACTGAGGAGAGCAAGGCCTTCCTTGACGCCCTCTTCAACTACGCACAGAAGGTACCTAAATTAAAATATTATCCACATAAACTTTGCCCCTATTAGAATTATTTATAAGTTAATTTGCCTGGTGGGATATTAATTAGTCTTGGTAGAATTTTTTACAGTTCTCTTTATTCGGATTGATTGGTATTTTTAGGTAGTTTTTATCATAAATAACTTAAACCTATACACAATGTTTTTAGTTTCATTGGATGCTATTATAAGAACCCAAACGGTAATAGCTGTTGTGAATTTTTTGAATTAATATGTAGTTTATTATAGAACTACCATATAACAGTTACTAACACCATCAATGACCTTGCAGAAGGTACACCAAGAGAAGGTGGACGAGATCGCGGAGCTGAAGAACCTGTACGAGAAGATGATCTCCGCTGTCAACTCCCTCGTCACCTTCGCGAGAGGCCAGCTCGGACAGTACGGCGTGCCCGCTTACCCCGCATTCAATATTGTAAGTGATTCTTTTTCGTCCAATGATTTAGGGCTTGGATCTTTTCTCCTCAAGAACTAGTTTGATTCGGGAATCAAACTGTCACATACAGAAGAATTACATTCAAAGGTAAGTGACCCGGGGGTAGAAACATCGAAAATCATCGTCTTTTAATTTAGTTAGGATAATGCAGCGTCATCCTATGCTGTTGATCCTACCTTCTACGCCTTATCTCTTTTTTGTTGTATTTAATTTTATGAAATTTATTAATTGTAACTTTCTTACCAACCTTATATCTTTCCAGGCATCATTCATCGGAGGCAGTCCCATCTCGCCCCCGTCTTTCGGCGGCTCCATGTCATTCAACATCATCACTCAGATCCTGCGCGGCGACATCCCCGACCCGCTATCTCTTATCAACGCCTACAGACCGAGAAGCCTGAACCCATTGGATGAAGTGCCATACAAACGTAAGTATTCTTTAGTGCACGTTTTATCTTGAACTCTTTCTTGTGTATTTTATTAACTATGTAAATTGTAAATACTTTATACTTATTATTTTGAATTTTGATTAGATGTTCTGCAGACTATAGATCTGTAGATTACCTTTCGTCATTTAGAAACTCAGCGTCATTATCATTAAGTTTCAGCATTATTATAATTGTACCTGTTTTCTATAATGTCTAATTACTATTCTCAGCTCATTTCTCTTTTTCTCTTTTACTATTTTCATCACCTGTTTTGTAACTTATTTGTGAATTTTTATTATCATCGTCATTAACATCATCATCATCATCATCTGCTTCAACTGTTTTTAATTCCATATCTACTCCACAGTCCGCTCCGTCGTCGTCAATGGCCAGCACATCTTCACCTTTGACGGCCGCCACCTGACCTTCCCCGGCACTTGCCGCTACGTCCTCGCCCACGACCACGTCGACCGCAACTTCACGCTCATGATCCAGCTCGCCAACGGCAGCCCTAAAGCCCTCATCCTGGAGGACAAGAGCGGTGCCACCATTGAGCTGAAGGAGAACGGACAGGTAAATGGAGCTATTGAATATTGGAATAGTGATTTGGATGTGAAAATTCTTTGGGTTGTCGGGGTACTATGATAGGAGATATCCACCATAATATATCAGATGATCATTGAGTAAATTAGATGGTGAATGAAATAGTGGATCATTGGGAACAGAACTAGAAGATTTTTGTGCAATTTTTTTATTAACTAATGATTCCTGTAGTAGGTGTAATAATGGAAAGATTTTACTCGATTTTAGCCTTAAAATCGATTTAAAAGTTACGAATGATTTCAGGTTGCACTGAACGGTGTTGCTCACGGCTACCCGGTGATCGAGAAGGACGTGTTCGCGTTCAGACAGACCAACGGCCGCATCGGCCTCGGCTCTACATACGGACTGATGGCCTTCTGTACCAGCAAACTTGAGGTATGTTGTTTATGTGTACATACCTACTGTACTGCATAAAGGAGAAACACGATTTAACAAAATAAAACACATAGATTCTTTATCAAAATTCAAGTTATGGAAACTGCCAAGTTCAAACGTAAATTCTCTTTACTACGTATAAAACATAATGCTCAAAGTAAAGTAAATATTTTGTTATTTATTAAGTTTAGTCAGCAACTACATGCTTTGCCTTGGTTACACAGACATTAATGTGGATGGTAACATCTAGGCAACAGCTCAATTTTCGAACCATCGACCTTCGTTAGATTCTCCACATTCTCTGTTCAAAACAGTCCGAGAGATGAATTGAAATTTCACGCACCACGATCCTAAACTATGCCGAAGTTCCGCGGCGGAATTTCCGCATGATTCTGCCTGCAATATATTTTAAATTACCGATGACACACCATGCCGAAATTCCGTCGCGTTATATTGTATGCGTTTGATATTGCTGTCGTGATCGTGCCGAATTTCCGCCGCGGAACTTCGGCATGGTGTGTTTTTAAACGTAAACTTGTATCTCACATTTTTGTAAATCCTATTGCAATGTTGCAGGCTTGGGAGACTAAATGAAAGATGACTTGTCTTCCTTAATGTTGTATATTAACTAACTTAATTATTAATTACAGCTACCTTATATAGGAGGGAGGTGTGACATACACTACACCTCCCCCGTTTTTAAAAAAAAAATTAAAATTAATAAATTTTTTTTAACAGCAAAAATCATTTTAATATAATAATTACAATACCAATAAAATAATAAACTAAAATTATTTACTAAACGCTTAATACCTAAACAACTTATTTAGTTATTTTTTTAATTCTTACTTCTTTATTACAATAAATACAAATCTGTATACTGTATAGTGTATAATATACGCTATGTAATCTGTTTAGTAAAGAATATATTATATTTAATTAAAATTACATGTATTTTTTTACTTCAGAAATCTAGGTGGTTGACGATGTTATTTTTAAATAAGTACACAAAACTATTAAACATGAAATATTTTCTCAGAATTTTAATAAAACTTTTTCACATGGTTACTTTGCCTTTAAGATTTTTTACGCCCTTTAAAATATAAACTCTATGTATCTCCTTTATTCAATGTCTTATAAACTTCTATAAACATACAATATTTTCTTTTATTATTGATAAATTCATTTTTTTTTTTCACCTTATTACTAGACTACTGTTTCATACTCATTATTACTCATTGATTAACTTATCAATATTTTACTAATCCCCTTGATTAGTGGACTGGCCAGTCACTTTTATACATTTTAATTTGTCTTAATTAATATTCAGGTACCTTAATTCATTAGCTCTTAACTCTTTTTGACATTTTTCATGCATGCATGCCTATTCATTTATTTATATTATTTTCTTAACATTACTGGTACATTTCATTTTTATAATATTTTTATTTATAGTCGACTCTTTTATTTATTTTAATGGTACATATTTATTTTTAATTTACTTCATGTACGCACTTTTATTTGGTACAATACATTTATATTTATACAACATTAAACGGAACCTTTTTTAAGACTAACCACCAAAAAAAAAATGTCTCCAACCATTTTACTTAAATGAAGGATTGTTCCCGCCGAGCATGCTCTAAGTACCATTTATTTTTGTACTATTTTGTACCATATTTAATACCAAGGTTCTTTTAAGGCTACTTGACCTCCAACTATTCTCACAGAGAAAACTCGTTTACAACGTGATCGAATGAAGGATGCCCTTGCGTATTTTTTTTTAATGCTCTCGGAATTTTTTTCTCTCAATATACGTAGCATTTTAGCTAGTATTTTGTACATAATGCTCTATGGCATTTTTAAACCTATTCTATACCTATGCCTATCAAAATACCCATTCCATAATTTTATACAATCAATATTTAAAATATCCTTAACCATTGGGTGATCAGGCCAACAGCTACTAGACATTTTAAACATTGATGCAACCCCATCAACCTATAAACAATCATTTTTCAGTCAAATGCCTTTTAAAACACTAAAACCCTTATTCCTAACTTCAAAATAACTATTTCTATACCTAAATAATAGCTTTCAGCTATTTTGCAAACCAAATTTCACATTCCTAATCCTTTCTCACAATAATATTACGTCATATCTCGTATGAACGTAAATATTTTTGAGTAAATCCGTGTAAGTCATATCCAGTCTCATTTCTTAGAAAATATAGCCAATCAGCTTACTAAAGTAGTTAAAAAGAATTTAATACATTTTCAAGAATTATTTCTCTTTGTCTCTATTTCATAACTTCACTGAAAAAGTATGTTTATTTTACATACCATAATTTACTTTTTTAACATATTGTTATCTTAAAGTAAGTACATTTTTTATTTTTGTTTCTCTTTCTCTACTATTTCACTTTTATTTTACCTTTAATTTTACATTAAGATTTACAAAGTAACCATGGAACCAATTCAAAATAATTTTAATAATAATTTATATGTAACTTCTAAAACCTTACTGAATTTAATTGTGTCCGAATACATAGCAACAATACATTCTATGATAATAAAATCCTTATTTCTATACGACCTATTTTATTATTATTGCACTAATTATTTATTGTGCCATTACTATTCCTTTTAAAATGCCTCTTTTATCTATTAACAAAAATATGTTTAAGTTATTATTGTTTCTATTTCCTTATTATTTTCTCTTTAATTACAAAACTATTCATTTTTAACTTCTAAGTTCTAATTAAATAATTAAATTGATATAGGTACATAGCAACATTGCTTTTTTTATTAAATCATCACCTAACTAACCTTTTTTTTTTTTTTTTTTTTTTTTTTTTTTTTTTTTGAGGGGGGGAAATACGTTACGTATCCCCCGCCGCGCACGGGGGTTTACGACGGGGGTATGTCGGACTCCCTCCGGCTCGGTGTGCCGGAGGTTTACCGACTAAAACCCCCCCATGCCCTCCTTCCAGCCGTGAGACACGGGACCTCTGTTAGCGAACACCGCGTCCTCATGGCGCTTGCCGCGTCCGGCACATCTCCGTTTCGGCGGCTGGTGTTCTGCCGCCATCTTTCTTCACCGAGAGCTCCCCGGGCATCTAAGGAGCTTTCTTCTCGGGGCCCTTTGTGCGGGCGGTGATCCCCCGATCAACCGCTCACGGGCCTATTGCTCCACCTCCATGGCGGGCTGGAGCTGACTAACCCCAGCACCACCGGCTCCAGGCTCATGCGGCTGAGCCTTGTCAGAGGGAGCTCCTCTCCTGCGGCGCTTCGTAGGCGGGGGCGGCTTCTTGGCTGATAAACAGCCACCGCTTCCCAGGACGTGCCCGCTTTCCCTGCCGAGTGCCTCGCAGAAGAAGCAGTTGGGTTGCTTCTCCTGGCACTCGGCGGCCTTGTGCCCCGGTTTCCCGCAGCGGAAACAATTCCGGCTGCGGTCCACCGGGCACTGGCATGTCGTCGCCAGGTGGCCGGTATCAAGGCATCGGTAACACCGCTTAGGCCTCGCGGCCAGCAGTGTCACCTTCGCCGAGACCCAGCCCACTCGCAGCCGCTTCATGCTGATGAGCTTTTTAGCGGCCGCGACGGGGACGCTCAGCCACACTGAGCCGTCGCCCCATCTTCCCACCTTTATTGGGCCCGTCCTGATGGAGTTGGACGGGCACCCTCCTTCTCGCGACACCGCCTCTACGACATCTGCAGTCGTCACCGAGTCGTCCAGCCCGGCGATGCGCATCTCCACGCATTTCGCAGGGCGGCCGACTTTCACCTCCTCAGGGTCGAGAACCTCTCTCAACTTCTCAGCGAGGGCGTCCGCCTTCGCTTGGGCGCCCTCACCAGGGATGGTGAGGACGCGCGCGCCGGTCTGAGCGAGACGAAAGCGGAGGTTGAGCTTTTGTATGTCCAGCTCTGCCAGTCCGCTCGTCTTCACCGCGTTCTTCGCCTTTAGAAGGACGTCATTGTATGTGACGCCCTTCTCGGCAGCTTTCGCCCCCAACGTGAGGGTGATGGCCGCGGTGGCGGAGGCGCGGAGCTTCGCCTTCTTCTTTCTTTTAGGGGCGGCTTTAGGTGAAGTAGCCGCCCCTTTCTTCTTACTCATGCCCTTTGGGCCCACCGTGGTCCATTGGGCCTCCGTACGGAGGGAGCTGGTGTTCGCTCCCCCTTGTGCCGCCTCCTGAGCGGCCATTGAGGGCCGCTTCTTCTTCTTACGGGCCTTTTTGGCCTTTGGCACCGTGGGTACAGCAGGGGCCTCTTGCGGGGCCGCTGCGGCAACTGGCTGCCGCTTCTTCTTCGGGGCCGGCTTCTCCTTGGCTTTTGGCCTTGAAGATCCCAGCATCTCGCCCGGTGGTGCCTCAACGCTCACAGCGGCGGCCAAAGTAACACTCCGGGCTCTGTCCGCCGCGAGCGGAGGTCGAAGTCTTGGCTCCGGTAAGAGCCGACTCTCTAATCCGACCAGCCGAGCATTCAGCATATTGCTGAAGGTCTCCACGTTAGAACGAGAGACCTCAGACAACAGCTGGCGCATGTCTTGCTCGGCTGGCTTCGACATCTGTCGACGTAGGCCCTCGACTTCTCTGCGCAAGGACTCCACTTCCTGTTGGAGCCGCGCATTTTGAGCTTCGAGGGCTCTTATTTCATCCGTCGCTCCACGATTCTTCATTTCGGCGACGGTCGCACGTATGTCGCCGACCGCCTCCTTGAGAAGACTCTGGAACGTCCCCTTCAAATTGCTGGACTTCGTTGCGACCATGGTGATCGTTGTCAACGAAGTCTCGACGCATTTAGCCAGAGCGTTGATGGTCTGCTCTGGCCTGTCTTCTTCCATGGCACCTGCGAGGAGCGAAAAGCGCGTCTCCCGCGCCGCCCTTGCCGCCGCGGCTACCTCCTCCTCCACCTGGAGTTGAAGGGCCTCCTCCTTCTCTCTATTCAGATCGGCCTGCGCCTTCGCCATGCCGACATATTGTCCGGTCGTTGGCGGGCGGCCGCGTCCTCTCTTGGGTTTGGGCACCGCCCCTTTACTGAGAGGCGGCGCCATGTCGTCATCAGAGCGCCTCTTCCGGCGCGTCCTAAGCGAATATGGCGGCAAGCCCTCGGAGTCCAGCGACATGCCAGACATCTCACTGGAGTCCGAGAGCCAGTCCTCGCTGTCACGTCCGTGTTGGGAGACTCTACCTCGAGGGGAGTCTCTACCAATGTCGTCTTTTCCGGTGCTTGGAGGCGGCATTATCACGTCGCGTGTCGATAAGACACGCGGAAGATCCTTGTCGCCTCTCAACTTTTTCTTCTGCATTAACTTCAGCATCCGCTCGCGCCCGTTGGTCTGCAGCTGACTGAAGTCAACGTCTTCGTCCGTTAAAAGCTCCGCCGCCGGCGCGGTAATGGGCGCCGGCTTCGGGCTGTCTTTCTTTCCCCCGCCATCACCACTCAAAGCGGCTAAAATGGCCTTCTGCCTCGCCGCCTTAGCGGCCGCCTCGTCCTTCTTCGTAACGGTTGGTCCCTCCGTATACACGGACCTCGCACCCCCTTGCGGAAGTGCACGGGATTCTCCGGCCCCAGAGGAGCCGGGACCCGCCCGGAGATTATTTTCACTGTTACGACTCTCCATCATGCTAAGACTCCGACACCCCGGGTCGCGGGCCCGTTCGTCACACTGCGGGCGCAGCCAAACACACACACAATCACTCGCCCATACCGGCGTTCAGCCACCCCTCCCGTGTCACCGTGAAAAAGCTCACGATGGCACGGGGGAGGTGCCCAGGGACACGACGTGGACGGGCCGGTATCGCCCCCATCACCTAACTAACCTGACACTTATTAATTTTTATTTACGTTATTTAAATGCACCTATTATTATAGTTATTTAAAATACACCTCCTATCCTTTACATTTTAAAATATTATTATTATTGTTTAAATTCAGTATACCTAAATATATCAAAATTTGATAAGTACTTTTATATGCTTAATATTGCGCGTATTTTTTACAGATATTATTTAAATTTTTTTAAAAGTCATAAAATGGCAACTAAAAATAACTATTTAAAATAAATTTCAAAAGTAATTCATACTTCCTAATTAATTTTGAAAAATCAAACTATTTAAAATGAGTGTATAATTTATTTTATAAAGTTTCAAAAATAAAATTTTAACTACCTACCTAATTGTAAATTTAGCAACTGCGTAACGTAGTATTTAATTTTTAGAGCGACCAAAAAAAAAATTTTAGCAAATTAAATGTTGTATCTTCAGTTAGTAGTAGCAAAAAGTTAATTTTATTCTATTACTAATTTTATATCTTATTTAAAAACATACTTGTTAAACAATAATTAGTTCTAAGAAGTAGTTCTTTGTTAAGTGAAGGTAATGTAGTTATCATGCTGTATATATAATAACATACAGCATGATAACTACTTATCAAATCCACATTCTTAATTAAAAATAATTACTGCCGAATACTTTTTCAATTAATATTATTTTCTTTCAATTTAATTTTTCTTTTGACATTATTAAATTAACCCATCGATCGTGGCAAAACGAGACACAATAGCTTTTTCATTGTTATCGCGGCCGGATGTGGCCGCTTGGGGCTTCATGAATTAATTACAGTTTATCTTTCAATACGACAAAATTTTGCAAGTTTCTATGTTGCAGAATAATACCATTATTTATTTGTCTTTACTCTCAAAACATTAAATAAATGACTTAAAAATATTCAAAAATACTTAATTATTGCCAAAACGTAATTCTCCAAAAGTCTTTTCCAAAAATAATTCAGGATAATTTGATATCTAATATGACCATTAAAACAAAATTAACATGCACACAAAAAAAATAATATACACTTACTAGTAAATGTCTTAATTATCAACTGCAACTATTTTGAAGATTCCAATTAGTCAGATATTGTAAAACAGAATATAATATGAAAATATTACCAATATTAAAAAAACTTATTTATTTCTCATAGCAATCTGACTTTCCATTAATTAATTAACTGTTAATTTATAACTTTACTTATTTTTTACCGAAATCTTTATTTCTAGAAATTAAATTTCTTGTATTCAAAATATTTAAAATGAAAATATTATTTACTCAATTAAAAATACATTTTATACCTTTTACGTTATATGATTATAAATTTTTCTTATATATTTTGTTAAATTGCTTAAAATCATATTTTATTTTTCTAAACGGAACTTTCTATGTAATTTTCATATCAAAATAAAATTAAAATTTAGACATAAATTGTAACATAATTACTTACTAATTTTATATACATACCGATGCAGTTACAAATAAGACATATTATAATTTATTTTTATATTTAAATTTAGACAAAACAACTTCAATCGCATTTTTCTATCCTCTTCTCTCTGCTCACCCGGCTGCATCCACTTCCGACACGATCACCTCCCGGCCGCCTGCTCGTATTCCTTCCATCCGACTCCAACATCTCCCGACTGCCTGCATATTCCACTCATCTGACACCATCAACTCCCGGCTGCCAGCTTTGCATCTCCACACCAAAATTTTAATTTTTCCCTTTTTTTTTGTTTTGTTTTAATAGATATTATTCTTGCAACTCTTTTTGTTTAGGTAAAGTTCTGATTTAAACATTTTAATTTTTTTTTTCACTGTGTTATATTATTTTTATTTTCACTTTTAGCAGATTTGTATTTATTTTAGCCTCTATACTATTTAGTAATATTTTTAATCCTACATTATTTCTTATTTAACTAACTAACGGCCGTTAATTTTTATCAGTTCATATGTTCACATTTCACACATATCTTTGAGTCAATGTTAAAAATTAAAATTCACTTTTCACTTAACAACTGTCTTATCGTAAAATATAACTGTAGTCCATTTATTTAAATTAACTTCATTATCCCCTGTACCGTCTGCGCAGCGCTGCCGCAAGGCAGCACTGGCAGGGTCGCCATGCAATGTTGCAGGCTTGGGAGACTAAATGAAAGATGACTTGTCTTCCTTAATGTTGTATATTAATTAACTTAATTATTAATTACAGCTACCTTATATAGGAGGGAGGTGTGACATACACTACACTATAATAAACGATTTTATAGGTGTGCTACATCGAGATCTCCGGCTTCTACCTCGGCAAGCTGCGCGGTCTTCTCGGAGACGGGAACAACGAACCCTACGACGACTTCAGAATGCCCAACGGAAAGGTAAATATTATTATTAGACACGATTTTAAAATTGACACTAAAAAAAGCCAGGCATTTCAGCATTAACCCATCAAGCCCCATATGAGCACCGGTGATGACAACAATAGAACACAATAGCATTTCCAAGAATCTCCGATCGAAGTATTAAAACAGTAAAAAACTTGTTTAACTTTGGTTAGGATAATGCAAGCTGATCACCTGATTCTTAGACAATAAAGATTCATCTTTATTGTCTGAGAATCAGGTGATCAGCGGATGGGCACTCCTACGCATAGGCCTAATGTACCATCTGTCCTACTGGGCTACCAGACTAAAGGACATAAACTGCTCAACTCTTATACTTGGCACTTTAACTACATGCTTTTTAGTTACATGTGACTTTTACTCATTCACCTAAACTGGTCTAGAATACATTGTTCTTCGCATTAACCAACTTACACCATGTTCCCTAGATCACCCAATCGGAGGCGGAGTTCGGTCACTCGTACCGCCTGACCGGCAGCTGCGCGCAGCCCAAGACACCGGAGCACTCACACGCCCAGCACCACGAGGCGATGCCCGCCGCCTGCGAGACCGTCTTCGGAGGCCTGTCCCCGCTCAGACCCCTGTCGCTGTTCCTGGACATCCATCCGTTCAGGTAACTGAAAACTACTTAGAACCTGCCACTCCATAATATTATGTGCGCATGCGCATGTGTCATGCATGAAAAGTATGATATCGTTTATTTTTAACCCCTGATGAAACAATTATACGTGTCTATCTGTATGTTTAAGTATATGTCCGTGGCAAAGTAGTATTCAAACGGGAGGACCGATTTTAGTCTTTTTGTGACAGTTGACACGATCGAGAGTGTTCTTAACAATAGTTTAGTCCAACATGAGAAATCCATCGCGAACTTCTTATCGATAGGCAAAATGATTGCATTTTGCCAGTCCTACTCACTTTGCTATTCCCCGAACCGGTACTTTGTACTGTGTAGGATAAATCATTTATATTACTTATTCCGCAGACAAGCATGCATCCACGCGTGCACCGGTTCAGACAACGACCTGTACCAAGCCTGCGACCTGGCTCGTGGTTACGCCGCACTCGCGCTGACCGGCCTGCTGCCCGCCGTACTACCTGCTGCCTGTGTCCGTTGCACTGATGCTGACAAGCCGCATGAAGTTGGAGACATATACGAAGTGAAGCTGCCCGCTAAGCAGGCCGATATCGTGGTGTCAGTTGAGGTTACCAAGGTAAATAGGCACTTAGATATTTATCAACAAGCTTGTAAAACACCCTTAAAGCAACCTTTAATGAAATAATGAAAAGTAAAAAGACACATTTAAGATGTTCCATGGACGAAATCCAACAGAGCATCCAACATAATAAGTAATGCTCATATCTTGAAAGCTGGCTTAACAAAGCTTTCGCCAATTCTATGCCGCGTTCGTTCTTGTTTATTGAATTTTGTATAGAATCTAAAAGCTGGCCATACAAGGCTTTTGCCAATTCTATGATATGTCCTCAGTATTATCGTAAAATAAAGAAACTATTTTTCATTTTGACAACTTGTGTAATGTAGCTTAATGGTTAATAGACATTATCGCATATTCGTTGTATCCACACCCCTGAAATACCTCTATTTCTATGTATTCATCTCTTGTCTCATATTCCAGTCGAACGAGGACAACTACAAGCACATCGTGGTCCCGCTAGTGGCGCAGGTGATCGACCAGCTGAAGGCGAAGCGCATCACCGACGTGAAGGTCTACCTCGTCGGTGTCACCTCCAAGTACCCCTACCCCATCATATACGATACTGACCGTGAGTATTCTTAGGCTAAAGTATATAAAATTATAGAGTAAGGAAGGCATATTAGTTGGGGAGGGGAAGAGAGGATTTCGGGAGTAGCTCGAGCGTGTCAGATTAAGCTTGCATAGGCTTCCGACATGTGTCTAGTTATCATGGTATAGAAATCAGATTTCTCACGTGGTGGGTAATTGTTTTTTTTTTAATATTGAAATGTTGTCAGATCTGTCAGATTAACATAGGGGTATGTAGTATAGTAGTATACCCCAAAGAAGCTTCCATATGAAGCACTAGATAGGTTTACATATGTGCTTAGAACACTATATCAAAATGTCAACAATAAATCAGCTTTAATAGCCTATCATGGATGCGTTGAATCTATACTAAGATACGGCATAATAATGTGGGGCAATTCGGTAACTGCCAACCAAATATTTATCAAACAAAAAGCTTGTATACGAGCAATGAGTGGTGCTTGGAGATTAGACAGCTGCAAGCCACTTTTTCAGAAGTATGGTATCCTACCACTACCATGCCTTTATATGTTTGAAATGTTAAAATTTGTAAAGAAACATAACCATCTATTTGAGAACAATTTATCGAGCCAAAGACAAATAAGGAAGCATAAACTACTGGTCCCTACTCAGAAAAATAATATATTCTCTAATAGTGCATACTGTATGGCAATAAAATTATATAATAAGTTACCTGAGGAATTTAAATATAAAAGTTGTACACTATTTAATAAAATGACATTTAAATTACTCGTTAAAAAATGCTATTACACAATCAATGAATACTTTAATGATAAAGAAATGAATTATACTACCTAATGAAATTATTGTAAAGTTATTAAATTGGTATTTTTGTAATGACTTATTAATAAATTAATTAAATAAATACATAAATGAAATTGATGTAATGATGACTATTATGATTACTATTATTATTAATAACTATTGACATTGACTTTGAATCCATATGATGTAAATGCTAATTAATTATTATTATTGACATATTTATTACTATTAGAATATAATAATAATAATCATACGGAAATAAAATAAGATGATGTAATTCATGACATTATTATTATTCATTGACTAAAATTATTAAAAATTGTATATATGCTAGAAAAAAGATTAAATTGACATAATATTCTATTAAGTTTTTATAATAATTGTTTATTAAAATAGGATAATTGGAAGTATAATAATAGAAAAAGTATAGGAATAAGATAAAAGGATAAATAATTATAGTAGTATTAGTTTAAGTAGATAAATCATAATTTAAAAGACTGTATAAAATTTGCACGCCACCCGAAGGCAAAATAAGAGAGGTTGATCATATAACTTTAACATCATATTGTACCTTATTTAAGCAAATAAATGATTTCTATTCTACTCTATACTGACGATTCAAAGGCTAGGTAAGCCTGTAGGGACATTTTAAAATATAAAAAAATAAAGCTTCATATTTTCTTAACTAAGCTTCGCAGATATTTTATTTTGCTCTAAACTAAATGATTTAGTCTTTGTTGTCTAAAATATATTTATAATTTACTTAAATAAGCAATTTTCTGAATATATTTTCTTTTTCAAAACTTTAAAATGGCTGCAGTTTCTGAACCCACCGCTAAAATAAAAAAAAGCTCTTATTATTTTTTTATCAGCTTTACCTAATGTACAAAACCTACTAGGTCTCCATGACGCTCGAGTGACAATACAAATAGCACCCTCTCCTCTACTATATCTATGCTGTTGATTTAACAACGACGCGTCGCCGCGAATTGAAATCAGACAACAGTCTGACAAATATAATAATTGTTTATTATATCTCAATTTAATCTCTTCTCCTGTTGTCTGTCCATTGACCATATTTTATTACAGTAGCTGACATGATTGAGTGTCCTCAGAGTGGCTTTCTAATTTCTTAATTTATGCTTAACATCCAAAATACTTTGCCGTTCTACTATTATACTTTATACAAACATGCTGTAGCTGTTCCTCATCTGTATTATGTTTCCAGTGAAACTGACGAAGCCGAAGGTGGTATTCGACGACGAGTCTCGCTACAACGACATCACGCCCATACACACGCCCGACAAGCTCATCAACCAGGCACAGCTGATTGTCTCCAACCTACACAACCTGCTCAGCAGGACGCTCGGTAAGTAGAAGTTGGTATTTTCCACATCAAAGACATAAAATCTAAATCGAATCGCAGCACCGCTCCGAGAAGGTCAGGGACTGTGACCGTTAGCGCCGACACCGAAATGTCAGCGCAGACCGCTACTCGTTAATAATTATAAACGCTTCAATTTATATATAAACGCTTTAATTTGATTGATTGATTGATTGATATCCTAGGATTTTATACATGGGCTATCAGTGCCGAAGGCGTGTACGATGGGCGTAAGACTAAAGTCAGCCTAAAACATTCAAAGACATTACCGATGCATTAGCTTGTGTGCAATATCTTAATAGGTGAACTTTTACATTTGTGAAATTACAGTCTTAAGACAGACTTTTATCGTATTCTTCTCTTCATTGTGTTAAAACCAACACGCAATTGTTAGTCAACTATTTGACTACTTTTAAGGGTAAATTCAGACTGCAACGCGACGCGTAAATGCATTTCGTAATTTGTATGGCTTCGACAGATTTGCAAGACGTCTCACGCTCACGAAATCTGTCAATTCAGTACTTGAGAAATGCATCTACGCGTCGCGTTGCGGTCTGAATCGACCCTAATGGTTATTCACTATTTTATTACTTTTAATTTCATCAACAAATAACAATATAACCAATGATATTCTACTTATATACAGATCTGTTACGTTCATACTATTTTCCGGCTTAAATCTCTTCCGAACAACATTGACAAATTTGACAGATAAGTGAAACAAAAGATACGAAATGCCATTTACATAAAAGAGACAGACTAAATAAAAGACGACCCAATTGGGTCGTATTTGAAGCTTCACAACGCGCGCGGTAGTAACATATCTTCTTTAAGTTTTATATATAAAATATCATTGAATATAACCAACTACCAAGTAATCCCTCCCACAGGCACGTACAACGTGATGTCGACGTACGAGTCCCTGTCCGACCTGCCGCTCCGGCCGGCCGCCGTCAAACACTTCATCTCCGCCGTCGGCGACGACTGCGAGGCCACCGACATTCCTGTGAGTATACACGACATCTGAGTTTATTTACAATATGCGATACGATATATCGGATCGATATTCTTCATAAATGCGACTTTACTCGAAAAGTTTAAATCATTGAAGATTCAACTTTAATTAAAAAAAGATTTTAACTTAAACTCCATGATAATATATTTTTTCTCGAACTCTTCTTTAAATTAAAGTTTAATGATCAGTAAATATTTAATACGTTTTTATTACAATTTGTTTTTGAAATTAGAAAAGAAGTAGGTACATGTTTGATTCTCAAATTCGTCATGTCTCGTACGGGTATGGCGTGATATTATCAAAATTACTAAAACACTTTTAAATAAAACTTTTTTTAAATTTTTATTTCATATAATGACAGTAAAACTGTATTAAAAGTTATTAATTTTTTTATAGTAAACAAAAATGGGCTAGGACGTTTGTGCGCGTTGAAGTCTTTTGCTTGAAACAAACTTTGGACTCCATTTTTGTCTCATTTAGTAGCATTATTTCTACTTATAAATCATAATAATTTCCAGCTGAAGACCCTCCAGCTGCTGCCGTACAGGGTGTGGGCGGAGAACAACGGCGTGTCCGGCTCTATGGTCATCGACACGCCGCGACTCAGCACCAAGGACGGCAAACCCGCACACAACGTGCTCGGTGAGTTGAGATGTTGATTGATTGGTTGGTGGATCGAGATGTTGAGAGATTGATTGATTGGTTGGTTGAGAGGTTTAAAGATTGATTGATTGAAAAGGTTGAGAAAATGCTATAATCACAAACCATCAGGCAATAGGTGATTGCTGTCGTTTAACTTGGCATTTTTAAAGAAGAGACATTTTATCACACGGAAAGCACTGTTACCGTAGTACTGCAAAAGGCAATTTTACTAGCCAACATAGTGATGTAGGAAAATTAGTACCCGAGCCATATTCTACTGAATCTTCTTTAAAGTTGAGGGACGTAGCCAGGAACTTCTAAATGTTGTGTCCTTACAATTTTGTTGCAGTCTCAGGTTTGGCCTTTAGTAAAATTACAATCATACACACGTTCAAGTCTCTCTCTCTCTCTCTTAACTACAACTCTAACAAACTAACAATTCGTAAAAGTACAAAAATATTAAGTTTTGTGCCTTACCTCAAAGTCTAACTATAGCGACTATAGCGACTATAACGACGATTAATTTTGCAGGTTTCTCCAAGAAGTCAGTGCTGTACGCCGACAAGAAGGCTGAGGGCGAGGAGGCGCGCGAGCAGCTCGCCGTGCCCGGGTACAACGAGTGCATGGCGTTCGAGGAAGTTGTAAGTATTCGTTACACTACTGTAACCACTTCTCCATCATATATAGTAGTGTGGGATAAGCGTAGTGGCCGCAAAGGAAGATCTTCCGACCGAGCGAGGTGGTATGCTCGGTCAGGCCGAAGTCCACGTGATACATTTCAGCTGTCGCGCTATATATATATATATATATATATATATATATATATATATATATATATATATATATATATATATATATATATATATATATATATATATATATATATATATATATATATATATATATATATATATATATATATATATATATATATATATATATATATATATATATATATATATATATATATATATTTATATATATATACATACCGACGCGCTCAGAAAACTGCAAATACATAGCAACTTTTAAACAGGTATTTAAGTTTAGGTTAAATTTAACCTGTAATTTATTTATGGGCACGATTTTGCACAATACCAATGTCAAAATATGCATAATAATTATCTAGATTGTGTGGAAGGGTCAGGTCATCTGTGACCTGCCTAACTTTTCAAAAACTACATTAATCCGTCGATCGGGGATTCTTGGAAATGCTATTGTATTCTATTGTTGTCGCGATCACCGATGCTCAAACGGGGCTTGATGGGTAAAATATTAACACTGTCTTACATTTAAATAATTTATGAAGAAATAACATGATAACTATCCCATAAACTTTACTCAGAGAAGCGGCCCTTCCTTTACTAAGCGTATTCATTTCAGCATCATTTACAATTCTCATAAAGTTGTTTTACTTTAGGTCTTGAGCGCTAAACAGTTTTTTAACAACACATATTTACTACTCTTCAGTATTTCATGTGTCCTCTCTAACTGTCACATCTCTCTCCAGACGGGCGGCGTCATATTCTCCGCCAGCAACATGAAGCAGGCGTCCAACCACAAGCAGTGGCTGACCAGCATGGCCACGTCCATCACCACGCGGCTGCTGCACGAGGCGCTCGTCCAGGAGTGCACCTGCACCTACGTCGACCCCTTCCGCGTCCGCTCCGTGTGCGTCACCAAGGATAGGAAGGAGGTGGTGAGTTGGCTTTAGTAATATCCTTAATTCAGAATTTATAGTAGTATGTTTTTGCCGAAATCGATGAGGGTGTTTGGTCTTGCCCCCAGCAGGCTTAATATGGTCCCTATAGAAACGGTTTCTTTCTACGGAAGAATAGACAAAGTGACAGACAGACAAAGGAAATCTGCCATTTTGTCACTAAAATCTGTCAGTATGTCCATTCTTTCCCGTTTCTAATGTTACAGCTACATAGCGGCACCTGCAGGCCTGCCGCTATGTAGCCGGTCTATCGTGTCAAATAGGCATATTATCGTGACAGCTATATCGTGATATATGATAGCAGTTTGACACGATAGACCCTAAGGCTACGTAGCGGCACCTGGTGGCAAATAGAACACCGAACACCCTCATTGAACAGTTCCACGCTTAAGGCTAGAAGCTTCAAATTTCATTCTCGTATAGTGTAGGCAATAGGCATCCACTAAGTAACGTTTTCAAAATCATACATCTATCGGAGACCCACAACAGGCGAGGCCGGGGCAAAAAGACCTCCGTGGTTCACCGGTTTAGAGTGTGGCTCTTGACTCTGGGTGTTGTGGGTTCGATTCCCGTGTATTAGGGATATATATAATAAACAATTATTTTAGGACAATGAAGGCTGATGACGCCCTGGCTGACTAGATAGATGCTTTAGATCCGATTCGTAAAAAGTCTTCTCTTATTTGACTTGTTGGTTATGAACAGGTTTCAATGACAATCGTCTCCTTTTATTAATGCTAAATTCAAACTAAAAATCTATCGATTTATTTATGAACGAGTATTAAAGATCCTTTTTTTTGTTTTCAGGCTCGCAGAAGAAAGTAAATTAAAGAAAACCAAAGACTTAGTACAAAGACTTCGGTACACGACGGCTTAATTTAATTAATTTAACATTCACTAAGATTTGTACTAAGATAGTATATTAGGCAGTACACATACGAGAGGTAGCGGTAGAATTGTATATAGGGTGTGGTAGAATCAATGATCGTTATCGATAAAGACGTTTAAGTAGAAAAATAGTTGCCATACTCGAAAAAAAAAACATTGTTTGTATGAGCGGTTTTTTTTCGAGTAAGACATGTACTTATTTTTCTACCTAAATATCTTTATGTAAGCAGTAGGTTATAAAAAAGGTTAATTTTACCACACCCTATATAGTTGGGTAAGAAGACCCACTGGTCTCTCTTGCCCCAACTAACAATGACACTAGTCTTTTCTTCATAATACTGCTACCTTTTCGTATTACAGACACCTGGTGTACCAGTTTGAACGTTATTATGAGAACTATAAGGTTGAAATTGGTATATCGTTTGTCAACTAAGCAAAATCTCACTTGTACCAGGTTGCGTTCTATTTAATTTAGTTGTATATTCGCCAACAACTTTCATAAGGTGTTAATCTGTGTATTAAATAAATATAATGTTATTTATTTTTTGTTTTCTTTAACCTTTTAACTATAGGAGGGCTTCCTCTCTTCGTTGGGCCATAGTTGCCATTATGATTACAAAGTCTATGGCGTTTACCTATTGCGATTGCCTATAGGCAATCAATTGTGTTTTTTGTCAT
Organism: Polyommatus iphigenia; assembly: GCA_963422495.1. Classification (NCBI taxonomy): domain Eukaryota; kingdom Metazoa; phylum Arthropoda; class Insecta; order Lepidoptera; family Lycaenidae; genus Polyommatus; species Polyommatus iphigenia. The sequence continues at coordinate 13,559,339 of OY730177.1, forward strand.
ACAAAAGCTCCCCTTAATTATTAACGCGTACATTTTAAAGATATTATTTCAAGTTACCGAATGGCATTACTCGTTAAGATTTAAATTTTTTTGGACGTTCATCATTATTGCAGTGGACCCTTCATGTACTTTACTAATCACCTGCACTCGCACTAATCAAAGTGAATACGGGTAGCATCGAGTAACATCGGCAGTAGCTGATAGAAAATAATTTTTCCGAGTCAGGCTTCGAGGTGGTCTAAACTTTAAACCAATTACTTTTTAAATTTAATACATAAAAATATTTTAAATTCAAAATCTTAAAGCAAAACCAGATGTTCGTTTACTATATTTATTACAAAAATATAAAATTCATTAAATATTTTTGGTAAAATATCACAACCTAACACATGATTGTTCCCTTAAATTAATATAACGGCCAAATGATGAGAAAAAAATTCCAAATTATTTCATATTCTCTTAGTAACACGCGTACGCGTACTTGTATAATGGAGATCAGTGCTTAGCAAGCAAACTACCAAATCATTGATAGTCATATTATTGGCACCAGATTTTTGTTACAAAATTCTATACTGTACTCGGCGAAACATGGCGGTAGCGGTCATTGACTCCCTGTCAAAAACTTGTCATTTTCTATACAAAGCCTCGACAACATCTGACTGTTGACATGGAGACATCTGTTTATGACATGGAGTCAATGACCGCTACCGCCATGTTTCGCCGAGTACAGTATTAAGAAACCCCAATAATACACAAAATCTTCTGTAATACTAAATACTAACTTTTAAAATGCCAATAATTGGGTGTTCTAAGAATTATTCTCTCTAGCTTTTCACCACTATGCCGTTAGTAGTGATGCTGATACTGAACGAGCGGCGCGATCGGCTGATCAGTATTTAGTAGTAGTTGCGGCGCCGCACCCACTTGATGCGTCGTCCGCGTTGTGAGTTGATCTTGACTGAGGCACTCGCCGCCGCCGCTACTACTTCCTGAATCTGTTAAATATATTACAATACAGTAATAAATTAAATTGTTTAATAATGGTATTTTAATTAAAAAGATAAAACCGGCTTCAAAATTAAGAATTAAAATTCTCTATCTCAAAAACTACTAAACCGATTTTGATGAAACTTGCAGTATTCCCTAAGTTGAACAATAACTAGTACAACAAAAAAGAATGACTTAAATCGGACTTGTTATTCCGGAGATATGCGAACACAAATATACATACATACACCTTTGGGCACATTTGTTCAGACGCCCATATACTAACATATACGAAAACTGGTCAGTTCTGGAAATATTAAATACATACACGTCGAATTAACAACCTCCTTTTTTAAAGTCGGTTAAAATAGCAATTGAAATAGATAAATGTTTTAAAAGTTAGACTTACACTCTTCATGAGATTCTGCGCGTTACACACCAGCATGTTCATCGCCTCCTGGTCCTCGAAGCTACCTGCTCGCCAAACAGAACATTTTAAGTAAGTATTTATTCAAAAGTTTTACAAATTTGTGACTTAACCTAATAATCGCCAAACTGAATGACAGTTTGTTGGCGATATAAAATTTAAAATTATATTAGAATGAAACAAAACTTAAAAACTAACTTACAAAATAGGTACATAATTTTACTTAACTTACAAAATACATAATTTTAACAAAACATCTAAAGGTTACTTAACAAGATCTAGAAAAAACCTCTTTAATTTCTTTTTTAATTTTGGTATACTTAAGTCTTTATTCTCTCTAACAAAATCAATTTTATTATATATACTTGGAGTCACGTATTTCCTTGTTCTTTTGCCATAATAGTTTTTTATTGCCGGTATTATATATTTTCCCTCTGTAGTGTACCTAGTGTTATGTTGATGATGATCTATTAGTTTCTTATATGTATCTTTGTTGTATTGTCATTTAAGGCTTTGTCCACATTTGTATCAAGTAGTTGTATCCGTATCAGGCGTTTCGTATCGAGTATGCGTATCCGTGGCGTATCCTAAGTGTGGACGCCTATTTTGACAATAGCGTATCTTTTAACGCGTGAGCCACAGTTCGGCCAAAAACTACGTCCACACTTATAGATGCTGTATCTTGATCGCGTATCGTCTCGCCGATCTTCGTATCGATCTAGTGATTCATTCAGTCATGAACTCCCAGAATACAGACATCAAAATGCGTCCACACTAGATCATTCTGCCGATCATGATACGCGTATCCGATACGACACATATCAGATACGCGGTTTATAGCGATCGGGGTGTATCATGATTCATGATACAAAGTGTACCATGATTACGATCATTTTGCGTCCACACTGGCGAACATGATACGCTTTGATGCTACGCGACGGAGATCCGATACACGAAAATGATCAAATGTGGACAAACCCTTAGAACCTTTCGTAAAGTTAGATTTATACGCGTCCGCCCGAAAGAGCGGTCCGGCCGCTACACCGCGAGATCACAAGCACTATAGTATGCGAGGATTTATACTCGTATAAGTAGCGGCGAAGTCGTACTGTAATTTACATAATATTATAATGTTTGTGATAAGATTTGCTAGTGATCTCGCGGTGTTCATTTTATAATTCGAGGCTAAAAGTAAAATATCAAAATAAATTTGAAAGAAATTAAAGTGGATAACGATTTAAGATGAGGATACTATCAAAGAAACCAAAATCACCATATGTTTTCATATAAAATTTGAGGAGTTCCCTCGATTACTCATGGATCCCATCATCAGGTCACCACTTTTATGAACATGGAGTAATCGTTGAACATACATAAAAAATAAATACATACAGCCGAACGTATTACCTACCTATATATATATATATATATATATATATCTTACCTCCTCCTTTTTGGAAGTCGGTCAAAAATGATTCATACCCCAAGCAATTATGGCCGATCTACATCATTTGTTCGCGTTATGTCAAATATGCCCGACAGATCACGGCTAACATTAGCTTGGCATAGCCCGAACAAATACGCGGGTCCAGTTCTGTCCATAAATCAATTTCTTTGACGCGTGCAATATCGTACCTTGATGACCTAGCGAGGATCCCTTGACGGTGGTGAGAATCTTCAACTGCCCGCCGATCGTGGGGATCTTGTCGCACACTTGCAGCAGATTCTGTTAACAATTCATTAATTATGTCCAACAAATTCACGATGGTGATACTATATTTTCTATAGAAGCAGAAGTAAAAGCTTGTAAGGCTATGTCCACATTTCTATCATGATCGCGTAGCATCGAAGCGTATCATGATCGCTAGTATGGACGCAAAATGATCGCGATCATCGCGTACATTTCCAGCGATCATAATACGCTTCGATGCTACGCGACGGAGATCTGATACGCGATCATGATACAGATGTGGATAAAGCCTAAGTTACCAAACATTGAAATTATCAGTTTAAGAGTCCTGACTCCTGGCTATGGCATATTATTATGATCATAACACTATCATAAAACACAGACAACAAAAGACTGGAATTTTGTAAGATAAAAAGCTTTTTATCTAATACTGAAAAGCAACAGCAAAAGCTTTACAAGAGGTTGATAATGAATCCGTTTTTTGTGTCAAAATGCGTCAAAACAAATGAAACAGAATCACGAATCTAGATTGCGAATGGAATGCTGCTGATTATGATTATAACTGTCTTAGGCCCGTATTTTTGATATTTCAATTCAAGACGCGGTTCGGCTCTGTGATTGGTCCAAATTTTGACAGCTAACCAATCACAGAGCCTGAACCGTGTCTTGAGACCGAGATACATCTTGAGTACTGACCAAAAATATGGGCCTTAGAGTACAGAGGGCTTAGTCAACACATTTTCTTCATCAATTCCTTAGGATCGCCAAATAAAATGTATGAAATTGTGTATTATGTGTTGGCTACGCCCTCACGAAAACTCACGGTCCGTATCCTCATATCGGTGCACTCGAGCGCGAGTTTCCGGGCGAGCGCGGCGACCTCCTCAGCGCCGCTCACGATCTCCTTCGACGTCGACAGCAGAGAGCGCGTGTCGTCTGTGAAAAGGTGTTAGGCCTCGTTAGGCAGCTTCGTTGAAAAAGCAGCCTTAATGCTGCATTAAAACTGTACAATTGACTGAATGTAACATAAATGACGTAAGGGACCAAAATCCGATATGTTGCACACAACAGAATATCGACAGAAACGTTGTCAAACGTCTAACAAAACTTTTTGTTTACTGTCTATGCTGGTGCTGCCTCTACCGTGAAAACATGGCAGTAATCACAGCCCTAGTATATTCTACAACATGTGTTTTGGAATATACTAGGGCTAGGGCAAAGTGTACAACATTATGTTGTACACTTTACGGAAAAACTGTCAAGCATATTGATTTGTGCTTTAACATAGTAATTTTTATTTATATATAGATGTGTTATCATCAGACAGTCAAGGTGTGACGACGCGAGTCCTCACAAAACTCGGCTTTTAGCTAGTATATACTACGAGTATTATCTACTCACCAGTCTCCATGCTGCGCGACAGTTTGGCCATGAGCACGGCCATGCGTTTGGCGAGGCCCACGATGTCGTTGTCTCGCGCCGACCACTCACGCACCGCGGCATGCAGGTCCAACGCCGCCGCCTGATACACCATTATCATCTTTATTATCAGTATAATTATTGTCTTTATTATCATTACTTTAATTATTGTTATTGTCATTATCATCATTATGACCATCGTTATAAGGGTTATCATCATAATCATTATTATCAACATCATTTTGTGTTAAGTATTCCTAGTTAATGGAATCAGGCGTTACTTTGCGGAAATCCATAGCTTAAAATTTAGTTTGTTATTATTTTTAGCAATATTCCGCGAAATAAACTTCCACCTTTAAGTAAATGAGTGAGTGTACGCATAGGCATGCGTACAGCACCTCCCTCCTCCCACACTGCCTATGCGTACACTCGCATGCAAGAACTTGCAAACACCACCACCACACAAGCAATAATGTTGGCAAATCCGTGCAAGGCCCCTCACCACCATGCAGGTTGAAAACCTCGACGCGCGTTTCGCTCCAACACCGGAGCATCCTCAGGATGTGGACTCTACGAACAACGTCCGTCAAGTGCCGCCACCGGCCAAAACACCGCCTTTTATACCCTATCGAGCCCCGCTACTACCCCCACTACCCTCACCAGTACCCCCGAACATATTAATAAGCGATGACGTAGTCAAGCAAGTTTGGTCATTCAACAATGCAAATCTGTTATTTTTCTTTTCTTTTATGATCTCTAATTGTTCCAACACGCTCAGCCGAAAGCCTTTATCGCATTTATGTAAAACTTTATAGGAATGGCCATCGGGCACGGTATGATTACTATCTAAAAGATGTTTAGCAAAATGTGACTTATCAGGATGACCATTCCTATAAGCCGCGATATGTTCTTTATACCGAGTCTCAAAGCTGCGTCCAGTTTGACCCACATATACACTATCGCATTCAGGACAATCGATCTTATAGACACCGGACTGTTATTTTTCATCAATCCGGTCTTTGTTATGACATAAATGATGTTTTAAAGTATTATTTGTCCTGAATGCGACATGCATATCGTTGTTTTTCATTATTTTGGATAAGCGTGCAGATACCTCTCCCATGTAGGTCAAACTGGACTTATATCTAACTACCTCCTTATCAATAGGACCTGCGTACAAAAACTTAACCAGTTCTTTCTTGTTTTTATTTTTCAAAATATTATAAATAATTTTTGGACTATATCCGTTGGATATCGCAATTTGGAAAATGATATTAAGCTCATTTTGATAATTATCTTTACTAAGAGGGATCGATAATAATCTATGAATGTAACTATGAAAGGCCGCGAGTTTGTGTTGCCATGGATGACATGACGATGCATGAATAGTAGTATTAGTATATGTCGGCTTGCGAAAGATTCCAAAACTGTGTTTATTATTAACTCTAGTAATAGATAAATCGAGAAAATTTAGGGTGAGTTTACTAGAGTTAATAATAAACACAGTTTTGGAATCTTTCGCAAGCCGACATATACTAATACTACTATTCATGCAGTCGAGGTTTTCAACCTGCATGGTGGTGAGGGGCCTTGCACGGATTTGCCAACATTGCTTGTGTGGTGGTGGTGTTTGCAAGTTCTTGCATGCGAGTGTACGCATAGGCAGTGTGGGAGGAGGGAGGTGCTGTACGCATGCCTATGCGTACACTCACTCATTTACTTAAAGGTGGAAGTTTATTTCGCGGAATATTGCTAAAAATAATAACAAACTAAATTTTAAGTATTCCTGGCATATGGACAATTAAATCATGGACTTTGGAAGGCATACGTAAGGCTGAAGCCAACACGCCGAGGCACCGTTACTCTATAACTTTTTTATACATATTAGAAGCGTTATTATTAGAGTCATTAGTTTTAGAAGCAGATGTACTATCAGAGAAGTTGATTCCTAGGCAGATGGGGGACCTACGTAGTTTGGTCGCGTTACGTCAAACCCAGCCGACAGATCACAATAATTAACATTGAATTGACATGATCCGGCCAAATGAGGTTGGTCCGTCAACTGCCTAGGAATCAATTTCCTCGATGATACCATCAATGTTTGTATCATATTTTGTTGTTATTTCAAACGTGGGAGAGCCATACTTCGGCACGTATGGGCCGGCTCGACCGGAGAAATACCACGTTCTCACAGAAAACCGGCGTGAAACAGCGCTTGCGCTGTGTTTCGCCGAGTGAGTGAGTTTACCGGAGGCCCAATCCCCTACCCTATTCCCTTCCCTTACCCTCCCCTATTCCCTTCCCTTCCCATCCCTACCCTCCCCTATAACCCTATTCCCTCTTAAAAGGCCGGCAACGCACCTGCAGCTCTTGTGATGCTGCGAGTGTCCATGGGCGACGGAAGTTGCTTTCCATCAGGTGACCCGTTTGCTCGTTTGCCCCCTTATTTTATTTTAAAAATTTGTTTTCTACGGTTTTGTTGTGTTTTTGTATCATTGTTATGGCTAATTACTATATTTATATTTAACATTAATATTAACGCAATTCAAGCAAGCTTAGTAAATTATTATTATATCATATCAGAGACCAGATATTTATTACTCTATGATCATATCAAACTATCGTAATAATAATTATGACTAGACTTATCAATCACTTTAAAACAAATACACAAATAAAAAAGTTTTTAGTACCACCACCTTGGTTAGTTTACAGTGGCTTATAATTAACTGTTCACCAGAAATAGTAAAATTTCACAGATAAAAATTGTAAACGATCACTAAAATATAGACCACCATTTTAATGTAAAATGATAACCAAAGATTTAACATCTTAAAACCAAAAATAGTAAATGATCACCAAAATTTGTAAATGATCACCAAAATTAGTAAATGATCACCAACATTATACTAGCATTTTAATGTAAAATGATCACCAAAGATTTTACATCTCGCTATCCTATTTATGCAAAATGACTCCAAATAAATCATTGTAACTCCAAAAATAGTAAATGATCACCAAAAATAGTAAATGATCACCAAAATTAGTAAATGATCACCAACATGATACATGTTGGTGATCATTTACTAATTTTGGTGCGTGGTACTACTTGTGGTACTAATTGTGGTTGGTACACATGGGGTAAAAAATAGTAGACAGCTATTATTAAATATCTTCTATACTTATTATAAAACAAAGTCGCTTTTTCCCTCATGTCCCTTTGTTCCCTTTAATCTTTAAAACTACGCAACGGATTTTGATTATTCTTTCAGTATTAGATAGCCCATTTATCGAGGAAGGCTATAGCCTATATTTTATCATGCTAAGACTACTAGGAGCGAAGAAATAGAGGAAAATGTGGAAAAACGGGGAAAATTATTTGATAGGGCTAACTTGAACGCGCTAATCTCAGGAACTACTGAAAAATTCTCTAAAGCCAAGAGCGAGTCGGACTCGCGCACGACGGGTTCCGTACCAATACAGAGTAAAAATAGGCTAAAAATTGTGTTTTTTGTATGGGAGCCCCCCTTAAATTTTTATTTTATTTTAATATTATTATTAAATATTAAAGTACACATATAACAAAAGAATGTGTGAAAAATTCAAGTGCCTACCTCTTGAAAACCGCGTAGAATTAAATAACTTTTTTTGCTAATGTGCCTACAAATTTTGTCAATCATAGTTATTTATTTGGACACAAATTACTTTTTTTGCTAATTTGCTTACATTTTTTGTCAATCGTAGTGATTTATTTGGACTGAAATATCGAATTTTTTGCCCGTCAGGATTTGGTGATCATTTACTATATTCGGCGTTCGGTTACAATTTGAAGTGTAGTCACGACTAAAATAGGTAGTAGTATTGCAATTTTAGACTTTATTTTTTTGGTGGTAAGTATTTATTTTTGGCGAACAAGCTTAGGGTATCGGTGCATTTTTTTTGTGGTCATTATATTTGTTCCCGTGGTTACAGTCAGTACCAATAATATAATTTGCAATATTTTACCAACCGATAATGCATAATGTGGGACTGTCACGCTAGATCTTTATTCAGAGCATAATAATCTTAGTGACCTCTTCGTCAAGGGTTATTATCCTCTGAACTTAATGTACATCTTGCCTCACCGTCCCACATGTTAAAGGGGCGACTAACCCAAAATTTTCGATTTTATAATTCATTTTTATACTTGAAAATAAGCCCCAAATTGTTTCATTTCTTAAAATTAGATACTACATTATATTACCAAGAATTCAATCTGAGCAAAAACACGATATCTTAAAATTTTCTCGATAGAAAAAAATCACAAAGATGCATCAAATTTTCACGAATTTTTCATTTATAGCCATAACCGTGCATTGAACTAAGTTAATATTTTAACACATTGTATACAATTCTATCATTGAGAAACCGACCTAGCGGATTTTTAAAATGTTGTATATTTATCGAGTTATTAAGAAAAAACTACTTTGGCGATGAATCCGCGTTGTCCTTTTTCACCTGGCATATGAAAGACGGGCGTGAGTGTGAAGAGAGAAGGACGATGTTTGATTTTTGGGATAGTCGCCCTCTTAAGGTAATATTGCAAATTATAACAAATACTGACAGACAAGTGACATGTATTTACAAATATGGGCTGGTCGGGCTCGGGCTCGCGGTTGAAGATCCCCTCTCCGCCCAGGACTGACTCCACTTGACTCGTCTTCTTCAGTATCTGGAATCAAAATTATGGTGTTTTATGGGCATTTCACATTAATATATTTTATTATTTGTAAAAGTCTAATCATTGAACAGTAAGAAATAGGGGCAGAAGCCTAACGCTACCTATTTCACTTGTACCATCGAGGAAATTGATTCCTATGCAGTTGATAGATCAACGTTATTTGGTCGAATATGTCAAATCAATGTTAATAATTGTGATCTGTCGGCTGGGTTTGACGTAACGCAACCAAACTATGTAGGTCCCCGATCTGCATAGGAATCAACTTCTCTGATAGTACTATGAAGGACCTACGTAGTTTGGTCGCGTTACGTCAAATCCAGCCGACAGATCACAATTAACATTGATTTGACATGATCCGACCAAATGACGTTGGTCTGTCAACTGACTAGGAATCAATTTCCTCGATGGTACGTGAATTTAAAAACAAAGATAGCACTGTTGTCGTGTACGAGAGAAAGAGAGCTTAGGTTTAGGCTTCTATAGTGATTCCGTTTTCTATGTGTAATAAATGCTTGAGCTATATTCAAACATTGTCTGTGTCTTTAACTTTTTTCTCCTGCTTCTCATGATTATCAAGCCTACGGGCTACATTACGTATTCATCTTTCTGGATGGAAGACTACTACAGTACCATTAATTTTATCCAAAACTCCGTACTTATTTTCTTTAATATGGATTACTACTTCCCCATCATTAAGTTTGTGACTATTATTGAATCTGCTGAAACCCCGTACCTCAGCGAATATAGCCTTCCAATCGTCTTGCGACTCGTGTGCATCTGCTCTAGGAAGTTCAATTGTTTTCTTGATGATGGTCAGCGTGGTCTGCATTTCCGGATCCTTTTGTCGTTCAGCCGAGTTCATGCCAGCGTCTACTACACGGTTGCCTAGCCTGAAATAAAATATCAGCTGAGTTCATGGGCGTACCCAGATAAGGGCAGTACCCCCCCCCCCCCCCTAGAAGATAAAATAAACGTAAATTTTCCTGTCAAGTGGGAATTAAAAACATGTTACCCACTCTGCGCAAAATGTTTCGTGTCATTATCAAACTAATTAATAAAAGTCAATTTTCATAATTTTTTGTTTATAATTTCGATAATACCAGACCGACCATCTTCTCGAAACAGGTATCAGCTGGAGGGGGGGTACCCCCATTATGGCTGAGTTTTTAGGACTGCAAGTGTCATACGGTGAATAACAAAACCTTTGGTTAAAAGGACCGGTTACTTTACTCGGTCTCTGTCCCTTTCTCTCTATCTTTCTCTCTTTTTATTTATTCTTACATTGACATAGATGAAAGAATCAAACTAACCTTAAAATCATCCTCGATGTAAGTTTACCGGTGTTAGGATCGTTACTAGCATCCTCCTTTATCCTCTGCATGGTCTCCCCTGTATTAATGAATGAATGGTTTTCAGAATTATGAACAGTGTTCAAAGAAGTCAAGAAAGCCTTTAAGCTATCCCCACTTCTTCTTTCTTTGACTTCTTTAAGTAAGAGCCAGTCCACACGGCGCGTTGCGTCAGCGTTGCGTCGACGCAGCGCTGCTGTTGCGCTGTTTTACATACAAATAACCAATTCACACGACGCGCTGCGTCGTCGCAACGCACACATAACGGACAGCCGCCCCCGAGACGAAGCGGGAGAGGGTGTTGGCGTTAAGACTGCTTTGTAATAACATTGCGATGACGCAGCGCCCGTGTGGCCGGCTATGCGTCAAACAGCAGCGCTGCGTCGACGCAACGCTGATGCAACGCGCCGTGTGGACTTGCTCTAAGGAAAGCTTTTTAGTAACATCTGAAAATCTATAATATTATGTGGATTATGGAATGCTTATTAGAAATAGCTATTGCTATTTCTAATAAGCACAAAGCTAAATTACATAAGGTCAAGAGTCATACCAGCAGCTTGCACGAAGTCTATGGGATCGACGGCGCGGTCGCACAGATCCCGCATGGACGCGATCATCTGCGCGTACTGTTCCACCAGCTGCATGTACTTCTCTACCGCTTCCTGAAATATTTTATACTTATAATGCCCGGTTTCAGAGTTTTTAAGCAGACGCTTTACTCATAAAAAAGACAATGAAAGAACTATGTGGTATCAAATATATTTTAATCCTTCGATTGTATTCTTGGAAATCTATTGTTATTCCATTGTTGTCGCGGTCACCGGTGTCCTTAGGCTATATCCACATCTGTATCATGATCGCGTATCAGATCTCCGTCGCGTAGCATCGAAGGCTCGAAGGGTATCATGATCGCTAGTGTGGACGCAAAATGATCGCGACCATCGCGTACATTTCTAGCGATCATGATACGCTTCGATGCTACGCGACGGAGATCTGATACGCGATCATGACACAGATATGGACAAAGCCTTATGGGCTTGATGGGTTAAAAAATAATTTGTAGTGTGGCGCACGTTCCATAGAAGTGTTTGTTACATTCTAGTATTTGAGGCATATCGCCAGTGGCTTGCAAACCTCCTATCAAATAATAGCTCTTTCCGACCTATATAATAGGTTGACTTACTTTGTTTTCTGGTGACTCCAGTCGTTCCTGTGTGGCCTTTACTAGCGACGGGGCGAGGAGTTCCACCTGCATCAAAAAAAAAATATTACAATCATCTTCCAGTATTATTGCTAAAGACATTTAAGATAATTTTCTTACCATGAACGTCGTGCATTCTGGGTGTATCCGTAATAGGCAGCAAAATAACATAAAGTTTACAATTATTACAAACGGATAAAGAAAATGAATTAGAGAGGTAACAAGCACAAACGCAGGGAAGATCACGCTGTTGGAAATATGTCAAGACAAAATGACATACTATTGATAAGACTACAAAATATAATATCTAAGTACTCAGTTCAGTAATTTTACAGTAATTCCCATGATAGCGTTATTAGCGCGACTAGGCTATAGGTGTTACCTTGTGTGTGGTGTCCAGCAGGTCCCTCCTGCTCTGCGGGCAGCCAGTGTCGGCGACCAGGCGGCCGGTCTGCGCCACCTTCCCCAGCTGCGCCTGAAGCTCCGCCAGCTTGCGCTCCAGGATGACCTTGCGCCCGCTCGCGTCTGAGATGTTACCTTGTGTGTGGTGTCCAGCAGGTCCCTCCTGCTCTGCAGGCAGCCGATGTCGGCGACCAGGCGGCCGGTCTGCGCCACCTTCCCCAGCTGCGCCTGCAGCTCCGCCAGCTTGCGCTCCAGGATGACCTTGCGCCCGCTCGCGTCTGAGATGTTACCTTGTGTGTGGTGTCCAGCAGGTCCCTCCTGCTCTGCGGGCAGCCGGTGTCGGCGACCAGGCGGCCGGTCTGCGCCACCTTCCCCAGCTGCGCCTGAAGCTCCGCCAGCTTGCGCTCCAGGATGACCTTGCGCCCGCTCGCGTCTGAGATGTTACCTTGTGTGTGGTGTCCAGCAGGTCCCTCCTGCTCTGCGGGCAGCCGGTGTCGGCGACCAGGCGGCCGGTCTGCGCCACCTTCCCCAGCTGCGCCTGAAGCTCCGCCAGCTTGCGCTCCAGGATGACCTTGCGCCCGCTCGCGTCTGAGATGTTACCTTGTGTGTGGTGTCCAGCAGGTCCCTCCTGCTCTGCGGGCAGCCGGTGTCGGCGACCAGGCGGCCGGTCTGCGCCACCTTCCCCAGCTGCGCCTGAAGCTCCGCCAGCTTGCGCTCCAGGATGACCTTGCGCCCGCTCGCGTCTGAGATGTTACCTTGTGTGTGGTGTCCAGCAGGTCCCTCCTGCTCTGCGGGCAGCCGGTGTCGGCGACCAGGCGGCCGGTCTGCGCCACCTTCCCCAGCTGCGCCTGAAGCTCCGCCAGCTTGCGCTCCAGGATGACCTTGCGCCCGCTCGCGTCTGAGATGTTACCTTGTGTGTGGTGTCCAGCAGGTCCCTCCTGCTCTGCGGGCAGCCGGTGTCGGCGACCAGGCGGCCGGTCTGCGCCACCTTCCCCAGCTGCGCCTGAAGCTCCGCCAGCTTGCGCTCCAGGATGAACTTGCGCCTGCTCGCGTCTGAGATAATGATTAAGATTGTATCATAATTTCATAAACAATGAAGGAACCACCACTGCTAAGTAAAGAAAGTGATGACCTTGAGATTTTATTTATTAAAATTCGGTTTTCAAATAGAGACAAATAAAAAGGGTCACTTTAACTCGCAGACGAAAGTACAGTACCCGGCGATAAATATCGACATCGACCTTTGGAAAGTGACAGTCGGCTAATTTCGGTTTTGTAGAGCGTTATCTCTTACGCACGAAATACAAAAAGTCCGGTATATATTAGGAGCTGTTAAAAAAACCATAATTTTATTGTTCTTTGTATATACACCAAATTTTCTATAAGTTATGGCTTTAGGTTCGGGTAAAATAAAATAAAAAAGCGTGTTCAAATTATGTTTACGTATATTTTAATTCTTTTGGAAAATTACAGCTGTAGCAAATTTAGGGGTGTTAACAACTCTAGATATATATTTTGAACTGGACGCGACTGCACTCTATTGAATTTGAACAACGACTGACATAATGTCAAATAGGTGTGTGCTACAAAGATAACGCTCTATGAAACCGAAATTAGCCGATTGTCTCTTTCCAAAGGTCGATGTGCAATATTTATTGCCGGGTATTGTAACACTACCTTGCTCCCTCATTTGTATCAAGATCGAAAGAGCAATGTTTTCCTACGTCAGAATAATTTTAGGCTACTGATCTTTTCAACGGAAAATTTTATTGTCTAAGTTCACATATTCTATTAATTTAAGTAATTGTTACTTCTTACCCTTTTCCTTAGCCACCATAGTCTCCATGTCAAGTAGGTGATCATCGTGTAGGAAGTCCTCCACAACTCGCGTCACCACTCCACGTTCCAACATCTTCTTCAGTTCTTTCAGCCTTTCCAGTAATAGGCTGTAACAAAATGTTTTCAAATTGTCTGACTTGTCTACTTTGAATACACCTGCAGGAATATCCTATACAATTTCGAAAAATAAATTCTGTATTTACTTCACGCCCTGTTTTTAGGGTTCCGTACCCAAAGGGTAAAAACGGGACCCTATTCATGAGACTTCGATGTCTGTCTGTCCGTCTGTCTGTCCGTCTGTCTGTCTCCAGGCTGTATCTCAAGAACCGCTATAGCTAGAGTTCTGAAATTTTCACAGATTGTGTATTTCTGGTGCCGCTATAACAAATTTAAATAAAATAAAAAAATAAGGGGGGCTCCCATACAAAAAAACACAATTTTTGGCCTATTTTTTCTCTACTTATAACGGTACGGAACCCTTCGTGCGCGAGTACGACTCGCACTTGGCCGATTATTTTATCTTCGCGTCGTTCGTTTTCTTAAAAACCTGAGCATATCATCTTTCACTTTAAATAATTTTTGAAAACATCTCGTGCTATTGTATAGACCTGTGACTCAATTTTTTTTAATTTTTATTTGCATTATTTTTTATAATGTTCCCTTGCTTTACATCTAGACCTAGCATCAAAATATCATTATAACATGAATTGTACAGTGCAATCTTCTAGAATCTAGATCTTTAGACAGAATATTACCTGGCTTTTTCACTGTTGTATTTCTGCGTGCACTCGGCTAGCAGCTGTTTGCTCTCGGCTACCACCTGCTTCATATCTTCTTTCTCAGGTTCATTCAGATCTTCTGTCACCTGGGATTTTAAATTCCAAATTTTAACTAATTCCCCCCCAACAAAGTTTCGGGCACAAATATTCTTACATTCAGTCATTAATTTGTAGGACTACCGTACACCGTGACGCCAGACATACAAAATACTAGTTGATGTAGCCTTAACTAGAACTTTAGGCTGAAATGGTACCCTAATTAGGTTATTTAGAGTAACTATATTATTTACCTTGTCAGCTATATCAATAGTGTAATTGATTGCTTTGATGCCTGCTTCCTTGACTTCGGGCTTTGAAGCAGGTCGCTGCAACCATTTCTTGGCCAGGTCGATTCTGAAATTATTATGATATTAGCAGCATCCCTGGATTTATAAATAAGCCGTACAGGTCACGGCCTAGGGGAGCCAGCGTCCAAGGGAGGCGGCAGACTTCGTACATGGCCCATGGGACGACGGAAATAACCAAAAAAATATTAATCTGGCACTGGATATTAGATCCCATTTTCACTAACGCTATGCAAAGGTGGCTTTCGGATCTTTGCCGCGAGCGACCGCGACCGATAAAAATTCAAATAAAGTGCTACTCTATGATGTACACTATAGGTATCATTTTCTACTGACATTTGTGTGGCGACCCATGCTGCCGCCGGCGGCGGCGTAAAAGCTAGTGGCGTAGAGTGTAGACTAAAATGAAGCCTATAGCATATGTCATAAAGTGGCATTTTGTTTGAATTTTTTCGGTCGCGGTTGCTCGCGGCAAAGATCCGAAAGCCACCTTTAGACTGCACTACGCGACACTACGCAGCAGCGACACGATGCGACACTTCTCGTTCCATACAACTAACATTTTAAAACGTCAGATCTATAGAACATGAAGTGTCGCGACGTGTCGTGTCGTTTTAGGCTGTGTTTCCACTGAAGCGGAGCGGAGCTCAGTGGTGCCCGAATTGACCAATCGTGCTATTCCAGCGGAATGACAGCGAAGCGGAGCGAAGATTTCGAGCATGGTGATTGGTCAATTCGGCACCGCTAAGCTCCGCTCCGCTTCAGTGGGAACGCAGCCTTAATGCGGTCTTGCCTTTAGGGTGCATACAATTACTTCATATTTTACTTTGCAGATAAAAATAATTAACTTACTGTGTCTCTATATAACTCTTCACTGGCCCCTCCTGAAAGTAGAGATAATAAATTAAAGTAAATTATAAAAAAGTTGAAAGTAATTCCATCTTTAAATTAGTGTCACTACCTCTTGTTTCGCTGAAACAATCAAATCAGCATCTACGCCCTTTTGCCTGCAATAAGAGAAAACAAATTATACTTAAAACAATTTATTTTAAAGTACTAAATTTATTTTAAAAGTACCTATTTAACAACTTGAATCAGAAAATAATAATCTATTTCACTGACGTCACTGACCTTAAAACTAATTTGAAAATTGCACATTACACAATAATAGACTTTTCTGCCATTGTTTTAAACAACATCATAAATTGGGATTTACACAGAGGGCACACGTATAATCCGATCAAAATCCGATATATTGCACACGTCTCTATAAACTATACAATAATTACCTGACACACTGCACCAATTTGTCGAATGTCTTCATGACATCTGGGCCGCCGAACACCACCCACGTCATGACGTCGTCATCTGATGAGGAGGCCTTCTTGATCAGCGCAGACGTCTTCGTCACCAAGTCCCTGAAAGAATTGTAGAAATTTTCAATAGTAAAAACAAAAACAAAAGCAATGATTTGAATGTTTCATATACTACGTGCTTGCTTTCTTGATTTTTCAAATCCCCCAACCTCGTCTTATACTTACCTAGTGTTATCAATAATATCCTGACTGGAGCCTTGAGATTGCTTAGAGACCTGAGGTTCGACAATCTTCTCAATGCTTGCATTTATTCTGTTACTTCCATCTATCACTTTACATATTCCTTTAATCCTTGATCCCATGTTATTATCCTGAAAATTAATACTAGTTTTAGGTTACCATAATATCTTTATTTATCTGCAATTTTCGACAATTCAGGATTAATTTTGACTTTGTTTTTAACAGACTTATCAGAAGAAGGTTTTGTTCTTCTAATGTATATTTTGGATCGCTCCAGAGCTTAAGTAGTTTGTCCACTTTGTGCTAAAGAGTTAACCACAGACATAGATCAAGATCTTGATCTATGCCTGTGGAGTTAACATTAGACTTATCTCATTCATGAGAGTGATGCTGGGTACATCGCAGGTTTTTTAAATAAATGACAATGCTTTACTTACATTATTGTCAACCGTATTTTGTAGTTCATTCACAGCAGCTTGTAACATCTTCATGTCTTCGCTCAGAACAGGTCTAAGTTTTTCTTGTATTTTCTCGTTATCATCTCCAAGACTTTTCTGTAGAGCGTCTGCTTGCTTACTGATTTCAGACTTTATATGTTTGATCTAAAAGACAGCTTATTGTTAGTGTATAGGATAACGTATAAAAGTAATTTTACTTATCATCCATCCATCCATCCATCAATCTATCCACCCATCCTTCTATTCATGCGTCCATCTGTCTATTACCTGTTCAGCATCCCCACAGTATAAGAGCTTCATACATTCAGCGCGCAGGTTCGCCGTGATCTTCTTCAGACGGTTGACGTCGGCCAGACCGTGCTCTATGACGCTACGGTCTTCCTTCGATAAAGACAACTGCAACAATTGGTTAAAATAGGTTTGAGAAACATTTAGATGCAGACTTGCCTTAGTTTTACGTTCTGTATATTATAATAATAATAATAATAATAAAGCCTTTATGAATTCCTTAAAAATATTAATTTTACATTACATCTGGATACAATATTATGATAGTTCGCATAACATCACAGATATTTTATATATTAATATTATAATTATTTTATAACAATATTATATAATACATTACAGTATGGTTGAAATTATCTGAGACGTTTTGTATATTAACATCAGCTAAAACATTAGTATGGCTGAGTTAACGTCGCCAAATAAAATGTCATTAAAACCTGACATAGCTGATTTTTACTAAAACACGTTTTGTCATACATCTGTGAAATAGTACATTACGCACCTTTTTTTTTTACGCAGTGAAATGCTGTGACGCATTCAACGCAGGGGATGGGGACTCCCGCTGCGGATATGTGGGGCTCGCCGCGGCAAAGATGGTGAGTGCCGCGGCCCTACCCACTAAAACACTGCGATGTTCCTGACTCCTACAGCTGGAGGATACACGGGTCCCGACGAGCATTACTCCGTTGGCCGTCAGCGCAGCGCCTGCTTGGTCTTGCGCAGGCCCCTCTTCTTGGTGGGGTGTTGGCCCCTCAGGGCGAACAGAAGCCCCAAACGGGGGGCTTGTTTAGGCCATCCTCCTCCGGTGGTGTCGCAGATGCGCAGGAACATGGGCGCATCACGACCGTCTCGGGACTCGGTGCAATGGGTAGCGGCGTCCCCACACCGCCACCCCGAGTACCCCTGCTAAGGCGGGACGTTTCGGCCAACTTGGACGTTCCGTCTACGCCTCGGCCATCTTCTCCGACGAGGGTCGAGCGCCTCCCTCTCTCTAACTCGCTCGGCTTCCTCTTTGGAGGAGATCACCTTCTCGGCGAATCTCTCCACGTCTCTCCAATGGTGCTCGCTGCTCAGCATGGCTTGCACCAGTGCCGGCAGCGAGAGGTCTGATCCGATGGCGGCCGTTAAGGCCGCTCTTTGTCTCGTCCATGAGGGACAGGCCAAGATGGTGTGATCGGCCGTGTCCCTGTCCGCGGTGCAGTGGTGGCACCGCGCTGACTCCTCTCTCCGGTCTATCTCACACAGGTACCGACCGAAGCAGCCGTGCCCGCTCAGCACCTGCGTAAGGCGGAATGAGAGAGCGCCGTGCTTGCGGTTCTTCCAGTCCTTCAGAACCGGGCGAATGGCCTCCACTAGGCCTACACTGACTCGTGGCTCCAGCAGGCGCTCCTCCCACAACTCCAAAGTCCTCTCCTTGGCTTGAGCCCTCCACCGACGCACGGCGTCCGGAAGGGGGTTGCTGCCCCCCGCGCGGACCTCTGCGCAACGCCAGTAGACGTCGGCGAGGGCTCTCGCGTCTATGTCCCACGGGACGCTGCCGGCGAGCAGTCACGCCGCATCCTTCGATATGGTGCGGTATCCCCGCACTGCCCGCGTCGCCATTACCCTCTGCAGTCGCCCCAGGACAAGTCCGTTGACGCGCGACAGGTTTTCTGCCCAGATCGGCGACCCGTACATACACATGGAGCGTACTACGCCCATGTACAGGCGCCGACATTCCAGGCTCGGGCCCCCGAGGTTCAGGAGCAGAGAGGCCAGAGCCCCAGCAGACCTGGTCGCCTTCTCGGACAGCCGGCGGAAATGCTCCTTGAAGGACCACCGACTGTCAAGGACTAAACCGAGGTACGTCATGGAGGACGCCACGTCGATTCGGGTTCCGCCAACCATAATTGCCAGACCTGGCGGAGGCGCATTCCTCGGCCGATGGAAGAGCAGGGCCTCGGATTTATTGAGGGCCACCGTCAGGCCCAGCAACTCGATGCGCCGGACAGTTTGCGCGACCATCGCCGTCGCGAGTATCACCGCGTCGCGTATCGTCTTGCCACGGCAGACGACAGCGGTGTCATCCGCATATGCGATCTTCTCTGCGCCGGGGAGGTCGGGGCCTCGGAGGACATAATCGAAACCGATGTCCCACAGGCACGGCCCAAGAGAAGAGCCCTGTGGGACGCCGCAGTCAACCTCGTGTTCCTCCCAGGCGCCGCCCTCGGTGGGGTATTTGACGGAGCGCTCCGACAAGTAGCTCCGAATCGTCCTACGCATGTACCTTGGCACGCCGTGGTACCTGAGCGCCTCGTTAATTGTTGCCCAGGGCAGAGTGTTGAAGGCATTGCTGATGTCTAACGAGACAACCAGCACTACCCCACCCCGGGAAACCTCCTCCTCCGTGATTTGCCGGAGTCGGGCCACCGCATCAATGGTCGATCGACGAGATCTAAAGCCGTACTGAGAGTTACTCAGATTCGGGCCAACGTCCTCAAGGTGGCGGTTAAGACGCGCCACTATGACCCTCTCGAAAGTCTTATAGATCTCATCGATCAACACAATTGGCCGATATCCAGACGGCTGGTCCTCTGGCCGCCCGTGTTTCTTCAGCAGGACGAGTTTGCCGGTTTTCCACCGGCGGGGTACTCGACCCTGTACCAGACATCTGGTGAAAACGGTGAGTACCCGCTCCTCCATGTGCTTCATGGAAAGCACCCACACTCGTCCTGGTACGCCATCAAGGCCTGGGGCCCTGTCCTTTTGGGCCATTTTGGCGACCGCAGCTGCCAGTTCCCCTGCGGTCACGGGCGGCACTTCCTCTTCGACCTCTGTCTCCGCAGCGTAAGACGCCATGGTTGGCGGCGACCACTCGGCCCTAGATGGAAACAGGGCCGAGATGATGGTGCTACGAAGCTCTGGTGACATAATCTGGGTGAGTGCTTCTGCCTGACCCATTTATATGGCTTGCCCCACGGATCCTGGTTCAGTATTTCCAGGAACTCATCCCAGGCCCGCTTCTTGGCGTCTTTGATGGACTCGCGCAGTTCACGTCTCGCCACGCGGTAGCCCTCGTAGAGGATTCCCTCCTCCTCCTCACTCCTGTTCCGCCGTCTGCGGTATCGTTGATAGCGTCGTCGGGCCGCCACACACGCCTCTCGGAGTTGTGTGAGCTCAGGGCACCACCAATAGCTCTGGCACCGAGGCCTAGCCGGACCTACACGGGGCATTGAGGCGTCACAGATGTTGTGTGCCGCCTCGTTCAGCCACTCCGCGCATTCGTCTACATCTTCCGACGGGAGAGGCGGCCACGACGCCACCATTGCCGCCTCCTCTAGCAGGTCGCGGTCCAAACCTTTCAAGGACCACTTTGTGCCGCCACGGGATGGAATCGGGCGACCCAGCTCCGTCGAGCTATCAGAGACGAAGCTGATGTATCGGTGGTCCGAGAGAGTCTCGGTGTGAACCAGGACCTGCCAATCCTTGATGCATCGAGCGATCGACGCGCTGACGAAGGTGAGGTCGACAATTGACTCGCCCTGAGGGCGGACGCACGTGCTGACCGCGCCACGATTTGCCAACACCAGACCGGTTGTGTTCATCCAGTCTTCGACCACGCGGCCTCTTGCACTTGTCGCCGGAGAACCCCACAGCGTAGACTTCGCGTTGAAGTCCCCGGCGACAACAACAGGAGAAGATGACCCCTCGATAGAGGCGGTGAGGTGGAGCAGGAAGTCCTCGAACTCTGCCAGTGGCCTATTGGGGGAGAAATACACCCCCACAACGGTGAGGGCTCCCAGACTCCCCCCGAGGCGGAGGCACGATATTGGGGCCAAGGGCAATGACGACTGTTGAGTCAGCGTCTCCGAACCAATTGTCCCTAGCCAGTACCCGGTATGGCTCAGCAACAACGGCAACATCCATCCTCCGCTCCAGTATCGTCTGAACCCACAAGTCCTGCGCCCGAGCGCAGTGGTTCAGGTTGCCCTGAAGGAAGCGTAGAGTGGCCGTTATTAGGCCTCTATCGGAACCTCTCCAGCACCAGAAGCCGCCGTAGATATTGTGGCGCGCTCCTTAAGCTCTTGGCTCTTTTAAGAGCCGCTTCTCTTATTGGTAGGGACAGACTTTGAGCACGGTTTGCTTCCCACAATGTGGTCCGCTTGCTTCCCCTTCGATGCGCACAGAGCGCAGTGGGGCGGATTCCCACATGTTCCGGTCTGGTGTCCGGACTGACCGCAGCGGAAACAGAGCTCACTGAGATCAGTTTCCGAGGGACATGTCGTTCTTGTGTGCCCCGGTTCGAGGCAGCGGTAACATCTCATGGTGCGCGCAGCCAGGAGAGTCACGCGCACTACTAACCACCCAACGTAAACTTTGGCGCCGGGAGCCGTCACCAATTTTGCGGCTTCAACCGGGCACTTCACCCACGCCGTCCCGCGTCCACTCCGGTCCAGGCGGATCTCGCCGACCTTGACATCTTCGACGCGACAGTTACCTGGACGAGCAATCCTTGCTTGCTTGCTTCCGCGATCTCTGTCAGGGTGGCCGCGTCGTCCATCCCCGAGACTCTCAACTCGGCGCACTTCTGCGGTCGGGAGATACGGACATCGTCATCCCCGAGGATCTCTCTTAACTTCACCGCGAGGGCGTCGGCCTTCTCCTGACAAGCCGCACCCGAAACTTCGTACAAACGAGCCCCGGTTACGGCTTGCTTAAATTTAACCGCCGGAATTTCGAGTGCCGGGAAGTCTAGACGCTGTTTTGCCCTCTGAGGACGTCTTTATAAGAGACGCCTCTCTTCTCCGCGTCCGGCCTCAACGTTATAACGACAGCCGCGGACTTCGGCACACGTAACGTCTTCTGCTTTCTTCTACGCTTTTTCCTCTTTCCTTTCTGCTGCGACTTCTCCTCAACCTTTTTATTCATCGCCTTCCTTCTCGTGACGACCTGCGTCCACTCAGAAGTGGAAGCGGGTTGTGATGCCACCGCTGTTGCAGTCGCCTCGCGTCTCGCGGTCGCCGCTTCAACAGCGGCGGCAGACTTCTTCTTTTTCTTTGCCGATTTCGGCGCTGGACCGGGATTCGTCGGAGGCATCAAGGTGGAGACTGATGGCTCCGGCGAAGGCGTCTTCTCATTTGGAGGCAGTTCCGCAGGTGTGATGGCAGGGGCCGCCTTGTCCTTCCTCTTATTGTCCGCGGCTAAAGGCGGACGCAGGCGCGGCTCTGGTAAGAGGCGGTCCTCTAAGCCCTCCAGTCGCGCATCCATTCGGGCGCTGGTTACAGAGACCGCCTCGCGCACGGCCCGCTGTAGCATCTCCTCTTTATTAAGCTCCTGAATGATGGGAGCAGGCTGTTGAAGGGCGTCAGCCATTCTGCGCTTGACGGCCTCCAGTTCTTTTTTCACCTCCTCTAGCTCTCTGGAGAGTCGCGCATTAGCCATCTCCAGGGCTCTTGTTTCAGTGGACGCCGAGTGATTAAAGAGGGCCACACACGCCTCCTGTATGGCAATTGTTGCCTGCTTAAGGGCCGTCACATATGTTCCCTTCAAATTCTTAGATTTTTTGGCCACGTCGCTGATGACCTCTAGGTTGGTGGTAATCACCGAGCCAAGTCTTGCCGTCGTGACCTCGTCCTTCTCTGCCACGGTGACGTCCAAACTGAGTGAGGATTCCGACATCTGGTCCTCCAGTACCCGTGGAACCAGGGCCTCGACCTCCAGGGCCTGCCGTTCCACATCCAGCGAATCCTGTTTGGCCTTGGCCAGGCCAGCGTATTCACCAGTTGTGGGGGGCCTGCCCCTCCCACGTTTAGAGGAAGACCGGTTTTTGGCCGCTCCCTTGTCCTTCTCAGGGCTGTCCGCGCCACCACGCCTCTTGCGCAGGAAACGAGCCTTTTTCTTGTCGTCACTGTCCTTGTCCAATGAAGCGGCAGTCTCATTGCCACTCATGTCATCGGTCGCACTGCCTGGACCTGAATGCTTCCGGAAGAACCCAGTCGCAGAGCCAGTAGAAACAGGCGTAGTAGTAAAAGTTGATTCTACGGCAGATGGTGGACCTACATAATTTGGTCGAGTCTCGAGAATGTCAAACCAAGCTGACATAAACAAGTAACGCAGGTTTGCTCAAAAATCAATATATATTTGATGATACAAACCTTAGGCCCAATTTCACCAACGTATATAACACTAACGTGTTAACAGCTTGTTAAAATGTTATGTCTTCTCTATTTCTCTTTCATTCATATGAAAAATTAAAAAGAAACTGTGATACTAATTTTAGCATTAACTTTAACAGTAGTTGATGAAATTGGACCTTAACAACTATAATAATAATAGCACTCACACCGGTTTTGGTGACGGTGGCCGGTTTCATTGAAACCAAGCCAGCTACGCAGGAGTAATTTTATAGTGCCCAAGTGTGTGCGCAGTACACAAGAGCACTCTCTATTCCTTTACTCTCATAACCCAGTGGGACGGACGACCGATACGACCGGCGAGAGATCAGGCACAGGACCGACTTTTTACATGCCCATCCGACGCATCATACTTGTCAGACAATCAGGTGATCAGCCTGCATTGTCCTAAACAAACTTGGAAATAACATGTTTCCAACGCAGTCAAGAGCCGCGCTCTCTACCACTAGACCACGGAGGCGTCAATTATAGCCCTGTAGGGTTAGTTCAGCCTTGTATGGGAATCTGAAATTAATTATAGTCAGAAATTTTTTGCACCTGTATATAGTGGGGGTCATGAATAGCTTAAATTCAAAAACTCGACCAGCCACGACGTGTGCGTTAGCCGCCATATTAGTTTGAAGATCAAATCTTTTTTTAGACATATCTCCTTTATTTTATATTTTTTTACGAAAATGATAAGAACTTAATTTGTTGTAAATTTAATTTTCTACATTTTGAGTTCCTATAATTTTCATTGTAAAATCAATATTTACGGAGATAAATGCAAAAAAAAAGTCAAAGTATAATTTCGCTTGTATGTCAATTATTATCGCATTTAGCGAAAATAATTGTAGAAACAAAGTTGTTGGTGATAGATCATTAAATTTCCTACAAATTTGATCCTTATGAATTTTTTTTAAAATCAATATTAAGCTCCCACAACTATGGTAAATGTACCGGGACCCAAGCGACTGGATAAAACTGAATATTTCTGATCATGAATTAGACCTTTTAACAATTACGGCACGACCTACACCTGAATAATTATTAAAAAATGGCCAAGTGCGAGTCGGACTCGCTCATGAGGGTTCCGTACCATTATAAGCCAAAGATAGACAAAAATTTGTGCTTTTTGTATGGGAGCCCCCCCCTAAATATTTATTTTATTTTAATTTTATTATTAATTATTAAAGTACAAATACAATTAAATATTTTATGCATATTTTAACTGTCTAAGTGCTGCTATTTTTGATAAAGAACAAAAAAGGCCACTAAAATCCTGTTTGTTATATGAGAGCCCCATCAAATATTAAATATAATATGTTTTTTAGTATTTTTTGTTATAGATGGTAACAAAATACATATTATCTGAAAATTTCAAGTCTCTACCTATCACCTTTCTTGAAGCCTGGAGACAGACAGACGGACAGACAGCGAAGTCTTAATTTTAATTGTGGTTAATGTAAAGAGCTACAAGTTAATTTCTGTTTTTTTTTTCTGTATTTGACAATAATCGCGATACAGGTCGAACAGGTCGAAATTATACTTTGACTTGTTTTTGCAGTTATTTCCTTAAATATTGATTTTACAATAAAAAGTATAAGGACAAAAGTTGTAGAAAATCAAATTTTCGACAAATTTGATCCTTATCATTAGCTTAAAAAAATAAAAAATAAAGGAGTTATAGCTAAAAAAAGATTGGCCCTTCAAACCAATATGGCGGCTAACGCGCACGTCGTGGCTGGTCGAGTTAAAAAAAATTCTGACTTTAATTAATTTAAAGAAAAATCCAACCCTACTGGGCTATTAACAACTATACAAACTTACCAAGTAAGCGGTCTGTGTGGCGTACTCCGTGGCGTTGCATATGGCGGAGGTGATGTAGTTCAGGGACTCTGTTCGCTCCGCCTTCGTCATCTTCTCGTTGCTTCCCAGTTTCTCTAAAAAAGGAACAGTAAATTAAAAACTTTCTTCTAAATAACTAACAGCAATGATGGAGGACCATTCCAGGAAGATCTGGTCATGATCATGATCATGATCATCCTGAGACTGCATTTTCGTACACTGATACATTGTTAATTCTCAACGTCATGTCTTTTTCAAACAAATATAGAGGTAATATTATTGTTATTGTGTTAATACCTATATTAGCACAATAACAATAATATTACCTCTATATTTGTGGGGGGATAACAATAATATTACCTCTATATTTTTTATGTACCATCGGGGGAATTTATTCCTAGGCAGTTGGCAGACAAACGTCATTTGGTCGTATCATGTCAATTCAGTTTTAATTGTGATCTGTCGGATGGGTTTGACTTAACGCGACCAAATTACTTAGGTAATTATTACTTAAATCAACTTCTACGATAGTACATCGTTAACAACATCGGTAATAACATGCGTTAACAACGATCGCACAGTTGACAATATGTTTAAAATTTTAAAAATTATTATTAAATTTTATGGATTTATTGATAAAAACTCTAAAACAATACAAATAACGAAAAAATAATTATTGATTTATTTTATTTTACATTGAAAAAAATTGGATTTATTAACTGTAAGTCACGTGATTGGAAACGCCAATCTGAAGCAGTGACGTCATCGTTCAGTGTCAAACAAAATTGACAGTTGTTAGGTTAAACACTTACTCACTTTTGCTCTGTCTACGCTTGCTTTGTTTCATGAACGATGACGTCACACGTGATCACGTGACCATAATGCCGCGTTTTTGTAACATAATATTTTGAATTCAGTATTTAAAATAAATTTGAACTCATTCTTGGGCATAATAATGAATAAAATATTAATTTACAGGTATTGTTATTGTAAACAACTGAAGCGCTTAAAACTATATAAAAAAAGTTGTCAACTCCCTATTACATTCAAATGAGTCGCAAAATGTTAAAAGGGACAAAGAAGGAAGTAAATGACTGAATAATCGGAATATGTCCAATGACTCAGGAAATCTGTCTGCTGTTGCTCTACTCACGTATGATGTCGTGCTGGTTCTGCAGCGCCTCCAGACAGTCCCTGTAGCCAAGCGTGTTGGAGGGCAGGCGCGCGCGCAGGAAGGCGCCCTGCATGTGGAGGTTGCGGGACACCTCGTCGTCCCCCCGCTCCTTGCCGCCCGCCGGCACCGTGCGGACCTGGTGGGCAATGGTATAGTTTATCTTTGACATGAGTCTTGACTCTTGACCAACAAACACAAGGCCCAAAATCTCCAAAAGAAGATCTTCCGACCGAGTGAAAGAGAAGGCCACTGCCATTTCTGATGAGGTATATGTCGCGTCAGTTTTAGAAATCTAAACAATGCAAATCAGGATTGTGCGCTGTTTTATCCGCTACATTAGTGAATCATTATTTATACTTGTCACTTATTTCAACACTACTTTATATTTGGAGACAAAACAATCAAATAATAATATCTAAGTAAATGCTTGTCATAGACATAATATTATTAATTGGTGTTTATAACTCACAAGTCTGTTGATAGCTTCATTGAGTTGTTTACACGCATCTTGGAGTCTTCGTCTTGCATCCGCTTTGTTTTCAGTCTGTAAAAAAACTTTAATCTCATTTTCTATTTCGATTGAAAAATAAAAAAGGCTCGTGCAAATATCAAAGCGCAAATATCAAAATAACATTATTTAATTACCTGGTTATAGTAATAAATACATTTTATCCATCATTTGCAAAGAAAACGTGGAACACTTACACGCTGCAGCAACTGCGCCACCTTTACTGTCCTATACGTCGCTTTGCACATGTTCTGCGCCGCATCCTGTATTTGCTTCTCCGTCATCGGGTTCTGAATCAGAGAAATTATTTTTATTTTCAAAACCAAAATAAATATTCGTTAAATTATAAAAATTACCGAAATATTTTTGAATGGGTCAACACCCATTTAGTTCTCTTCCCCCGCATTGGGGCGCTGATTCCGCTTCAATTAGGCACAAAAAACAGCTGTCATTTCAAAGCGTACTTGTATTTTGGAGGTCAGTGATGCGTCTCGACCGAGGTGTAACATAAGATTATTCTTTAGATCATCATTAATGAAACTCAACATAGCCTACCTAAAACCCAAGCTAACTCACTACTAAATCGTATCAAAACACCTAAGTTTGTTCACCTCAGTCCTAATGGACCTGGCGGTGGCAGCGGCGGCGGCGGCGGACTCGGAGACGAGGTTGAGGCAGCGGCCGAGCGAGTCCGGCTGGTGGCAGCTCAGCACCAGCGTGTTGGCGTCAATGCTCAACTTGTTCACCTGCTTACGGAACTTCTCTAGCAGGTCCCTGGGTAGGAAAAAGGTAGAACGTAGTACTAGGTTTACGAGTTTCTTACGCCAATTCATAGGCACCAGTAGTACCGATATTCGTGAAAAAAATATTCTGAATAAAAATTTTTGAGTTTGAGAGAAAGGGAAAATTATGAGATGCAGGTATGATAAAAACTTAAAAAAAAAAAAAAAACATAAAAAACAAAAAAGTATCTAGTAAAAGTTATATCAACGCATGTTTGATAGCTTTAGATTAGAGTAGTACTTATTGGCACGGTGTATTAAAGAATAGAAAGCTTACTTAGATGAGATTGCATGTCGACTAAAGACTAAAGAATACATAAGACAAAGGAGTAAAGCAGTGAAAAATATTTTAAATATCATCAGAGAAGTTGATTCATATGCAGACGGCGACCTACGTAAATTGGTAACGTTTCAAACCCAATAAAACAGATCACGATTTACAATGAATTGACACAATTCGACCAAAGGAAGTTGGTCTGTCAACTGCCTAGGTATCAATTTCCTCGATGGTACATACTCATTATTTCCGCTAATCCTGTTGCTCTTGGCCATCAGGAGGTTCTTGAATTCGTTGCTGGCGGCCAACGAGTCCTCCGGCTTCGTGTCACCGTCGAGAGTATTGAAACTGTCCAGCTCCTAAAAGATTTAAAAATGTAAAGTCAGACAATACTTGTCTCTTTTACTTGCAGACAACCTGTACAAGCAACTACGCGATAGAAGTGAGATAGCAATATATTTTGACGAAGCCAGAAGAGTAACAACTACGTTTCATGGAAAAATAGACTGTATTCTATATCGTCTAGAATAGATTTTCAGAACACAAATAGTGGGACGTAGACATTTCTTATTAACTTTTTTGTTGTACCTGGATGATCTTATCCGTGATGGCCGTTGTCTCTGGCCCATCAATATCCTGCCATGTGTTCACCATCCTGCCCCTCACCGCTACTTGAGACTTTAGCAGATCAGCCAGTCTCTTGAGATGATCCTTCAGTTTCCGTTTGTACCTGTTAAAAGTTAGTTTTTCTTTAAATCTTTTGCACCTGATTTGTTATTACTTTTTATCTACGTTAAAAAATAAGATTTTCTGTTTTGTTTTTGATAGCATCTACAATAAAGTTCAATTTTCGTTTTTGATCGTTATTAGCCCTTTTATATCTTGCTTTCAAATTCAAATTCTTCAAATTCTTTATTAACCATACAAAAATATACAATAGTATAAAAGCTAAGTAGCGTACATCACGTCGTCTAATCCCATGCTAAGTAAAAACTTGCGTTATGGCAATCAGGCAACGGATGCACGCTGGACAATTTTATCCTTATATATATTTCTTAGTTGATTTTGTAGCATATACCTGTCATCGGGTTGTACTGCACTCCTCATCTGTAGAGCGTACTCTGCAAAGGCTTTTGGAATGTTGTCTGAAGACACCAATGATGATATTAGAGCCTCTTGCGCGTCCACTATCATCTCTTTCGCCTAAATCATTAAAAAAAAGTTGAAATTAATGCAATAATTTGTGGCAACAATATTATTTTAGGTAGGAAATATAACTAGTAAAACTATTTATTAGTTAATATCAAGTACCTACTTTAAAAAGTATGTGATCGACTATGGCCGTGTTTCCAGTTTCCACCTGCAAGACAACTGTCGCGAGAAGTGTCTGACAGTCTGTCTGACAGCAGCTTGTAGGTGTAAACCCCGTAGCAAGTGCTGTCGCGACAATTTGTCAAGCGCTTCATGCGAGTAGTTGCGACAGCGTGTCTAAACATGTCTGCGAGTACTCGCGACAGATCTCGCTGCGGGTCACCGCAGATATACGGTCTAGTTTCGTATGGCATTTATCCGCGAGCTTCTCGCACGACATTTATTGCAGCAATAAATTGCAGGAATTAGTATGAAATGTAAACAAGATTGCAAGAAACTCACGCAAGACTTCCGCGAGTTTGTTCGCAGGTGGAAACACGGCCTATGAATAAAAACGCTTACGTCTCCCTCCCGTCCTTCACCGATTCCTGATATGGGAGTAATGATGTCTTCTATATGCTTCTCAATGTCTGTGAGGTTGTCCAATGTCTCGTCAACAGATATTCCCATAGCGCTTGATAGATTGCACTTTGATGCAAACCTGTTAACATTCACATTATGATTTACTTCTTATTAATATTTCTGTTTTAATCTAGTTTTTGTCTAAAAGACTCTTAGATGATAATATATTATGTCTTTTGTTTGTTCGTATTTAAGAGAAAACTTACCTCAGTAGATCTATATTTTCCGCCAAATTCTGTATCTTTTCCTGTAACTCAATCTTCGGCTTGCTGTCTGGTATCTCGAAAGCAGCCTCTGTCATGACCTTGACTCGATCTTCGCATGACTAAAACATTATTTGATAAACTCAAACTCAATTTTTTTTATTCAGATTTTTTTTCAAATATTCTCTGAACGTCGGTACTATACTGGTGCCTACCACACTGTTAGATATTATTATTGCATTATAATCTAACTTTAAGCGTTAACAGTCTTCAACCTCATATTTACTGCTGTAGCCTTTTTCTAAATTGCAAAAGCCAGGCTTCTGCCAGGGTTTCAGTGATTTACTAGCATTCATGCCAATAGTTGTACTTACTTTACCAAACAAGTCATATTTCAGCATATCGTCAGTTATTTCTGATGATTCCACATCAAATGCTTTCAGTGAGTTATCTGCTTCATTCACAATCTTCTGAGATTCACCTTTTACTTTCTGTAAGTTTAAATTGTTAGTATTTATTTTCTCATTCAGAACATTTTATGTATTTGAATCTTGTTAATATATTTTTGATCAGTATCCTGCAAACGATCGAATTGTTTGTCAAATTTTACGTGGTTATCAAACAATTTGATAGTGTACAGCTTTGTTTGAAGCGTTTGTCAAACAAACTACGTGTTTGACCTGTTTGAAGAAAATTTGGATTTGGATTGGAGTAGCGTTTGACAAACGTGTTTGAACGTGTTCCGCTGTATTTGTCAAACAAGATCTCATGATCTCAAACCGATTCTAGCTAATTGTTTGACAAACTTGTTTGATACACGTTTGTTCGTCTGCGCTGCTGTTTGATGAAAACGTAAATTACATCAAACATGTTTGTCAAACAAATTTGATCGTTAACAGGGTACTTCTATAATATTAAAACATACCTTTACGTCAGTAGTTAATGGTGTAACTTTACTAGATGCTTTTACTACATCTTCTGCAGCGGATGTAACATTGCTAACATAATTCTGTAAATTTAAGTTGATTGAATTAAAAAATATGTATTTGTTTTTGTTATTGATGTGATCTGTACATAATATACTATCAGAGATGATTCATAAGCAGATGGCGTGCAGACCTGCGTAGTTTGGTCGAGTCATGTTTTTTTTTTATGAAATAAGGGGGCAAACGAGCAAACGGGTCACCTGATGGAAAGCAACTTCCTTCGCCCATGGACACTAGCAGCATCAGAAGAGCTGCAGGTGCGTTGCCGGCCTTTTAAGAGGGAATAGGGTAATAGGGGAAGGTAGGAATAGGAAGGGAAGGGAATAGGGTAGGGGATTGGGC
Organism: Polyommatus iphigenia; assembly: GCA_963422495.1. Classification (NCBI taxonomy): domain Eukaryota; kingdom Metazoa; phylum Arthropoda; class Insecta; order Lepidoptera; family Lycaenidae; genus Polyommatus; species Polyommatus iphigenia. Next base: position 13,590,843 of record OY730177.1, read on the forward strand.
CTCCGGTAAACTCACTCACTCGGCGAAATACAGCGCAAGCGCTGTTTCACGCCGGTTTTCTGTGAGAACGTGGTATTTCTCCGGTCGAGCCGGCCCATTCGTGCCGAAACATGGCTCTCCCACGTTTAAATCCCATGTTTAATGTCAAACACAGCCAACGGAAACCAACTTACATTGATTGGCATTTAATCCGACCAAATGACGTAGGTCCGTCAACTGCCTATGAATCAATCGATGGTACTTACCGTTAAGTCTACGATATAGCTCTCCTCACCGCCTGGATCTTTGGAGAACAGGCACATTTGTTGTAATTTCATTATAGCTGACTCTAAATCTCTTCTCCTGTTCGCATCCTGAAGTTAAAACAGTTTTTTTTTTATATAGATGATAGACACATAGTATATATTTTCCTGTTTGCACCTTTGCATTGTGTACAATTTTATTTATAAATTGCATTTTTTATTTAATTTTGTTAAACTTTTATCTAATGATCCTTCTTTCTGATATTTTTTTTAAATTTTGAAACGCAAAAACAAACTTACAGTCGGCTGATTGCGGCATTTTGCGTTCGCCGTGTCAAACGTTTTAATGGCGTCCTCTAATTTGTTACAAAAATCAGCATACAGTGCTTGCTCTTGGGGTGAAATATTGGCAGACTTACTCTTGCCCTAAAAATGAAAAATAGTGCGTAAATATTATTTAAATTATGTAAATATACAGTATACACATTTCTAGTATTTCTTCACTTACCTGTACAGTAGCCAAAATCTTTCTGGCCATTTGTTTCAACGGACAATCCTCAATCACCAATCTTTCTGGGATCACCGGCTTTTGTTTCTTAATTTCTGGACCTGAAAGTTTTCGTACTTACAATAATTGACAACTGTACTTTTGTATTAGTTCTTTTATAATTTTAATCGTTATCATATTATTATTTTTATTGAAGTTTTCAAGGTTTTATTTAAACAGTATGTTCCTTACCAGCTGCTTTTTCGCATGCCGTCTTCAACTGGTTGATACCAATCTGTATACAATCCTGATCCTTGTACAGCTGTTGACCTATCGGATAGCACACCTCGTTCTGGACCAACGGCTTCCACACCTTTCCCATCTCCTGGCTAGTAGCTAGCAGTTTATCAGCTGAAGACATCAACCTGGACTTGCAGCTCTCATCGTTAATCGATGAAGCAGTTATCTGTCAATCAAATGATACCAAATGAAGAATTTTCGTCCTGAATTATTTTACAGAGACATTTTCCCACTTTCATAATTTTAGCACAGATTTTTATTATAAAAGTTTACATACTACACTTTTTTACCTTTTTAGGGTTCCGTAGTCAACAAGAAACCCTTTTATTTATTTATGTACCTATCTGTTTTCTACCCTATTCAGTACTCAATCGTGTCAAAAAGTAAATCTCCTTAAGAGTGGGCTGCCAAATTTTGCTGTGTTTTCTAATAAAGTCCCGGAAGACGATTGACTTAAATGAAATTGCGATTTATTTAATCATTGTATATTTACCTGATATTAGCCTAACGGAAAAAACGATTCTTTTAGAATCGTTTTAACGTAAGTTTTAACTCGATAGTTATATTTTTCGAAATTATGAATATTTCTGGGCTTTTCAACAAAATATATATCTGTTACACTTATTGAGTTACTATCATTAAATAACTTGCACTACTACAATCACACACTTTGTAAAATAATGGCTAAAGGAAATATTAGTATTGTCAGAGACAAGCCATACAATTCATGCGGGCACGATTCGTGGAATCATTATATCACGATTGGTGGATAGCGGGGTGTGTAGGCGGGGCTAGCGTGCTTTGATATTTTTGGCAGCCCGGTCTTAACTTACTGTTTTAACAGGTTATAGAACTAGGTTTATCGAATTTAAATTTGAGAGGTATTGGACCGATTTTTACATTTTTTAACTAACAATGAGGTTACCTGAGCAGTGGTGAGCAGCTTCTGGGCCGCGTCTCCTACTGCTGCTCCGGAGATGTGCAGCTTATTGCTGGTGGCCGGGTCCACCAGGTCAGCTAGTCTCGACACTCGGGACAGCATGAGCGACGTCCTCTCGCAGATCGACTTCGACGACTCTAGGATCTAAAGCGGATATCTGTCAATCTAGTGTCTAAACTACCACTAGTTTTAACTCCGGTCACCAAACCAACAGAAATTTCAATAGAGACCTAACTTTACTTGTTTCTTTTGCTTGCATTCGATTTAGTCTTTTCCACTGGTTTACGTAAAAACTAAGATAGCTATGGTTTCGCTAAATCAAAATTTATTACTGCTGCTACTTCGCTATAACTTTAATGGTATTTTGTATAAAGATGCTTACCTGATTGATTTGAGCAGGATTTGTTTGCGGACTGAACATGAATCGCAGTTTATGTGCGTGTCCGGCGTAATCCATCGCCGCTTTGTTGATTCCCTGTCGAGGATAAGTACGATTTATCAGAACCGTTAAAAACGTGTATGTATGGTTTAAACTGTCATCTATCGCACAACAGCTACATAATTAAAAGTAAGCCAAAGTATTGTGAGAGGTTTGTAACACTTATAGTCAAAATAATAGTTATTAAAGAATTTATGTAGTATGTCGCTTTTTTGTATTATTTTCTTAAAACTCACATCAACGTCATTGTCTTCCACTCTTGTACACAGGTTTTCACTAGCCTTACAAAGTTCCCTGGCCTCTTCTAATAGCTGACTACAATCACCATCCGTTTTTTCTTCGAGAGCAATGATGTCTGAAAATTAACTTTTTTAGAATATTCATTTTTAAATGTTAAATGTGTATCATTAATAATCAAGTAGAGTTTCCTTACCCCTCACAACCTCTTGAGTCAAGTTTCCTAGTTGTGTTATAGCTTCTTGAGCAGTTTTATGATCCAGTTCTTCGTCGTCTACAACAAAATCACCAACTTTAACGTTTTTAAATTCAATTTACACTATATCTTCAACATCTCATTTTTATTTTGACGACGTAGCAGATTTTTTTGTGCAATATTGCAATTTTCTAATATTCTCATACCTGATATCTTGTATGCTTGGACCAGTTGCGCCATTGCGTCATTAAGTTGCGCGAGTTTTATCATCAACAAAAGCCTCTGCGGTGCCGTTTTTGGATCATCTATAGCCTGTCCCTGTAATCGAAAATAATTTAAACTCTATTATATTATCTTTATTTGAAACTTATTTGATGTTGAAATAAAAAGAAGGATCTTACGTTTGTATTACTTGGATCACTCTTCGGCATTTTTTTAAGTTTTTCATTTAGAAGTGCTTCCGACTTGACGATATTTTCTTTAGCTTGAGAAACTTCTAACTCTGGATAGGACAAACTTTGCTGATTTTGTTCTGTTCAAACATATACAATTTTATTTATTTATCTTTCAGTCATGTTTATTTTCTTACAAATAATTAATTTCATAAAATTTACTTTATTAGATGGGTGTTTTACTTTTAGTAATAGTTACATTGGAATTTTTTCAGATAACAATTATAATATCTTACCATCGTGCAATAATTCTTTTAATCTATCTAGCGTGTTTTGTATCATCGCCGCCTCTCTGTCCAGGCCGTCTTTGTGTGGACGATATTCGCTCTTTGCCAGTATGGGTTTCCATGTGTCCTCTAATTCTTTCATAAGTGACGAATGATTGTCTGCTGCTGCTATTAACGCATTCGAACAGTTGACATCCTTTATTAATGGAGCTGTTAGCTAAAATATCGAAATAATGCTTAGTAATGTAAAAGAAAAAACGACGGTTAACCGTCGGAGCGTACATGAACCGAAATGCTATTTTACATACTTAAATAAAACTCATGGAATATGCATACAAATTAACGTTTTAGCATAGCTAAGTGTCCATCCAGTACAGCAAACTGATAATTCCACTTACTATAGACGTGGAGAACAGTAGTTGTGCAGCATCGACCACCCGTGCCCCAGCCTGATCTAATGCTTGACCGTCCTCGCCGCCAACGCTCTCCACCAGAGGAGAGACTTTCACCAGCATAGACGATGTCTGCTCACACGCCGCTCTGGCTAGATCTGATATCTAAGAAGTTAAATACATAATTAAGAAAACAGATGGGATTGAAATAAGACTTTAATTCAAGTGATGCTTACCTCCTTTTCTTTCTTTACGTTCGTCTTAGTATTGACCATACTCATCATCCTTGAAGATGATCTTCCAAGTTTTTGTACAATTTCATTTATATTCTAAAATAAAAGTTAAGAATACTTCATTATAATAATTTAATTTTGCTAAGTCGTTAGCTTTAGAAGGAAGTACGAACCATATACATGTTTATAATAAATACTCTTTTTTGTTATTTACCTTATTTTCCGGTTTATCACACATATCACTAGTCGCTTGAAGCAAAACTTTGAGGTCACCGGTGATTGCTCTCATGAAGTTCTCATCAACTTGACCGTCAAGACATTTAACATCTAAAATGTGTAATATTAAATATCTAAGTTTCTATACAAGATATATTTCGTTTGATTTTAATTTGATTTTTTGCTTACCATTAACAACTTCTGGAGTTAGCTTCTGTATAGTTTCAATAGCATCAGCTGCTTGTTCCACATTTGGATTAGATTCATCTAAAATTGGAATTGCATTTATTAATCTAGAATTCTTAGGGCCTGTTTCACCACTTACTGATAAAGTGCCAGATAGGCTATCCACAACTTTTTTGACAGATTCTCCATACTCTATTTGTCAAGTTAAGTGGTGGATAACCTATCCCACACTTATCTGGAAGTGGTGAAACAGGAACTTAATTTAGATACTTTTTCCCGTTCGTGTGATAATTTGTATTCTTACCTGCAGTGGCTTGCATGAGAGAAGCGAGCGCAGCATTTAGTTTCGCAAGTTTATCAGCCAGTGCTCGTTTGCGTTGCCTTACGTTAGCATCAGGGGCAGGCCGATGACCCTTTTAGAAAAAAAAGATATAAAAGATATCGTTTAAAAGTACGCGCTTACCACATCCATACTAATATTATAAATGCGAAAGTGTGTCTGTCTGTCTGTCTGTCTGTTACCTCTTCACGCCCAAACCGCCGAACCGATTTTGCTGAAATTTGGCATGGAGATACTTTGAGTCCCGGGAAAGGACATAGGATACTTTTGTCCCGGGAAAATGTACGGTTCCCGCGCGATAAACGAGTTTTGGCGCAACGGAGTTGCGGGCGTCATCTGGTACTGCTATAAATCAGAAATCTAAAAATAATGGATGGATAGACATATGTTTTTATTAGGTATTATGTGAAATTATAAGTGTTTTCTTTTACCTTTGTATCTTCCAAAGTCTTCAAAGCATCATCAACGACGCTCTTAGCCGAAAGTATACCATTTTGTAGCATTTGCTGCTTAGCTTCAAGTTCTGAATCTTTTCCTGGAATTAACTCATTATTTAGTAATATAGTCTTCGATTTTTTTTTGTTCGCTGTTATATCGTACCAGTTTTGCTTACCTAATTCGTGACATAGCTCTTTTAGTTTTCCAAGTGTATTTTGAACAGCTTGTGAGCTATACTGCAGACCGCCTTTATGTTTACTGTGTTGAGGTGTATGCACCATTGGTTTCCAAACATCATCCAGATCCTTTGCTAATAAAATTTCTCTATCTACAGCTGATGTCACAGACGCTTGACATATAGGATCATTTATGGATGGTGCTGAGATCTAAAATATAAAAACCTTTAAAACGTTTGCACTGTCATCGATATCACAAGCTTGATCTAATGTTTTACGCAAAAAATATCAGAACAATTTCACAAAGTTTCATCTTAGTTTTGATATTATCGATATTATATTATGACAGTCTACAAAAATAGAACACGTACCTCTGCGACATTTAAAAGTGCTTGTGCAGCACTTGCCACCTTAGCTCCAGCATTGTCCAGCAACTGTGCATCTTCATCCTTAACGTCTCCTGCTAGCTCATACACTTTCGACAACATAACTGACGTGTTTTCACATGCTTGTCTAGATAAGTCCAATAACTAGAAAAAAACATATCATAAAGCTTGGAGAGACTAATGTGAGGTTTTCTCTTAAATTAAACAAGAATAAAACCAAGTTCATGTAGAATTGTAAGTAAAAAATGATAAAATCTTAAACATACTTTCTTTTCACTGTCGGTACTAGCTTTGGGGTCCAAAACATGTGACAGATTGCCGGTAGCCGCAGCAAATTTGTTGAGTACATCATTGATATTCTGAAATGTAAATTTTTGTTAACATTTGAACATTGGCTTTCTCTTAATTAACCCATCAGTCGTGGCAAAACGAGACACAATAGCTTTTTCATTGTTATCGCGGCCGGATGTGGCCGCTTGGGGCTTCATGAATTAATAATAATTGGTTTTATTCTCATGTTTACCTCAGTGTTTTGGCTGCCACATAAATCATCGGTTGCTTCTAAGGCGAATTTGAGATTCTTAACAATCGCTTGCCAAGTTCTGCCGTCAACATTGCCGTGTAGCGCTTTGGCGTCTAAAATAAATTGTTCAGTAAGTTAAATTTAATTCTATAAAGCTATCAATTTTTTTACTAAATATTTACTTGCCTTCGATTAAATCCGGGGCTATTTTACGTATTGCTTCAATAGCATTCTCTGCTTGCATAATATCTGGGTTACTAGGATCTGTAAATGAATTTTTATTATTTATTATGATATCAATTGAAAGTAAAAAATCGGCCAAGTGCGAGACAGACTCGCGCATGAAGGGTTCCGTACCGTTATAGAACGAAACTAGGCAAAAATTGTGAATTTTGTATGGTGCTCCCATTAAAATTTATTTTATTTTAATTTTATTACTAAATACTGAAGCACAAATATATTTAAGAATTTCGTGAATATTTCAAGTGCTGTATGGGAGCTCCCCTTAAATATTGATTTTATTTTGTTTTTGGTATTTGCTGTTATAGCGGCAACAGAAATACACAATCCGTGAAAATTTCAAAAGTCTAGCTAAAGCGGTTCTGGAGATACAGCCTGGAAACAGACGGACAGAGTGACAGACGGATAGACATCGAAGTCTCAGTAATCCCGTTTTCACCCTTTGGGTACGGAACCCTACAAACAATCGTTATTTTAAAAATTTACCTGCAGATGCGTCCACTAGTGATGCCATTGCGGCATTGAGGCGAGCTAATTTATCTTTCAGTCTCAATTTTCTTTCCTGTACATTTTCCCTCAGATTTGATGGAGCCTAGAATTGGTTAGAAATACTTTACTATGAAATATCTTGATTTTTTAATACACACCACATTCGAGAAATACTTACAGATTTTTCAATATTTTCGAGATCTTTTTGAGCATTTTCAACAGCATTCTTTGCTGCCGATACCGCAGTTGTAAATACAAGGCGTTGCTTCGGATCGTTAATCGTGTCAGATATATTCAAAATACCATCTGCTTCACCTTGAATAAAATATCAATAATGAAAGAAATCGTCGGATTACTAGATTTTAGTTAGCTTTCTTTGAGAATTTTTATTATATTATACTAAATATATTTGAGACAATTTATCTATTTCAATCTTACCTTCATCAGCTTGACACAAGTTTCGTAATTTATCTAGTGTGTTTTGTATGCCTTGTGAATCTGATAGTAGATCATCCATATAATGCTTGAATTTAGGATTCTGGACTACTGGTTGTAAAGTATTGTCCAATTCTTTGACTAACGCCGACTGCGTGTTAACCGCAGATGCTAGTGATTTTTTGCACCCAGCGTCATTTATGCTTGGTCCAGTGATCTAAAACACAGTAACTGATATATTATAGTATCTTAAGATGAAAATCGGTCCACAAACGGCGAAGTTATGGTTGAACATACAAAAAAAAATATACAGACGAACATAATATAACCTCCTCCTTTCTGGAAGTCGGTTAAAAAGAACGGAAATCTTACTTTCGTTTAGCTCAAGTATTACAATTTTAGTATGCATTAAAAATTTACGATTATGGGAAAAATTCTAATAGATATTTAATATTATTTATCACCCGATGTAATCTATACTAGTATTATAAATGCGAAAGTGTGTCTGTCTGTTACCTCTTCACGCCCAAACCGAACCGATTTTGCTGAAATTTGGCATGCAGATACTTTGAATCCCGGCAGAAAACATAGGATACCTTTTTATCCTGGAAAATGTACGGTTCCCGCGCGATAAACGAATTTTGGCACAACTAAGTTACGGGCGTCATCTAGTTATTCATAATAACAACATAATTTGTAATTTTAATACATAAAAAGCTAAACCTAGCCCTAAATATTCTTGAAATGGATAACTCACTTTTGCAGTGGTGATCAATGTTTTGGCGGCATCAGCCACTTGAGCACCAACTATATCCAGCTCCTGTCCCAGGTCTCCGCCGACACTCTCCGCCAGTTGGTTGACCTTTGAGAGCATCGCTGCGGTTTGCTCGCTCGCAGAATTCGCTAAATCTTGAACCTACACAAAAAACTATTTTACGACCTGTTTTTGTGATGTCATCTGTACCAAATATTACAAAAAAGTTACCTGCTTCTCTTCCTTCGATTTCACCACTGGTTTGAAGGTAAATATTAATCTTCCAGAAGATTTAGACAATTTAGATACAGCTTCTTGTAAGTCCTGCAAATTCAAAAAATTTTGCTCATCTCATGTTTTAGATTAATCCTTCGATCGTGGATTCTTGGAAATCTATTGTTCTTCTATTGTGTTTCGCTCACCGGTGAGCTTATGGGGCTTGATGGGTTAAAATACTGGAGCCTCATGTCTGTCAATTGCCTATTTTTATTAAGTAATACATACCTTTCCATCATTATCACAGATATCCTGAGCAGCTTCAAGCATAGTCTTCAGGTCTTCAGTAATAGCTTTGTACTGTTTATCATCCATACTTCCACGCAACCGTTTGATTGCTAAAAATATACATTTCATTCGCGTGTTATTTATATTTCCATTTCATTACAATTGAAAATAGACTACACGATTTTTTTATTATATTAACTTCGAGTTATAGACAAAAATCTCACCTTCAACTATATCTGGCACTACTTTATGAATATTTTCAGAAGCAACCTTTGCTGATTCAGTGTCTGGATTACTTGGATCTATAAATGAGAGATGAAAAATTAGTGTTTCATTTTTTACCAACAAAGACGAAGCTGAAAGAATTGTAAGGATTTTGGCAGTCTGTGTAAGTTTGCTTGTTGCAATGTTACGCTTTAGCTACTGCTTATAGTAATAAATGAGATATCAATAAAATAATAATAATATGTAAGTATATAATACAGAAATAGTAATTAAAACTCTTTACTCCATTTTAATGTCAAAACCTTTTTAATAGTTGCCTTACCAGACGAAGCTTGAACAAGTGAGGCTAAGGCTGCATTTAACTGAGCTAGTTTATCCGCCAGTCCTCGTCTTATAACTTTAACATTCATTTTATCTTCAGGTCCATAATCCTAAAAGTTGTCAAAAGTTAAAACTGAGGTTGTTTTTTTTCTCCTTAACCTATTTTGTCCCTTTATACTCAATATTATCAAGACGTGTCGTTCATAAGATGCAGATGGTTGTAACAAAGTAATCTCATTTTCATTCTTTCTTACCTCAATGATTTCATTTTCTAAGTCTTTTGTTGCATCCCCGATGGCATTCTTAGCATTTGACAAGGATGCTAGGAATTGAAGTCGTTGCTTCTCCTTTTGTGCCTCGTTTTCTGGATCACCTTAATACAATTTTTTAGTAGGTAATTATGAAATAACATGTAGAATCGATGTCTATATGCATAATTTATATACAGCAAAGGTTGTTACCTATTTCTTTTGAACATATTTCTCGAATGTCATTAAGAAGATCTTCCAGACGATCATAATTATTTTGTAGGTCTTCTTTCATTGGAACATCAGGTTGTTTGACGAATACATCTTGCCACGTATTCTTTAAATCCTTAGAAACAGCTGCGTGGCTGTCCAAAGCACAGATCATGGATTGCCGGCAATGTGAGTTACTCATGGTCGGTGCAGTCAACTGCAAAAAATCATTTGTTAGTAGTGTAAATTTTAACATTGAAATTTTGTGTATGAGCTGTAGTAAGGCCTTCAATACCTCAGCAGTTCTTAGTGTAGCTTGTGCGGTATCAGCGAGTTTAGCTCCGGCCTCATCCAGCACGTTTCCATCTTCTACATCAACTTTTTCCGCCAGATCATTCACTTTGATCAGCATTTGTGATGTCTCATGACAGGCTTTTTTCGATAGTTCCACCTGAAAGGTAACATCAAAATTAAAATGTCCCATCCCATATGTACAAGTGCTAAAATTCCAAATGATATATTGACTTAAGTTTGCCTGAATAACTACTATATCAATACAATAATAAATTTAAATTTAATAGTAAATATCAAATTATACTTACAATAGAGATTGGAGCAACGTAGGATTCAGGATGACATGTTTTCACGAGCTTAGAAGATGCTTTTCCATATTTGGAAACAGCGTCGTTCAAACCCTAAAAGTAAGCAAGTAATTAGCTTAAGTATTTAATTTTTTATAAAATTAATAGCATCTTGCAATGTTATAATACCTCTCCATCATATTCGGCAGCATTAGCGCATATATCATTGACCGCATCAAACATTGTACTGAGTTCTGCTTTTAGTCCACTCCATGTCACCGGATTTATAGTACCATTGAGTAGCCTGGCCTCTGTAGATATATTAAATTTGATTTAGTACTTTAATTCTTAGGAATATAATCCAATTCTAAGGCCGTATTTCCACTGAAGCGGAGCGGAGCGGAGAGGAGCTTAGCGGTGCCGAATTAACCAATCGCCATGCTCGAAATCTTCGCTCCGCATCGCTGTCATTCCGCTGGAATAGCACGATTGGTTAATTCGGGCACCGCTAAGCTCTGCTCCGCTTCAGTGGAAACACGCCCTAAGATATATTTGAAGTAGACATCTTATAGTCCTAGAGATATCTTCTGCTGGAATAGCTATTATTTCTTATTATTATAATATCATTATTCTTACCATCACTGATTTCGGCAGTCAATTGTCGGATGTTATCAATGGAATTTTGAGCCAGAACCAAATCATGATTTTCAGGATCTGAAACATTTAGATGCACTTTTACAATATCTTAGGGTAATTTTTGATTATGTCATTTGATTATACCTATGGATTTATACTATACCTGCTGTAGCTTGCAACAAATTCGCTATTGACGCATTTAACTCTGCTAACTTATCAGCGAGCCTTCGATTTGATCTTTTAACACTTACAACAGGTGCACCACCTGTCGTCTGAAAGAGTGAAAATAAAATATGTTTACGGAATTTCTTAAAACATATTCATCCTTAAAGTATTATTATCGATTCTAAGAAGAGAATGAATCATTAACGATGACGAATGACGCACGTTTCTTGTTCATAATCAATTTTCGCTTATATTTTCAGCTTACCGGTTCGTTGGGTTTGTCTAATTTTCTACTAGCGTCATCAATATCTTTTTTGAGATGTGAAACAGATGCTATAAACTTCAAGCGTCTTTTATCGTCATTTAGCGGCTCTACATCCGTCATCCCAACATCATCTTCAATAAGACCTAAAAGAGTTTACGTAGAAATGAATCGGGTTTTGATGTTATGATTTTACGATCCTAAATCTATTTCTTTATTAGTTTAATTATATTTTTTTATTATTTGTATATTGATAAATAGAAAGTAGGTATTACCATTTAGATTAGAAAATGAGTCCTTCAAGTTATCTAGTGCCTTGGCGAGCTTCAAGGACAGATCCACCAGTTGCATGCCATAGATGCTGTTGCCGGGTTTCTCCACCATGGGCTTCCAGGCAGCGGACATGCTTTGAGAAGATGAGGCCAAGTTCTCGATGGCCGCTGTCAGAGCACTCTGACAGTGCGGCTCACTAATTGATTGCGATGTCAGCTAAAACAACATAAGTATTTGTTGCTTTAACAGAATTCAACTGTTACTAACAACCGTCCCCGTACTGGTCAACTTACAACACGAAATGCGTTGCGGCTACGCAGCAAAGCATAAATTGTTACGGGACAATTTTAGAAATTCGCCTGCCCAAAATAAGGTAGACCAGTGTTCATTATCAATATAACAGAATAGAAGACCTGCCTAAAACTAGTTTTTACAAACCCCAGCACAAGACAGCAGCGCCTGCGCCGCGTCCGCGACCTTGCTAGCGCAGATGTCCACGCGCTCGAAGTCGGGGTCATCGCCCTCCGCTCCCAGTTCCTGCACTTTACTCAGCAGCTGCTGAGTCGCGTCTCCCACCGCCATCACAACGTCCTTGATCTGAATTGACATAAACCTCTTAGGCCGGCCATAGACGGACCGCATCTTGCAGTCGAAACCGACTGGAAAATACGGTTGCTGCACGGTGATCTGCAGTTTTCATACTAAATTCATAGAATTATAACCTTTAAAAAAGGCATTCCATACAATCGTCAGCGCGAAAATGTGTAATCCTCGAAATGAATGAGCTCATTCATCTGAAAGTAGTGTGCCTTAGGACGCAGTGACGGTCGGACGTGTTTAATGCATTGATTACGTAAAATATGCATTAAAAGCGTAAAATTAGTGAAAGAGAAAGTAGTATAATACGCTATTACTGTAAGACAAAAAGGACGACAATATTTTCTCGATACACATTTTGCATGCAAAAACATTGCTACAGTTTTGATGGCATATGCCATATCCAGTATTGACATCGTTGACTAAATTCATATGCGCAATACACGAACTGCTCGAGAAGCTCTCGGGCGGTCGGTACTTTCAACGCGACCGCTCTAGAGTAGTCGGTCCCGACTGCAATTTTCGGTCCGTCTATGGCCAACCTTAGTGTAAAGTCACAAACATCGTTGACCATATTTAGGCACCTTACAATATCAGCTGACTTACGTAAAAGTTAAAAGTCGTCTATAAATATTTTTGCGCTTGAATATGCTGATAATGTGACATCAAAAACCGTAGCAGTTACTTCAAATAATTATTACTTTTGTCGTTTAGTAAATTTAAATGATAAATATTATGCTTACCTCGCCGCATTTGTCATCTACTTTCGGGTTTGGTTTGCGTTTGCCAAACGTGAACATCAGTTTCTTAGATGTACCTGCGTATTGGTTGCCAGCTTCTTGCATCTTCTGCAAATGATCATATATTTTTATTTAAATAATACCATCACCAATAATAAATAAATCATCAACCAACGATCATCAGTGTCAAGTATTCCTAATTTTTTACATCACTATGCTTTCTATTTTATTTATACGAAGAATGATTCAGTAACTATTGACTTTAACATTATTTTCAATGTAGGATACATTTACCTATGTATAATTATCGATAACTATAGTAATTATGTGCGAAGCTTTTTATTTCAACAAAGGTGCTATATTACTTACATTTGTGTCGTTGGTTCCTATTAAGCTGCATAAATTATTCATTTCATCCAACAATTTTTGTATTTTGTCCAGTAATTCGTTTCTATGTGGTTCACTTTCGGCCGCACCTAGAGCCTTTGCGTCTATAATAGATTTTTATTTTTTATTAACTTTTAACACGTAGGTACTATAAGAGAAGTCGATTCCCGAGCCGAAGCCGAAACCCATCCGACCGATCACAGCTTATATTGAATTGACATAAGCCGACCACATGACGTAGGTCCATCAACTGCCTAGGAATCAATTTCCTCGGTGGTACATAATACAATATTATTCTTGTTCAAGCATATTTTAAGTGTATTTTTACCGCAATAGCTAATACGTTAATAACTTTATTGACTTTAGTATATTTATATTGTCTACACTCTACAGTTTTTTAGTACTTACCATTTATCAACTGCGGTGTGTACTCGTTTACTGTCTTCATAGAATTCACTGCCATCTCATAATCTACATTGTCAGGATCTAGAATAATGATTAATTTTAAATCATTGATTTAATAAAATTTTATTCATGAAGCCCCAAGCGGCCACATCCGGCCGCGATAACAATGAAAAAGCTATTGTGTCTCGTTTTGCCACGAACCATCAGTGGGTTAAATCATTAATTATTTAACAAGATTAACGTATCTTTGTCTATAGCATCTTAGATCTTAGGGTTGATTCAGACCGCAACGCGACGCGTTGATATTTTCTAAATTTATATGGATTTGACCTACGAATAATAAAATAGTTTTTATTATTCGTAGGATTTGACAGATTCGCAAGACGTCTCACGCAGTTGAAATCTGTCAAATCCATACAAATTTATGCCGCGCCGCGCCTCGCCTCGCCTCGTGGCGACTGGCGTTGCGGTCTGAATTGACTCTTATATGGATTTATCGATTTTAATCTAGTTTTTTTTATTACCTGCATGAGCTATCAGTAGGTGTGCCACCGCCGCGTTGAGTTTACCAAGTTTGTGCGTCGCATCGTTTTCTATACGCTCAATATCATGTTCATCTGGCACTGGGCCGTTGTATTCCTGAAAATTTGAACCTTCATTATTTACTATAAATATAATATTATCATCATCGCATACTTATAACACGGGCACCAGTAAACCGAGGATTACAATCACAAAGGCGACGCCTTGATAATTTGGCTGTAGCGATATCGATTTTTCTCAGCAATAACTAAAGCTAAGAAATTAAAGTTCATTGTCAGTATTCATCAAGTCTTTGTCTTTAAATTACCTATAGCATAACACGATTGGTCAACTTTTATAACACAGAATAATCAATCAAAAAGACCTCTGTAAAAAAAGGAATTCCAATTTTGCCAACAGAGGAGAGCGATTTAAGCTTCCAAAATTTGTACACAGATTGGTTCAAGCATACACTTTAATTTGCCTATAGCTTATATGAAATATATTTATGGTTTTTAAATTACGCGACAAAAACTATTTTGTCGCTTACGCCCTTTCCATTTCTTGCTGTTCCATTTCTTGTTTATAGAAAACAAGCAATCTAAAACATATCCAACACGGTTTTTTACTTTAACGCGGTGTCACTTTAAAGTTCTTATAAGAACCGTACATTTTTTCGGGGTGAAAAATACCCTATGTCCTTTCCCGGGACTCAAAGTATCTCCATAGCAAATTTCAGCAAAATCGGTTCAGCAGTTTGGGCGCGAAGGGGTAACAGACAGACAGATACACTTCGCATTTATAATATTACTAGATGACGCCCCGCAACTCCGTCACGCCAAAATTCGTTTTCGTGTGGGAACCGTACATTTTTTCGTGATAAAAAGTATCCTATGTCCTTTCTCGGCTGCATTCTGCATACCCAGCAAAATCGGTTCAGCGGTTTGGGCGCGAAGAGGTAACAGAAAGACAGACAGATGACACATTTTCTCATTTATAATATATATACATATAGTCCTCCTTATCGATTTCGATAACGGCGAACCCAAAATTTAAGGATTGTTTCTATTATGAGCCCTAATATGACTTGCTAGACCGAACTTGGTTATGAATGTCCTATCACATGTGCTACAGTAGAGTTGGCCAGCAGAATTGTAAGTATAGGTGTAGGAAGGCTTAAGTCTCTCTTTACGCAATTGGCGCGCTCAAAATATTTAATTTTGGTATTGGTCGTAGAGCGCCAAGATATCCGCTCAGTAGCAAGCTTTTCCCAACATGCAGGGTCAATAGCACAGGCATTCAAGTGTCTTATATCGCAGATGTTGTCCACCTTGCTTACGTTTGCCCTCTGCCAACTCCGAAAAGAAGACGGCTTTAGGCAGGTGGCGATCATTCATGCGAAGGACGTGCCCGCACCATCTAAGTTGTCGCTGCATCAGTAGAGCTTCCATGCCATAAAACGCGTTTATAACAATAAATGAAGTAAGTAAGTATGGATAATAATAAACAGACATAGATCAATATAGATACCGCATGTCACTCCATTTGTATGAAAACGAGCGTGCCACTTTTTTACTACCCACTGTGACGTACCGATGATAAGAAACGTATCCATTATCAAGGCCAACGTTTCTATTTGAATTTCTACAGCTCAATACGGCACATTTAGGCATTTAGGCATTTTTAAAATTCCGATTGACGTCCGATTCCGATAGCAGACTAAAGAAAAGACTTTCGAAAGACGAGCATTGCTCGTCGTTTGAGAATGCGATATAATTCATAATTCATTTATTTCACACCATATTACATTATCAGACTTAGTTTCTACTTTGGGTCCTACACTAGGCGCAGCCTGTCTTGCAAGTCCCCAATACGCGAAAGTAGAAGTACGCGAAGTACGTACACATGCGGTATCTATCTTGATCTTTATCTGTGATAGTAAAGTATGGATGTATCACCTCATACAACTCCTCCTGTGCGTCTTGCACGGCCTGCCTCGCGCCGTCCGCCGCGATGATGAACGACGCGCGCCGCAGTGTCGCCACCGTCTTCTCATCTTCTATGAAACTCCTGCGTGAGGTCTGCGTAAATAAAATTATAGCGTAACCAACGATATTTCAATACATTCCGTTCTCTGAAAACAGAAAATTTTGAAAAAGGTCTACGGCCTCTACTCTCTCATTAGTCTATTATAATCTACGTGTCCCGCTCACTAAGCGTGTTTACTGTTTACACACGCGCCGCAGCGGCACCGCCCGCGCCACCGCGGCGGCGCCGCTGCATACTGTCCTCGCGGCCCGTTTCACACGGCGCCGCCGCGGCGGAGGCGATTCTTTACCGCGGCGGCGAAAAACGCTGCCGCTGCAGCGCCGTGTGTAAACACGCTTAATGTACGAATTTAACTCTTTCCAGAACTGGTTTCATATCTTTGTTAGTATTTTTTATATCTACACAACTGTAATTTTTGTTTTGTTTTAAAGTATAAATAATACCTGTAACAGCTGTTTTCTTCCATTAGACTTGGGATCGCAGGAGAAGTAGATCTGTGTGGAGAGGTCCGCTATCTTCTTCGCTGCGTTCTGTGCTGCCATCAGCTTCTCTTCGTCATTCTGAAATAATAAATTCAAGAAGTAAAAGGTAAGAGTTTTTTAATTATCAAATTTTTCTGTCGAAATTGAGTGCGTAACAATTTCTTGCTATTGAAAAACTAATTATTAACAATATTGAAAAACAATTAATAAAAAATATCAAAGTGTAATAAATGTAGCACTGAGTAATGAATCGATTCACTGCCTCGAGGGCTATTGACCTCGCAGCTGATTAAAAAACACTTTTAACAATCGCCAACAAACTGCTACAGTAAATTTTTGTGCATAATAGAAAGGCTCAGTACCGGATCGCAGTCCTTAACAGCTTGAGAGAGCTTGGTGATGAAGGAGTACAGCTCGTCCAAGTCCGCGAGTATCTTGCGAGATTCCGCCTCGTCACGCTTAGCAGCATTTTCTTTGACACCTAGAATTTAAAACATTACATCAGAGGTTCCCAAACTTATTTTGTCTACCACCCACTTTAAGAACAAATTATATTTTAGCACCCCCACTGTTTTAAAACGCATCCTGATGAAATAAATCACCCCCCAAGTCTCTACACAAAGCCCCCTTTTTTTCTGGGTCCCACACCGCCCCCTTTCAAACCTTCCTCGCCCACAAGGGGCCGTTGTCGCCCACTTTGGGAAAGGCTGCATTACATTATGGTGACACTGTTCCTGTCAGTGGAGCTATGTTTTGATTGGCCGATCGTGCCGAAAGACCTGCGTTTATTACTTACTAGATGACCCGGTGAACGTTATATTCTATTAAAGACCTTCTTCTGGACTTCCACGAATATTTTAAGACTAAAATTAGTCAGATCGGTTCAGCCTTTCTGGAGTTAAAGCGAGACTAACAAAATTACGTAATAAGCAAAAATTTAATTAAGTAATAAGCAACAATCACCTTTAATAATATCAGGCAATACGTCCTCCATACTTTGAGCGATCTCTCGCGCGCTTTGAATATTCGCCTGTGATGGCTCTGAAAAATGTAGTTTTTTAACAAACCATAAAATGTATAATATCATAAAATAAATAAGTGTTCACTGTAGAAGGTTGTACACTCAGTTATACTAACATGCTGCATTATTTTATATAATCGTTTTAGTGATACAGCCAGTTTGTGAACCTTTCAATAAAAATAAAAAAAAACTTTAAATCGAGTGAAATGAGAGATTCTTTTCCCAAATCGAAATTTGGGAAAAAGAATGGGAAAAACCCCGCCCTGCCATGATGCCCGATGCCTGGTATGGTGGACATTTCGCAGGACAAGAGGGGCTTAGAAATTTAAATTTAAATTTCATATTTATTATTATTATTATTATTATTATTATATACCCGACAACAAAACTACCGCCTTGACGGACTCGGAGTTCAAGAAGTTGAGCTTCTTGCCGAACTGCGCTCTGCCGGTCGCGTCTGACAGTTCCTCCACAAATCTATGGTTCTGGAATTCAAAAGAAAATGGTTACAGTACAGTTTGGCCGTTTGCATAATACTGATTTGATACAGAAGTTTTGCTGTAAATCACCAGCTGATCAAATTAGCTAACAAAAAAATATTGCTACAATGTTACAAGGATCTTTTGGCTAGTGGTGAAAAAAATTATACAGTGTGTTATTGTAGAGTACTCAAAAAATATATACCGTCTTCATACCCATACGGATGCCCGGATCGGTAATTTGTATGGGTATTTTTTTTAAAAGGGCTTTGGCCCACCATACATTCCCACCACTGTATCTCCTGTGTCGCCAGGATCGACAGCGGCATCCAACCACGAAAACTCTTTGATATTATCTCAGGGAGCCCGAGGGACATGCTAATACTGTCTTGGGACCCGCAGCGAAATTAATCAGAAGAAAATAGGAGGAGTAGGAAGATTCCAATTATTTCCCTCCCCATAAAAGCGGGAGACAGCACAAAGTTGCAATGACCGAAAGTCAAAGAACTTAAGGGGGAGCACCACGGAAATAAGGTTAATAATTGTGACTCCTAAGCTAAAGCTACGTTAATATTGGAGTTTATTGTGTTGACTGTTGCCAATAATAATTGTGGCAAAAACGCTTGAAGGCACGGAAGTTCCTAGCGCTGTCCATGAGATCACCGTAGTATGCGACTCCAGATGTACAGAATAGGTTGTTTAGCATAGTAGTTCTTTCGTCCTGCCAGAGACTGCACTCCCAGAGACCATGATGCGCGGTTTGTTCAAACATGTTGCCTTCGGTCGAGCACTCGCACATGGGTGATGCTACTAGTTTAAATCCATAAAGTTTGGCCTTAAAATTTCCATGACCGGTCAGGAATTGAGAAACACAGTGATCAATATCCATCCAATGTTTGGATAGCCGTTCACGAATATTAGGGAAAAAATTATAAAGGTGTCGCCCTTTGGTGGAACAGTCCCATCGTGACTGCCATTCGGAGATTAGGCTTTGCACAGAGTTTTCTAAAGGTTCAAACAATCTTGCTATTTTAATTTTATCGCGAGCGCTTAAAAATAACGGGTTGTCAATGTTTTTTTTATGATAGTACATTGTCGCACGACGCTGAATCTCAAGGTCAACGGGTAAAACTCCGGCTAACACAGGTAAAGCTTCGGTGCTTGTGGTCCTGTAAGCTTTGCATAAGAATATAAGAGCAAGACGTTGGCTTTGTAGCAACTTGCGACGAGCCGCGCCGATTGTTGCTCTGTCGGCCCACACGGGGGCCCCGTAGCAAATACTGACTAGGTAAGTAGCAGTGTAAATTAATTTTAGGGTTTTGAAGGAGAGGCCCCATGTCGACGTAGATATTTTGGTAAAGGAGTAAAAATTGCGCTTCGCTTTCTCACCGGTTTGAATTATATGTTCTAAAAATGTAAATTTATTTTCCAAGTAAAAACCAAGATAACAGAGTGACTGTTTGCGTTTAACGTTAATATTGTCAAGTTTAATGCTAGGGGAAGATATAAGGGACCCTTTTAAAAGAATTTGGTAAGTTTTATGCGCGGCGAATTTCAGGCGATTACGTTTACCCCAGCTCGATATTAAATTAAGACTATCATTGGCTTTAGATTCAATTTCGGAACGTGAATTTGCATGAACGGTGAGAAAACCGTCATCGGCGTAGCCAACTAGTACGCACAGCGGTGGTAGGGGAAGACTTAATAAATCATCAAATCCGAAATTCCATAGTTTTGGCGAGATAACAGAGCCGCATGTTAAATCTTTGGCGTGTGTACAATGGCCAAGTCGAAGCTTAGTTTGACCGTTAAAAAAATAAGAACGTATTATGGCATAAATATTAGAGTAGCAACCTCGATTTTTTAGTTTTAATAATAACATCGGCCACCAAGCATGATCGAACGCGCCGGAGATATCTAATGAAATGGCGACCACGTATTTAGATTCCGAAAGATTTACTATTTTTCTAACTTCCATAGCCGCATCAACAGTCGATTTCCCGGCGGTGAAACCGAACTGATGACTATGAAATTAAGGGCCACCGGGTAGCAGGCGAGGTACGATGAGACGTTCTAGTAATTTACCTAAGCAAGGCAGCAACGTTATCGGACGGTAAGATTTTGGGTCGTCAGGAGGTTTGTTTCCCGCTTTAGGTATTAATTTTAAGCAACCGGTGCGCCAAATTTTTGGAAATATACCTTCTGCGATACATCTGTTGTAAACATGTAGAATCGATGAACTGGCCGCTAAGCACGCTTGTTTTATCATAATATTCGATATTTTATCCTCGCCCGCAGATTTTTTTATAGGCAAAAGGTTTACTATTTTACTAAACTCCTCCGAAGTTGGTAAAAATATAAATTTGTATGGGTATGAAGACGGTTTTTTTTTTTGAGCTCCCAGCATTGTTCTCATAAAGTTGTTCATATTGACGGGCTCATTTGATGGTTTCAAGGATAACGGTGTTTACACTAACATCTTGCATTATGTTGCAGAAATCGAAAATAGCCTATCTTAAGCTATTCACGTCGACGCCAAATTAAGTAGTAGTTAAATTCCATCCAAATGGCAAAAAGTTTTATGTAGGCCTGCAGCTTTGCCGTTACTACCACTGTTAGGATACGATTACCACTGTAGCTTTTCTGGAGAAATAACTTACAAGAGAGCCGACGCCATGCTGGTGCTGTCCGGCGCCCATGGTGGTGATGATCTGGTGGACCGTCGTTACGTTCGTGCCTTTGCCCACGTTGTGACCTGAACGATAGATTACATTATACGTCTTGGATTGCGTTTCAATCAAACAAAATTATAGGAAACTTTAAATTAACACATACCTTGTTCGACAGCTACGATTTGGCTGGGCCCGACCAGGGAGTGTGTCTCTATCTTCTTAGCCGAGTAATTCGTTATAGTACTGCCCCTGTAAATAATCACCTTGTTAGTATTTCTTCACATTGACTTTTTAAATTGGCTTATTTTTAGAGAAAATAACCAGAATCCTGGTCATCAGATTCCACTTAGGCCTTAAGGCCATACTTCCGGCTCTTGCTAACTTTCTTCTGATTCGTTTCGTTGCGGGTCCTAAGACAGTATGGTTATTTCCAAGTATGGTCAGGACAATGCAGGCTGATCGCCTAATTGTCTGATCCATGCGTGGGAGGGCCATGTAAAAAGTCGGTCCTGCGCCTGATCTCTCGCCAGTCGTGTCGGTCTTCCGTCCCACTGGGTTATGAGAGTAAAGGAATAGAGAGTGCTCTTATGTACTGCGCACACACTTGGGCACTATAAAATTACTCCTGCGTGACTGGCCTGGTTTCAACGAAACCGGCCACCGTCACCGAGACCGGTGTGGGAGTTAATGTATACTTACTTGGAGGGCGTAACGTTGTCCTCCATGATGAACTCCCCCTCCACGTACTCGGTGGTGTGTGGCGCCGCGAGCCGCCGCCTGATGATGTCGATGTAGCCCTCCAGGATGTCCTTGATGCGGTAGCTCTCGTTCGTCTTCACCGCGTACTCCTTGTCACTGAATTTAAATTCAAATTCAAATTCAAATTCAAATCGTTTATTTCGGACAAATTACGTATAGTCCATATTATTATAAATTGAAAATTACAATTAAACTAATTAATAAGTAGTACAAAAATAACACAATTAATGCACAACAAAACATAATTTTACAAATTTCAGTGTGCATGCATTTGATTCCATTTTATCATGAATGGACAATCAGTGTCCATTCGACTCGCAATGAGTTGTAGGTAACTGTTGGAGGTGCCGCGTAATCTTCTCATCAGGGATGCGGATCTTTTTCGCATTATTGCTGTAAAGCCGTCCACTCCGGCGTCCGCGAACATCCCTGACGCGCTACAGAATCGCGGCAGCCCCATCAGTGCCCGAAACCCATTATTATATTGGACCCATTATTATATAAAGTTAAAATATTTAGAAAATCCTCGTGTTATAATTTATTTATATTTAATAAATAAATAAATAATAAAGCAGTGGCAGATTATTTTATATGATGAATTGTAATTATTAAGCTATTGCATAGCTTTTATCGCGGGCTTTTAATGAATTGAGAAATTCCGTAACGAAAAACACCTAACATTCGTCTAACGTCGCTCGGTGTGGCAACGTCGCACGCGTTGCCAGACTTCGGTACGGTGTTTGTTTACATGCGACTAGACGTATGGGAATTAGAATTATAATTGCATAAGTTGATAAAAAATGCTATGCAATAGCTTTACCGCGGCAATCTCCGAGTGCCACACGTATTTTTTCATTTCTTAGTAATCTAGCAGTAGCAGACTACTGAAATTGCTAGATAGCTAGACACTGTCGATTGTGTTAGGGCCGGGACGGTCCTGGATCTTAGCTTTCATATAGAATATAGTACAGGAGTCCTAGAACATTTTTTTTGTGATTACTAACAAGCTAATTTTTGTGAGTAGCTACATTTTGATAAGATGAACAACATTTTTATTTTAGAAAAATCTCGGAATTGGTAGCTAACAGATATAGAATCTGCTGGTTAGGGTTCCGTTTTAGGGTCCTGTAATAAACAAATGGTTAACTACTGTACCCTAAAACGGAACCTAACCAGCTGATTTTTTGTATATTGGTAGGTTAATAGTTATATAATTTAAGAGTAACCTTGTTCTATAAATATAACAATCCATATTTTAGGACCATCAAGTCAAAGTATGAAATCATTTCTATGTATTTTAGCTACCACTTTCGAGATTTTTCGAAAATAAAAATGTTCCTCTTATCAAAATGTAGCTACTCACAAAAAATTAGCTTGTTAGTAATCACAAAAAAAATTGTTCCAGGGCTTCCGTACTAATACTACAACAAAGTCAGTTCATTCTAAACGAGATTTGATGCTACAGATCACAAAAGCACACAAGCAGACTCGAAGGTGAAAAAAACGAACAGAAAAGATTTAATAATGTTTTTAAAACCAATCTCAATTGGTGAAGTGTAAAAAAACTAACCTGTAGTCTCCAAAATTCAGAGTAAAGGTCTCCGTGGAGGCTTTATACGTCTTGACCTGCGTGAGCAGCCAGGTCTGCAGGATCTCCTTGGTCTGCTCGTCCAGCCGCAGGATCGACTCCGCGTTGATGCCCAATAGACGTGGAACGAGTTTCTTCTTGCCTTTTTGCTTCTCCTGCAATGTAACATAAAAAATGTTGATGATTTTATTTATATTGCAAAAAATTTATGGCTATGCACATAACAAGGCGTAATGTGATAGCCACTTTTTCTATACAATATTACCTTTCGCACACTAGTAGTGCAGTCGCCAGAGGTTTTAACCTCCGAAAATTGTAATAGTGAATGGATTTTTGTTTTTGAGGTGTCATTTTCTTTTTTACACTATAACTTGCAAAGTTTACCAAAAAATTTTTTGTGCTTTTAATTTTTTTGTTACCTAATTAAAAATTAATATTTCGCCATATAAAACCGGTCCAGAAAAAAAAAATTTTTTCTTGTTCCTGTTATTTAATGACTCTTATCCGATTGTTTACGTTGAAAATTAACCAAATACACAATTTTTAAAAAAGAAAGTTTGCTTTGCTAAGCTAAATACAACTATAAGGTTTTTGCAAAGTTTTTAGAGATTAACGCTCGTTGTAACCAAGGTAAAAGGGTTTGGGTGGATTTAAGGGTTGTAACGAAAAGTGTGTTAAACTTACTTGTTGTGAGTATTTAATTTTTAGAGAAATGATAACTTTTAAGTACCTAAAAACGTTTAAATATCTCAAAAAATGTGTAAAATAGACCGAAAATATTTTTCTATATTTGTTGAGAATTTATTTAAATGAGAGCTAAAATATTAATTGCATCGACAAATGAAATACTTTTTCTAGTCTTTGAAATATATATAAACTTCCTACTTAAACCCAGAAAAAAAATTGGGTGCTACAAATCTAACGTACATACTAAAGACGCATGCTGCGACCTATGTTTGGAAAATGCTTACCTGAATACAAAAAATATCAGTTCTTAACCTAATTTGTATTTTTTTCCTTTAAGTATATCTTAGCAAATATAATTAATGAAAAAAATTAATAAAAAATCAATTTTATTCTGTAAAAACCTAACCAAAAGAAATAAAATACAGATTTTCTTCGAAATATCCGTGAAAAGTTTGTGCTACATTTTCAGAAAATTTAATAAAGTAAGAGCTAAAAAGTTATACACATTAAGAAATAGAAGGCTTTGTTAAGCCTAAAAAATAATTTTAAACTTCCTATTTAAAACCAAAGAAAAATAGGAACGCCATTTACCTGGCGAGGCACACAACAAGCACATTTGGAGGTATGCTCATCTACATACAAAAATATTAATTTTAAATCTAAATTATATATTTTTTCAACTTATTTTCTTTCTTTGGAATATAAGCAACGATACAAATAAAAAAATATATAATATATTTTATTATTTTGCTATATATTTAAAAGAAAGAAATATGCAAATTTCTTCAAAATTTTACAGTTTATGAGTTTACTTGAATTCGAAGGGAATAATTTAAAAATCAAAAGCACAACTTTTCAATAGGTAAGCTTTATTATTTATGTTATCAGCTACACATTCCTTTTTTTCTTTTCAATTTTCATCCACTACTGCAAAAATTGGAGGTTTGCACGATTTTTACGCTCTGGGAACTGCACTATAGGTCTGAGAATGCTTTTAGCGGTCGGCCAAGCTGCGCCCCATAACTTTTAGAGTAGTTGATTTCATTCTTTCAAAATACTTAATGTAAAAATGTTACTATTACCTTTTGACACATAAACCACCAAACCGATTTTAATGATAGTATATTTGCTTTATGTTCTGGGAATATAGGATTTGGGCAACATCTAGAAAAAATATGTCTCTTTTATCAACATTCTATCACCATTCCTCTCAACATACCTTAACAACGAAGAAGGTGACCCCATACGTGGGCAGGCTGCGGGCGAGCTTCACGTACAGCTGCTTGGCGTCGAGCGGCGAGAGGCCGGCGTGCTTGCGATGCTCGCGGTAGATCTTCTTCTCCACACCCCATGATCCCGTGAAGTCCGCCGGCAGGAACTCTTTGAGGCTGTTGAAAAAGATTGGTTTTACTTAGTTTAAGAGCTGGGTGTTTTAAGAGATTTAGTACGAAAAAAAAAGGCTATTAGTTTAGGGTTGAAGGTAGCATACGTAGTTACTACGCCCCTTTTAATATTTGTTCCGCATGTACACGTCGTAATATTTACCTACATTACATTACAAAAAAAGAAATTCTCCGCTTACTTTTCAATAAAACCAGGTTTGTGCTTCTCCTCCTGGAAATCTCCGTATTGTATCTGACACTGCAGCCCAGCGAACTCCACCGCTGAAAAGAAATATTAAACATCACAATCTACCCCCATAAAAAATATTTGAATGTACCCATACAAATTTTTTTTATATTTCTCTACCCTCATTAATCCTTCGATCGCGGATTCTTGGAAATCTATTGTTATTCTACTGTTGCCGTGATCACCGGTGATCCTATGAGGCTTGATAGGTCAAAAAAACATAAACTACTTTCATAAAAAATATTTGAAAATTATTCATTTAAATCTACCTGCATATAAAAAAAAATTTGAATCTATCCTACTTCTCTAAAATGTTATTGTTCCAAAAAATAAAAACTTATCCTACCTTTATCTTCTGTGACCACATGTGCTCCATCCAGTATGGCGTCCCTGGTTTGGACGTACAACAGGTTCAGCTGGAGCGGATCCCGGGAGTCCACGTTGCGGTCGGAGTAGAACAGTCTTCGCTTCAGCAGCAGCGTCTTCTTCGGGTCTATTCGCAGCTCCCTCAGCGTCTTGTGTTGGTCCAGCCATTCCACTGTTGGAATCATCTCCGTTAAAGAAATCGCCGATCTTTCCGAACAGCCGAAAGGGGGTAACTCAGGGAGTCATTCTGAAAAACTTTTGTTCTACGACTTCTAGAAATTCGCGAAAAAAAAATTTTGCTTTTCCGTAGTAAAAGTTACGTGACCAACAAAGTTCCTATGGCGAATCAATATGAGTCACCCGCTTTCGGCTTTCTATACCTTATTTGAAACATCCTGTATAATAATTTTATGAGATTACAATAACTGTATTTTAAAAAGATAAAACCGACTTCAAAATTGTACGTATTTGAGAATTAAAATTCCCTATCTCAAAAACTACTGAACCTATTTTGATGAAACTTGCAGTATTCCCTAAGTTGAACAATACCTAGTACAACAAAAAAAGAATCATTTAGATCGGACTTGTAGTTCCGGAGATATGCGTGCACAAACATAAAAACATACATATATACATACACTTTTGAAACTTTTTTCAGAAGCTATTATTTATTATTATTATTAGCACATTTGTTCAGAAGCTATTATAGATTAACATATACAAAAACTGGGCAGTTCTGGAAATATTACATACATACGCGTCGAATTGATAACCTCCTTTTTTTGAAGTCGGTTAAAATGGTGGTAATGTTGCTCTTCTCTCTTATGTATTTATAAGAGAGAATAGCAATATTCTCACCATTTTTGTAATTTGCAACTACAGACAAGTCACAGATCACTACTGCAATAGAAGAGAATATAAGAATAATCTTGTTATTTTAGCCGCTCGTACCATTTCACCGAAATTAAGCCAAGCGTACAATATAACAAAACGGCTTAAGATCTTGGTTATGGAGCTATTCCGAAAGCAATCTACGGGAGTTCTGGCACCACGGCTACAGTAGATTTTAGGGAATTTTTACTGTAGCTGTAGTAGCACAGCTGCTTTAGCTTGCTTTGAAGCCTTTAGTGTCTAAACACACTATGCCGAATTTCCGCGGCAGAAGTTCGGCTTGATTAATGATTCCGCCTGCAATGTTTTTTAAATTACCGATGACACACCATGCCGAAATTCCGTCGCGTTATATTGTATGCGTTTGACATTGCTGGCGTAATCATGCGGAATTTCCACCGCGGAACTTCGGCATAGTGTGTTTAGTTACTTTTGTAAATGTGCAGTACTGACATACGGTCGCATGAGCCATGACTGCCTTCTCTAGAGCTCTTACCATTATTATCTGTCTTGAACTTCTTGATAAGATGCTGAAGCTCAGCGTCCTTCTCTCGGGGCGCTCCCCTCTTCAACGTGAGTGTGCCTGTCGCCGGTCTGCTCAGGGTACCTGTTTTAGCCTCCTCCATTTGCTGTTCTTCAGTGTCACACTAGTAAAAAAAACAACAATTACTAGAAAAGGAAATCGTGTGGGTAGCAATTTTTACACAGTTTGATTTTTTGAACTTGGATCACATAGGCTACTTTTAATCTAAAATGCTCAATCGTACGCAAGATTGATTATTATGATCCAAATTTATTGTTTTTTGTAGCTTTTTGCTGCTCTGTTCCAGTAAATATATCTTGTAGGTTCAGTACAGTATTCATATGAGTATAGTACTAGGATTTCTTGAATAATGATGGTGCACTCACCAGGCCATACTCCTCGTGGTTGGCGATGCCGATCTTGTTGCAGATGTAGAACATCAAATCGCCCACCTTCTTAGACTCGTCTATCTGCACGGTCTTCACCGAATCTGTAAAGATATGCAATTATAATTATTCGCGTAAGTCTAGTAGCACGCACACAAACACCGTGCCGAAGTCAGACAACGCCGAGTCGAGGGTGTGAGGTTTTTTCGTCACGAAATTTCTTGATTCGGTCGTCGCGTTCAAAGCCCGCGATAATTAAAGCTATATAATAGCTTACACATTTTAACTATTTTTTTATAAAAAAGAACGGTGAGTTTGTTTGCTTTGAATATGCTCCGGAACTACTGTACCTAATTTGAGGGGGGGACATACGAAAATAAAGAAGATGAAGGGGATATGTTCATTAGTGCATTCATTCTACAAATATTCTCGGCACAGAATACCTGTTCACCAAACAGTGTGTGTTCAGTACCCTTTGTATTACTCGTATACGCGTAATGTCATCCTGTGTTCGTTAGCCTTTGTATTATAATGATATGACGTCACCAATATTACTTTGTCGTAATAATACAATCAATATTAGAAATACAGGCTAACACTACGGCGAACAGCTATCTTCCTTTGCCACAGACAATTTCAGTTTTTCCTTCCGCAAGTTACCAGTGCTTTATTATTCAACTGAATCGATCCATTACAACCAAGGAATAGGGTCCAGTCCTAGATTTATATATAGGCCGTATTTGCCGCGGCCTAGGGGCGGCAGCGTCCTAGGAGGGTGACAGCGTCCTAGGGGACCGCAGCTTTGTTTAAGTGGCCTATCCGGTAATGATAAGATCGAGAAGTGAACCAAACCTGTCTTTCACTTGGTACGTACCGTCCAACATCCTGAGCCGGAGGTTCCTGTGTTTGGGGAGGTACTGCAGGGAGTCCCCGTCCCGCAGCATGTAGTACTCCAGCCGCCGGTCCGGCTCCAACCACACGCCTGACCACTCGTCATCAGCGGACTGCAGGAAGAAGCCGTATTCTGTAAAACAGAAAAGGTAATTAAATTGTCTGGAATCTAACGGGGTATTTCTGGTGAAACTACAGGAAATCTATACATATAATAAAACTGTAGAAATGAGAATTCTGTACATTAAAGATATTTAAAAAATAATAAGCGCGGGGTGTCACTACATCGCTATAGAAGCCAAAACTGTGGTTAGTTTTTTTGTCTGTCTGTCTGTCTGTATGTTTTTTCCAGCATCACACGAAAACTACTGATCCGATTTGAATGCGGTTTTCGCAGATGTAATTGTCTTCTTCCAACTTAACATCTGGTGTATAAAAATATTTCCCCCCACCCCTCTAAGGGGACAAAAGAGGGGGTCAGATTTTGTAGCAAACTTTTTTCTTTAACACGAAAACTACTGATTCGATTTGCATACGGTTTTCGCAGATATATTTGTATTCTTCCAACTCAATATATGGTGTATAAAAATCCCCCCCCCCCTCTAAGGGGACCAAACAGGGGGTCAGATTTTGTATCAAATTTTTTTCTTTAATGGACTTACTTCATAATATTATTAACTGTATTTTTTAACTTAACATCTGGTGTATAAAATTTTTCCCCCCACCCCTATTAGGGGACAAAAGAAGGGGTAAGATTTTGTATCAACTGATGAAGTAGAAATACTTTAAATGGCAAAACAACGTTTGCCGGGACAGCTAGTACCTAATATATCCAGATAATTGTTCAAAAAATCTGCAAATTTTGCGATCCTTTGGTATTGGCTATAGGATAATTTTTTAATTATAAAACTACAGTTCTCCTCCTGTTTTTGGAGAGGGGAGAGTTGTGGCAAAACCTAGTTACTCATAAAACCTCAAAGCCTTGTTAAAATGTCTCTATTTTACAATAATTTTAGAATACAACAAATGACAATTCCATCGCCAATTTCCTGTTTATTCATCCATGACGCCATGTATTCTAAGTTATCAGAACCTATTAAATCACGTAGTTTCCTCTTGTTTAAATGAATAACTCTAAATCGTTTTTCAACGAAATATGAATCTAATAAATCTAATATATTATCTTTTCGGAAGTCATATGGTCTAGACCATTGATTCCCAAAGTGGTCCAGGTGGACCCCCAGGGGTCCACGGGAGCCCGAAAGGGGTCTACGCTTGCGTGGAAAAAAAATGAGGGTCCATGAGTCCGGTGACCCGACTTGACTTCTCCTATGAATAGAGGCAGACAATATTATAATATTAGCAGATTAAATATTACAGAGCGAGGAGATTTAGAAATAAGTAAAAGTGTCGTAATTTTGTGTGTTAAGTAGCTAAAAAAAGAAAATATTTGCGTTTAATTTTAACACTCCGAAGGCGAAGGAGAAGCTGGTTCCTTGTACTATGACTTGTGAGTCAAACTTAGAATAAAAAAAGTAAAGGTCCAACTGTTGTCCAACTTAGGGGGGGGGGTAGCTGTGGGGGTCCACCGGATCCAGCAAAATGTTTCAAGTGGTCTATGAGAAAAAAAAGTTTGGGAACCTCTGGTCTAGACGGAATTTGACCATATTATTAGAGTCTTGCGACAGGATCTTCTCCTAAGTTCTTTGTAGCCTCCAGGGGATTCTTATTGTGTCTTAAAAATATGGACCACTGCAGGATTCTTTACTGGGGGAATATCTAGCTAGATTAGGGTACTCCTGACGTCGTCGAGTCACTACAATAATGCATAGCGGAATAGGCTTTTGACTCTATGTCATATATTTTATTATAGCATGAAGCAAAAGCCAAATTACTAGTATTCATAGGTTCAGAAGTCAGGACCCCCATTCGAACAAGGACCTTGATTCGGACTGGTTTGAACTAAGCTTTTACATTAGTTAGTACTTAGTAGCTGGTAGTTAGGTACTTATGTTTTATCTTGTTACAGCAATGCAACAGGTAAACATTTTACGACATCAGGTGGGTTATTATGACCTCTTATTTCCAGCCAGTTTACGCTCAAAATGTACCGTTTTCGGGCGTAAACTGGCTGGAAATAAGAGGTCAAAATAACCCACCTGCTGTCCAAACACCTGGTGCATTGCTATTTCTAGATCCAAAATACGGGGCACTGGCGTCAGGAGACTCCTCTGTTCAGTTGTCTCTTTCGAAAGCTACCTCTGTCTGGGTCCAGCGTGAGGATCTTCTCTCTCACTAGCTCGTGGGCCTGCTGCACCGGCGTGGTGGTGTCGAACATCAGCGTCCGCGTCACCGCCCCCTCGTCCAGCACTATCTTCAGCGACAGCGGCGCCATCTCACGTCATGTACAGCTACTACTGACCTCTGTCTGGGTCCAGCGTGAGGATCTTCTCTCTCACTAACTCGTGGGCCTGCTGCACCGGCGTGGTGGTGTCGAACATCAGCGTCCGCGTCACCGCCCCCTCGTCCAGCACTATCTTCAGCGACAGCGGCGCCATCTTGAGTTATATGCAGCTAGGTTCTGAAAATATATATTTTTAATTAATTTATGCTCAGATAATGAACAACTCTGTCGATGGCTGTCGCTATACGAGATAGCGCAAGAGCTGATATTATGTCACATACATTTGTTATTTGGGGGCATGTTTTCTTGACATCCTTATTCAGTAAAAATAGTTTTACTGAGCTGTAAGCAATACTTTTACTGGCTTTGTCTACGAGTCTAACTGCTGGGCAAGTAAACCAAATATTTTGGTCTACAATGCCTTAATAGAGTTGTAGAATTTGTAAACACCTTGGTCATACTATCGCGATCGTACTATAAATTCAGTATTCAAGCAAATGTAGCTCAGGAGTAAACATTAATCATATACCAAATAATCTAATTAATAAACTGTATTTATTTGTATATTATTTGTACATATTATTTGTATGGTTAATAATAGGTTTTAACATTTAAGAGATTTTTAAATTCGATTAGATTATCATTTCTCGCGTTTGAGTTTTAATAATTATTGTTCTTGCGTTTTATTGTTTAACATTAAGTTCTTTGTCTTTTGACCATTCCATCTGATATTTTCTCCGCTAAATTTTTTCCCTTTAATTTTTTTTTTTTCAAAAAACTTGTAGCTCCCAAGACCGCATAAGCATAGGGTCCACATTTTAAACGATTTTATAACACTAGACTTAGTAACTTGCTATAGAAAAAGCGAATCTGGCTATGCTCTTTCTAGCCTCCAGACTCTAGAGTCTAGGATGTCTTTGCTATTAGGTCACAAACATTACATTACAAAGATTAAATAGTGACTAATTAGTGACTAGTGCAATGCAACGTATTTCTTTCGCACGTGTTCAAATAACAACAATATTTGGTCATGTTCCGTGATGTATCTGAGAATGATTAATAATGAATAAGACGGATAAATTACAGTTTAACACTTTTAGGTCTTATTCCTATAGATATAAAGTTCAAAAGGGTTCGAGTTTACATTGAGAACAATGTTCTTTACTTAGGTGAATAGATAATGCTAAGGAGTTAATGACACATTTCTAAATTGGTGAGTGGTGATAATGATAGTAATCACCATAGCTCTTATGTCATAGTAGGCTTATATTATATTTATTACTCTATGCTTATACTAAGCATAGCTTTGTCTTATGTGAGCGTAAGATTGTGTGCGCAATTCACAAGAGCACTCTCTTCGTTTACTCTTGAATTCATTTGGGAAAAAGGGTTGGTAATTATTGTGAGAGAAATAGACTAATTTTATTAT
Source organism: Polyommatus iphigenia (assembly GCA_963422495.1). NCBI lineage: Eukaryota > Metazoa > Arthropoda > Insecta > Lepidoptera > Lycaenidae > Polyommatus > Polyommatus iphigenia. The sequence goes on from OY730177.1 coordinate 13,623,503, forward strand.
TATTCTAGGCTCGAGCACAGACTAATAAGAGGGCTCGAGAACGTCACTCGAATTCCTAATTTACTTAGGCCATTAAGGCTGCTCTTTCGAAAAAAGCGTACATATGAAACAACTTTTCATCGGCATTAACAGAGAAATTATATCTGAAAAAAATAATTAGTAATCTACATGATATGATACGTAATTTGGTTTTGCCATATTTTTTTCTATCGGTATCACGTAATAAAGAAATAAAAAACCAAATCACCTCCAAATCGTTGAATGAAACCACTTTACTCCTTCATAATTTATCAAAAGAATATATAAAAAATATCTACTGCTTTGCAATACATAAGTTAATAATTTGGTTTTTTGACTTTTTTGAAATATGTATTATATTAAGCCTTAAAAAAGTTTTTTCTCCTATTTCGCCCTATCATGGACGCGGCGAGCGTCGTAACCGCCACCGTACAAGGCGCGCTGTTATGAATGTTATTTTAATGTCCTTTACGTCGATATTCGCACTGACAGACAATCGACCTGCTAATTTAGGGAGAGGGGGCCCTTAACTGCTGCACTCAGCTACATTTAATTATGACTAGCTGTCCCGGCAAACGTTGTTATTGTGCCCATATTATTTTATTGAAGTGACTAAAATATAAGTATGGCGCCATTGGTCGTCCGACCTGGCTCTTTTATATTTAAGAAAATAATTGAATGCGCCAATACGACAGTTGAATGCAAGAAGATGAAAGTGCACTAAACTCCCCTCTCGCACGCGCACCCCCGCCTGATGACGCCCACTTCGCAACGGGCCATGCAGTAGAAATCGTAATACAGTAGGGCCTCGGTAATCCGGACTCGCGCTTGTTCGGTGATCGCTGTAATCCGGCCGGCCGAAGCTTTAAATACTGCCACGGAATATATATTAGTAGTACCAAATACTGCTTTTAAAATGGGCTGAAGATAACGAATTTGATAGCCACCAAGTTATGTTTCTCCGTCGACTTAGAGACGCGGGCTTTCAAAATGATGTGCGAAAATCATAAACAGAGTACCTATTAAGTACAGACTTTTTCAAAAAGAAAGTAAACTAATGTTTTATTTTAAGTTTTAACTTACTGATTTCTTACATGGTTGTAATTATTATGAACATGTACATTTTGTCTTTATGCTTTAATTTAAAAATGTATTAAAGAAACTAAGGTTAAACATTTAATTGTTTTGTTAACAATAAATATACGAATTAATATTGCATACTATAATCCGGATGCCTCGATAATTCGTAAACGGTCTTGTTTTTGCCTCTCCGGATTATCGAGGCCCTACTGTATTTTAATTTCGCCATAACTACAAAACCAAACGTCCAATATTAGTCATTCAAAGACCAAATATTATCTGCATAAACTGTTCTTAGTGATGAAATAATTAATTTGATAAGGATTAATAGCATGATTAAAATAAACGCGTTCAAATTTTGTCCAAAAAAATTCAAGATTTTTTTAAATAAAAAAATAGTTGTTGTGCCTCACTCGACAAAGATAGGTATAGTGTGTGGCGGACTTTTTTGTAGATATTTATAAGATCTATAACTAATTGGAACAATTTATGGTTCTATCTTTTAATAGTTTAGGCAGCGTACGCAAAATAAGTAACTTTTCTGGTTGATTTTTTACACCTTGTGTCCGAAAAACCCAAATATTTTACAAAAAACTATTTTTTTCCAAAATAAATTTTAGCCTATGTTACTCGTGAATAATGTAGCTTTCGAATGGTGAAAGAATTTTTAAAATCGGTCCGGTAGTTTTTGAGCCTATTCATTACAAAGTTTTCCTCTTTATAATATTAGTGTAGATGAAACATCAATTAATTATTCAACGAAGAGTTTAAAATATAATGTATGGGGCTTATGTCAAAACATTTATAGTAGGGGACGGGAAGGTGCTAATTTTGTAGTCACTCGAGCGTCATGGCATAGTAAAAGGAGGGGAAGTAAGTTATCTTCATACAAAGGCACCGCGCGCGGCTTGTATGTGTGAGCCATAGTATCAATGCGTCGCCGCACGCACACTTATTAAAATCTCGGACCGTTTTCGGACCATACCAGTCGGGGCTAACATTACGCTGCACGCCCGCGTCGCGCCACGCCGCGCCGCGCCAAACGAATCTAAAATGTCCGATCATAATCGCAGGAGTAATAAATATTGCTGTGTGTTTGTGCATCAATTCCAAAATTGTCTTTGTTTAAATTACCAGTTGAACAGGAAAGGTAAGCTTGTACTACTCACTTGTTCAAGCATAATATAATTTTTACTTGATGATCAGATACCTACTTACTTCTTTTTTTATTGTATTAGTTTTCTATCACACAAACTTTCCCACTAGAACATAGTATAAAATATAAGAGAATGTTTTAGGTAAGTACTTTTGATCAGTCAACTAATTTGCCGCTATTGCTTTGTTTACGTTTAGTAATGCCGATTTCTCTGTATTGTAGGTATATTATATTAACTAACTACTTTCAGTCAATTACTTATTTTAAATCGTAATTAAAAATAAGTAATTGACTAATTGTAAATCAGATATTAATTATACACATAAAGCAAAGTTCGAATCATAACAACAGATTTTATAGTAGGTACCTATAAGAGACAGGCGTTAGTTTTTAATGTTGTTCTAAAGGGTATATTTATAACTAGCTGTCCCGGCAAACGTTGTTTTGCCATTTAAAGTATTTCTACTTCATCAGTTGATACAAAATCTTACCCCCTCTTTTGTCCCCTAAGAGGGGTGGGGGGAAAAATTTTATACACCAGATGTTAAGTTGGAAAAACAGTTAATAATAATATAAAGTAAGTCTATAAAAGAAAAAAGTTTGATACAAAATCTGACGGGGGGGGGGGGGTAATTTTTATACACCAGATATATACCGTATGCAAATCGGGTCAGTAGTTTCCGTGTTAAAGCAAGTCTTTAAATACAAAATCTGACCCCTTCTTTCGTCCCTTTAGAGGGGTGGGGGGAATTTTTTTTATACACCACATGTTAAGTTGGAAGAAGACAAATATATCTGCGAAAACCGCATTCAAATCGGATCAGTACTTTTCGTGTTAAAGCAAAAGTCTTATACAAAATCTGACCCCCTCTTTCGTCCCTTTAGAGGGGTGGAGGGAATTTTTTTATACACCAGATGTTAAGTTGGAAGAAGACAAATATATCTGCGAAAACCGCATTCAAATCGGATCAGTAGTTTTGGTGTGATAGTGGAACAAACATACAGACAGACAGACAAAAAAACTGACCACATTTTTGGCTTCTATAGCGATGTAGTGACACCCTCCGCATTATTTTTTGAATATCTTTAATGTACAGAATCTTCATTTCTACAGTTTTATTATATGTATAGATTTTATTTAGACATCGGATTATATGCACGATCCAAATGCCGAAAATTGGCCGAAATATGGACAATCAAGAGTCACTTATTATTATTAAAAGTCGGAAGACCGCGACGTTGCCGCTGTTCATGGTTCATGCGGTTGCGAACGAAGCGCGGACAGCCGCTTGCCGCTCCCACATCACCACGCCGCGCCGCCGCCGCGCCGCCTAAAATTGACAACCCTAAGACAGTAGGTAATTAAATCGCGGATTGGGCCGGAGTTACCCTACTTCCCCTCCTTTTACTATGTCATGGAGACCTAGTAGGTTTTTTACATAAGTTAAAACTGATAAAAAAATAATAAGAGCGTTTTTTATTTTAGCGGTGGGTTTAGAAACTGCGGCCATTTTAAAGTTTTGAAAAAGAAAATATATTCAGAAAATTGCTTATTTCGGTCAGTTATTATTATATTTTAGACAACAAGGACTAAATCATTTAGTTTAGTGCAAAATAAAAATCTGCGAAGCTTAGTTAGGAAAATATGAAGCTTTATATTTTTATATATTAAAAATATGTCCCTACAGGCTTAACTAACCTTTGAATCGTCAGTGCTTTTTATGGAAGCTTCTTTGGGGTATACTAAACATCCCCTATCTTAATCTGGCAGATCGGATGATATTTCAATACTCAAAAAAAAAATTTTTAACCCACCACGTGAGAAATCTGATTTCTATACCATGATAACTAGACACATGTCGGAAGCCTATACAAGCTTAAGGCCCTATAGACCCGAAAATTAGCAGGTCGATGTCTGTCAGTACGAATATCGACGTAAAGGACATTAAAATAACATTCATATCAGCGCGCCTTGTACAGTGGCGGTTACGACGCTCGCCGCGTACTTGATAGGGCGAAATAGGAGAAAAAAACCTTTTTTCTTTGATAATTAAACCAAAATGCAAAATGTAACCACAAATTATTCTTCTTTAAGTTATGAGCTTTTCGTAGATATGATTTTTTAAAGTAAAACTATCATAAGCTTCATGAAAAATAAGAAAAATATCACAAAATTTTTTATCGAGTTATTTTTGATCGAGTGAAGTTTTCAATATTATGTTTCGAACCACAAATTGTCAAAGTACATTAAGTAAACAACAATGTGTATTTTTTTGGCTTTTAAAAGTCACTATTTGTTTGTTTATTATTGATTCAAAGTCATGTAAAATTGGGTCTATAGGGCCTTAATCTGACACGCTCGAGCTACTCCCGAAATCCCCTCTTCTCTCCTCTACTATTAATCACAGTACCTAATTGTTGTGGACACAACGATGAAAAGGGCAGTGAAGGATGTTGTTAAAGTGAAATCGCCACATGTAGGTACATTGTACGGTCCCTTTTGACTATTAGGTTTATTAGTTAAAATAGGTACTTATAGTCCGCGCGGAAAGAATAAATTAAAGACGACAATTGATCAGTTTTATATTCTGAACCCGCTATCCCCAACCCGCGGCCCGCGGGCCGCATGCGGCCCGCCGGGACTTTATTTGTGGCCCGCGTGATGTTAAACAATTTTGAAATTCACGCCCACCGGCAAAATAACGTAGTCTAAATATCATTAATAATATATATTATTAAATATAATATTAAATCTTTAATTTTGAAGAAAGTTATTTTTAACCCTAAAAAAATTTTGTTGGGCCGACTTAATCTTACGATGTAAGGCCTTTAAATAAAGAAAAAAAAAATTGTTGCGGCCCGCGAGTCGCGACACCAAGACCAAAACATGTTTGTGGCCCGGATGAAAAAAAGGTTGTGGACCACTGTTCTAAACTATCGACATCGGCTTTCCGTTTTTTTAAAAACGTATGCACTTTAAATAAATTATTTCCTTAGATTGTCTTTTTATCGGCGGACTCATCTTGCTATTGCAATCTCTTGTACGAAGCGCCCCTGCCTACCTACCTCAGGCGCGGCCAACTAGTTCCGCATGGACTATAATTACTGTGTTCCTTAAAAACTTGTATTGAGATGTTTCTGTCTAAAAATTAGTAATAAAGGTTTGTTTTAAGATTCCAATGCACTGTCAGAATAATGAATAAGGATATTAATTAGGAACAGATGTTTGGAGTCCTGTGTTAGACAGATCCGGGACATCCCTCCGTATACGGCTGAAGGCAAACCGCAGGTGGTTTTAGTGGGTAAACCCGAAGTCGGGAGTCCCACATACCCCCGGGGTGCTTCACATCCCCAACCCGGGAGACCCATGACGGGTTTCCCCTGCGCATTTTTTTTTTAGGTTACAACTCGAGAAACTCTGACGGATCTTGGTCAGAGAACACCATTCTTATCGGACGGATAGAAATTGCTCCGATAGGTCAGATTACGGGTGTAACGAGTTTAGTGGTCCGCCCTTTGCCTTGGTCACAGAATATAATATAATATATTAGTTGTATCCTTGGTACAGTGCACTGTGTAGTATAGTTTTAAGGGAGTGCCTCCGCTGCCGGCGCCGGTTGCCGAAATGGCAGCCGGCTCCGTTTTTCGAAGTTTGCCAAAATCACCCGATGTTTGCCGAATAGGCTGCCCATGCCTATTCGGCAAACATCGCTTGTCAAATTACAGAATAATGATCAAAAATAAAATTAATTAATGTTGAAATCTGGTCGAAGACATTTAAGATGTAAAAGCAAAGGTTAATGAACGTGTGTATGGGGATTAGGGTTATATGAAACCCACGCCATTGCAGTGATAGTAAGAAACACGATCAGGCGCAGAACCAACTTTTTACTCCGACGTGATATAAAGATCTTTGTTGAATGACAATCCAAACTAATATGTATTACCATTTATAAATGCGAAAGTGTGTCTGTCTCTTTTTTATGTTCCCTCTTCACGCCCAAACCGCTCAACCGATTTTGCTATTCGGGATGGAGATACTGTGAGTCCCGGGAAAGGACATAGGATACTTTTTGTCCGGGAAAAATGTACGATTATACGAATTGTGTCGCAAGTCGCAACGGAGTTGCGGGCGTCATTTATAATAATATGTGCTAGTAGCGTAATATTCCCTATTAAAAGATGACATGACCTGATGATGATGATGCTGATAGTAGTCACAAGTCACAACCAAACATCACGTAAGGCCGTCAATGAATCAGCCGGTCACCTTGCTACCGCCCGCCGCGCCGCCGGGGATCCGCATGACGTCACCACAAACAACGGTGTCTTACGAATTGCGATTCAGAAGAATGTGGTTTAAAAATAAAAAGTGCGAGTTGGACTCGCGAACGAAGGGTTTCGTACCAAGAGCAAAAAATTGTGTTTTTGTATGGGAAGCTCCATTAAAATATCGTTTTTTATTTTATTTTTGGTATTAATTGTTGTTAGCAGATTGCCGCAACAGAAATACATAACATAATCTGTGAAACAGAAGTCTAGCATAGTTATAGTGATTCTTGAGATACAGCCTGGAGCCAGACAGACAGAAGGACAGACGGACAGACAACGAAGTCTTAGTAATAGGGTCTCGATTGTTACGGAACCCTAAGACGTTGGTGATTCACAAGAACGTGATTGAAAAAAAAATATATAAAACTGATGGTTACATGCAGTTTCGTGGAAGTAATGTGATATTTTGAGTATTAAAATCTTTATGTTTCTTCTTATTTTGCTTTTGTAGAGCACGAAGAGTTTACAGTTATGAGTTTAAAGACTTTTATATCCTTTAATAATTTATTTAAGGTCTGTTTTTCTGTTAAATCAAAGATTTTTAACTAAGTAATTAATTTTTATGCACTGTTTTATCATAGTAATCAATAAACTATTAAACTAAGTACATAGATTTTATTATCTAGTAAATATTTATAAAAAATTTAAATATCATCTATAGTATAGTCATTCTTGTTCTTTGATATCATTTTATTTTTTCATTTTATTTCTGTCGTATAAAGATCCGATATAACTTAAAATAAGATAAAAACTCGGGCATACCGCATACCGCATACAGAACCACGATTTTCTAATCAGTTTCGTGCTAAACAAGCGACGTTCGTTGGAAGAGAATGTATCATAATGTTAATCGAATAACATAAAAACTTGGACAGTGACTAACGATGCCTACGTCATCACTATTTACTATATCAACGTAATCAACATATTTTGATTTTGTTGTAAACAATTTACCAAATTAGTACGACAAAATACTGCGCGTTGAATACGTGACAATACGGCAGAGGGCGGTTCTAGCACATACAGTGCCGATATCCGATAACAATACTAACATCATAAAAATCTACTGGATATAAGAACTCGCAAACTACGAAACCGGGAATGACATATCACATAGGCAACTTTCTTTTACGGGAAAATGTACGGTTCTCGCGCAGTTCTTTATTTTCTAGGGTGAAGCCTGATGAAAATAAAAAATGAATCTGTTCACACATAATGAATGAAATCTCTATACACGTCAATAGGTATTATTAATTTCAGGGAGGTAGAATATTATGAGTAAATTCGTATCTAAAGTGCTCCAAGGCTCTATATCATTGATTCCCAAAGTGATCCAGGTGGACCCCATGGGGTCCACGGGAGCCCGATAGGGGTCTACGCTTGCGTGGAAAAAAAATGAGGGTCCACGAGTCGTTAACGGGGGTCTATAAAAATTAGACCCGATTTCACTTCTCCTATGAATATAGGCAGACAATATTATATTAATAGCAGATTCAATATTACAGAGCGAGGAGATTTAGAAATATGTGAAAGTGTGGTAATTTTTGTGTTAAATAGCTACAAAACAATAAAATATTTGCGTTTACTTTTTACCACTTCGAAGTGAAGGTTATTGGTTCCTTGTACTGTGACTTGTGACTGTTGGATGAATACGCTTTTTAGACCTATCTTGAACTGGGGGGGGAGGGGGGGCTGTGGGGTCCACCGGATCCAGCAAAATGTTAAAAGTGGTCTATGACAAAAAAAAGTTTGGGAACCTCTGCTCTATATGAACTGTCAAAATGACGTTATTGTTGTATCTAGCTGAATTCCTGGGTACGCCCATGAATGTAATGTTTTATAGTTACAGACAACAAACCACAGAACACAATATCCAGGAAAATAACGTTATTATTACTTATTATTAAACACTTGGACAAGGTTTAAACTAGTCACATATTAAAAGGAAAATGATAAAATATATATAAATCGTTGGATACCTTTGCTTAACTATAATTAAAATATGATGATTTTGACATCATAAATACCCTAGATATATACAACTAATTATACATTATCTATCAAACTCTTCATTAAATTGAAGGTTAATTGAAGTTTAATCATCATTAAATGGTTCTGAGTGTGGCCGTATTTTATAAATTTGCGTTTTTTTAAAGCAGGGATTTTGCAAGAAGTTAAAGTTGAATAAAATCTCACGAAATCTCACCAGAGGGGGAGGGGGGGGTCAAAAAATTAAAAAAACACCTCACCCCCCCCCCCCCCCCCTTATTACGCTAATTAAGTAGGTACCTATTATGTAGTAAGTATGTACCTAATCTTTAACTGCAATTATTAAATTATATCACTTCACAATCACACTTCTCTCAACTTTCAACACACAGGCTCTATCATTATGCACTTTTAAACAAAACAAATAAAAACTTATCACTGGCCGGTATCGAAGTTATTTTTAACACAACTCAGTTCACATTTAATTTAATTTTTTTGTCAACAAACTCTATAATGATTCCAATTTAAATGGCACATAATCCTACTAAATAATAATCCATGATTACCGTGCTGTGCTAATTATTACGAAATTCAAAATTTACCTTTTTTAATTTTGTTTTTTTACGTTAAGAATTTTGAGTAAAGAATATTTTGAGCAGTGACTTACCATAAAACGCGTATAGTTCGCTCTGAATCACACTCACGAATGATTTATCCTGGCTGACTCACTCTTATCACTCTAAACTTGTTATCAATATTCGAACAATGACACAATAAGCTAATGTTACGAGTTTAGCACCTCTTTCGTCCAGGACAAACACACAAATGGACTCGGAGAAGATTTTAACCCCCACTCAATACTTAAATGTACTAGACGTTTGATTTTATACCTTCATTCCAAAGCATAAGAATCGATTTCCAATGATACAAAATGAAGGTGTAATCAAAGTTTCTTACCAGTCCAACCTGTTATGAAATGCGACGTTTTCTTGTACAATCGAAATTGAATCATCCACTGACGAAATAAAGTTAAAATTTGTAGAGCAGACCCAAATTTGTACTACGTGTGGTTGACCTAAGATTTCCGGCAAATCGTTGAATGTAATCGAGCTTATCCTGCAAATCGAACTATGTAGTTGAGGCTTAAGTCCGTATATAGGACAATCGGTATACAATTAAGGCTTGGCGCCGACAACTTAAGTCTGATGCCTAGGAAAAGTCTGTGACCTAATGCAATACCTAAACGACCTTCGTAGGCCCGTCTTCGCTGTCCTCAATTAAACGTCCATTCACAATCATAATATTAAGTAATTCAAATCGCAACCGCTTATAAAATACGTGGGGCACTCGAGGACTGCCGCGGTAAAGCTATAACACCGTGCCGAAGTCTGGAAACACCACACCGCGCCGACCGGCACAACGGGGCTGTTAGGTTTTTTCGTTACGGATTTTTTGAAGTGAAAACTTCTTTAGCGGCGTTGAGCACTTTTGTGGGATGGGTAAAAACTGTGAAACTCGCGTCAGATTCTCGTGTTGATCGAAAAACCATAGAAAAACCGTAAGACGGTTGGAGAGTAGTGTTTTGTGTCGAACTCGAACTCGAACTCGAACTCGAACTCGAACTCGAACTCGAAAACTCGAAAACTCGAAAACTCGAACACTCGAAAACTCGAACACTCGAAAACTCGAAAACTCGAAAACTCGAAAACTCGAAAACTTGAACTTGAAAACTCGAACTCGAACTCGAATTGTAAGGGTTTCGATTAATTAACAAAAATCGTTTTTTTTTTAAATCGATTTTCATAAAAAAGGGGTAAAAATTTAATCGATTGTAAGGGTTTCGATTAATTAAAAAAATCGTTTTTCATAAAAAATGGGTTAAAAAAATGCACAACGTTAATAATCAAGTTTTCACTTCTGCCAGCCGCGGCACTCCCGGAGTGCAACCCGTCTTTTTTTTTTATTTGGTCGCCGCCCTCAAAGCCATGCGATGGCTTAAACTTTAAAGGACTGTATTTGGAAAAAAATGTATTACACTAATGTGGAAAACCAAAAAAAATTGTAAACGAGCCCAGATTAATGTAAGGGGGAGGCACTTAAAAACTTAGCTTAAAAGGTTATTAATTTTATTATTTATTCATGATTTATCCGAAATATAATATCCACGAAAAATGATAATAGCTTTATGATAAGCGGGGAAAACCACTTGCGTACGCGGTCCGAGGCATCCACTATTTCACAATAAAAAAAAAAATATCAGGACTATAATATTATACTGTAAAGCACCAGCTACTTCTATTTGATAGATAACAGAGCAATCTGTATAACATATTTTGCATAGCATAACACTCAAAACTAGTTTTAGAGTCAGCTCAAGTCTAGGTAGGTCGATGACCTATGCCTAAGATGATCCTAGCTCTGAGCTTTAGGTTGTATATTATTCTCGTACCGTACTCGTATTATATTATATCAAGGAAAATGGATGGCCATTTGCCTACGTAATTTGGTCAGATATAAGCCCAGCAAACAGACTAAGGGCCGATTCACACCGGAATGGCAGCGGCCGGCAGAGGCGCGGCGAGGCCGGCAGAGGCGGCTCGCGTCGCCGCGGGCGGACGATCGCGGCCGCTTGTGGACGCTCATGGCTGCTGGCGGCCGCGCGCCACCTCCAGAGCATGCGTGCCTTTCAGTTTAGATTCTACATTCGGTTTCTCCTCAGTTTCCGTTTTTTGTTTGCAATACGATGTTTTCGTTTAATTATTATAATTTCTGACACAACGTCGTATCCTGTCGCTTAAACACAGAAAACTAGCGCGTGCGGCGGGGGGAGCCAACGCAAGGAGCGCGCGGCACCTCACGGCGCCTCGAGCCCTTTTAGAAGTTTTCAAGCGATACTAGTAGTTATAAGTATGTAAATAAAGGTTAAAATTATTTCACACTAAAAGTGCTCTTCGCGCCGTTGCCGGCCGCTGCCATTCCGGTGTGAATCGGTCCTGAATACTGACTAGATATAACCCGACTAAATAACAATGATCCGCCATTCGAGAATAAATCATTGGATTATGATAATACAAGATAATAATATTATTATTATTGCTTAAGGTAGGTTGCACCAAAGGCGTGGTTAATGTTAAAGTTATGGTTATAGTTAAATATGGCGTCCTTTAGCATTAACTTTAAACTTAACCAGAGACCAGACATCTCCATGGCTTAACTTTGACCTGAGAAATTCACAGATGTCTGTTGCTATTATTTTTTTATTGAAGCTACAGGTAACGGGATTGAGGGTATAAAAAAATTAAATAATTATCCGTAAAAATCAACAGGAAAAATATAACACTGTAAAACATAGTAAATTTTCACCAAAAATTTTGATATACGTATGAGCGGTTATGGTTAAATATGGCGTCCTTGGACGCCATATTTAACTTTAACCAAAGATTTGACATTTTGCAAGGGCAATCGCGCTAAATTTTTTCAACTGAAACGCAAATGAAACTCGGACGTTGATCGACTTTTGGAACGATTTGGTATCGCGCTAACGTTTTGACAGCCAGTTGAGACGTAACTGAACCTCAGCCCAAGCGCAAACGCTGTCAAAACAAAAAGTTGATACAATGCAACTTCTACTCGCACGTTTCTGAAACGTTTCTTATTTTGGTATGTTAAGTTGACGAAAATCGATGGAAAAATATAACATATAAGCTATAATCAAATTATAATATAAGCTTATGTTTTACTTCAAAGCTGTAAAATAACACTACGGACTATTTGAGTTTGTTAAAAAGTGAATTGAATTTTGACATTACTTCTTTACGTAAATGTTTTCTACGCCACATTAAACTTTTGTCACAAGTCACTAGTCACTACTCAACACTAAAGCATAAAACAAACCTACGCGTCAGTGACAGGGGACGCAGTACGCGAATCGGGAGCGTCTGCAACGCGAAACTTGGCGTGCACACTTGCGCGACTACTAATATCATGATCATAGAGAAAAATAATAGATCGGGCAATTTGATTCATGACACAATCTATCAAAACGTAAATAAATCAAGAAATCATAAACTAAAGAGTAGTACAAAATAATATAAAAAAGGTTTTAAAAAAGAAGTCTAGTTATGTAAACTTCAAAACACGCGTCTGACAACTTGACGCGCACGTTCCGCTTGCCGACGCGAACATTTCGCGTCGCGGTCGTGCAGGTGTGCACAGCGCCATAAGATTACATGGGCAGCGTCCGCCGCGCGGTAGACGCTACCGCTTCGCAGTCGCTTTGGTCGCGTAGGTTTGCGCTAAGCTTTATGGCGCAGTGACTTGTGACAAAAGTTTTATGTGGCGTAGAAAACATTTACGTAAAGAAGTAATGTCAAAATCACTACTCAACACTTATGGCGCTTGTAAAATATAGTAAAACAATATAAAATTAAATACGTAAATTAAAAACTCCAAGTACTTAATAATCATTCGCATTCATAACTACCAAAATGAGTTTTACCGGGAATGTAAAAGGGTGCTGTTGTGTTTTTATATTATTTTCCTAAAATTGTGTTAACTGGGTTTTTAGTGTGTAATATTGGTAGAATATTAACCATTAGATATTCGTGTTCATGCACAAGTGTAGGAAAGTGATGTAATATCCAGAAACGTGCTATTTTGTGTTCCCTCCAAAACTCCATCGAAAGTTTCAGTAAAGCGTCTACCACTTTACTGAATCGACCGACTTGACTCCTTGACTGTATTGACTTTTACTAGACTTTAGACCTGACGATACATGAAAACGATGATGAAAATTATAATAGGAGGAATATGGTTTTCCCGCCATATTCCTTACCTCTTTACCTTGTCTGTGGCACAACATACACATCCTTTGTGTCAAGTTGCCAAAAAAGAAGAAGAAAAAAAAAACTACCAAAACAACTTTATTCGTGTCATATTCATCCATATTATGTTTTTAAAATAAACAATTTGTCAATTGACCAATTAACGCATCGGAAAAAATTTGTTCATATTTAAACCAATCAAAATTAAATTAGAAGGGCGCTGATTGGTCCGCTACAATGTCTGTCTAAAGGTCAAACTTTGCGCTTCGTTCGAGTTCCATCTAATGTTGAGCTACGGTTGAAACGTTAGCACGATACCGAAATTTGTTCAGACGCAGCGGAACCAAACCGTAACTGAACCATAACCAAAGTAGATGTGAACCTGAATTGAAACGTTTTAAACGTTTTAATTCAAGTTATATAGTTTTAAGTTACAGTTATAGGCGTATCTGTTTTTATTGTTCTGTGGTGCAACCCAACCTAACCGGTCATAAATTTAGTATGCAATCTACAGCCAGCCTACAAAAGTTACGTCTTGAGTCTTGACTCTTGAAACACAGAAATTTCAACTTTTCCTGTCTGCCAATAAAAAATACAAGCTGTTTATAATTTTGCAGTGCTTTGCTTGCAGTATTAAAGTTCCTAGAATTAATTAAAATGCTAAGTTAGAAAAACAAAGTAGAACAAAATAACCAGTTTATTTTACAAACAGCCTTTTATAATGTGGCGATTGGCGCCATAAGCCATTAATTATTAATAATAATTGTTATTTTTTATAGCAACTAAAAAGAAATTGCAAATTATTTTTAAAATTAAACAGTTTATAAATTGGAAAATTAATACAACTTCTTGAAAAATATTTGAACAAGCACGTAAAAAGCGCCATCTCTATAGCAACCACGAAACTATAATAGTTCGTTACGGTACCAATAGATGGCGGATGAATGCACATTTTTCAAATTAAATTACACTTTCTTGAAAAATATTATTGTAACAAACACGGAAAAAGGCGCTATCTCTACAGCAACCACGAAACTATAGTTCGTTACGGTACCAATAGATGACGGCTGAATGCACATTTTTCAAATTAAATACCGTGTACAACAGTTTGCGGTACAAGTTTTTGAAAAATATTTTATCAAGCACGGAAAAGTACCATCTCTACAGCAACCACGAAACTATAGTTCGTTACGGTACCAATAGATGGCGGCTGAATGCACATTTTTCAAATTAAGGGCCCTCTCTCCCTAAATTACCAGGTCGATTGTCTGTCAGTGCGAATATCGACGTAAAGGACATTAAAATAACATTCATAACGGCGCGCCTTGTACGGTGGCGGTTACGACGCTCGCCGCGTCCATGATAGACGAAATAGGAGAAAAAACCTTTTTAAGGCTTAATATAATACATATTTCAAAAAAGTAAAAAAAACAAATTATTAACTTATGTATTGCAAAGCAGTAGATATTTTTTATATATTCTTTTAATAAATAACGAAGGAATAAAGTGGTTTCATTCAACGATTTGGAGGTGATTTGGTTTTTTATTTCTTTATTATGTGATACCGATAGAAAAAATATGGCAAAACCAAATTACGTATCATATCATGTAGATTACTAATTATTTTTTTCAGATATAATTTCTCTGTTAATGCCGATGAAAAGTTGTTTCATCTGCACGCTTTTTTCGAAAGAGCAGCCTTAAAGGTGCACCGCACGCACCGCACTTCGCCGCATTCGAATTCTTTATATGAAGTTATAGGCAAGCTCGTATACCTACCCGCGCCGCAGTCTTCGCAACTTCATATAAAGAATTCGAATGCGGCGACTACGGTGCGTGCGGTGCGGCCCAAAGGTGAACGCAGATTTGGCCGCACCGCACGCACCGCAGTCGCCGCATTCGCAATTCTTTATAATATGAAGTTATAGGCAAGCTCGCATACCTACCTACCCGCGCCGCAGTCTTCGCAACTTCATAATAATATGAAGAATTGCGAATGCGGCGACTGCGGTGCGTGCGGTGCGGCCAAATCTGCGTTCACCTCAAATCTGCGTTCGCCTTGTATTCATTCTTGAAAAATATTTTAACAAGCACGGCATAAAGCGCCATCTCTATAGCAACAACGAAACTATAGTTCGTTACGGTACCAATAGACGGCGCCCAATCGCACATTTTTCTTTTGCTTTTAAAATACAATATCATCATTCACCTAAAATCATTTCTTAATGAACTTATAGCTATGTAATATATATGGGGCTTGATGGAACATCTATTTATACTACCTATCAGTGGGTTCCGGGTCACCTTTATCAACAATCTGCTGCAACTCAAAGTCTTGTACCACTTGGAATATCTTACTTTTCGCCTGATTTAGGTAGTACGGGCTGAAATTTCTCAGCGTCCCTCCTATACTCATTAGGAACACGTCAATAGGATCCGCCGGGTTTAATTCCTGGGTGTCATACTCTCTTCTTTTAAATTTCGTTTCTCTATCCTCTTGTATGGTGTCTTGAAGCTGAAAGTCTTCTAGCAACTCAGGGTACTCGGTGGTGGAAGATTCCTTGAAGAAGGGGATCAAGAAGGCCATCTGGTCCTCGTATTTGTAGTGGTAGCGGCGCTGGTGAGGGTTCCGCAGCCGATCCTTGATCTTCCTCCGCATCATGTCTCTCATATTGATCCATCGCGCCTTGCAGATGGCCGCTGAAAATGTAATTTTATAAATTAGAAGAATTTTAATTTTAATTATATTATATAAATGAGGTTATGGAAAGTCACACCGTCGGCGCTGATTAAAAAAAAACTTTAAAAAATATCTTGTCAACTACTGCCGAAATATTCTGTTCCGTTCAAATATATTTTGATTTAAATGTAAATAAAGCTCAGAATCGCTAATTAATGCTACCAAATAAGTCACATATAAATACAATTATTTAGTCCAATTACAATTGTTTATATTCACAGCAAAATGAATGAAACTGTTTATAACACGCAAAAGTTTATTTGGCGTCTGCTTCCATAGAGTTTTATTAAATAGAGGTGCTTCTTAACTTTAGCGTGTTAAGCTATCGCAAAAATTATTCTCACCGTACCCGGTCGACCGAGCGTATCGCCGATCCTCTGCCAAATCACCTCCCTGCTGTCAAAATCCTGGTATTTGGGATGGTGGGGGTTGTAGAGGATGTGGTTGTCCTTCACCAAGTCAAGCAGCTTGAGGTCCAGGGTCTTGTTGAATGGCAACGGCATGCTGGCATCGTGAAGAGCCCGTGAGTCCGTGACGAGTCCGCGCCGACCGCCGAGCACTGACCTCGTGTTGCTAGCGGAACGAATTTCATTTCCACAAAATGGACTACGCCAAAAGGCAAAAACAGTCGAACTACAGTTTTAGTTCATTTTGATCTTTATGTAAACAAGGTTCACTTTTACTGGTGGTTTTAATGTTAACGACGCGATTTGATAAAAATACACATTTTTGGACGATTTTAAATTGTTTCGTCTACTTGTTCTATTTCAATCTAAATAAATTCAACAATGCATGGTTAAAAACATGACCTTACAACTTACAAACATCACTTTTAATATTGTTAATTGTCATTTATACATATTTTATTTTGGTTGTTAATAAAAGGTTCAAATGTAATATGAGAATCGAATGACTGAATTTAAAAATGTTGTTTACTTTATTAAATTTCATACTACAGTACTTTTTAAGTCTGAATCTAATTTTCCTACATCTGGGCAAATCGTAAAGTGCGGCCACACTGCATACCGACGCGGGATGGCAACGTCGCGCGTACGACACGACGACGCGCGCCGCGCACGGCCCGGCACCGTCGCAACTCGCATTCGAGAGTCGAGACTAATAGATTGTAGCGACTAGCGGGGTCCAAAGTCAACGAACAATGAACATGCATATTTTGACGAGCAAAATAATTATAGACTTGGTCACAAGGTACAAGCATGGATGGGTACAAGAAGTGCAATAACCAAGACGTCTAGTTATATTTTTTAAAGTTTATTATCGTCGATAAAAACCGGCAATACACCATCAATACACATGATATAAGTATAGTAACTGCACATACTTGTACTCACATAAAAAAAAACTGTATAATAATTAGTTGATTGATGATTTTGCATGATCATAATATGTATCATTGTAAATTCGTTTTCCTAACTACCTATTCATTATCATAGCTTGTATAATGTACCTATTCAATGTTAGGTGAGAATTTTTCGTGACCAACAAAACGACGCGACCGTGTCGTTACTCGTTTATCAAAGTATTGATTGCTATCGTGTCGTTGTGTGTGTATCTGCCTGTCTCCCCTACCATAGTTCGTCCAAGGTTATTTTTGCGTTGGAATACAAGTGACTCTTATGCAGTGGACATAAAGCTCACAATAGAAAAAATTGAGCGCTGTTTTTGAAACTCGATCTGTTCTCGAACCATTATCGAAAGTGTGTTTACTGTATATTGAGTATTGACTATTCTGATTTCTGACGTACTGAGGGCATGATATTCGAAGTTTTAATCAAAAATATGAAAGTAAAACCACAGTAAATAGAAAAATATTTTTATTATTTTTTATAAATTACTAGATACCTACCTAGTACCCTTAATTTTACAATTTTAAATCAGGTGTCAGATTACAAAACCATAATATTAAATTTTGTCAGTTACTTGTCACTTAATAGGCTTTATTATTATAGGTACCTACCTATTACCTATCAATAATTATATAAGTAGAATTTGTAATCATTAATTATTTATTATCACCCATCTAAACATTTTCTTCTAATAAAGATATTATATTTTATGCAGCTTAAAACTATTCAAGATCGGCAGTCTTTGTCTGTCATTCAACTTTTCCTATAGCAAAAACAATGCTACGCTCTTTGATTATAGTGTAGTACATAATCAAAGGCTACGCTCAAGCAGATCTTGTACATTGTGTAAATAAGTTAATAACTCGAAGCCCGTATACACGATCGGTCCCAACCACCAACAGAGGTCACCTTGGTTGGGTCAACAAAGTTGAATCGCTGTCTACACGTACATCATCTCGTCAGTCTTGGGCCTTGGCTAGGCTGTGGAAAAGTGAACAATGGGACCACTATCTAACCAAATCTAAACCTCATGTCATGTGTTCAATTTTCTTTTTTGCCATCGACATAATATCAGCCTCAGGGTCATATTCCTTTAATTTTTCGACAAGCAACTGCCACGCTTGACTCTTTTTGTCCCGATCTTTATTATGATCGGAACCAATATCCCATAGCGTAGGCAAATTCCTATACATTTCTAAAAATTCTGTCAAGATTTCGCGTTCATTGCGCCGGCGCCGCCATTTTCAGTTGCTAGCGCTACACACCACATGCAACGCAGCCGACGATCAATGTGCGACTGAGCGCCAACAAGCGTCTACACGGTCGCGTTTCAACTCAATGTTCTCTATTTGACATTGGTAGTGAGGAATGCGCTCACTACCAATGTGATTGAAGGTTATTTGGTTGGTCAACCAAAAACAAACTTCTACCCGGTTGATTTTTGTTCCAACCCTACCAAGGTGACCTCTGTTGGTGGTTGGAACTGATCGTGTATACGGCCTTTTATAAGTAATGTGTCAAATCATCACGTCATGTCGTTTAACGAATCGGACTGGATTAAGTAACAAAAAAAATAATATGTCAATCCTCGAAATATTATAAGTAGGTATATACTTATTTAATATATTATTTTAAATAAAATTTATTCTCTCCAGGTATAATAGGTACAGTTTGGTAATGTTGGTATATTTTCTCATCCAAATCTAATAACAATAATAAAGGTGATACAGTAGAAAAATTTTAGTGTCAGCTTTCACTACTCACATAAAACTCTTTTTTACAAAAAATGTACGGCACATTAACAAAATTTGTTAAGATTTAATCAAGACTCTTAATTTATATTATACATAGTATCAGAAGAAGCCATTTTTATATCACTATCATTACTTTGTTCCTTCTGAACTATCTGCTGTAGGTCATGCTCTTGAACAATTGCAAATATTTTACTTTTAGCTACATTAAGATGGTACGGAGAGAACGTCTTTAAAGTAGCACCGATACTCAATAGAAAGGCATCCACTGGATCACTGGAATCAAACTCAGTTGGAATTGCACTGTCGTTGAACGCCGACGTCGATATGGGATCTTCAACTTCAGTGAAATTCAGTTTTATCTTTTTCTTTTTTACGCTCGATTTGCTACTCCTTTTAATTTGAGGCTTCGGTTCTGGCGGCTCTTCGATGTCAGTTTCTATATACTCTGGTTCGGAATTAAATACATGATCCTCTTCCTTTGTTAAGCTGTCTTCTAGTCTGTCGTCGGCGTCGTCAAAATTGTCAAAATTAACGTTCGAAGTGACGACTTCCTTGAAGTAGCGGCGCAAAAATGACACTTCGCTATCATATTTATACACTTTAGGACGAGCATGGGGACCGGCCTCGCTGTTCTTCTTTAAAATTCTTCTGTACACGTCTCTTATGTTGATATATCTTATTTTACAGGCGGAGGCTGCAACAAAGAACACATTTATAAATCTCACATAAAACAAAGTTTATCTTTCTAAAGTACTTTTCATGTAATAGGTATAAGTCCAAACTCGAAACGATTGTAATAATTTTAGACGCCATGAGAATGCAAAAATATGCTGATGGTATAATTTTAACAGAAAAAAACTACTTTCATGGACCACCTGATAAGTATTCTATTTCCAACAAAAAAATAATTAATAAAATCGTTTCACAAATGGCGAAGTTATCCGCGAACAAACGTTAAAAAATACTATAATATACGATCGAATTGAAAACCTTAATTTTTTTTAAGTCGGTTAAACTATTACTATTTTACACCTGCATTTTATTCGTATTAGTAGGTACTCCTCAAAATAGCAATCTAAAAAAATTCAGTGTCAGATGCGATCTCGAACCAATCTCAAACTCGAACGCAACATTCGTTCGAGTTACACTTAGTAACGATACGTCATGATCGTACAATATAAAACTTACCGGGTCGTTTCAGTTCGTCGCCTATCTTCTGCCAGATAACTTCCCGCGCGTTCGCGTCCATGTAACGCGGGTCATTGTAATCGTACAGCACTGGATGGGCTCTTACAAGTCTCAGGAGCTTGATGTCCTGTTTTTCGTGGAATAGCATCTTTGGCTGAGGCGCCAGCGTGTCGTCCGTGTCGTGTCCGCCGGTCGAATGCCGAGCGCCGCCGAGCCGACACGATCGCGCACGACATCATGCGCCGCCATTTTGTTTATTGTTATCGCTTCGAAACCCAGACCACAGTTTTCACCAATGAGGTACTATAATACTTTATCTATGGTTTTCACATTACCGAGGGCAGCGAGATTTCGTGATAAATACGATATCTCATATCGCTTATCCGACGATAACAATACGAACGACATAAATGTGTACCGTAGTAGCCTCTTTAGTCTTTACCAGTGTCGGCGCGATATCGGATAATCGGAAAAGACACTTATGCGGACGATATAAGAGCGATTTTTCTCTGCATTAGTCGTGCGACGTGCGCCACGATTTAGGCTGTATTTCCACTGAAGCGGAGCGGAGCTTAGCGGTGCCCGAATTGACCAATCGTGCTATTCCAGCGGAATGACAGCGAAGATTTCGAGCATGGTGATTGGTCAATTCGGCACCGCTAAGCTCCGCTCCGCTTCACTTGAAACACAGCCTTAGAGCTGAGTGCTGACGTACCTACACATTGGGCGTTTCGAAGCGCGCGCTTGCGTGTGTATGTCGTAGCCAACTGGTTTAAATAACCGATCAATCAAACAGCCAGCCCTTTGACTGAACAACGCCATTCAATCACACGGCTAGGTATACGTCGTTTACCCGACTTGTTGACTGCAACGTTCAACACTACAGCTAGACGCACGGGCGTATATACATATAGCTTTGGTAAGGGGGGCGGTCCCTAACTTAAAAAACGGCCAAGTGTGAGTTGGACTCGCCCATGAAGGGTTCCACAGGAGCAAATAGGTAACGTGTTTAGGAAATCAAAAGTATTTTTAACCGACTTCCAAAAAGGAGGAGGTTATATGTTCGGCTGTGAATATATTTTTTTATTTTTTTTTTGTATGTCAACGATTACACCACCGTTTGTAATTTTATTTTCAAAATTTTTGTTTTGTTAGGTTTCCCTCCAATTTGGTACCATGTTCACAAAAGTGGTGATCTGATGATGGGATCCATGAGTAATCGAGGGAACTTCTCAAAATCTATATGGAAACACATGGTGATTTTAGTTTAATGAGAAGCATCCTAAGCATATGGTATCAAAACGCAAGGTTTTGCACCAAGGTATACTATGGTTCCGAAGATACTAAGAGAACTCCGGATTCCTTATAGATACAAGTTTGGAGGTTTAGGCGCTGTTTTAAGAACTGAAAGCATATGCTAATATGCAAATTACATTCATCATCATCATCATCATCATTACCACGTCAGGGTCACCAATGTCACGAAAATTGAACATAACAAATTCAACCTTAACTCCAGAACGTAAGGCACACATTTGACATTACTTCTGAGAAGTAAGTTGCTTCGATAATACAATTCAATTCAATTCAAATCTTTATTTGCACAAAACATGATAAAAGATGTTACAATTTTAAAATAATACATGTTTTGCCGTTTTAATGGCATGCAAATATTACAATAAATAGGATCCTAAAGTAACTAAATATACTTACATTTTAATATATTACAAATGTAATTGAACATAGAAGGACAATACTTTATTCATAATAAATACAAGTAACATGCAAGTGCACTGTCACACTTACAAATCGCGGCCGCCGGCGGCCACGGGCGGCCGATGACTTCTCAAGCGATACTATGTATTACAATAATGAAGATAAAGTTTAAAATCATATAACACTGAAAGTCCTCGTCGCTGCCATTCCGGTTTGGCGCGGCCCAATTGTTAAATTACCTAGAACGTGTTCACTTCGTTTTTTTTAAATGTAATGTTTAAAATTATCTGCAGCTGATAATATATTTCAATGAGTTTCTAAAATACTAGAGTGGCAACGTCTTACAAACGATTCTCAGAAATGCGTAACCACTTGATAGCCCAAAAGACAATGTCACTTCATAATGTTATTATGTCATTATGTATGGCAGATATGCCTGCAGGCATCTTCAAAGTGGTGACGCGTTGCTGTCGTAAACTGCCAATCTAGTTACGTTAGTAACATACAATATCATTGATATATTTTGTAAGTGTGACTGTTAACAAATTGTAATAAGATACGTAGAATAACATACAGGTGTATTATTCTACGTATAGTACGCGATGGTTTACTAGGTAATTAAATAAAAAGCCCATGGCTAGACGATGCTTAGCTTACTGGTTAAATTGCAAATTAACTAAGCTGACCATTAGTTTAGTTTTATTATTACACAAGCGCAATGATAATAAGCAGAATAAATTGTATTCTAACTCATTTTGAACACAATTATTGCAATTAATACCTACGTGATGCATTTCATAATCCCGTAATTTCTCCTCTAAATTCGAATATTTGTTTAAATTTTGATTCACTCGTATGTGCCCCCATAATTTCTGTCACTTTAATAACACTTGTAACGTATATTTACGAAAATTATTTTAATACAATCACAAAACACCGGCTAGTTGACGCCATATTGTAAACAAAACGCACCTAGCGCCGCGGTGGTGAGCGCTGAACTAATTCAATCAAACGGCGGCGGCTTGAATCAGCTGTAGTGTTGAACGTTTCGAGCGACTGAAATATTCAATTAAAAAGCTAGCCGTGAGATTGAATGGCGTTGTTCAGTCAAAGGGCTAGTGTAGTATATTGATAAATAAAGATGACCGCACTACCTATGAGTGGGGGCTTGGAGAATATGGCCGCCAGACGTCAGAGCTGTCGTCCACTTCTTACCGAGCCACCGCCGACAGTAGAGCGTTCAGTGATACAGTATTCTGTATTTAATTTATTCGCCCTACAACAGCACACGAATTCTACATTGGCGACCGTGCCAGTGCTTTTAGCAAAGGTAATGTGAAAATGATTTTCACACTTTAAATTTTAGAGGTAAATCGACAAAGCCAGCCAAAGCTTAGTGATTTCGAAACAAAAAGAAACAAAATTTCGAAAAGTATGAATTAGAAACGTTATTTGTATTTAAATCTCATAGACCAAATTTACGAGAATAATAAAAAAATCAAAATTTACTTCATAACATTTAAAAAATTAGATATGGCTAAAAGTTTGGTACAAAACTTTACTTGAAATAACATTTAACGAGCACCATTGAAACGGAAGTGCGTTACCTGTTTTACTTAGTACGGGTGCACTGATAAACGCAGCCATAAACTAGTTGTTCCGGCAAACGCTCTATTGCCATATTTAAAGTATTTGAAGTTGTAACGTAGTTTTTATTTGCTAAGAATATTATTTTATTGACGTGACTAAATAATTATATGGCGCCATTGTGGCGCGGCGTCTAGCGCTGTTCCGTTGCAAAATGCACAAACAATGGTCGCCGCCAGTCTCGAGTTAAAAATTCGTAATTTATTATTTACTATCACTTGCTCAAAATGCAATACAAAATGTAGACAGTACCCGATTCTCAGACTGGCTGGCTTTGTGATTGGTACCTATAATAAGCTTAAGGTTACCACGCCAAATACATGAAACAGCAATAAACCAGACACTATAATATGAATTGTTCATAGAAAAACATGCTATTTTTCTGTGTATAAGGAAAATATAATAATTATGGAAAAATGGAATGAGAATATCTTAATAATAATGTAATAATTACAAAGTGGGTACCTGATAATTAACTGGTGTTGATGAGCCCAATTTTCTCATCACACGACACTCATTGTCTCTGAGTCTATATTAACACTTTCACAAGCGCCAAATTCACTGGGATATAATACGATCTTATAAAATATACTAATTAGTTCGCAAGCGTAACACCATAACCGATAACTGATAGTGTTGATGATAGATGAACGGCATCGTCCTATTCTTATCTAACGTAGCCGTTATGGGTGTATATGCTCAGTGTTGCAATCATAGCACCCTTTAGTTTATTGAAATTAATTAATTTAATAAATTTTAATTATTAAAATATTATTGCATAATCCTAGTAAATTTAATCTGCTCAAGTTAGTAAAGTGGCATATAATCTTTGTAATGAAATTGTCTTGTCATAATATTATTATTGTAAAATTAATGATTTTACTCTTCTTTACCAAATGTCTTGTCATTACAGGAGAACTCATAGTCCGTATGTATTATTGCGTGGTAACTAGGTAAAATTAAATTGCTTTCTATCAAAAATGAGGAGTTTTAGAGATAATTTGGTGAAAACCAGATGGTACCTGCAAATGCCTAATTTTTATGAAAGGCAGTTTGGGTAAAAGTCCCAACGGTAAATACCTACAAATGGCCGATTATTATAACGGGTACTTCGGCGAAAGCCAAACGGTACCTACAAATGCCTAATTATTAGGCAGTTTTGTGAAAGTCCAAACGGTAAATACAAATGGCCCATTATTATAAGATGAAGTTTAGTTAAAATAAAAATACCTACAAATGTTTAAAGGTCGTTTGGATAGACAAACGGTACCTGCTGATTATAAGACGTAGGTAGTTGGGTTAAAATAAAGATACCTACAAATGGTCAGAAAGTTTAAAGGTAAAAAGTAAATTAAGAAGTTTGGTTAAAATTTAAACTGGTACCGTTACTAGGTAATGTTTGAAAAGATTGGTTGGTTATAATTCCAATATATAAAGTCTACAGTAGTAAAAGTAAAATGAGGGCTGAAATCGTATGTCACTGCTGCTACTTGAAGGAAATAATGAAAAGCAAGGAACTCAGTATCAGAACCAAGAAGAAGACATTTGATGCGTGCATTCTTCCTTGCATCACATATTATGGTTCCAAAACCTGGGCATTGACAAAAAACCAAAGGGAAAAACTTGCAAAATGTCAGCGAGCCATGGAAAGGAGCATGCTCGGATTAAAAATTGAAAGATAAAGTCAGGAATACGGATATCAGACAGAAAACTAAACTAACGGACATACTTGCCCATATCGACAGACTAAAATGGAGATGGACAGGGCATATGCTCCGTTGCAAACAAGATAAACGGAGCAAACAAGTAACAGTCTGGTATCCAAGAGATGGATCAAGAAGCCGTGGTCGCAAAGTGAGAAGATGGGAGGATGAATTAAAATGGACTCTGGGCCCCCTGTGGCCAAGAATTGCAACGGACAGAAAACAGTGGAAAGTGTTGGAGGAGGCAGTATTGGGATGGGGATGAGACTCTCGCAAAAGCAAATGGGCAAAAAGAGGTCTATTATAATTTACCTGGCATAGCAGTATATGGCGGAATTATATTTTATTTGAGTACCGTAGGGCAATTAGATAATCACTTTTATCTAAAAAGCCGTGTGTTAAGATGCCAGCGTTTCATAATAATCTATTGAATAAAAAAAAAGATAAAAAATGCTATAGGAAACTATGTTACTTTTGATAAAATCATTTCAGAAGCCAATAGTTTAGAAACAATAAATTGCCAAGATTAAAATGTTAGCTCCCAAAGAACATTCCACGTGGTTAACAACACTATATTGTTACAAAAAACTGACATTCATCCAATATGTTTGAAATATGAATATATTGGCCAAATTCTGCATTGTCAACCAATAAAGATACAAAATACAATACAAAAAATCTATTTCCAGAAAATACAATATACAACTTCAGATTAAGACAAATATCCACACTAGGCATAGCCTGTCCTGTGGAGCAGTATAGGAACATTCTCGTTACTGTCGGCAGACGACAGTTGGTTGGTTAGGTATTGATACCGGCAGCAAGAGTAATATTATTATTAATGATAAAAAATTAAGACTTCTAAATTAATAGAAAATAGTCTTACTACTTTAAAAAAATCTACCAAATGGTATAAACTTCTATGAAGCTGTTAACCCTAATATTTGTTTTGATGATATTTATTAATTTAAAACTACCGACACTAAGACACGTAAATATGAATTATTTTAAAATCGGTTGTACACTTCGTTAAAAATAATACCATAATATTGAAGTGGAAAAGTGCATAGAAAGTTGTGTTTCATTATGTTGTGTTTTATTAATAATAAAACTTGTGAATGAACCCGGAGATCAACATTCAGGTTAGATTGCTCAATTTTAAGGTTATTGCAGATGCTATTGGAGCATAATTATATATGGCGTATAATGTATATTGTATTATCTTTGATTGAAGCTACCAATTTGGGTAACTATCAAATCCAATAGTGTCCGTTAAAAATAAATAAAATAAAAATAAAAAAGGTCAATGGCCTATATTATGCCCATAGTAGTTTGGAATCTTACGATTCTTTTGATAAACAAATGCAAATGTTGCGGAAAGCGACATTGTTAAAAACTGGTACAAAATTTACTTGGCCAGGATATAACAATAAAAATAGAAGTATGGAGATTAGAATTCCATGAAAATAAATTCGAAGGTAATTTTCCTAAATATATCGATATAAGCATTAAACCGGTCTCTCGAACGTGTAACAGAGTCCTTCATTAAATAAATGAGTTAACAAAATTGGATGGGGGGAATTAGAATCTGTGTAGATATAAGGCGAGCTAATCAAGCCAATATCAGACAAAACACCCGCTACCAATTATAGAAAAACTTCTTCTAAAATTAATAAATGCAAGAAGTTTCTCGAAACTTGACCTAAAAAATTGTTTTCGATAACTTAAATTGGGAAAAATAGTGAGCAAAGAGTGAGAAAAATAATATTGTTGGTGTGAAGGTAACTAACAATGGAGTAGCACAAAATGAAATTCACCCAAAATAAAGTTTAGTAGCATAGTAGTTGACATAATATTAAATAACAACTTTTATATTTTGTAATCAAGGTTACAACATTTTTGGTACAACTTCCAAAAGACTATGGCAAGATTGTTATTCACGTTGTGACAGAGTAGTTAATTTTAGTAACTATATTGCTTTTTTTGGTGCTATGAGGCTCAATATGACCTCTAATGGATCCAAATCTTAAAAAAATATATATATTATAACTCGATAACGGCTAATTTTAGTCTTAAAATATTCCTGGAAGTCCAGGGAAGGTTTATAAGTGACGAAGTGAACCGGGACATGTAATGTATAAAGTTCCGAGTATAGAATTTCTTAAATATAATTTAGCACATGAAGACATTTGGATAAATATAAAAACTTGAGAGGTGTCAAGGGACACCCGAATGAAACGAAGTTATTTCTTATGTTCAAAAACCTGTATACATATTATACACAAAAATAATACTTAATATTAAAACGCCATCTAGTTGACGCACAGGAATAGTATCAATCTAGTATTATTGTTAGTAGTCTAGTTAGTATTCTTGGACGTCTATTGACGTCCAAGTATACTAACAACGCGTCGCTGTTTATTTTCAAAAACGCAATCAAGGTGACACATAGGAATACTATAAACGCCCATGCAGGTACTAATAGAAAGTGTCGAGGTCAAATATCGTTCTGTCTAGCCCCCTTTACGCTGAAAGCGCGATAAGGAGCTTCGCTCTAATATAAGAATTTTCGATAAATATATTAATAAAACTACGGGGAATTTTTGGGAGCTTTTAACGTTTGAAGAGCTTTTGGGACTGGTGAACTATGTAGGTGAATGAATCACTAGCTTAGCAACATGGATTGAATTGATAAAACTAAAGCCCAGTAAAACTTCCTGTATATATTAGCTCGTCTGTCAAGCGCCCAAAATGGGCGTCTTACTCTGGAACTATTCAAAAGTAGCTATTTCTTCTATGACCACCAATTTAGTATTTTGTTTCAAATATGAAACTATAATATGTGTTTGCGCCACTAATGGCTTATTTATTGAAAATTCTAATTTTATAAAGTTGTATATGGCCTTCATGGTAGTTTGTTGAGATCAGTGGTCCCCAACATTTTTTTCACGCGGGCCACAAACATGTTTTGGTCTTGGTGCCGCGGGCCGCGGGTTGGGGATAGCGGGATAATAAATTCAGTTTAATGAGAGTAATTGAAAATTGAAAAATTTTCGGAAATGATTTGACAGTTCGTGACAGATGAACGGATATACACATAACATGCTTTTGGCGTAAAGATCAAGCTGACGCATTTAGTGTCTTAATACGTACTGGTATTCAAAATAAGAAATTACTTAAACTATAGATGCCACTTAAGTGGCAGACACACTAAAAGAAATATTTTCTATAATTATTAGAGATACCAGTAAGTTATAACAGCGGACAATGGTCCGAAATTTATAAATGTTTATGGTTTGTACATTTTTGTAAAGATTTAAGTATTCAGTTATTCCATAGTATGCCTTGTGGGCCTCAACAAAATGGCAAGGTTGAAATACAAAATCGCTAAATTTAAAAAACTTCATATCAGTCAAACTGAGAAATTTTATTGGCAAAATGGTTTGATAAAATAGTGCACCTCTTTTAGCTACACGAAAGTCTCCAGCAGAATTGTTTTACAGGGGTCAGCTGTTTAGAGATAAATTGTCATCAATATAATATATAATATAATAATTGATATTAAAGAATTTGCTGAGATGGACTCTGAAATAAAAGATACATTATTAAATAAGAGAGGAATTGATGGTTTAGAAGCTGTTAACTTGTAATTGATTGCAAATTGCAATGCATATTTTGAGTTTTGATATTTTAGCTCATATAATTTAATTTGTATACGCCTATACAATAAAATCTCAGAAAACGTTTGTGTGCTAAGGCTTATTATAAGGTAACTAATTTTCTCAATGATAGCACATCATGGGAACAATAAGCTGACAAACCATAGGACGCTTCTAAATAAATGTACCACATTTTTACATACTTAAGTATATTTTAGCTTAAGTTAATTATTGTAATTTTCCACCTTTTTGGTAAAAGGTGGCCCCGTGCGAGTTTCTTACGCCGGTTCTTCTCGCCGGGTTAGTTCCCAAACCGGTGGTAGGCCTCACGTAGACAACGTTCTAAAAATGTTTAAAAAAATACTTTTTTGTAAAAGGTAGATGTAGTATATTGATAAATAAAGATGGCCGCACTACCTATGAGTGGGGGCTTGGAGAATATGGCCGCCAGACGTCAGAGCTGTCGTCTACTTCTTACCGAGCCACCGCCGACAGTAGAGCGTTCAGTGATACAGTATTCTGTGTTTAATTTACTCGCCCTACAACAGAACACGAATTCTACAGCTAGCTATTTGATTGAACGGCTATTTAAACCAGTTGGCCGCGACATGTACACTTCAATAGAATCCGGGGTTCTCAAAACGCGCATTAGCAAAGCGCGCGCCTAACGCACGCTTCAAAACGCCTAATGTGTACCAGCTCTCCGACTTCAATAATATTTTGTGTTGGCATATGTCCGGAACTACAAGTCTTATTCGAGTAATTCTTTTTTGTTGTACTAGGAATTGTTCAACTTATGGAACACTGCAAATTTCATCAAAATTGGTTCATTAGTTTTTGAGATTATTATAGCCTTTTAATCAATTCACCACCCAGTAAATATAGTTTTTGAGATAGATAATTTTAATTCTCAATTACCTAGGTACGTACAATTTTCAAGTCGGTTTCATCTTTTTTCATTATTTTTAGAAACTGTCTTGGAGCACCTGCAAGTTGCTTCAGATTTTGTGCAGCAGCAGATCCCATCCGCAGAGATCATAATACTTGGCGACTTTAATGCCCACCACGCCGACTGGCTGAATTCCAGTAAAACTGACCCATATAGCCATTTTCGGTCGCAGATTTGTGAATCTGCAACAAGTCGTAACAGTTTCGTAGCTAATACGACACCTTGCGACTGTGTGGGGGTTTGCTTCTACGTGTTGTAACCGTGTCCGCTTGTGACAGAAAAAAATGTGTACACATATCTTCCACATAATTATGTAGTAACTGGGTTGTAACATATGTAGTAAAGTTACGTAATAATTAAACACTAACTTTGATAAATGTAAGTCACCAAATCCCAGTCATTCTAAAACTGTGTGTTGTGATAACTGCCAGTTTATCTTATATCTTTAAACGAGCAATTCTTGTATATATATAATTGGAATTTTGGAATCGGCTCCAACGATTTTCATGAAATTTAGTATATAGGTGTTTTTGGGGGCGATTAATCGATCTAGCTAGGAATCATTTTTAGAAAATGTCATTTTATTCGTGTTTTATCGAATACCGAGCGAAGCTCGGTCAAATAGCTAGTAGTTTAATTAAAATAAAATAAATTAAAATCAAAAAACTTTTTGAAATGAAGGTTTTAATTAAACACTCTAAGAGTGATTCCTCAAAAATGATTCTCCGCGTCACTTTCGTGGGATTTTTTTGTTTTAGAGTTATCTTTAAATAAATGCAAATACCTTTAAGGTGCTCTAAAGATAATAAATACGATCTTTAAGGCACGTAAATCGGTCCATAAACTACTGAGATAATCAAATTTGAAATTTCGGTCCCCACGAAAGTTGCGACAAACTCCACGAAAGTTACGATTGCATTTTCTAGGACCAAATTATGGATTAAAATCTTTTTTTTTCTTAAAAAATAAAATAAATTATTATTTAATCAATCAGTTTTTATTAGGATCAACAATACTAAAGAGCGTGGAACTTTAATTTGTTGCTTAATCTGTCAAGTAACCGGTTCTGAAATGCTGTGATTTTTTCGAGGTTCAGGTGATGTTATTTGTAGTTCTTGAAGATTAAGTGATTAAGGAGGTTATTGTAAGGGGGTTTTTAACTAAATACGGAGATTCAGGACACAAGATCATAATATTTTTAGTTTGTGACATATATATGAGGGCTCGTTTCGCTCACCCTGATATTAAGTTTGAGTATCGTATCGCTTTGCATTTGGATTGAGGATGTAATATCAGTTGTTCATGTAAAATACTGATATTCAGGTAAATCCACTAGAATAGAAGCAGACCCAATATAATATTTGGGGAAAAGATCAGAAGGTAGATTGATGTATAAAGCCACATGTTTTCATTTTCAAAAAAAGCTTGTAGAGTAAAAAATGAGTTAAGGGTACCAAAACCATAGCTGAAAATACTATACTATAGCCAATCCACATAGGAAAACGGTGTAACAAACAGCCTACGTACCTTTCGTAGGTCGCTAGGTAACTTTCATGGGTAAAAATCCACGAAAATAGTGCCACGAAAGTTACGAAAATTTTACATTTTTTAGAATTGCGATGGAAGTAATAGGTAAATAAACAAACAAAATAATAGGAAATAATCTCGATCATATACCTTAGCCCTTAATTTGATATAAGTATCATAATTATAAATTATTATCATTCAAAACATGCTCGCAAAAGTTACGTGACTACATCCACTTCATAATTTTTATATCTTCCCTTATATTTTCTTTGTTTTGAAGCGACGAACGTTTGTGTCCCCCTGTGGAAAGACACAGAGCGTTGGTGCAGCTAAAACTTGTAACCACAAGTCGTCGCGTTTGGAAGATAGGTGCAGTTTTATTACCCGCTCGTGAAACTAGCAAAATCGTGTGACACAGACGTTATGCCTATCAACTTTTTTAACTTAAGATATAACATGATTTTATTTTAGTTATTAGGTAGCCCAGTTAATCTAGATTAATTTGATGTATCACACTCCATGCTAATGAATAGAATACAAAAGTTATTAAAGCTTTCCGTAAGCGCAAACAGAGTGTGACACGCGGAGAACACCGATTTTGCCCCCGATTTCGACATTAAATTATCAATTGAAGAAAAACTATAAATAATTATAGATATTTTTTATTGAAATCAGATACTTAAATAATTGAAGAATAGCGTGTTTTTGGTCCTAAGACTGTATGTTTAATAGGGAAGTAGTAAAGAGCGTGTGACCACATTTTTAAGGGCCTCGGAGAATTACTCCTAAAATGTTGGCCTATTTTTGCTCTATAACGGTACGGAACCCTATGTGCGTGAGTCCAACTGGCACTTGGCCGATTACTTAGTTATTTCTGGCTAGATTCCTTAGTCTGTTTGATTGTAGTTTGTGTTACGACGTATGCTCTGCATCTCCCAAATGGTATTTATTCCTGTATTGATATAACGTTAGGGGTGATAATAAAATAAAAATTAAAGAAAAAAACTATTTTTATTTCACGATTTTAAAGTCACAAAATCATCATTAATTATTACACTTGCATTATAATATAATTTTACTAGCATTATCTACTTGACATGAATCAAGATTACTTGTCAGAATCTTCGTAGTTAATCACCGTTTGTGCTTTTGCTGCACAGTACGTTATGTAAGTAACTAATATCAGAACTGATATTCAATTTTTTTGTGTCTGGTGCATCATCATCTGAAAAAGAATAATTAATATTAATTTATGTAATATTTATTTCGTTTTAATAAGGTACTTGGTACGAGATATATTAACTCGGAAAAGCTTTCTTTTGTCAAAAGAATTCAATATAGCATTTTGTCAGGCAAAGTTTGAGAAACTGTGAACAGAAAATCAAGGAGAGACCATTTTGAAAATGCAGTAACTTTGTGACAACTTTCCGTAACATTCCCACACAATGTCGACAGTAATCGTAATTTTGTAACTAGTTGTGCCGAGAAAATTTTTCACATATCATAAAATATTATATATGGATAAATCGTAAGGAACGCTATAGACCATCAAACTTAACGGAAACAGTGGCCTATCATGCAGGCTTCGTAATGGTTTGGGGTGGCATATGATTTGGAGCCCGCACAGAGCTGATTATTGTTAATGATGGTACTTTGACAGTACATGGCTAAAGCACAGACGTCTTACAACTGCATGTTGTGCCTTTTACACAGTTTTAGGCAGTAACTTCAATTTTATGCGCTTCCATAGAGTAAAAAAATCGGGCATCACTACCTAAATGATGCTGGCGTAGCCCAGGTGGAGAGGTCAGCACGGTCTACGGATGTGGATCCGATTGAGGACGTGTGGCACATCAATGGGTGAACGGTACGAGTTAAAACTCCAGCTCCAAAATGTGTTCAGGAGCTCGAGTTGGCGCTACTGGAGGAGTAGAAGAATATCCCACAGGAAATGATTGACAATCAAAATGCAAGCATGGAATGGCGTATCCAGACTCTTGAGATCCATAGAAGGCATTACACGCTTTTAACATGGCATTTCTTAAGTAAAAATGAAGAATTTAACTTAAAAGCTTACTACTGAAATTTCAAAGATTTTTCTTAATTTTTGATTTTTGTAGATTTTTTCTATTTTACACGTTTTTAACCCCCGACCAAAAAGAGGGGTGTTATAAGTTTGACGTGTCTGTCTGTCGGTCTGTCTGTCTGTGGCATCGTAGCATCCAAACGGGTGGGCCGATTTTGATCTAGTTTTTTTTGTTTGAAAGCTGATATGACCGAGAGTGTTCTTAGCTATAGTTCATCATCATCAGCCTGCTCATTGCTGAAATATCACGGTTTATCTGGTTCGTGATAGGCCGATTAGCAACTTGCAGTCGTTTGATGGGTTTTACTTTTATATTTTGCATTCTGATTCGTGACACTTCTGAATATAATATACACATTATTGGAATGTTGACCTGGTGGAGCAGCATCACCTGGTAATCAATAGGATACCCAACTCCTCACCAACTTAGAGCAGAGGTTTCGTGTTTGGGCTCATTTTAATTGCGACAACCAGTGGGACGTAGATAAACAGTAAATATCATCTGGATTCTATAGGAGCCGAGCTCCGTATGAACCCAAAGTGGTGGTTTCATGTTTGGGCAGTGGGCTCATATTGACGGCCTCATCCAAGAGGACATATTTTATAGATGGTATTCATTGGGATGTGATCCAGTTGATAGGAATTATTCTGCACAAGTTTAAAAAGCATAAAATAAAATTAAATTAAGAAATTCAAAAAAACCCCCGCCGAAAAACTTCAAAAAGTAAAGAAATAATATTTACTGACTTTAAGTTTAAATAATTCCTAAGAGTAAAGTAATATTTTAGTCCATAAATGTTGTCAAGGTGTGTCGGGGGACCGCTTATGTAGATGTTTGATTAATTTCACTTATCATTATAGTTTAAGGGTCAGTTCACAACGACCCGAATCGAGAGAATCAGCGACTATTATGGCGATACAAAATGCAAAAGTCGCTGTTTTGGTAGTTTACTTGGCGGTCCCGTGACACACCTTGACAACATTTATGGACTAAAATATTACTTTACTCTTAGGAATTATTTCATTACTTTTTGAAATTTTTCGGCGGGGGTTTTTTTAAATTTCTTAATTTAATTTTTTATGCCCTAAATTTATACAGGTTTTATTTTTTAATCATCAATTATTAAATTAATAAATAAATATATAAAAAACAGCGAATAATTGCTGCGCTCAAAAAAGCTTCTCGCCGGAAGCAGGAGGCTTACCAATCCTGGGCCAACGCAGTGTCTGCTCGGGATTAAATACCAGCACGTATAAAAAGGAGTACAACCTTGCCTCTAGGTCCCTCAAGAAAGAGATTACTCGGGCAAAGCAACAGCACGTCAATAGAATTGGCAAGAGACTTGAGCGCCTCCCCTCGGGAACCCATGCATTCTGGTCTCTGGCCAAAGCTATTGAAGGAAATTTCTGCAAGCCAACCCTACCATCCCTACACGTAGGAAATGGATCGTTGGCCCAGGACGCAAAAGGCAAAGCCGATCTTCTGGGCAAGCTCTTTGCGTCAAACTCGACCCTGGATGACGGGGGGCAGCAACCGCCGACCATACCGCGATGCACGAGCATCATGTCTGATATTCGGTTTCATCAGCGCTCTGTGCGAAAGGCCCTCCGTTCCCTTGATATCCAAAAGTCGAGTGGGCCTGACGGAATCCCGCCTATTGTGTTGAAAAAGTGTGCTCCAGAGTTGGCTCCGGTCTTGACGCGTCTTTTTCGGCTCTCCTATTCCACTGGCATCGTCCCGGCTTCCTGGAAGACAGCCTTGGTGCACCCGATCCCCAAAAAAGGTGATCGCTCAAATCCTTCCAACTACAGACCAATCGCTATAACCTCTCTCTTCTCGAAGATAATGGAATCCATTATCAATAGCCAGCTTCTTCGATACTTGGACGGCCAGGGATTACTAAGCGACAAACAATACGGGTTCCGTAAGGGTCGCTCGGCTGGTGATCTCTTGGCGCACCTGACTCATCGTTGGGCTCAGGCTATTGAGTCGAAGGGAGAGGCATTGGCTGTTAGTTTGGACATTGCGATGGCCTTTGATCGGGTTTGGCATAAAGCGCTGCTATCAAAGTTTCCATCATACGGGCTGCCCGAGAAATTATGTAAGTGGGTCACTAGTTTCTTAGCAGACAGAAGCATTAAGGTCGTAGTTGACGGCGAATGCTCGGAAACTCAGTCTGTTGATGCTGGTGTCCCTCAGGGCTGTGTGCTATCGCCTACTCTATTCATACTGCATATCAATGACATGTTACAGACTAACGGCATTCA
The DNA here is from genome assembly GCA_963422495.1 of Polyommatus iphigenia. Classification (NCBI taxonomy): domain Eukaryota; kingdom Metazoa; phylum Arthropoda; class Insecta; order Lepidoptera; family Lycaenidae; genus Polyommatus; species Polyommatus iphigenia. The sequence continues at coordinate 13,659,505 of OY730177.1, forward strand.
TTGCTATGCGGATGATAGTACAGGTGATGCTGTATATACCGGCTCCCCCAATATTTCTCGGCAAAATGTCACTGAGAGTCGAAACGAACTTGTGTCTAAGGTGGAGAATTCATTGGAGAAGGTCTCTGAATGAGGTAGACGTAATTTGGTCCAATTCAACCCCGCCAAGACACAAGTCTGCGCGTTCACCACTAAAAAGTCACCAATGGTCGTATATCCTCGTTTCGAGGGCACATCTTTAACCATCTCCCCTAGCATTGAGATACTTGGCGTCAACATATCGAGCGAAGTCCAGTTCCGATATCATCTAGAGGGTAAGGCCAAATTAGCCTCGAAGAAGCTTGGTGTTCTTAACAGAGCCAGACAGTACTTCAGTCCGGACCAACGCCTACAACTCTACAAGGCGCAGGTTCGGCCTCATATGGAATATTGTTCTCATCTCTGGGCAGAGGCGCCTAAATACCAACTGCTCCCTCTGGATCGTATCCAACGAAGGGCCGCTCGAATTGTTGACTGCCATAGTGTTTCAAACAGCTTGGACCCCTTGGAATTACGCCGAGATGTGGCTTCACTCTGCATCCTCTATCGGTTGTATCACGGGGAGTGCTCTGAGGAATTGTTCGGAATCATACCACCTGCAACTTTTCGCCATCGTCCCACGCGAAAAACATACCATCCTCATCACCTTGGTGAGTGGCAGTCTTCCACAGTGCGTTTTTCGCGTAACTTTCTGCCGCGCACTGTAAAACTCTGGAACGAACTGTCACCAGCAGTATTTCCGGACCTATACGACCTGCAAACCTTCAAGAAAAGAGCGTATTCCCTCTTAAAAGGCCGGCAACGCACCTGCAGCTCTTCTGATGTTGCGAGTGTCCATGGGCGACGGTAGTTGCTTACCATCAGGTGTCATACCCCTTATCTAATAAATATATATATATATATATATATATATATATATATATATATATATATATATATATATATATATATATATATATATATATATATATATATATATATAAAACCTTTCTTAAAGAGGACGATAATTTGTTTACATTTTCTCACCCTTTAAACCTTCTCTGGACTTCCACGAATAATATTTCAAGACTGAAATTAGCCAAATCTGTAATAGTTCGCGAGAATAACAAAGTTGAAATTTTATTTTATTTATAAATAAAACTAATACAGCATTCGGGAGAGAACGGGTACAGGATATGCACAGGAAAAAAAAACAACAGTCGAACCACATTGCTAATACCCATTGGGCATTAATCCCCTTTAATAGACAAAGATTGCCCAAAGACATCAACAACATGGTCGTGCTTTATCATAGTTTTAGTTTTTAAACATATTATATTCTGTTCTATACAAAAATATATATTTCCTTACACTACAGTCATGTATTATAGGATATAAGATTGTTAGGCTAATCACATCAAAACAGTTGCCATTAAAATGAAAAAAATCACAAAAAAACTTAAAATTAAAGGCACAACCTATGTAGGGTATGTAGGTAATATTATGCATTGATCATTGTCAAAATAAATAATTTAATTAAAAGTCCCATGTCGCAAATAAGTGTAAAAAGCAACCTTCAATATTATAATAACATAGTATAGCTACAATACATATAAAATATTGTCTACAATTATACATCTCCTTTCGCAATAAATATAATATAATTTATGTTAAATGTATATAAAGCACTATTTCCAATGGCACTTTCTTTCTATCACACAAATTTCATTTTCATCCAAAAATCTGGGACTACTTGTTATCCTTAACAATAATTATTAACATTTTATAAAGTGGTAATCATCATTTCATTTTGTTAGTTACAAAACTTATTTTTATCTACTTTATCCTTTAAAAAAGAAATGTCAAAATTCAAAAGCATTAGGCCGTGTTCACACTAAATTGACTATACGCCGCTGAATGTGAGCGAGCGTTACGCAGTTTATTGTATTTCCATACAAATTCACTTTTTCGTTCACACCTAAACTGACTATACGCCATTACGCTAGGCGTAGGAGCGGACACTGCAGCCGATCGTCACTACGCTCCGCGGACGCTGAGTGGCTACGTAGCTACGCGACAGCGTATTGGATTCAGTCCGCCGGGCTTCTTTTATGTGAAAATAGTCGGCCGCTCAGCGTACGCATGCGGTGTGAACGTATACAAGCCGACTGTTTTGTTCACACCGCTATATTGTACGCTATAGCGTATAGTCAGCATAAATACAGTTTTATTTTCACGTTCACACTGAGGCTGACAGTGAGCCAGCTTACACTCAGTGGCGTATAGTCAGTTTGGTGTGAACGTTCACTTATAGGGAACGTCCGGAACTTGTACTCTATAATTTACTTTATATTGCTGCCACCTATAGTTGTTTGCGACTTTTAATAGCGATGCAGTCGCGCGTTTATGAAGCGCACGACTGCATCACTACTAACGCGCGTTAGTGACATTTGTAACGCCATACAGGACACACAGCTAGCGACTGCATCGCGACTGTATCGATGCAAATATGCGACAGTATCGCGACTGCATCGCTACAAAAAGTCGCAATTGGCGCACGGCCTTAGTGCTGCCTTCTGGAGTCACAATTACTCTGAAACTTGTACCGAGTTATTTACTAGACATTTGCTGCCACCCTTTATTCCTGCACGTTACCTATAATTTGACCACTACAATAATAACTATTACAATAACTTAGTATGAATTAGTCGACAAAGTCGTAAATTAATGTGAAATACACAAAAATGAACACAGTAGAATGTACAACCAAGAGAATAAGACAACGCGAATGTAAGGGCAATATTTAGTACTAGATGATGCTCGCAACTCCGTTGCGCCAAAACTCGTTCATCGCGCGGGAACCGTACATTTTTCCGGGATAAAAATTAGTCTATGTCCTTTCCCGGGACTCAAAGTATCTCCATACCAATTTTCAGCAAAATCGGTTCAGCGGTTTGGACGTGAAGAGGTAACAGACAGACAGACAGACAGACAGACAGACACACTTTCGCATTTATAATATTAGTATGGATATTTGCCCTCAACTATGATAAATCATGGTAATAAATAACCCTCCCGGCAGTCGGGTAAAAAGTAACGTAATAAATACGGTCGAATAAAGAACCTCCTCTTTTTGGAAGTCGGTTAAGAACTATAAACTATCCTATGTCCTTTCTCAGGACTCAAAGTATCTTCATACCTTTCGTCTAAATAGTTTCACCGATTACAACGATAAAAGGTAACGGAGAGGTGCATTTTTAATACATATTTAGTAGTTAGTACGTAGTTTTTGCGTCGCTGTTAAAATATATAGCATACTTATATCATAGATATTAGATATAATAATTATTCTGTAATATAACTTATAATATTGCTCTTATATTGAGCATATTATAATATTAATTATTAGGGAGTGCCTCCGCTACCGGCGCCGGCTCCCAAAAATATCAGTAATGGGAACCGGCGCGGTGGTCAGTATACTGCCGGCAGCCGAGATATAAAACAACGGCTGCCGGCGCCGACACTCAAAACGGGAGCCGGTGAAAATACGTAAAACGCTAGGTTCCAGTGCCGGTTATCAAATTTTAATAAGAAATACCTATAACATCATCACTACCATTAAAACATGCATCCTCACATTATGACTGTATTATTGGTACTTTTCATAGTCCTTTAGCTCAAGACTGATTTTTTCATTATTCTGTCATTTGACAAGCCGTATAGGCGCCGGCAGCCATTTCGGCAACCGGCGCCGGCAGCGGAGGCACTCCCTAATTATTATTATTAAAATGGTTGAAAGGCTTTTTTTTAAGCTCTTTTTGACATACTTCTGCATTATTGATCACTTTCTTACAGCTAGCTATTTTAATTTTTTATTCAATTTACACAGCAAATCTTTGTTATTATAACAATCGTGATTATAATAAGTGATACCTTACACGTTTTAATATTACAATACGTTTATTGCATGCATATTATTTTATCTCATTAATTCATGGTAATAATTATTTTATTTTTTAATAAAATTATATTGTGACATAATTTTTCAATTCGAAGGTAGAATCATATATTTTTAAATACTAAGCACTAATAATAACAGATAGGTAACTGAGTGTTGGATGGTACATAAAAAAATGCTATAGCTTGGTCACGAAATAATTAGATTGACAAGGCTATTGACATCACTACTTTTGTATTTCATTCACGTGAATGATGCTATCGTGTTCATATCACACTCCTGACAATTGACATAATATTAATTATTAGCTAGCAAAATAATTGCGCGGACTAAAACTGACAATTAGTAGCCATAGTTCATTAACCCGATTTCCACGTGTTAGGCGACCGGGCTTATATAGTATTCTTATACAATTCTACCTTCAAAACAAATAAAAACATCTAAACATTATTGCTAATAATTTGTGACATTGCAGATTGTCCTCGTCTCATTTTCCTTTGAATCTCCAGTGTTGTTTCTCTTAAATCTGAAAAAAAAAACGAAAATCAAAATAAAATATATTTCTTTACAATTTAAACATTTCAAATTACAGTCAATCGCTTTCAATGATAATCTTGTGTTTTAAAGACATCAATTAATTACAGTCGATCGATATTTCATCGTCTTTCAATAATATATTTTGTATTATATAGACATTAGAGGGTGTTTCACCACTTACTGATATGTGCCGGATGGCTATCGACAACATATCTGACAGATAGAGTATATTTTATCTGTCAGATAAGTTGTGGACAGAGGAAACAGCTCTTTAAAGTTTTAGTTATAATACATTTTACTGTCGATTCGGGGTAAACGTACACGCACCTCGCAACGTTTGGCGTGCGTGCACGCACAGTGCATATACGCACCTATATCTGGTACCAGGGCGAGCGGCGCACCCAGCGCAGGCGGTACGCGCCCTGCTCCGTGCGGATCCACGCCCCCTCCGCCGCCTTCACCTATAGTATACGTATACGCACCTATATCTGGTACCAGGGCGAGCGGCGCACCCAGCGCAGGCGGTACGCGCCCTGCTCCGTGCGGATCCACGCCCCCTCCGCTGCCTTCACCTATAGTATACGTATACGCACCTATATCTGGTACCAGGGCGAGCGGCGCACCCAGCGCAGGCGGTACGCGCCCTGCTCCGTGCGGATCTTGATCGACGCCCCCTCCGCAGCCTTCACTGTCTCTTTCACCTGGATGTGTAAGAAGATAATGTTATTTAGACATTTTCTGTTCAAACAGAGTGAAGTAGACGAATCAGACCTTTCGTTTTTTGCGGTATATTGTAGCATATGAAATCTATTCAAAAACCTTTATTATATATTCAATAGATTATTGGGATAGTATGTCTGTCTGAGTGTTATTTCTTTACGATTATACCACTGATGACTGAACCGATCATTACGAAAATACTTTAGAGTCTTAGGAGATGACATACGATAGTTTTTTTTTTCCTGGACGCAAAAGTTGCTGGCAATGTTTATAATATTTTATAGACAAATTGACTTACGCTCTGCATCAAGTTCTGTGCGTTGCCGACCAACATCTCAGTCGCCTCTTGGTCTTCTTCGCTTCCTGTTGATCAAGTTGAAATAATAAATTAAAATGTTAGGACCGATTACACGATTAAACCTAACAGTTACAATATAAATACCTTTATAATCGGGCATTCCGACTAGAAGCGTGAAATTTAAAGAGAAATTTTATGAAGAATTACGTAACGTTATATCACAGTGAAATATAAAAAATACAGTGTATAAGCCTATAAGTATTTGTGAGTTCATCTTATATCATAATATATTATTAAAAAGGCATAATTTGAATCTAGAGAACCCCCCCTGGCCCCCTCCTAAATCATATTGTTATGTTTAGTGAACATACCCTGTGCGCCCAGCATGGTGGCCTTGACCGTGGACAGGATCTTCAGCTGAGTACCGATGGTGGGGATCCTCTCGCACACTTGCAGCAGGTTCTACGGACATTTCAATTGTATTATAAAATATAAAATGCTGGTATTTTCATGGGAAATGTTTGTATTTTATAAAATACTTGGATGCAAAATTCCTCTCGCGTCTTTTTTATTTTTTGGACAGACTTACAAACTTACAAGGCATTTAAAAAAATATCCATCTAATTAAAGCTAATTTTTTGTGAGTAGCTTCATTTTGATGAGACGAACAACAATTTAATTTGAGAAAAATCTTGAAAGTGGTAGCCAACAGAGATAGAAATGATTATTATTGATTTGATGGTCTTGAAATATGGATTGTTCTATTTGTAGGACAATGTTACTCTTAAATTATGTAATTATAAACCTACCAATATACAAAAAATCAGCTGGTTAGGGTTCCAAACTCAAACTCAAATTTTTTTATTCAAAATATTTTTTTGCAAATATTTTCTGAAAGTGTACATGATGCCTACCACCGTTCCGTTTTAGGGTTCCGTAGTATAGTTATCCGCTATGTAAATACATAATTATTGAGGGTACAATAAGATAAACAATACTCACGGTGCGTATCCTCTTGTCGGTACACTCCAGCGCGAGTTTCTTGGCGAGGCGGGTGACTTCCTCCGACGCTTCGGCGATCGCCTTTGCGGTGGCTATCAGCTCGCGCTTGCTGCCTATATGGTCAGAAATGTTACTTGTGTTTATTTTGGTTGAACAGGGTATAAATAATACTGCTACTATTTTTGTAATGAAATAAGGGGGCAAACGAGACATCTGAATTCTGATGGAAAGCAACTACCGTCGCCCATGGATACTCGCAACATCAGAAGCGCTGCAGGTGCGTTGCCGGAGTATTGTATAGTGTTATAAAATTGCTATAGATGGCCCGTGAATTTCGTATCAGTTTCCTTCAATATAAACCTTCCCTTAAAATTTTAACACTTATGCGAGTATTAAAAACCCCTCATAAAAATTCATCGTTGCAAATAATGCGATAAATGTATTAAACATAAGAAACAATAATATATTCTGAACATAATTTATATTTTTAAGTTTGCGAATATAAGTAACATTTTCATTAGCATACACAATAATATTATAAAGGTTTTTCAGTTTTAGCAAATATAGATTATATATTACCATAATAATATAGTCGTTTTAGCAGCATAGACATTATATATACAGCACTTTGTACTCACCGCTCAAATTCATAGCCACCTCTATCCACAGAAGCAAGGACAGATACAATGAATATAATACAATGCAAATTGCCAGGACGATCGAAAAAAAAAACAACTTTTTTAACTAATTAGGACGCAAAAGTTGTTCTTATTCGTCAACAGCATATTTTATATAAATGAGCTTATAATACACATCTGACACATTATAATAGCCATAATGTGGCGATAATAGCATGATTATAATTATTTACAAGCGTTATATTACTGTTTAGTCTTAAGAGTTAAGTCTAACATTGTAAAAATATTTTTATTAGAAACAGCAAGTTTCAAAGCAATCGATTTTTATTCTACTCGTAACACACGAGTCGAATAAAAATCGATTTATATTTTACAATGCGTACGCAAGTGCGTATACGTGTACGTGCGTACCTTTGCTATCGGAGCGTACGAGGTCCGACAGTCTCGCCATGAGCACCGCCATGCGTTTAGCCGCTGCGATGATCTCGTTGTCCTTGGACGACCACTCCCTGACCGCCGCGTGGAGGTTGTGAGCGGCCACCAGGATCGGCTGGCTGGGGTGCGGCTGGCGGCGGAAGATGTCCTCGCCCTCGTCGTCCGTATCGGGGGGCGGGGGGCGGGGAGGGGCGGCCGCGGTGGGCGGAGGCGGGCGAGGGGGCGCGGCGTTGGAGCCGTCCAATCGCAAGGCGCTCAGAGCGGCCGGCAGTGGAGGTGCCGGCGGCGGCGGCGGTGGTCGGTATTGACGGGACAGTGCTTCTTCGACGCCGCTTGCCGCTTTGATGATCTACAATATGTAAGTTTGTGATTAAGAACTGCAAGGTAACAATAATGAGATGTTGAATCAGTGTCTGACGGCTTGGTAATGACTAGACATCGGATTATATGCATTTGCATACTTGCATATGCAAATGCATATAATGAGACTTTTTAGGCGTTACTGCATATAATGGCATTTTTCCGTTGATAGTGCATATTTCGGCCACATTATGCCCTCATAGTCTCCAAACTAGCTATCATAATACACACCGAGGCCACGAAACAGAGGTATGATAGATCAAAATAATACACCCGATAGGTACAATATCTTTCTAGAAACAAAATGTTTCTTTGTAGTTGGCCACATTTGAAAAAAAATTGAATAAAGTGGGTAATGAACTTCAATGGGCACTAAGATTGTAACCGGAAAGAAGAAAAAAGTCCTGGATTCAATGGAATTATGAAAATTGGCGCATTTATTATGAGCAACAGTGGAAAACTCTTCCAAAAATAATACATTTTTATAATAAGTGATTTTTGATTTGCGCATGTTTTGTGCATATTTCGGCCATTTATCGTGCATATTTGCATGCATATTTTGGCACTTTGATCGTGCATATAATCCGATGTCTAGTAATGACGCTTTAGCATTGACAATGTATGGAAAGTATGTACTATCTTTCAAATTGTCAACTTTTATCTAGCATTTACGAAGACATTTACTGAAATAACTGAACTCCTTTTCATCATCATGAAGCGACACATTTTAAGCCACATTACCTCGGCATTGGCCTGACGCCAGGCCGGCGGCGCGGTGGCGTCCCGCTGCGCGACGCGCTTGGCGTGCCTGACGGCGGGCGGGATGGCGGCCTGCAGGCGCGCGGTGGCGTCCGCGAGCGCCGCTGCGAACTCCCCGTCGTCCGTGTTCTCGCGCTCCGCCCCGCCCACCAGCAGCACGCGGTTCGCGAGCCTGTATTACATATTAATGGTTTATTGTTCACGATGATTCTTTTTTTTTATTAAATAAGGGGGCAAACAAGCAAACGGGTCACCTGATGGTAAGCAACTACCGTTCCCCCATGGACACTCGCAACATCAAAAGAGCTGCAGGTGCGTTGCCGGCCTTTTAAGAGGGAATACGCTCTTTTCTTGAAGGTTTGCAGGTCGTATAGGTCCGGAAATACTGCTGGTGACAGTTCGTTCCAGAGTTTTACACTGCGCGGCAGAAAGTTACGGGAAAAACGCACTTTTTTTCGATTCTGGTAGAAATTTAAAAAATCATTTTCTAGTTTCTAGCCGATTATGAATCTTTAGTTGTGGCGACGAGGTAGAAATTTTTTTATCGATCAAAAGTCTCCAAAACTTACACTTAACAATATTTTCGTACTTGATTGAAAGGAAGAAGTAGGGATAGGTATTGACCTATCCCTACTTCTTAGTCTATTGAGACTTAGGTATATTCTACATGCTCAAACAACTGAATAATCTCTATACTACTCGAGACGTAAGATAACTTTAATTATTTAAACAGATCTCTATACCTGGCGATGGCGGAGGTATTGTCGACCATCTTCTGCGAGTCGTTGTTGCGGATCGCCTCCTCGCACAGGTACGTGTGCTTCTGCATCAGCTCACCTAAACACAATAATTTAGTTTTTAAGGGCCTTCCCTACGGAGAATCCGTAATTTACCGTATTCAGAGCCTTATAAACTCATGATTTGAAAGCTACAGAGATATAGCTATAATCTTCAGTATCTCAACTGTCCTTTCCACGTTTTAAATTTACTATTTCCGTTTATTATACTCATGGGTTTTGGTGCGATCTCGTTAACGCGGCAAATGTATGGCCAAGGTCGTTTGCTCGGGGGACGGCCTTAAGATAAAAGTCCAGAAAATCGTATGTTGGATTTCTTTATATTGGTGTACGTGTACCACCGTATACTGCACATATGTAAGGGTGTACGCACGATCGCGTCTAAGCGAATATAGTACGTACAGTGACATCAGGAATGTCATGATCTAATTTGTATAACCTTGAAAACTTTAAGATTGTAACATTTATACCAGTGACATAGAAATAATTCTGAATTCACAATATAATATAATTATACTAGGTGATTCCCGCAACTCCGTTGCGCCAAAATGCGTTTGTCGCGGAACCGTACATTTTTGCGGGATAAAAAGTATCATATTATAATATTATGTCCTTCCCCGGGACTCAAAGTATCTCCATACCAAATTTCAGTAAAATCGGTTCAGCGGTTTGGGCGTGAAGAGGTGACAGACAGACAGACACACTTTCACATTTATAATATTAGTATGGAAGTATAGATTATGCTTGCAAGCGTGTACGCACTACTTGCATACTGGCGTATACGCACGCTACGTGTACGTACCAGCGGTGCGTACGAACTCGAGCGGGTCGAGCGCCTGGTCGCACAGGTCACGACAGCGTAACACCGCATCGCCGTATTGGTTCTTGAGATTCGTGAAGTGCTCCTCGGCTACCTGTTTACAAACGTTTACACATTAATGCACTATCAGAGAAGTTGATTCTAAAACAGATGGCAACAATTATAGTCGTGTTATGTCAAACAAATCACCACTAATATTGAGTTGACATAACCCGGCCAAATGACTAGGGCGTATGACGTTAAATCAAGTATAAAAATAATCAAAAATGATGTAAAACATACTTTACTGTCCGGATACAGCAGACGGATTTTTCCGGCGCAGATCAGCTGCGGCGAGAGTTTCTCCACCTGGAAATGTAATGGGGATTGTCCATTTTTTTTAATTTTGCTCATTACAAAAACATTTCGAGGAATAAGGTCAGTGATCGTTTTTCTATATATAAACGAAAAAAATACCCATTAGTTACTTATATTTTTGAACAAATATGTTTAACCTTAGTTTGACCTTCAATGGCGTTAAATTAGCAATAAATTCGACCAACATTACGTTTCGAACTTTTGGTAAGCTTCTCGTATTAGCTTTCACATAATGAGAACTTGCATTTGACGAACCAGCCATTATATATAAGATTGAAAGGAATTAAAACATACTGGCCGCCGATGATGACGTCAGAGCGAAACTTTAAAAATTCATTGAGAAAAAACTAGCCAATAAATTTCAAAATTATTTAATTTATATTATTAAAATACCCTATTTTAACGAAAAAAAAAATAAAAAGTACATGTGATTTTTTTTGGACAATGCCCATTGTCCCATTAAACACTTGACCGTTATTTGAAGCATAATAATTGAGATAGGTACTTCCGTTTCCGCACATTTTACCTCCTTTTCTTTCCTGAATGTTGGTAGCTCTGTCAACCTTGGCGCCATCATCGAGCAGGTAGAGGGAGAATTCCCGCTCGACTATGATCATTGGCGTCTTGTTTTCCGCACCGCACAGTCGAGCTCGGAAGCCGTTACGTATATACCTCCTTATTATATAACTCCTAGTTATATAATTTATGTAAAAAGTGAAATAATTTAAGTGTTGTGTTTTACCGTTTTTCAAGTGTTGTGGTAATTCACGTAAGTTATATTTTCATACCCTTATTTTCTTGCCAAATGCAAAGATGAATATTTCATATTATTAATAACGATTTTATCGTTCGTATCGTTATTTTAATAACGAATTTAAATTTAAATACTACATTTAAATTTTGCAATTTTCTAGATAAGTTCTTGTGTTTGTGTTCTTTCCTAGGTTAAGGTCGCTATTAATAATGAATAACGAATGTGAATTTGTTAATGATTCGGTAGTGACACCAGCTAACGATTTGGAACTACCCTCTAATGCAGTTAATAAAAAGCCTTGTTCTTTTGCAAGGTCATCTAGTAGTTGTAGTTCCACATGTGATTCGAGCTCGTCATCGACTTCTACTTCACACAGCAAACGTAAATCGACGCGCCGCTGCCACAAAAAAAGGGGGGGCAAATACAGACAGCGCCGCCGCCATATAGCTAAATTAACTCAAGAGGTTACTGAACAAAAGGGTTAATTCTTTTTACGAAAACCGATCTTTTTTTTTTCTTCAAGGTCATGCGAATTGAAGATGATGGTTGCATCGACGATACTGTCAGTCGGAAATTGTATTGCGAATCAAATGAAAATGAAACGACCGTTAGAAATTCTTTACAACCGAATCTTGTTTTTGAAAATGAAACGACTGTTAGCAATTCTTTACAACCGAATCTTGATTTTGAAAATGAAACGACCGTTAGCAATTCTTTACAACCGAATCTTGATTTTGAAAATGAAACGACCGTTAGCAATTCTTTACAACCGAATCTTGCTTTTGAAATTGAAACAAAACTTAAAGAAACGCCCGTTCGGAAAACTTCTCCGGGGTTTTTTGGCTATATTAAATTATATTCAACATACTAACGAATGGTCAGAAGTTCGTTATTCTGAAGTTCAAAAATCTTATAATGTCGATTTAGAGGTCAATGATGAGCTTAAATATTTCGATTTTCTAAAAAATCTATTTCACGTGGACAAATCATACACGGCATTATTATATTGCGTACTTAAGCAGCGCGAAGCATTGCAATCTGCGCTTAAGAAAATGTTACAATGGTCACACGCTTCAAGCTTGACCCCTGAAGGTTTAAATGAAACCGTTAGGAATTATATCACAACGTCAGATTTACTATTTCGTTCGCGACCCAGTTCTTGCAATCATTTTATGTAAGTTAATACGGAGTTGCTGGTGTCACTACTCGAAAAGACTGGGGGAGCTCGCAAAACCTTTGTTGCGAATAGTCAGAATAATGTTGCTGCCGCTGCGCAAGCGGGTTCTAGCAGCAATAGTTTCGACTCGCCACCCCCGCAGGGGCAGGCTAAGAGTTGTATATCCGCGCAGGGTATGTCTCATGGATGTTGTGCTAGCTCGCACATTTCCCATGCTCACAAGCCTGCGCAAGGCTGTTCTTACAATCGTCCCCTGCAGGGACAAAGAAATAATTTTGAACCACGGTCAATGCCTGGCAATGCACGAAGTATTTTTCACTCGAGAGCTTAGCCTACTCCCGCAGGGGCAGGCTAAGAATTATATATACCCGCGCAGGGTATATCTCATGGATGTTGTGCTAGTTCGCACATTTCCCATGCTCACCAGCCTGCGCAAGGCTGTTCTTACAATCGTCCCGCGCAGGGACAAAGAAATAATTTTGAACCACGGTCAATGCCTGGTAATGCACGAAGTTCCTTTCACTCGAGAGGAGCTCGATTGGATAATAGCGGGAATTTCCACGGCAGAAGTACCCGTAAACGTGCCGCTTCTCTTTCGGACCTCGGGAATGCCAAAAAACGTAAGTACTGACAAACAAAAATTCAGAGCGGGTCAAACTTTGAAGTTTTACCGCCGCGCCTAGATGCTCCAGGTTATCTGTTAAAGATTGTAAAAGGGTACCGCATACCCTTCATGGAGAAACCTCCTCGGTTCATTCCAAAATTGAACCAGAATCATTTTTCTACCACAGAGTCGGAGGATATGTCTCTCCAAATTCGACCAATGATACATCAGGGTGTAACTAGAAGTTGCCAGCCCCTCGCCAAGTTTAATTTCGACCATGTTTCTGGTCCCTAAGGTCGACGGGTCCTGCTGTCCTATTTTCAATCTTTCCACTCTACTCGATTATGTTTTGACTCAGCCATTCAAGCTCATAAATATTTACCTAATGACAGTTTTTCTGCAACCCAACGATTGGCTTTGCAAAATATAACTGTCCCAAGTTTATTTTCACCTGGCTCCATCGCACTGACGGTTCCTACGTCTGATATACAGGGGACAGTTGCTGCAAATGACTTGCTTAGCGTTCGGTTTCACCACTGCTCCAAAAGTTTTTGCTTCCCTGACCAATTGGGTTACACAAACCCTCAGAGAGCAAGTTCTACGTATCATCGTTTATTTAGACGATTATCTAATTGCTCATTAAAACAAAATCACCCTACAGGAGCATGTCCAGATTTTGCTTCAAAGACTTCAATATAAAGGTTAGCAAATAAATCTAAAGTCTATACTTACGCCTCAACAAGACCTGGTATTTCTAGGTGTTTGTTGGAACACGTTACAAAACGAAAAGCTTCTTTCAGGCGAGAAAATGTCAAAAATTCAACAAAATATTTTACCTGTCCTGAGTCCTGACAAATGTCTGGTAGCAGCGGCGTGCACAAGATTTTGACACTGGTAATGCAGCGATATCGGTTCAGTAGTTTTGGTGTGAAAGCAAAACAGACAGACAAACGGACAAAAAGAGATATTTTCGCATAAATTATAATAATAGTGTGGATATAAATTGAAAACTATGTTTTCTAAACTATTAGTATAATTACGTTCTGTTATGAAGAATTAAAAAAAAAACGCCATCTGTTGTCACGCGTTGGAACTACAATGAGAGTTTATTTCATCGAAATCCATGGAAATATACCAATAACTATATAATAAATAAATAAAAACGCCATCTATTGTCACGTATTAGAAATACAATGTGAATTTATTTTCATCGATATTTCCATGGAAAGATAATATATTTTTGCCTCATCAAAATGTAGCCTATGGCTCTCTCAGGCTCTAGACTAACTGTATACAAAATTTTATTACAATCGGTTCATTAGTTTTGGCATGAAACAAAACAAAACAAAACTTTTTCTTTTACAACTTTTTAATTTTTATATCTAGTATATTTTAAGTACTCACCTAAATAGCTTAACTTTTGTCTTTTCACATAATCAAGGTTCCGGTTACTTGAGATCCGATCCATAATCCGATGTAAATAAATGCAAAATTTTGGCCACCACAAATTATTATCTTATCCAAGTGAGTGATAGTTATGAATGTACGCAATTAGTATTCCCGTTCGCGCGTGTACCTGATTACATGTTGCTATTTTATAAATTGAGGCGTTTTAAATGTGTATTATTTATTTTTTTACTATATTTTTTACTATTATTATTAAAAAATTAACGTCATGAGTCATTTAAAAAGTACGAAAGTTAAATTAAAATATCTGTTATCTGTGAATGGCAAGCACTGCCTTTTTTGCCTATAAAGACTGCACGCCCATGTCTGGTAGATCTAAAGACCTTGCAGAGCATCGTCGGTCTCCTGAACTTCGTCAGTTTCATAGTTCCGAAGGGGAGACTACATTACCGAGCTCTCTTGTCTCTTCTCATGGACATGGAAAAGCCTGCATTTCTGAATCGCTGCTCTCTACCGAGACAAGCGTTACGTTTAGCGACGATCTTCGGTGGTGGTAGCGAAGTCATCATCTATCAATTTCCATTCATTGGAGCCCACCGTCGCACTGCTTGGCAACAGATGCATCGGACCTAGCTTGGGGTGTTCAACTCGACCACCTTTCCTTAACGGGGACATGGTCAGCACAAGAAAATTTCATGCATTGCATTTAGAAAGAGCTTCTAGCGCTCTTTTTCTCCGAGGTCAGCACCAGACTCTCGTTTGCTCGACAGTTCTTTGACAGAGTGACAATCGAACAACTAGAACTTATATTCGCGAGTCGGGACGAGGGTCGCACCAGGTCAGTTGCCCTGATGGACATAACCATTCAGATTTTTCGAGTTATTGGATCATTCCCAAATCTGTTAACTTCTTGCACTTCTTGCAGAAGTTCAGAAAACTTAGTGTATCTGTGACTGGTCTATTTGCTTCCGCCGAAGCTCATGTAATGACTAATTGTGTAACTCTCGACTTGAACGATCAAGCAGCTTTATATCACGATGCCTTTTCTCAGGTGTACCCCCTAGCCTGGGTGTTTCCCCCACCTCAATTAATACCCAAAGGCCTGGCTCACCTAAATCAGGCGCAAGGAATTTGTCTCCTAGTGGTTCCACGCTAGGAACAAGTATTTTGGCGAACAGGTCTCAAGTCGAGTGCAATAGCAGCACCGTATACGATTCGCGATCTGGAGAAATGCCTAATCGACATTTCAACGAGGGTCCCTCTGCAAAAGATCAGGAAATGACCCTGGAAGTATAGAAATATGGGGGTCGTCGCAAAATTTCGTAGGCTGAGATGATGACCATATAAAATTATTGTTATTATCATGACCTTCTATTCTCAAAACTTATAAAGTTGCCTAGAATAGATGGTTATCGGTGTAATTTACACAGATGTGATGCTCACAAGCCGACGGCCACAGTCCTTGCAAAATTTTTAGCATATCTATTTTTAATAGATATAAACTCTCTTATAACACTATTTTCTTACATAAATAGGTAATATCTACCATGTCTGATATGGAGATTTCTGGCCCTTTGAGTTCTGGTTTTGGTAAAACATGTTAAAATCTATTGCATTGAAAAAGCCTGTACAACATAATATATATTCAAAACTTTTTGAAGTCTTATACTGTTGACGCAAGTAATCTATTTGCAGTCTCTAGACATACAGATATTTTGCTTTTGTTTTCGTAGGGCAGACGAGTACGTGATCTTATACTTCTTAAGGTGGGTTTACACCAAAAGAACATAGAGCAAGAACAGCACAAGAACATTCTTTCGTATTCGTTTAGTGTAAACTATAATTCGTTACAACATACTTTAGATCGTTTACACCAATCGAATCAACAAGAACATCAAGAATAAGAATTTTTGCTCTATAGATGAGAATCATATAGCTCCGTTTAGACCAAACGAGCGAATGCTCATTGCTCATTCGTCAACGATAAGTAGTTAATTTATTTTTATAGTCATCAAAGGTTGGATCCCATAAACATCTTTTGTTATGGTATACTTATATCATTTGTAAACATTATCCATTACTCCAATCCGTATTTACGAAATAACCTTTGATAAACTACCTAAAACCAGCCGCCAAAAAGTAAAAATATCAAGAACACTAGAATCCCTTTGAAGAGACCGCCTCGAAGAGCGAGCACGTCCGAACACGAAAGAACGCTCTAGGCAATTGCTCGAGCGCTCTTGCGTCGTTTACACCAAACGAGCGAGATTCTTAGAGCATTCTACCTATTTACCGCCGAACACGTGGCGAACACACTAGAACAACGAAAGAATGCTCGTTGTTAGTTTACATCAAAAGAGCTTTACTAGAATGAGCATTCGCTCGTTTGGTCTAAACGGAGCTTTACAGTGGTGATAATCACATTAAAGAATTTGACTAAAACGAACAGTTCTGATTCTAGGCAATCTAGCTGGAAGATTTTAAGCAATCCCAGTGATAAACAACCTTGCTGTTTATTGGCTTAAATGCTGTAATCATAATCTTCATCGCAGGCGTAGCGAGTAGCGAAGCTAGATGTGCCAATTTATTAACGAATTTGCGAGGAAAACCATCTGCCGCGTTCAAAACTGTAATAGCTGGCTGGGTCAAAACTAACTTGTCTGAGGCAACTGAACCACCAGGTAACGTCCGCTCAGCTGTGGCTAAAAGTTGGATAGACAATGTATCCATTGATGAAATACTTTTGGGCAGTTATTGGAAATTGGTACAAAAACAAGTACTTTCATCTAATTCTAACGATTTAAGGAATTCTTTTGTTCCTTTAGTTGATTTCATTATGTCCATATCAAAGCTTTTATAAGTTGTATTTTTGATTTGTCAGTCAGTTTTTGGTGTATTCCTAAAAGGAAATACTATTAATTTTATTTTATATTGTTATATTTTCTTTTCACATTGGCGTCTAACAACATTTTGTCACATTGGCGTCCATCATCACCAGGCGATAACAAACACGTCTCAATTATTATGCTTCAAATAACGGTCAAGTGTTTAATAGCAGCGTTTTACCCTGAAATAAAACGCTTATTAAATACTTACCTTATTTGAAGCATAACTTTTTATTTCTGCCCGGTGTAATTTCGACTCAATGATCATAGTCGAGCGGGAATTCTCCCTCTACCAGCTCGATGATGGCGCCAAGGTTGACAGAGCTACCAACATTCAGGAAAGAAAAGGAGGTAAAATGTGCGGAAACGGAAGTGCCTATCTCAATTATTATGCTTCAAATAAGGTAAGTATTTAATAAGCGTTTTATTTCAGGGTAAAACGCTGCTATTACAACATGTTCTATAACCTACCAAAGAAAATATGTAGTGGCGACATAGATAGATATCGTCCATTGATCGCACATTATATGGACTCAACGCCAAAGTCCAAATTCACTGTACGGCATCCAGATATAAGCTTCATGACCAAGAGTAAATTTTCAAGGATCGATGTAATAGTATATAACTTTATGCTTCTTATATTATTTACTTTGACCTATGTCCTATACGAATTTTCTACCTCTCTAGCACTCGACGTAAGTAGATCAGCCAGGCGTTTGTTGTGCGGCACAGTCGCAGCGACCATGTTACCGGCGGCGGCGGCGCGCGCGCTGAACGCGGCGAGCGCCGCCGACTTGTCGTGGAAGTTAGCCTCGCGGTTTGGTGTACCTGTGAGTAGAGTATTGGTTAATAAGTAGGAAATTAACATTGTTGAATGTTGTCGTTTTTATTTACCGATGTAAATAAAGAGTTATATAAGGTGACGTATCTGTGTCTATCATTGGTGCTCAGAAGATGGACCGATTTTGATCTAGTATTTTTAGTTTTGACGCTCACGTGATTTGGAATGTTTGCACGACACGCTTCAGGTCGTGCGTCACCGTACCACACGGCCGCGCCGTACTGTACCTGGGGGCGCGTGCACGGCGTCGGTGAAGTGTCTGAGCGGCGCGGCGACGTCGATGAAGTCCTCCACCACGCGGTTCACGACGCCGCACAACCACGGCACGCTTCAGGTCGTGCGTCACTCGTACCACACAGCCGCGCCGTACTGTACCTGGGGGCGCGTGCACGGCGTCGGTGAAGTGTCTGAGCGGCGCGGCGACGTCGATGAAGTCCTCGACCACGCGGTTCACGACGCCGCGCTCCACGACACGCTTCAGGTCGTGCGTCACTCGTACCACACGGCCGCGCCCTACTGTACCTGGGGGCGCGTGCACGGCGTCGGTGAAGTGTCTGAGCGGCGCGGCGACGTCGATGAAGTCCTCCACCACGCGGTTCACGACGCCGCACAACCACGGCACGCTTCAGCTCGTGCGTCACTCGTACCACACGGCCGCGCCGTACTGTACCTGGGGGCGCGTGCACGGCGTCGGTGAAGTGTCTGAGCGGCGCGGCGACGTCGATGAAGTCCTCCACCACGCGGTTCACGACGCCGCACAACCACGGCACGCTTCAGCTCGTGCGTCACTCGTACCACACGGCCGCGCCGTACTGTACCTGGGGGCGCGTGCACGGCGTCGGTGAAGTGTCTGAGCGGCGCGGCGACGTCGATGAAGTCCTCCACCACGCGGTTCACGACGCCGCGCTCCACGACACGCTTCAGCTCGTGCAGCTTGTCCGTCAGCTGTCTGTTAACATCAAACGATATTGTCAACTTCGCAATTATTGCAACTATATTGTCTGGACGCGCGACAGAAAGTGTTGGGCGCCAGAGCCCAGAGCTAGCGGCGCCTGCGCATACGCCTTATTCGCAAGCATACACTACGTAGCGATGTTAAATTATAGCTATACCATTTTCTTTTTTTAACACTCTCATCAGCGCAGTTTGCAGGCTAATTTTTAAAACACAATTTTACGCGCAAATCTGCGTAGTTTAGCAGTTCCAGTAAGGTAAGGACCTGGTAATAGCTCGTGCCTCCTCCGAGTCTCCCATGCCGCTCATGCACAGATCTCCGAGGTCGTCCGCCAGCCGCTGCACCTCCGAGCACAGCTGGAGAATCTCCGCTTTCTCACGACCTTGAAGGTTGTCGGCTATCTGCAAATAAATCACATCATGATGCCTGAAGTTACTGATGATTTTAGACCCTCCTTCTTCCGTTACATTTTATAACAGCCCTCCACCCATTTCTATCGATTCTATCGACTTTTAGTAAAATATTTGAAAAAAAAAAATTTAAAACAATTATTAGCACATTTTAACTGCAATTATTTATTGCATAATACATAGGCTGCTATTTATGTATCCGGAACTGGCCACTTACAAGAACAATATTTAAAAAGTAATTACAACATTTGAAAATAGAACTCTTTGGTTGAAGAATACATTTTGTTTCATGTGACTGTCAATTATTTTTCCATTGTGGCGTCATTTTGAAAATTGCGTGTCTTCATTTGCCATGGATTTAACGCGTGAACATTTTCGTGCAATGATTTACTACGATTTTCGGCGTGGGCTAAATCAACAACAGTGCTTTATTCAACTCACCGCAACTTTTGGAGATGAAGCACCATCAAAAACCACTGTTTATCACTGGTACAGTGAGTTTAATCGTGGGCGGTCTATGCTCACGGATGAAAATAAAGAAGGTCGCCCAAAAACAGCTGTTGTCCCACAAAATATAGATGCTGTGCGGGAACTAATAATGCGTGATCGTCATGTTACATATTGCGAGATAGAGGCGTCCTTAGGCATAAGTATGACGAGCATACATAAGATATTACACGAACATTTGGCTGTAAAAATATATGTTCGCGTTGGATTCCGCACAATTTGACAATCGATCAAAAACGGGCTCGTGTCGATTGGTGCAAAAAAATGATAAAAAAATACAACCGTGGTACGTCAAAAGCCGTTTATAATATCTACACATGTGATGAATCTTGGATCTATGCATATGACCCCGAAACTAAACAACAGTCAACGGTGTGGGTGTTCCAAGATGAGCCGAAACCAACAAAAGTTACTCGTGCAAAAAGTACTTTGAAGCAAATGGTCGCCTGTTTTTTTGGAATTAATGGACATGTGGCTACAGTGCCATTAGAGAATCGTAAAACGGTTAATTCTGAATGGTATACGACCATTTGTTTACCAGAAGTCTTTGAAGAAATAAGAAAGGACAACCGACAACGCAGAATCATATTACATCACGACAATGCTAGCTGTCACACCTCAGCTGAAACAACTCAGTTTTTGGAGGGTCAAAAGATCGAATTGACTGGTCATCCGCCGTACAGCCCTGATTTGGCACCTAACGATTTCTTTTTATTTCCATACGCGAAGAACAAATTACGTGGTCAACGTTTTTCGAGGCGCGAAGAGGCTGTTGATGCGTTCAAAATGCACGTTTTGGAGATACCTCAATCAGAATGGAAAAAGTGCTATGAAAATTGGTTCCAGCGTATGCAAAAGTGTGTCGATCATCGCGGCGAATATTTTGAAAAGCAATAAAACCATATTAAATGATATATGTTTGTTTCTTTTTTTAATTCCGGATACATAAATAGCAGCCCTCGTAATCAATAGGGTTTTACTAAGAGTCGTCCCACTACGGATGCTGGTATTATGTATTTTGCAACCTCTCTAAGGCCTTTGACTGTGTTGATCATGCTACATTTATCAGGAAATTGCACCACTATGGCATAAAGGACTCGGCACTCAGCCATTTGAAATCTTATTTGAGGAACAGGACTCAAAGGGTCGATGTCAATAGTAAAAGGTCCACTGGGACCAAAATAGAATTAGGTGTTCCACAGGGACCCATTTTTTGCGTTTCTTTTTCTCATCTACATAAATGACCTACCTTATGTAGTTAAGGATAATGATAACGAGATAGTACTTTCTGCTGATGACACTTCAATTAAAGTGAATTGTACATACCCGCTGCGCCTGCGCCACGATGCTGTTGATGGCGCGCTGGCCCTCGACGCGCGTGGCCGGGTCGGACGCCGGGTGCAGCAGCCACTTGTGCGCCGTCTCCAGCCTGTATACATTACACACATTTGACATCATATAACAAGACAAAAAAATCACGATAACAAAACAAAAAATATTTAAAAAAAACTGATTAATGAGTCCAAAATGGTATTGAAAGCTGTGTTTCTTAATGATTTATTTCGAGACTTTTCATCTACAACCCTGAAGGGTTTTATGATGCTTGCAGTGAAGCTCGAAAACCAAGGTTGGTTTCATCACGCGTATACTTTTTAACGCGATTAGACTATATTATATGCCAAAAGACATTGTATGGCCTAATATAAGATCTCTCTCTCTGGCATTTATTACCTGGCCTGCATGGTCCGTCCTCCCTGCTTCTCAGCGGCGCGAACGCCCTCGTTCACAATGCCCTCTACGTCGTTCAGCTGCGCACGTAACTCCGACGCTAAATTGGTCGCCTGAAATATACAACAAAAAATATTCATATGAAGGAGATGTTTCGATATACGAATTCATTGATTCCGTGAGGAATAAAATTCCAACAAATATGAAAGAGGACTTTTGTTATCTTTTGCAATGTTAAAGTATGGTCACGGAAAGTACGCATTATTTTCACTTACTCACGAAAACATTGCAATAGCTTTTCCATGAGCATTCACATAATAAATTGGCGATAGCAATATTTTCGCGAGTGAAAGAGACACATAGTTTTTGCTCAATGTACGAGTTTCTATGTGATCCACGACTGAGCTATATATGTCAAAATAAAACGAGTAAATTACCTTAGCTTCCCTTCCGCGGCCAAACTGTCTCTCGTCGCACAAGTGGTCCGCATTCACGCCCGCTGTTCTGTGGAATATTTTAGTGATTTATAGCTAACATTGTACACGAAGTTTGGTCACGTGGTTTAACGAGTAAATGTAAATATTTCTATATTGCCCTGTTATCTTCATTGAAAGATATTGCCGTCTCGCTCGCACAGTATGCAACATCTATGGCTGTGTTGAAATATTGTCGTCCCGCTCGCACAGTATGTTACAGCTACGTCGTGTCTTCAAATATTGCCGTCCCGCACGCACGGTATGCAAAAGCTATGTCAATCTTCAGATATTGCCGTCCCGCTCGCACAGTAGCTACGTCTGTCTCACCTGGCGGTGGCGCGCACGCCGTCTGCGAGCGCGGGCGCGAGGTGCTCGCCCGCGCGCTGCGCCGCCGTCAGCACGGAGCGGAGCGCGCGCTCGCCCGAGCTGTTGCGGAGAGCCGTGGGATCCTGTGAAACATAATCATAATTTTAACATAAAAAATCGACTTCAAAGAGTATTTCCTTATCATGGAACCTCCTTTGATGCATCCTCTATTACGCGTTAGTTAGCCAGTAGGGCGTGGTTTAAACGGGGCGGGTGCTCGCGCACGGAGGCACGCTATAGTAGATCAGTAATCAGACAAGTCAATGTTGGTAAATCGCGACCAGACAGAGACACGTTATGGAAGATATCGCACACACTTATTACAGTTATGCGAAGCCTATTTGTAAGTTCTAGGTATACACTATACAACCTTGGAACATCGACTACCCCTACCATAAAGTTAATATACCTATCGGAATAGAGAAACAAAGGCCTGAGTAAGCGAGATGTCACTATCAGTAACACTGCGTGGTAGAAAGAGAAGCGTGATTTGAGGTTGCATAGCCTTTTTTTCATCTGTTTGACAGTCTGTCTGCCCCTGAGCCGATCGTTGTCAATTTGGGCTCTCAGAAAAATTGTGATTTTAAGTTAAATAATGAAT
Source organism: Polyommatus iphigenia (assembly GCA_963422495.1). Lineage (NCBI taxonomy): Eukaryota > Metazoa > Arthropoda > Insecta > Lepidoptera > Lycaenidae > Polyommatus > Polyommatus iphigenia. The sequence goes on from OY730177.1 coordinate 13,682,915, forward strand.
AATTTTTAGAAATACTGCTCTAGAAACATGGTTAAATGTTTGTGGAATGATTGTGGATCCACACATCGAAAAAACCCGGACAAATATTCATTTCACAGGTGAATTATTCTACATCGACAGGACCTAGTTTTAAGCTTATTTTTGCCAATTCCCTACGAGTTATTGGTATTGATTTTCATAATTCACTTCTTTAAATATTTATTTATATGGAAAACATAACTTGACTAGCCATGGTGCACAATTTAAGGATATTTTGTGTAAACAATTTTCATATATTTTACACTAGGGCTGCATCAAGTTATCGATAAGTAGTATCGATATGAAAATATTTTTTAGTTAAGTATACTAATTATCTACGAATGTTGAAATGATAACATACTCATCCGTAGTTTATAATTAGTTTAAGTATATTAATATACTATCATACATAATTTATCGTTTTTAAGGGTCCGCACCCAAAGGGTAAAACGTCCTAGTAGTCGGGTCCCGCTCTACTACTAAGACTTCGTTGCCTGTCCGTCTGTCCATCCGTCCGTCTGTCTGTCTCCAGGCTGTATAACAAGAACCGCTATAGTAATAGACTTCTGAAATTTCCACATATGTAATGTCATTCTACATCCAATATGGCTGCTCATCCAAGATAGGGGAATAGTTTTAAAAAGCACTTCTGCAAGATGGGCAACAAATAAAAGGGCTCATTGAGAGTGAATTGAAAATTAATAGGGTCTAGTGAAGTCGTGTCGTGTCGTGTACTGATGTGACGTGACGTGACGTAACCTGTCGTGTCGAATCGTGTCATGACATGTCGTATCGTGCCGGGTTTTAGAAAATACCCGGTTGAAACCGGTCACCCTTCATGCGCGAGTCCGACTCACACTTGGCCAATTTTTCAGATTTCCTGCTGACCTGGATACCAGAAATTCATGGCTTAAAATAATTAACCGTCCAAACTGGACCCCGAAGAAAAATCCATGCATATACTTAATTATGCAGTAAGCATTTTGAAGAAAAGTCATATTTTACTTCAAAATTACAATTTTAATTATACCTAGATAGGTATAAAGAATGGGATAAAATAAAACTGCATAGATATGCAGTTTTATTTTATCCCATTCTGTTTTTACAATCTTACAATTATTATTCCATGATCGATATTTTGTCGAATTACAAGATGTTTGTACATCACTGACACGCATACGTAAACATAATTGTATACACAGATGTAAATCAAATTTTGGTTAAGCTTGACAGCTCGGGATTGTTTCTCTATTCCGATAGGTATATTACCTTTATGACCCCTACTCACGTTGAGGAACTCGTGCGCATGCGCGCTCTTGCCGTGTATGATGTTCTGTAGCGCGCGCAGCACCGCGATGTTGTCCTTCTCACCGCCGTCCTCCACGTATGACGTCAGTTGCAGCACCCTGAAGTGAAAGGTTGTAACTTATAAATTCATGCAAAGAGCAAAACATGTTTGTTTGTTTGAATCAAATAAGTACTGGATCGATTTGAATAGCATCTAAGAGTTGCGCATGGGGGAAGGATATAGGCTGCTTTTTAATACGAGAAATTATAAGATTCGTACAGGATTCATGCACGTAAGAAGTCGCAGGCGACATCTATACATAATAGAAATAAAGTAAGGTAATTTAAAATCGTTTCAAAACTTGTTGAAATACCTGATGATTTCATGAATTTCGTCCGCCATCCTCTGCGCTAGATAGTTTCTGTTCTCCGCCGCATCTTCTATTCCTTTACCACCTGAAACATAAGCGATAGGTCAGTTAATACACACAACCGTACGAGTGTTAAATGTTATATCTTGCGTCTCGTATACGTACTACCTACGTTTACGTTGCGTGCACGTACTCTCTAAACATAATATACGTGCATGCAAGTACGCTCGTTGCGGGCGTGTACGCTAGTTGCGTGCGTGAATGCAAGTTGCAAGCGTGTACGCTTTTGCAAAACTGCACGATTCTTGCGTACATGTGCGCTCTTAACATGCGTGCTCACTTCATGGGTATACGCTCGCTTGTTACGTACGTACATACGCCCTACAGTGTGCACACATACGCTCAGTTTACCTTCAGAGAGGATGTGTATGTATATCTTCATGGCACAGATGAGCAGCGGCGCGAGGCGCTTGACGGACTCGAGGCAGGCGGCCAGGGACTCCGCGTGCGGTGGATGCGTCAGCTCTGACGCGCGGGCCGCCACCTACAGATGGTAAAGATAAATAAAAACTTTAAAAATATACTAAAGTTTTCTCGTCCCATGTAAATTGTTCTAATTGTTAGGGTGAATACCAAAGAATACGGACTTTATGATTTTAATATTGACGCGGATACCGCTATAGAACTATTGATCGTAGTAGAACTTAATTAGACCTTCCGTTTTTTACCTGACTTCTGACATGTTGGTAATATATAAGTTTAGGTATTTTATACCCATCAAATATCCACATAGCCAAAAAAGAGCTTAGTTTCTACTGAAATCTAACCACCTACCTACATGCTAAGAAGCTTGATCGCAAAACTTAGTTTGTCTGCGTAAGGTGTCGACCCTTTACCTAAGACATTTCCTTTATCGCTTTTTTATAGAATCGCCGATCAAAATGTATGAAATTGATACAAGCATTCGATAAATAAATAAATAATATTATGAAACCATCATTCGACTCATGTTATGTCAATTCCAAATATTTTGATCGAAGATTCTATAAAAAAGCGACAGAGAAAAAGTCTCGTCTAGAGTTCCACATATACTAATGCATTTATTGACTACATCAACCCATCAAGCCCCATAAGCTCACCGGTGAGCGAGACACAATAGAATACAAAATATAGTTTATTGACCATAATGTTTACAAGGGTTTTTTACAATTAACAGTCCCCTAAACTAGGCAAGGCCTGTCCTATAGGGGAGTTTAAAAGAGTACAAGTATTGCGGCTAACAACAACAGAAAACAACATAAACAATTTACATAAAGAAAACAAATGAAATAACCTCAGAAATAACAAAACACTATTTATAACATAATAACAATAGATTTCCAAGAATCCACGATCGAAGGATTAATCATGTAATAAATGTTTTTTTTATGACAGTAAATATGTTTAATGTTACCTCTCTAGCGGCCTTGGAGAGCGCCGGCGAGATGTCCCGTAGGAATTGTACGAGGTCCTCCATCGTGTCGATCACCTCCGCCACGCCCAGGTAGTCCAGCACCTGACAGAGATACCATATAATTGATATAACGAGTGAGAGCGGGACGACAATATTATGTTTACTTGTTTTAAGAGTATAGCAGTATAAACAAGAAAGAGAGAGAGAGAGAGGGACAAAAATATGTTACCTTCCCTATCGTAAAGCATTGCACACTCTTTCTCAAGTGAATGATCAGTAAATTTATATTTCAACGGGATAAAAGTGTATGTTTAGACAAGATAACATAAAAACTGACTATTTATTGGAAGGAAGTTATAACAAAAGTTTGTACCTTTTTACATTCCTTCACAATCTTCCTGACTTCAGACTCATCGAAACACAACAGCAGCGCTGATGTGCCCTGCAGGATGCCTCGGGAACCTTCTATCAGCTTCTTTCTGGAGTCATACATAAAAGATATATATATTAATACATAGATCATGTTTTATTTTTAACTCATCAACTTCCAAGCGGCACCCGGGTGCCGCATAACAATTGAAAATCTATTAGGTCTGCGATTCCCACGATCAAGGTATTAAAGCTTCAAAAGTGTAACTCACTCCGTAAGAAAAAAAAAACAAGTGCTAATCAATAAACGCAAAATTCATAAACTTTAAAAAAAAAACAGTTGTAGATAGAAAAGAATTAAATTATATTATGTATAAAACAGAAGTCTTACTTTTAATTTGTCAGTTTTACATACATCATCAAGAAGCAAACTCTTTAACAACCTCCTCATTTTTGGAAATCTGTTTAAATGAATTCCAACATTGGATATTTAATCAAATAAAACATAATTGTATAAAAGTGCTTTCCATAATATATTATTATCGTTATATATTATATAGAGGTATAAATGGTATAATGTGTCGTATTTGTTGACCTTGAACTAGATCCTACCGAAGTATACCCCAGTGGCTAGCCATTTAAACGCCAATTCACAAACGACCTAGATAATTGGTCAGTTAAACTGGAACACTGTCTATACACTTATAGACAGTTTAGAAGTCTAGTGCACTTTAGAGTCTATAAAATTTAGATCTAGTAGTGTAAAGAAAATTTTCGCCGGCTCTTTTAAAGTCACCATCAGATCGAATTCCTATTTTGTTTTTCATAATATTTATAAAAGAGAAAAGGAAGATAGTGAAATTTCGACAAACTACAGAGTGTAACAAAACTAAGTGATAATATTTTAGGGTGTGTATGTGTTCCTTGTTTAGAGTTCACGGTGACAGTATAACCAGCGGTAATTTTTTTTTTTCACTTTTGTATGGACACTCGTAACGCTAGGGCGCTTGCCCATACAAAAGTGAAAAAAAAAGGTTTTTGAGCGCTGCTACTTTCACAGTGAACTCTCTTCAAGGAACACGTACACACCCTAATTTCACAGTTTTTACCCATCCCACAAAAGTGCTCAACGCCGCTAAAGAAGTTTTCACTTCAAAAATAAAAATAACAAACCGAAAGTTTTGGATACGGTCAGTGCGCATGCGTCGCTGGCATGCCTCACGTGCGCTATTGACTGCGCTATTATATGCCCTTGATGAACAAAATAATCGGCCAAGTGCGAGTCGGACTCGCGCACGAAGGATTCCGTACCGTTTTAGAGCAAAAATAGGCCAATAATTGCGTTTTTTGTATGGGAGCCCCCCTTAATTTTTTATTTTATTTAACCCTTAATTGGTCGCATGGGGTCAAATCACTTTCAAACCGAAAAAAAAAGTGCTAGAGTTCCAAGAATGCAACGACGCTTTTGGTAGTCTACTAACTCCTATCGAGATATCCTAATAAGTGGTAGCCGGTCAGCTAACAATTGTGCATGTGTCGCTACTCTCTTAAGCGCTGACCCCATGCGACCACTTACGTGACTTTTTTGTCACAAGACAAGTTTCCATTTTTGTAATATTATGTTTAATTGTTAAATTATTTTTGATATAATTTTGGATGATATATAAATATATGAGTATGTCATTCTATTGACAACATTTTTTTATATAATTGCTCTTTAAAAATGTCAGTATAGATCAATATAGTAATATACGCTGGCGGCTGGACGGCTTCTGAAGATAAAAGAGATATTTTTCGAGTCTAGCCTCCGAACTTAAATCTATGCACCGATTTGTGACGGGCATGAATCGGTAGACAAGATTTAAGAGCGCAGAGATGCCTAAAATAATCCTTGACCACCGGATGGTGATGATGATGATGATGATGAGGGGGTGATGACCAGAAGTGCGTAACAAATCATACAAACGAGGAAAATATGTTTGTTAGTATTAGCTCAGGGCCTACTTCCTTCAGTGCTGCAAAAAAAATCTGGTTATCAAAGTGAATAATAGATTTTTTAAATCTCGATCTCAATCATAGTGATATTTATGAGATTTCGAGACAGAACAGTAGTTGATTGATTTTTTTAGTTGTATAGAGGCAAATGAAGGTTTTCGCTTATTAAGATTAATTATAATAAAGCATTCTAACAATTCTCATGATTTATACTTCGTTTTATTCATTTCTTCAACATAATTTTAATTTTTTATTTGGGGTCAGTGGGGACCCCTTGTGTGACTTTTTTGATGCGCCTAATTAAGGGTTAAATATTATTATTAAATATTAAAGTACACATATAATTAAGGCTTTTGTGAAAATTTCAAGTGCCTACTTGTCATTATTGATACCGAGCAAAAAATGTTTGAAAAATCACGTTTGTTGTATGGGAGCCCCCCTTAAATATTTAATTTATTTTGTTTTTAGTATTTGTTGTTATAGCGGCAACAGAAATACATAATCTGTGAAAATTTCAACTCTCTAGCTATTACCGATCTTGAGTTACAGCCTGGAGACAGACAGACAGACAGACAGACAGACATCGAAGTCTCAGTAATAGGGTCCCGATTTTACCCTTTGGGTACGGAACCCTAAAAAGACACAGGGTAGACATGGCTAATTGACATGATCCGACCAAATGACGTTGGACTGCCTAGCAATCAATTTCCTGGATAGTACAGTCAGCTACTGTCTAGACTTTTAGATCTTTGATAAGTCCCTTAATTGGATTAGACTTTAATTGGTACTTCGCGTTCTCTAGTCATTGCCCCGAAGATTGTTATTCGATATTAGCTCCGGACTTTGACTCGCCAGGACTTATATTGAATTAAAATATTATAACTCGACCAAATGACGTAGGTCTGCCATCAATTTCTTCGATAGTATAGTATTTTTTTATATAATTTTGGCACATATTGTAATATGCTTGAGGCTCGCTTAGCTGCTTTTTGGGGTTGATATACTGATATCGATAATTGGCTGAATTTTAGTCCGATGCTTGCCTAATGCCTATGCTTCTAACTATAGGTTGTTAACAACGTCAATTAGTGCCTAGACAAGAAACAGAAGAAAGACCATGGACTCATAGGAAATATGGCTGAAATCTTCGTCTAACGCTTATCATCCTTTACCTAACTTCGTTGACAGAAACAGACAATTTCTGATTCCCTGGTTACCTAGCTAAGAGCTCCCTTCATCGCTCACCTGGCAGGTCCCGAATACGGATCCGCGCGGAGCATATCCGAAGCCTGCTGCAGGAGCGTCGCGGCGCCCTCCACGCGTCGCAGCGCGCCGGGCATGTCCGCTCGCAGCACTGCGTCGTCCGACGACTCGATGGTCTCGTGACCCACCTGAGATGGAGGATATGGTGAGTAGGGGGAGAGAAAGATTAGAGTATAACAAGAGGTGCGAGAAACAGTAAGAAATGACTTTCAGGTCCTCGTTACATCCTTGTTTACTGGCAGAAGCCTTCAGCAAGGGACAAAGCCACAAACAATATTTTTTGACCCTCCACTGGTACCTTAGTGGAGTTCTGATGACCAGTTCAAGGGCAAGTATTTCCCTTACTTCATAAAAGTGGATTACTTTTACGACATTATAAACAAACCAAAATATTATAGCCACTGTGTGTTATTGGTAAACGGTAACCCCTACTATTGGTAGACTCTACTAATGTTTCAGACTTTAATCGGGTCTAATAGACCGTTTTAAGGATTAACTCTCCACTTAAGGGCTCCCAAACATAACTGCGAATTCGCATCACATCGCAAATATCTTCGACAAAATTCATGATAAAATTACATTACGATGCGATGCGAATTCGCAGTTTTGTGTAAGAGCTCTTAAAGTGGTAAATGATTGATTGGTTGATTTACCTTGACGAGATTGTTGACGGCGAGCGACACGGCCTGCACCGGCCGCGCCAGGTCTGGCATAGCGTTGCCATCTTCCGCTTCCTCGTGGAGTATCACTAGCCGGGAGACCTGGGGACAGGAGACAGATTCATTATGCTGGAGTTGTGCTGATAAAGCCTTAACCTTAGTGGAAGTCGCGAACTAGGTTCCATAATATTATAGTCTAGGTGAGGGGTAGGGGGTACTCGGGTTTTTTTTTATATGGGCCACAAACGCGTTTGGTATTGGTGTTACGGGCCACAATCAAAATCAATTATTTAGATTTTTTTTACCCCAACAAGCGACTTTAAAGTAAAAAAAATCACGACTTTCACGAAGACTGCACTATTTTGCCGGAAGGCGTGAATTCCAAAATGGTTTAACTTTATGCGGGCCAGTCCCGGCGGTCCGCAGGTTGAGTATAGCTGGTCTAGGTTTATGCAACAGAACAACATATTTTGTGAAAATGTCAACCATTGAGCTACTAGTGTTTCTTACAGATACAGTGGTGGGAATGTGTGCCAAAGCCCGTTTTTACTAGTGTTTCTAAAAGATACAACCAGGTGACAGACGGCGAAGTGAGTATTAGGGTTTTTACCCTTCGAGAAAGGTACCCATAGCCGAAGGGTATTAAAAGAAGGGATTTAGTAGAGGAGGCTGCCAAGAACTTTTTATTTATTAGTCTCAGCACGGAAAATTTTGTTTAGTATCAGAATCGAAATACGTTTCCGAAGTGTGAACAGCCAAGTTTATTTCGAAGCAAGGTTAGATCAAATTGAGGACATTAAAAATTTTCTACGCTTTGTTACAAGCACGCAGATAGTTAACCAAAAACTTTTTACTTGCGTGCTTATAAGTTTTTAACGACATGACCGCAACGAACGTAATTCAACAATTTAGTAAAACAGCAAACAAGGTTTCCAAACGGATGGATCTTTTTCTTTTTATTTGAAATCTGACAGGATCGAGAGTGTTGACCATGATCGTGTTAATTTAAATTACGTAAGGTCGTGATCATCTTTCAGTGATTTGATTGGTTCAATATTTTGCATTCTGATTTAAGACACTTTTGTGTATTTTTTTTCTTTTCTTAATTTAATATTATTATGTTTATATTGATGAAGTATTTCTAAAACTAGGAAAAGAAGGCACGACCGAGATACAAGGCAAGACTACGGTGGCGTTAAAGCGAAAGGAGTAGATGACCTTGGGGGAAGCCTTTGCCCAGCAATGGGACAGCAATAAGCTTTATAAAAATTCTGGAAATAGCCACAACCAGCCTCACAGTACGGTAGACCTATCAGATGCAGTTGTTCTTGACCTGGATTGACTGGGTCACATACTTATGATAATGTCTACGTAACGTGGGCTTATAGTATATACGTGGGCGCTTTCGTGCACTGCATGGAATCTGAATGGAGTTTACTATATCAGATTATTATGTGACGTCACGCGTAATATGAGGTCATCGAGCTGGAGTAAACATGCGATTGGTGTGATTCATAACACATGCTTTTTGCAGCACATGTGGTTTCATTTCGAGAATTCGAATTCCGAACTGCACCACGCTGCACGTTAAGGGTTGGGGACCAAAAGGCTATCACTTGCGTGCACACTTTCTTTCTCACGACTTTGCGAGTGACAAGCTTTGTGACCAAAGCGACATACGAAGCATTCAGAGAATTTCCCTGCGAGGCTGCAGTTTGACACTTCCAAAAAGGAGGAGGTTATTTTAGTGACAATAAGAAAGAGCCCTTATCATACCGTATATATCAATTCTATATTATTTAGCGCACAAACTATGATACGATTTCAATGAGTGCGGTGTCAAAAGAATCTCATAGCCTTGATAACATAGACTACGTAAGTAGCCTGGTTATATTTTTTACTGTAGCTAACTTTATTATTTTGTGGTAAATAAAGTTTAAATCCAATCTATGTATACTAGCACATTTCATATAATATCCCTTGGCAAATTGCGGTCATCGAGGGTGACACAGACGCCGGGAAATTAGTCTCGACACCTCGGGCAAGGTGTTAAAGGGGTGTAAGGTGTTCGAGGCGTAAAAGGGGTGTGAGGGTTGAGAGGGGTGAGAGGGCTGTTTGTACGTGTCTTCAGACAGCACTTGAGTCAATAGCTCTTCAAACTTGGAATAAGTTTTGATATCGTCAAGATAGGCAGCTATGCTATACTGTACTCGGCTTGATAGTAAATACAATACGATCTATTCCACTGGAACCGCACATTTTACCCGTAATAAAAAGTAGCCTTCGCACTTCGAACTTCGACGACCTTTGTGGCTCAATGGTAGAGCGCGTTGTCAGCGCTCAAGCGGGGGGTCGCGGGTTCGAATCCCGCCGACGGAACAAAAAGTTTCCGATGCACCTGGGTCTTGGATGTAGGTACTTATATTAAATAATATGTGTATTATTTATTTATTTATTTATTTATTACGGTACAGTTACAGACCACAGAATAGCAACATACAGTAAAATAACATTAACAACACACAGCATTTAGACTGAGGTCCAATTACAACTACACCAGCATTGAATATTAACATAAGGTTTACATAGTGAACGACAGGGAAAAACACAAAACAAAATAGAACTAAAAACTATAACTAGATATAAGCTTGCCACAATAATTATAACAAAGTATTAAAAATAATATCCAAAAGTAGGTAATACTATTCTAATTTATATTAAATTAAACTATCTATACTTCTATACTAATATTATAAAGAGGTAAACTTTGTTTGTTTGTTTGTTTAATTGTAATGAATAGGCTCAAAAACTACTGGACCGATTTTAAAAATCCTTTCACCATTCGAAAGCTACATTATTTGCGGGTAATATAGGCTACTTTTTACTTTGGAAAATATAGGGTTCCGTAAGATATTTGGGTTTTTCTGACACAAGGTGAAAAAAATCAACCAGAAAAGTTACTTATTTTGCGTACGCTGCCTAAACTATAAAAGATAGAACCATAAACATTGCTAAGTAAATGTAGATCTTATAAATATCTACAAAAATGTCCGCGACACACTATACCTATCTATGGCAAGTGAGGCACAACAACCATTTTTTTATTTAAAAATCTTGATTTTTTTTGGACTACATTTAAACGCATTTATTTTACTCATTCTGATAATAATTATCAAAAGAAATTATTTCATCACTAAGTACAGTTTGTGTAGATAATATTTGGTGTTTGAATCATTAAAATTGGACGTTTGGTTTAGAAGTTATGGCGAAATTAAAAATTGCGATTTATGCCCGTTTCGAAGTGGGCGCTACCAAGGCGGGGGTGCGCAGTAGCGAAGTGACACATATTTTACATTATCTATGAATAGGACTTTTTTATTTCACTTTGTAAATATTATTGAGAATAAAACTACATGAATTAACATTGCATATTTTTATATCCAATAACTGGCGACGATGTCGACAGCAGAATTGAAGAAATGGAGAAAAATACGCGCTACCACACGCGCACAACTTACAAAACTAGAAAATTACGTAAACTCGAACGAAACTCTAACTCACGCGGAAACACAAACAAGACTGCAGTCCCTACAAGAAAATCTACAGTCATTCAAAGAAGTACAACTAAAAATAGAATCGAAAATTGCTGATGACGAATTTGATAACGAAATGGAAATCAGGTACGAAATTGAAGAAAAATGTACACTATTGAAAACCAAATTGCTAAATATGCCTAATCAAAGTGAACAAACCCTTACATCAACACAAGCAACGTCAAATCCACAATGGGCTACCAACAGCCCAGCAGAATCGAAACCGAAAATTATCTTTCAAGCGTTAGAAGAAAACGAAACTTTCAAGAATTTCACCCAGCGCCTAGCTGTATACTTTCTGTTGAACAATATCACAGATGCGAAATTCAAAGTGTACGCATTACTTTCGGCATTACCTCCTATTCTCCATCAGAAACTCTACGACCTATGCTCTCCTGATGAACCAATCAATATGAATTTTACGGAACTAACAGACCTATTAGATGAATACCTAGACCCTAAACCGAGTACGTGGGCATTACTACATCGATTTATCTCTCGTCAACAACAAGAAAATGACACTATTGCCATTTACGCAGCGGAATTGAAGAGACTATCACTAAATTGTGAATTCAAATGTCAAAGCTGCAAGAAATCAACATTAGAAGGATTTTTATCGCTGCAATTCATCCGTGGCTTGAGAGACAGCGACATCAGAACAAAGATTCTTCAAGACAGAGACACGCCACCCTTTGCCAAGCTAATTCAAATTGCCTCGGCAATAGAAATGGGGAAGAGCGAAAATAAAAATATGTCACAAGATTTAAACACATCATGGATCACAAACGCTATAACACCTACAAGTAGACAAACTCGGCCAACTACTTCGTCAAAATTGAATGTCAAACGCAGATCACCAATCACAGTAAGAGACTTAAAGGGAAAATGCTACCGTTGCGGAAAGGAAGACCACCATTCAAGGGAGTGCCGTGCCTTAAACGTAATCTGTTCAAAATGCAACAAAACAGGGCACCTGGCACGCGTCTGCCTTAGAAGGAACCCGCTGACAAACCAAGTCGACCCCAACACGAGTAGTGACAAGAGCCTGGGTGACATTAACCTTATTAAAAGCGAAATCACAGAAAAATACATGATTCCTATCAAAATTGAAAATAAACAGGTTAACATGGAATTTGATACCGGAGCTACTCTGTCTTCTATTTCGCTCAAGCTTTACAAGGAATTGAACATTAAAACTAGAATTTTCAAAACTGATATGAAACTTAGAACATACACAGGAGAAATTTTCAAGCCGGTTGGAGTAACCTATGTTAAATGCTTCTACAAGAACCAGCATTTTAATGGAAAACTATATATTATTAATCAAGATGTAGACCCTATATTCGGGAGAAGCTGGATGAAGGAGGTTTCTATTGATCTGGCGGATATGCGAGTAATACACACGGCCGAATCTAAATTAGATAAACTACTTGAAGAATTTTCGGATACGGTATTCAAATCTGATTTAGGAATGATACCTAACTACAAAGCCCATTTAAATCTGAAGAAAGGTGTCCACCCTATTTTCATAAAGCCACGAAGGATCCCTTATGCCTTAAAGGAGAGGGTTGACAAGGAAATAGATCGGCTAAGTAGAGAAGGAGTGATTACAAAAATAGACCATTCAGAGTGGGGCACACCGATCGTTCCTATCGTAAAACCAAACGGCAGTATCCGCCTATGTGCCGACTACAAGGTAACCCTAAACAAGGTGATTAAGGATGAACAATACCCTATACCTATAATTGAGGACATATTTGCTGAAATGAACGGAGGTAAATTCTTCTGCACTTTGGATATCACCCAAGCCTACCTCAACATGGTGATGGACGATGAAAGCGCTACCCTGCAAACCCTAAGTACGCACAAAGGAACGTACAAGGTAAACCGCCTAATGTTTGGAGTTAAGGTCGCTCCAAGCCTCTGGCAAAAATTTATGGACCAGCTACTACAAGGATTGGAAGGAGTCAAGTGCTTCTTCGATGACATTACGAGGGCTGCTATTTATGTATCCGGAACTGGCCACTTACAAGAACAATATTTAAAAAGTAATTACAACATTTGAAAATAGAACTCTTTGGTTGAAGAATACATTTTGTTTCATGTGACTGTCAATTATTTTTCCATTGTGGCGTCATTTTGAAAATTGCGTGTCTTCATTTGCCATGGATTTAACGCGTGAACATTTTCGTGCAATGATTTACTACGATTTTCGGCGTGGGCTAAATCAACAACAGTGCTTTATTCAACTCACCGCAACTTTTGGAGATGAAGCACCATCAAAAACCACTGTTTATCACTGGTACAGTGAGTTTAATCGTGGGCGGTCTATGCTCACGGATGAAAATAAAGAAGGTCGCCCAAAAACAGCTGTTGTCCCACAAAATATAGATGCTGTGCGGGAACTAATAATGCGTGATCGTCATGTTACATATCGCGAGATAGAGGCGTCCTTAGGCATAAGTATGACGAGCATACATAAGATATTACACGAACATTTGGCTGTAAAAAAATATGTTCGCGTTGGATTCCGCACAACTTGACAATCGATCAAAAACGGGCTCGTGTCGATTGGTGCAAAAAAATGATAAAAAAATACAACCGTGGTACGTCAAAAGCCGTTTATAATATCTACACAGGTGATGAATCTTGGATCTATGCAAATGACCCCGAAACTAAACAACAGTCAACGGTGTGGGTGTTCCAAGATGAGCCGAAACCAATAAAAGTTACTCGTGCAAAAAGTACTTTGAAGCAAATGGTCGCCTGTTTTTTTGGAATTAATGGACATGTGGCTACAGTGCCATTAGAGAATCGTAAAACGGTTAATTCTGAATGGTATACGACCATTTGTTTACCAGAAGTCTTTGAAGAAATAAGAAAGGATAACCGACAACGCAGAATCATATTACATCACGACAATGCTAGCTGTCACACCTCAGCTGAAACAACTCAGTTTTTGGAGGGTCAAAAGATCGAATTGACTGGTCATCCGCCGTACAGCCCTGATTTGGCACCTAACGATTTCTTTTTATTTCCATACGCGAAGAACAAATTACGTGGTCAACGTTTTTCGAGCCGCGAAGAGGCTGTTGATGCGTTCAAAATGCACGTTTTGGAGATACCTCAATCAGAATGGAAAAAGTGCTATGAAAATTGGTTCCAGCGTATGCAAAAGTGTGTCGATCATCGCGGCGAATATTTTGAAAAGCAATAAAACCATATTAAATGATATATGTTTGTTTCTTTTTTTAATTCCGGATACATAAATAGCAGCCCTCGTTTAATACAGGGATCCTCAGCAGAACAACTACTATCACGACTGAATCAGGTCTTACAAAAACTACAAGAAAGCAACCTACGAGTAAACAGAGATAAATGCCAATTTTTCAAAAATAGTATCAACTACCTAGGACACACAATAGACAAAGATGGCTTGCACAAAAATAAAGAAAAAGTAAAGGCTATATTAAATACAAAAAGACCCGAGAACCGAAATGAACTACGAACCTTCCTCGGTATGGCCAATTACTATAGTAAATTCATCCCCAGTTTGGCAACACTCGCAAACCCACTGAATAGATTACTAAAAAGAGAAAACAAATTCATATGGTCACCTGAATGCGAGACTAGTTTTAATAATATAAGGAATGAAAGCGCCAGCGAAAGAGTTCTTGCACATTTTGATCCAAATAAGCAATTAATAATAGCAACTGACGCCTCACCTGTAGGATTAGGAGCAGTACTCTCACACAGACAGCAGATGGATCAGAAAGACCAGTGGCATTCGCGTCAAGAACGCTAGCAACAAGTGAAAAGAAATACAGTCAAATAGACAAGGAAGCCACAGCTATATACTGAAGTATTAAAAAAAAATTTCCCCTATTGCTATGGACGAAAGTTTACACTGGTGACCGACCACAAGCCGCTTACCTCCGTCTTCCATCCGCATCAGACACTCCCAGCCTTAAGCACCATGAGGCTCTTTCACTACGCACATTTTCTATCGGGATTCGACTACGAAGTCGAATACAGAGCCGCCGCCAAACATGGCAACGCCGATTACCTGTCAAGATTCCCAGTGGATAACGTACGCGAAACTTACGAAGACCAACATTGCATCTACCAACGCGCCCAAATCAACGTTCTGGACATAAACCCAAATATCATTATTCAAGAAACATAGAAAGATAAGGAATTGAATACGTTGCGAGATGCCCTACAAAATGGCAGATCATTACGCGCAATAGGTTTAAACGACAACGAATTCACCATTCAGGACGGCTGTATCCTCAAGGGAACCTGAGTCGTCATACCGCAAAACTTACAAGGGCAGGTGCTAGACGAACTCCATGCCGGGCACAGCGGCATAGTCAAAATGAAAGCTCTAGCTCGCAGTCACGTTTACTGGAGAAATATCGATAGAGACATCGAACAGAAAGTGAAGTCATGTAGAGCGTGCCGTTTACAACAGAACGAACCCCCTAAGGCCCCGCTGCATCATTGGGAACAACCGACGGGACCCTGGCAAAGACTGCATGTCGATTTCGCCGGACCGATCCAAGGCCAACAGCTTTTGATAATCGTAGACGCATACACTAAATGGGTCGAAATACTACCAACAAAAAATACCACGAGTTCCTGGTGTATTAAGAAACTCAAAGAATTATTCTCCATCTTTGGAATTCCATACACGCTCGTTTCAGACAACGGACGCCAATTCGTGTCAGTAGAATTTACGAGTTTCTTAAACAAATGCGGAGTAGTACATAGGACGTCCGCCCCATATCATCCCGCTACTAACGGGCAAGCAGAACGTTACGTCCAGACCATCAAAAAGGCCATACGCGCAATGGAGGGGGAGGAAGGTGACCTACTAAGCAAATTAGTAACAGTCAAGACGCGACTGAGACGCACCCCCAACAACGATGGACAAAGTCCGTACCAATTGATGTTTGGTCGCGACATAAGGACATCGCTTCACACGATGCTTCGCAAAACGCCGCCGTCTACAATGAGGGCCAGCACCGAGACGCCGCCCGTTAACATGTTCGCGCCAGGCGACCGAGTCCAAGTTAGGGCCTACGGCTCCCAGAGATGGGTATTTGGAACTATTTCACGTCGCCTGGGTCAACTTCACTATGAGGTCCGAACCGATGCAGGGACAGTCTGGCGCCGGCATCTAGAGCAGCTCTTGCCTGCGCCAGGCATTCATCAGGAATAGCGGCGGAGGACTGACACATATTTTACATTATCTATGAATAGGACTTTGATAGATGTTACCATAGCAGCATGGTTGTTATTTCACTTTGTAAATATTATTGAGAATAAAACTACATGAATTAACATTGCATATTTTAATATCCAATACGAAGATTATGACCTGAATCGATTTTAATCATTTTTTCAGTGGCTATAATATATTTTATACTCGTGCGAAGCCGGGGCGGGTCGCTAGTATAAAATAAAAATAAAAAATTGAACTATAAGCATAACAAAAAACTCTGTTAAAGGCTTTCAACACATATTGAGCATTTAGAACTTAGGGTCCTTGGCTACATCTCGTTTAAATGCAATCAGACTACAATTGAAAATATCTTTGTCCTGGCATATTTTATTATACGTATTACAAATTCTATGTAAAGGATTATTTTTGGACACATTATTATATGTTAGTGGTACACTAAATAGCTGTTGAATACGTACGGATCGAGTAGGGATCTTAAATGACAACTGCTCTAAAATACCAGTGTCCATAAAACCATTAACAATTTTAAACAGAATACCAAGATCAGCAATCTCTCTTCGTTTCTCAAGGCTTAGGAGACCAAATTTATTGATCCGATCAAGATAATCCGGCAACTTCCTTCGCATACCACATCTACTACTCAGTACCCTGACAAATCTTCTCTAAACTGCTTCAATTCTGTCAATATGAACACTATACATTGGCGACCATACAGATGAAGAGTACTCAAGAATACTTCTCACTAGGGCTACATAAAGTAAAATCCAAGTACTAGGGTTCTTAAAAGGCTTAGCCGTCCGAGAAATAAATGACAGCATATTATGGGCCCTACTACATATGGAGTCATAGTGCGACCGAAATGATAGTGCGGTATCAAAAATAACTCCCAAGTCACTTATTACTGAGACACGAGATAAAGGCTTGTCATTTATGTTATAAGTATAACTTATTATATTTTTATTTCTTGTAAAAGTAATGACTTGACATTTATTAGCATTTAGTCCCATAAGATTGTGTTAGCACCATTCAGTCAACACATCTAGATCTCTCTGAAGAGCTAAGCAATCACTGATATCGAATATCATTCTAAAAATCTTTAGGTCATCTGCATATGCTAAGCAATTACTTTTTATGCAATCCAAAAGGTCATTTATAAACATTAAAAATAACAGCGGACCCAGAATTGAACCTTGCGGAACCCCCGATGTCGCAGTGAATGGAACAGAATCATAACCACTTAAGGCGACAGACTGCGTTCTGTTCATTAAGTATGATGCTAACCACCGATGTAGATTACCATGTATGCCCTGATGGTAGGCTTTGATCAATAGTATTGAATGGTTAACCTTGTCAAACGCTTTTGAGAAGTCCGTGTAGATAGAGTCAGTTTGTTTTCGAATATTAAAAGAATCACATATATAACTAGTATAGGTAAGTAAATTTGAGTTTGTAGATCTACCTTTAACAAATCCATGTTGATTAGGACTTAAAATATGTCGAAAATGGAAATGAAAATGGAAAAATATTTGATCATGCACTAGGCTTTCAAAAATTCTAGCAAACCAGCTTAAAATACTAATCGGACGGTAATTAGTGACATTCGTTTTATCTCCCGATTTGTAAATTGGAGTTATCTTGGATATTTTCCATAAAGATGGAAAACATCCTTCATGCAAGGATTTTTTATATATTAAAATAAGAGGAGATACTAAAGCGGACGAACATAATTTTATAAAGATAGGCGGAATACCATCAGGGCCAGCACTTTTAGTTATATCCACGTTCTTTAATTTTTTGAGTAAATTTTGACTGTTTATATTAATATTAGTTATAGAAAAATTGGATTGCCTAAATTGAGGTTTATAATTATTATTTGTAACTGTAGGATCTTCATATACTGAGAAGAAGTACTCAGCAAATAAATTAACTATTTCTTGCCCACTTTCTTTAGTTGTGTTATTAAAAGACATATACTTGGTGTGTCATTTGTAATTCTTTTACTTTTGGTGTATCTCCAAAAAGACTTTATATTCATACTTAAATTGTTTTCAAGTTCATTAATATACGTTTTAAAACTAGCTTCCATCATGACTTTGAGCCTCGATCTCAGCATGGAAAAAGTATCGTAATCTCGAGGGTTACCATATTTTTTATAGCGCTTGTGGTATCTCTCTTTTTCCTTTACCAAGTAAATAAGAGGTCGAGAGAACCATGCCGGATAGTTATTGTGCTTAATTCGACATTTGGGGGTATACTTCTCTATTATAGTATAGACTTCATTGTAAAATGTTTGAACAAATTCATCACAATGAAGATCTATTGCATAGCCTTCCCAGTCTATCTGTTGTAGATCATTAACACATTTTGCATAATCTGTCTTATAGAAACATAATTTACTAGAAATCAAATTATTAAGCGTTAAAGCCGGCGATGAAGTCCCTGTAAAATCTATCTCCAGCGATGGATGGTGGGCATCTAGTTTACTAATAGGATCACATTCCTTAATCACAAATAATTCAGGACAGTCTGTCAAAACTAAATCCAATAATCTATTATTAGTATTAGGAATATTGTTGATCTGACGCAAATTCGTAGTATGAACAAGATCATATAAAGATTTACTAGCATCACTGTAAAAATTCAGTGGGCAACCTGACTCTAAGGACCAGGTTAGGTCGCCCATATTGAAGTCACCTATGATACATGTTTTATACTGTGAACCATCTCTAGCAACCCTACCGCACATGTTTAAGAAGGTTCTAATATTATTTTGAGGCAAGTAATTGGGTAAATATACAGCGCCTAATCTTAATATATTCTTCTTATTAATTTTGACATCAACCCATATATCCTCAACTAAGGAGGATTGTAAATCAAGAAGCAACGTACTCTCAAATTGTTTGGACACAGCTATCAGTACACCTCCACCATGAGCCTTGTTAAGATCTTCTGAAACTCCCTACTCCGATCCCTACGCATTACACAGTACCTATTATCAAATAGCTCAGAAGATAGTACGGTTTCATTAAGCCAGGTTTCACACAGACAAATAACATCGTAATTATTACTGAGAATAGTTTTATATATATTTAAGATTTTACTTTTCATTCCTCGAATATTTTGGTAATATATTGACAGAGCCATTGCTAACAAACATAATACGTTCCAAGGATAGTGATAATAATAATAAAATACTAAATATTAATGGTACAAGCTACTTAATTAAGTCTAGGCTGTCTCTGTTTTTAATCAAGATATAAGGAGAATCTGGCGTCTTCCTAACAAATATGCGTCCATTCCTCACCCAAATAAATTTATAACTATATTTCTTGGCTCTCAATCTAGCTTCAGCATGAAGGACTTGATTAGAAGGCGAGAGATGTTCAGAAACATAAACCGACCTCTTCTCTCCCGCCAATCCTAAATGTGAAATATTTAGTTTATCATTAGGTTTCGACTTATTGTATCTCTGCACAGCTGAATAAAATTTATCTCGGCATATCACATCTTTAAATTTAACAACTATTGTACGAGGCTGTTTGCTCTTCTTGTTCAGTTTGGATACTCTAGTGCAATTGATTATGTCGCCTTCATTCAGTTCGAATCCAATAAAGTTTGCACATTGATCCATAAGATGTGTAAGTTTCTCTTTATGATATTCTGGTACGCCATGAATTTCTATATTATTCTCGCGCAAGTGTTGCTCCAAGTTGTTTAAGCGTTCGGATACGTCCTTCACAGACTTTTTAAGCTCTTTGTTTTCAGCAACCAAGACAGCATTCTCTTTTAATATTTTTTCTGATGCTCCTCTTAGCTCATCATGCATAGCGCTAACAAATTCAACTGATTTGCGCAAATCCTGGAGCTCTGCCTTTAGTGACGAAAATTCTGATTTGATGGCTTGTGAGATTAGTGATGGAATTTCTTGCTTTATGGCCCTCAAAGTTTCATCTCTGATAGAGGATATTAAATTTTCATCGCATGAGCAGACTTTTGAAGGACTCTTTGGATGTGGTTTGTTAGTGTTTAAGTTCGATTTGTTTCTCATAGTTATGTTGAAAGCATCAGTCTCGGGTATATTAACAATAATATTATTATCTCTATCATTTCTAACAGGTGTGTTTACATTCCCTGTTTTAGGTTCCTTATTCTTGCACTCATGGCATTTTCAGTTTAATTTCAGATCCTTAGTCAACTTAGTGCGAAAGTGCTTCGAAGAGATATTAGCGCTTATACTGAAAATCTTAAATATATGCATAGTATACAAGTTTTTAATATTTCCGTTCTGGTGACACAAGTGACAAGTCTTTCAGGTACTTTATTTACCACGGGGCCAGACTGACGTGGTGTGAAGCGTCCATAGATATTGTATAATATATTATATTAAATAATAAGAGATTTTCTTGAAAACATAGATCTCGCCATAGAACTCATACTCTATTGATCTAAGAAATATCCTTTAAATTTTCACACGTGCAAAACACAGCGAAATTGGATCATCACACCATATAACATGTTCTGATCTATAAATCATTATCACCACCATAAACCACCACCCACCAAGAACCCACAGTCAAGATCTACCAAAGATCTACATGGTCGCACGTCCCATATATGGGGCGCTCGCGCCGCGCCATAAATGGAAAACGCTCACTGATATCACGTTGCTAGTGCAATTTTAACCCTGTTACAATAGTGTTAAAGTTGAGATTATCGTGTGTGCCTTTTCTTAAAGAAAGTAAAAGTACTAATTGAAATGTATACCGTATAGGTTCTCCTTTGCATAAAGGCTGACTACAATTATTGACTTTAGAGTGCCGATAGAATTTATTGATAGTAACGATAAGACGTATAATCGAATTGAAAAACGAAGAGACTGGAACTGCCAAATATATAGAGTTTTAAACCCGAAACTCTTACAGGATTTCGTAACTTCTAGCAGCCTTTCGTTTGACAGCTACAGCAACTTTTTACAGATTTTAGTAATTTCATAAGTTTTTTCAGCTTCTTAGAGTTTTTCACAACACCTTGCAGCTTTTTCTAATATCTAAGACGTTTTCATACGTAAGAGCAAACGTTTTCATATAAGCTATAGACCTCATCTAATATAATATTCTGTGACCTCATCTATACTAATACTAATATTATAAAGCGGAAGAGTTTGTTTGTTTTTTTGAACGCGCTAATCTTAGAAACTACTGGTCCGATTTGAAAAATTCTTTCAGTGAAGGATAGCCCATTTATCGAGGAAGGCTATAGGCTATATTTTATTACGCTAAGACTGAAAGGAGCGAAGAAATAGAGGAAAATGTGGAAAAAACGGGGGAAATTATTTGAAAGGGATTATCTCACGAACTACTGGAGCATTTTTTCTGTTATTTGGCACAGATAAGAAGTAGACCACGTGAAGGATCATAGGCTATTTTTTGTGGACTAATTTGTCGTAGAACGTCTAGTAATAGTTATGTAGAGCAGTATCGTTGTAGTGAGAGCGGCCCTTCGCCTGCCGCGGATCATCGTTACAACAAGTTTGCGATTCTGCCACCGTAGGGCTCTGCTAACATGATATTTTATAGTTCAAAAGTCTCCAAAGGGTTTCTATCTCAGGAATTCCCCAAGTTTTCACTTTAGGAAGAGGGTTCCGTCTCCGTAAAATCAATAATTTAGATTGGTGTTACGTTATCTCGAAAAAGGAATCCTGGCATTTCATACAGAGCTCCGCTACAACGTCATTTCAGGAATGAAAATAAATGTAGGTCTATTCATAGACCGACACGATATAAGCACACATAAGCAAGATCGGTCCAGTCGATTCGGAGGCGTTCTGCCACAAAAACCGCGATACGCAAATTTGACATACAAAGCGACCCCCTTGGTGGTCTGATATGCAATATAAATAACCAAAAATTATTATTAATACAAGTATTTCAACGCTGGCAACCCTGGTGGCCACTAACAAAACTTCTGTAGTGGCCTGGTTTAGGCGGTTGAGCTATATCAGCTAATCACACTGAAAGCTCTTGAGTCTTGACCGGAGTGGTCAGCCGGCTACATCATAAAGTTTAGCGCTTACTTTTTTTTTTATTAAAAAGCTTGTGTCGAAACCAACTATGCCAGCCTTATAAAAATCCTTTTTAGATTCTTTCAGCTACGTTAGAAATGCAAAAATATTCCTACCACTTCTGCCCTTATTCCTTGTGTTCACTGGCTTTTTAGGGTGAAGCCAAACGAGCGTAATTTGTGAGTTGTGAGTCACAGAATTTCGGCTGGCAGAAATTCTGCTGCATTCAGTTTCATAGAAAATTCCTTTCACACGAGCGTAATTTTGTGAGTCATGATTTGTGTGAAAAAATATTTACGCGACCGAAATTCTGCGACTCACGAGTCACGACTCACAAAATTACACTCGTTTGGCCTCACCCTACTCTTTGTCAGGCTTATGTCTGTACCTAAAACAGGCCTTGATATCTACTAAAGACATTTGTTTACCCTCAAATCCAGTGCTGGTGCCGTATAATGACTGCAGGCGTATAGGTCACTCGGGGTGTGTCCTGCCCTTCACAACTGGGTTGGAGCGACCTTTCCCTATCTACCCTTGGCACGATATCTTTGTTTTTATTTTTTAGCTAAATAAAGGTGTAGTTGCCTTGAACTTTTGCCATCACTTTTATAAGCAAGTTGTTATCCATACTTCCATATAATACTTATTATATTATTATTAATGCGAAAATGTGTCTGTCTGTCTTAATGCCCAAACGGCTGAAGTGATTTTGCTAAAATTTGGTATGGAGATACTTTGAATCCCGGGAAAGCACATAGGATACTTTTTATCCCGGAAAAATGTACAGTTGCGGGCGTCATCTAGTTATTTATATTGTGGTACTATGTAAGTTAGCAGGAAAAGACAGAGAATCGAACGGAGATTCGATTTACGAGAGTTATGTCCGTTTGGAACCACGTACTTGATAATTTGGCTGTAGCGATGCCGATTTTTCTCAGCAATGACTAAAGCTAAGAAATTGAAGTTCATTGTCAGTATTCATCATGTCTTTGTCTTTGAATTGCCCATAGCATAACACGATTGGACAACTTTTATAGCACAGAATAATCAATCGAAAAGACCTTTGTAAAAAAAGGGATTCCTATTTTTCCAACAGAGGAGAGTGATTTAAGGTTCCAAAATTTGTACATAAATTGGTTCAAGCATGCACTTTAATTTGTGCATAGCTCATATGAAATGTATTTATGGTTTTTAAATTATGCGACAAAAACCATTTTGTCGCTTACGCCCTTTCCATTTTTTGCTGTTCCATTGCTTGTTTTCTATGAGAGGCCGGGCCCGCCTCTCATAGAAAACAAGCAATCTAAAACATATCCAACACGGTTTCTTACTTTAACGCTGCGTCACCTTAAAATGTAGAGTATGACGAGTTATTAAGACGACGCCTTGATAATTTGGCTGTAGCGATGCCGATTTTTGTCAGCAATGACTAAAGCTAAGAAATTGAAGTTCATTGTCAGTATTCATCATGTCTTTGTCTTTGAATTGCCCATAGCATAACACGATTGGACAATTTTTATAGCACAGAATAATCAATCGAAAAGACCTCTGTAAAAAAAGGGATTCCTATTTTTCCAACGGAGGAGAGTGATTTAAGGTTCCAAAATTTGTACATAAATTGGTTCAAGCATGCACTTTAATTTGTGCATAGCTTATATGAAATGTATTTATGGTTTTTAAATTAAGCGACAAAAACCATTTTGTCGCTCACGCCCTTTCCATTTTTTGCTGTTCCATTGCTTGTTTTCTATGAGAGGCCGGGCCGGCCTCTCATAGAAAACAAGCAATCTAAAACATATCCAACACGGTTTCTTACTTTAACGCTGCGTCACCTTAAGAGCCCGTACTATCTTTTCTACTGCTCTCTTCACACTCACGCTCGTCTTTCATATGCCAGGTGAAAAAGGACGATCGCCAAGTTAGCGGGCAGTTATAGGTATTCTGTTTTTTAAAGGGTTTTTTATATGAAAGTGGTAAAAAGTAATTCCAACATTGTATAGACGACTTTCTCAACAGTACATTGTATTTTTTTCATACCGTTAAGACGTCAATACAATCCATAAAAAGGTGATATTCTTTACCTTTTACAGCATAAATCACAAAACTGTCGCGGGTTTGAGTTGGATTATTTAAAGATACTTAAAAAAATAAAAAATCTAGCTGCAACATTAGATTATAATTGAAATGATCTTACATGTTGTGCATTAAAACTTATAGAAATACTGTATTTTAACTGTTAAATCACGTCTGTTAAATGAGCGAAATCGGCAAAATTTCGTATACGGACTCTTAATCCAAGGCCTTTTAAAATGTACACGAAACATGATATTCTTATATTTTTTAATGTTTCTTCCAAAAAGGCATTGAAAAGCGTTTAGTGACGTAAAAAATAGCATTCATATTCTAGTCTATCAACCCCTATATATAAGGAAACCGGCGACCGCGCCAACAATAGAATGACAATAGATTTCCAAGAATCCGCGATCGAAGGAGTATATCTAAAAAGGTTTTATCATCACGTGCGGTACTGCAATCCCGTACTCTGTACTGCGAAAGTGCAACGACCCAAAATACTGCAGCGTGCTGCAGAGCCGAGCGCTTTTTGACTTTCGTTCGTTGTACTTTAACCACACTTACATAAACCTAAACCTCTTACTAATAAAATTTAAACGAATAAAAGTCTTACTTGAATACTTGAATACTAGAGAAGTAACATCTATACTCATCTATAAGAATATTATAAAGCGGAAGAGTTTGTTTGTTTGTTTGAACGCGCTTATCTCAGGAACTACTGGTCCAATTTGAACAATTATTTTAGTGTTAGATAGCCCATTTATCGAGGAAGGCTATAGGCTATGTTTTATCACGCTAAGACTAATAGGAGCGAAGAAATTGAGGAAAATGTAGAAAAAGCGGGTTTTTTTTAATGAAATAAGGGGGCAAACGAGCAAACGGGTCACCTCATAGAAAGCAACTTCCGTCGCCCATGGGCACCCGCATCAGACGAGCCGCAGGTGCGTTGCCGGCCCTTTAAGAGGGAATAGGGTAATAGAGGAGGGTAGGGATGGGAAGGGAAGGGATTCCCTATTCCCTTGGGGATTGGGCCTCCAGTAAACTCACTCACTCGGCGAAACACAGCGCAAACGCTGTTTCACGCCGGTTTTCTGTGAGAACGTGGTATTTCTCCGGTCGAGCCGGCCCATTCGTGCCGAAACATGGCTCTACCACGTATAATTATTTGAAATTGCTTATTATCTTAAGAACTACTGGAGCAATTTTATTTTATTTGGCATACATGAAGAATAGACCACGTGAAGGGACATAGACTATTGTTTGCGGAAAAATGTACGTTCCGTGAAATTCCTAAATTACGCAGAAGAAGCCGCGCGGAACATCAACTAGTGTCAAATAAAGACAACGGACCTTCAAAAGTCATACGCTGCGCATTTCTTTATTAGTACCTACGCTAAAGGTACTCACTAAAGGTGTCTCTTCACAATGGTCCATGCTGGCCCACTACAAGCCATCGCCTTTGTGTAGACTGGTGTATGATGGCGGACGATTTCCAGGCGTGGCGTGCAATTAACGAGTTGATGTTGGCTGGCAGTGGGCCATTGTGTACTGGCTACTAGCACACACTATACAGACGACGTTACTGTTATAGTTTTGTCCGTGTCTATCAAGCGACTTTTATAAAGCAAAGTCAACTACATAAAGCATAATCGAGATTACGAAGATTATGGACAATCACAGACGCATCTCCCCCTCTACACGTTCACAATCTATTATATTAATCTTGGGCCAACGTGGAGATGTGGCATTACTTATCAGACGAGCAAAACACTTTGTAGATAACTTTAATCCTTTGATCGCGGATTCTTGGAAATCTATTGTTATTCTATTGTTGTCGCGATCACCGGTGATCTTATGGGGCTGGTCAATAGGTTAACGTCTTTACATATAGTATAGATCTTTTATTAGTAAGGAGGTAAGAGTATACTCTAGTTGGAAACTGTATACACCATATGGTCAAAGAAACATGATACAAGATTGGTCTAATTAGTACTTTGGCGATCATGTGGCCTGTGGGTGTTACATTTTATTTGTAAAGTTTTTAACCGACTTTCCAAACGGGGAGGTTATATGTTGCTCTACCAGTTTCAATTAATGTTTGCCTTTGCACTAAAGCGTCTTAAAAGATTTATCAAAATTCACTCTTATTTAACCTTATGCAGATAAAAACAGTGGACCAAAAGTATGCTACATCAAAATGAGCATTTCTCAAGCAAAATGAAAGAGAAAGAAAGAGACTGCAAAAGCTAAATCATAAAGTAAATAAAAGCTCCACGCTACCACGGTCAAGGTCACCGCAGAGGTCACAGAGCTTTCGCCGAGAGCTTTTCATTTGTGCCCGCAGTGCTTTTATTACTGCGATTTTGTAATTAAGAGCTTTGGTTAAGGGTTAAGTGGGAGAAACTTGAGATTATTTGTATGTTTTTGTAAACGGAAGCAGATGTATTTTTGTTTTGCGCCATATTTCTGACACACTAGGGAAATTAATTAATATCCGACCAAATAAAAAAGTATCAGATGTGTGCGTCAATAGTATCGTTTTGCAGCCCCCAATCGGATGTACCGATTTTGATCTAGTTTAGTGTAAATGTACACAATACATAATACATAGTACCTGTAAATGTTCACTAGTTCAAAAGTGTTTATTTGGCTTTACTTCATAGTTCATCATCAGTTCGCTCGCTTGTTTTAGATTCGTTAGTAACCGCTTAATAATAATTGTACCCGCCCCAGGTAGTGTAAAGACTTTAAAACCATGATTGAAATTATATCTAAGCATAGCATTCAGAAATAAGAATCGACGTCGATTATTATTATCCATCGAAAGTTTGTCTGTCTGTCCGTACTCCGTCTGTCTGTCTGTCAGTCTGTTTGTTACCCTTTACGCCCAAACCGCAAAACCAATTTTGCTGAAACTTGGTATGAAGATACTTTGAGTTCCGGGAAAGGATCTAGGACACTTTTTATCCAGAAAAAATGTACAGTTCCCGTGCGACAGACGAATCTTGGCGCAATGGAGTTGCATGGTATCTAGTTCTTCCTATGTTTATTCATCAATCATCATCACCCAACCTAGAGAGGACAAGTATAAAGTTAACTAATTGTTGCAACATAAAATGTTTAACGATGTCGTGTTAATAATAAACAAAACCCACGGCAGTAAACGTCTGAAGGCTGCCCCGAAATACTCCGGATGTGAGTCAGGGAGAGCTACACCTGAGCGATCGCTGATAATAATTAAATGTTATGAAACAGATTGTTACTGTATGGTTTTTGGTCAAAGTTTGCTATATTATAGAGTTGAGATCTACACAATATGATATCTTACAGACCATTCAGTGACCTTTATCTTAAAGCAGCTTTGCGGACCACTTGGAATGCCTCCAGGGACCACCAGTGGTCCGCGGACCACCGGTTAAGAACCACTGTCTTAAAGTGTGCTTAGCGGGGGCCCAGGGGCTTAGCCTTGTAGGGCTCTGCGAGGATACCAAATATGGATTATACCCGGAATCACGGGAAGTGCTCTGAGGAATTGTTCGGAATCATACCTCCTGCAACTTTTCGCCATCGCCCCACGCGAAAAATATAGCATCCTCATCACCTTGATGAGTGGCAGTCTTCCACCGTGCGTTTTTCGCGTAACTTTCTGTCGCGCACTGCAAAACTCTGGAAAGAACTGTCACCAGCAGTATTTCCGGACCTATACGACCTGCAAACCTTCAAGAAGAGAGCGTATTCCCTCTTAAAAGGCCGGCAACGCACCAGCGGTGAAAACTCGTGTGAACAACCTCGTATTGTCACCATATTTCTCCTACCTTTATCAATAGACGGACAGTCGGTAAACATAATATGTTACATAACGTCCCTACGGCATCGACAGGCGAAGGGCGCCCGAAATAACCGTGGAAGTTGGAACCGTTTCGCAACGCCGCGCCGCTCCAGTATCATTAGCGTTAGCAGACTCTTAATGAGATGTGGTTCTAATGTTGCAGCTTATTACCATCATCCAACGTCTGTAAAGGACCGACACGAATCAAGACTGGTGAGGGGCGCAAGACTGGCTTGTTTTTGGCATCCGATGTATGGATAATTTTACTTGTCAGACAATCAGGTGATCAGCCTGCATTTAGACCTGGGGCCAGTGACAGATTTTCATGACCAAGTCCCTCCCAACCGAAACTTCGTAAAATGAATAAAGGACTTATACCATGAATACTAGCGAACGTCAGCTGCGATTCCGTTGGTGGGGTGGGCAGTGGCAGCCTCCCAAAGATGAAGAAAATAAAATGTTTTCAGTCATTTCCTCTCATTTCAAAATTTATCAGAGTATTGTTAAAATACTCTAGTAAACAATTAAAAAATCAGCTAGCTGTAAGTCAGTGGAAAAGTCGTTAGCTGATAAGTTTTAGTAGACTGTATAGAATATAGATGCTGTTGCGTTACACATTTCAAGGACAAAATTTCCACTGAGATACACCAAGCTGACATGAATTTTCATTCATAGTAGCATATAAACGATCATCAGGTAAATTTTTAGCTGAGAGGAAATCATTGAAAATATAATATTTTTTTTCATGTTCAAGGAGCCAGCTGACGTATAATCCACCGTGTTATGGTCAGCTGACTATGTTTTTCTTTGAAAATACTACATAAACTAAACTATACTCTGATAAATTTTCAAATGAGAGGAAATGACTGAAAATTTTTTTTCTTCATGGGTGGGAAGCTGCCACTGCCCAGTGCCCACTCCACCCACGGAGTCGCAGCTGACGATCGCTAGTATTCATAGTATAAGTCTCTTATGCATTGTACAAAGTTTCGCCCGGGAGGAAATCATTGTCTGGCTCCCGGGCCAATTGTCCTAACCAAACTTGGAAATCGTCCTCCGAGTCAAGGGCCACGCTCTAAACCACTAGACGGAGGGGCCAATTAATTACTGTCGGGCACTTTTAAGCCCGTTGTACACATTGGGCTTACGCGTTTAGCCAGCAGTCAGCACATTGGGCCAACTTATAGAGGCCTACTGTGCCATAAGTTGAGACTTGGGAGGGACATTCCATACTCTAGTTTAGACACGTTGGCATAATACGTTGGCCCAATGCGTACTTGCGGTCTTTATGTGACGTTTACATTCAGCCCTGTTGGACAGGGGAAGTGCAGCGCGCTGCGCGAGAGCCGAGAATGTAAATGATCGCATGCGCTGCCATCCCGCTGCCGCTGCCCGACGCGGCAAGTATGTAGAAGGCTGAGTGTAAACACTCACTCGCGTCGTTACTGCAGCAGAAGTATTCAGGGCAGTGAGTAGGTAAGTAAGAAGCAGCGGCAGTGGCTGAATGTAAACGTCCCATCAGAACCCACGACGAAACTGGCGGTTTTGACGTGATAACGTCTTATAATTCGATATGGGGTGCGCGCCCGAAAAACATGACAGTTCATGCGGCGTTGCCTCGCTGACAGCTGCTCTGAGGCGTTCCATTTATCCTCTCAGCAACCGTACTCAACCCACCTGGGCCGCGCTCTTTTATTATGTGGCGGTACCCACAATTCGCCTAACATTCCTGCATCGCGCTATCGAAATTTTCTGAGCGCGTCGGTATACATACGACAGCTGAAATGTATTACGTGGGCTTCGGCCTGACCGGGCATACCACCTCGCTCGGTCGGAAGATCTTCCTTTGGCCTTCACGCACGTATATCCCACATTGGTGACCCTCGACAGAACACGCCTCCTTCATCATCATCACTCCCCGCCCCTCCGCACCGCGCCAGCCAGCATCGCCTCATCGGGTACCTCGTCCACTAGCCGCAATGTACCGCGGCCTGGGCGACTCCGCATCGGCATCATCGGGCTTTCTCACTACACCGACCGGTCAGCAAGCAGAGCACATCTCTCCTGGTCAGCACGTAGCATCGGCCCCGCACGGCAGCTATCCGACTCACTGGATCCCGTGCAGCAGCTTACAGTTCCGACTCACTGGGACTCACTGCAACAGTTCCGACTCACTGGAACTCACTGGCACTGGCGACTCAAGCGACAAGACTTCAAGATTCGACCTCCGGTCTTTGGGGGGGAGTGATGTGGCGGTACCCACAATTCGCCTAACATTCCTGCATCGCGCTATCGAAGTTTTCTGAACGCGTCGGTATATATACGACAGCTGAAATGTATTACGTGGGCTTCGGCCTGACCGGGCATACCACCTCGCTCGGTCGGAAGATCTTCCTTTGGCCTTCACGCACGTATATCCCACAATTACGTATTTCGATGACTTAGAGAATACTTTTGTATGAAGAAGTTTGGTTAGTTATGACCTTTGATACATTGACCACACTCTGAATGAAAAATAAATAAACAATCTGTGAGCTATTAGTATTATTTCGGCTATTTAAAATTGTGCTCTATTTCCTACGTGTCAAGGTATGACTTGTGCTTTGTTCGAAGATTTTACTGGATTTCGTCTTTGTTCGAATGTATGTAGCGTTTTGTATTGCGAATAGTTTATTTTACTCATTATAAATATTTTTAGACAATCATTTGAAAGAAATACATCGAAATAACTTTAGGTTACAGTCGAAAAAGTTTGTTTCTATTTATAGAGATTCGGAAGCGAGGGTTAAGGGGTTAAGGCTGGTTAAGGATAGTTGAACGTGACAACGTCATACGTTGTCACGTTCAACTATCGTCAGTAAACCGACTTTACAGACAACCGATTTTTTATCAAGTAACAAGATGAGAAGGTCATGACAACAATATCAACAAAATACTGAAACAATGAAGTCAATGACATTATTTTTTTGTCTATTTTAACACTCTGTAGGCGTGACAAATGTGGAAACAAATTGTGCCAAACAGATTTCTATTCCTAAAAGTCTTGAGCAAAGCTATAAATTACTTTAAAGTATTTTATATTTACTCATGACTTACCAGTTAACCCATCAATCCCCAAGAGGCAGCCTGCTGCTGCATAACAATTGAAAATCTATTGTGTCTGCGATACCCACGATGGAGGTGCTACTGGACTTTACTTTGGGATAATAAAAACTTCACATTACAAACAAGTACTTCATTGCAAAGTTTGACTTGTATTCCCGTATGGTTTACTGACCGCTGCATCTTTTTTTTTTTTAGGAAAGTCTCTAACTCTAAAATGCTGGCAACATTGAAACTGTTTTGATGATGATGATGCAAGTGACAAAACCTCATGTAGCTTTTGTTAGCATAACAATAAAATTAAATATTCATGTCATTAGTTCAACACAGATACCATCTCCGACCTACTTTAAATAGTTGAAATTAATTGGCTCAAACCATACAATGTTCCGGCCCATTTGGTCCATCATTGATTTGTCTATGACTTCATTTACGAGCAGTTAGGTAAACACAGGTAAAATAGTTGTTGTTTGAATTTGTTATGGACTGTTTTATTACTGTAAAGTCAAGTAGCCTAGTATTTACGTAGGTATCTAAAGCATAAAATCTTTCAAAAACAGTAAAAAAATACATTATTTATTTCTATAGCCACAGTATTTTGAAAAGGGTTAAACTAGTAACAAGTTCTTGGAATGTAATGTTAGAGTTTAAACATAAACATGTGCTAAATTGGAGTGCTGACTCAGCTGATCAGCTCCAAATATAAACAAGCTACTGTTTAGCTTTGTTATGATACACTTGTTATGTTTTATTGTTTGCATGATAACAAAAAATAGGTTAAGTGCGAGTCGGACTTGCACATGAAGGGTTCATCAGTATAGAGCAAAATAAGTCAAATAATTCAGTTTTTTATGGGAGACCCCCTTTAAATATTTCCAGGCATTTTTTTTTTGTTGCCTTAATTAGGTTTAATTCAATAGTGTGCTATAAGGAGACCCTTTACTTTACTTAGGGCCTGTTTCACCACTTCCTGATAAAATGCTGGATAGGCTATCCACAACTTTTTTGACAGATTCTCCATACTTTATCTGTCAAGTTAACTGGTGGATAGCCTATCCGGCACCTATCAGGAAGTGGTGAAACAGGCCCTTAAACTTTTGAAGCATGCATGTTTCTGCTGCTATAGTGATTACAGATATATAAATAATAATTGCATATAAGAGGTCATGGGCTTCAAGATAAGGAAGGGTTATAAAAGCAATTCACTGCTTTATTAGGTATTATTTATACTACAGTAAGTTAAATGTCATAGACCAATTAGTAATATGTTTTAAT
This sequence comes from Polyommatus iphigenia, assembly GCA_963422495.1. NCBI lineage: Eukaryota > Metazoa > Arthropoda > Insecta > Lepidoptera > Lycaenidae > Polyommatus > Polyommatus iphigenia. Next base: position 13,715,511 of record OY730177.1, read on the forward strand.
GTCATAATATGTGATATTATATGAGGAATGCCGAAAAAAGAAAATAAAAATAATACTATTATTTAATTTTGGATATTTGAACAATGAAATAATTAAAAGAGTATTTTTTGATAACATAGATAATATTATTTATTTAGCCTGTTCATGAGTCTTACTGCATCTTTTGAAGAAGATAATATATTTTGGCTGTATTTCATCAAATAATTATTGCTCCTTAAAAAATTTGTTTGGAGACTTTATATTTAAAATTATCTAGATTCTAGATGACAAGAAACTTATTTTACTTTTTAAAGTTTGCAGAGTCATCTACTAGACTACTACATTAATAATTATACTTTAAACTCAGCATATCAACAATCTACCTACTACAAATGTAGTAAGAAACATAATTTATGTATAGATACAGGGCGCTAAGTGATGAGAACTTACAAGGCTATGACTAATGAGAGGGGACTCTGAAGAATGTCCAACCAAATAATGTTATAAACTCGATAGTTTATTAAGGCGTCGTGACCAAATATAGGTGTTTCTGTATTGTTCGTAAGCTAATAAGGCGATGACATAATTCCTCAAGGCGATAGTAAAAGAAATTAATAAACACAAAACTTTACACCTACGTGTATAAACTTTGCCATTTCGCAACTTCTAAATGACGAATTCGCTTTGATAGGTGATATAAGAACTTCAAATCATTATAAAAGTAAATAATTTCGATCTCCGCGGTAGAATATAGTGTTATCCAAAGGAATTAATGTGCAATCTAAAAATATCTAACTGCTCACCTGTTGAGCCACCGGCTCCAAAATGCTCTCGATAATCTTCGTGTGAAAAACTGGCATGGTGGTCGCTGTTACACGATAATTACATTAGAAAAGTAAATAAAAAGTTTGTTTATCACTATTTAAAACAAAATAAATAAGCACAAAAACACAAAACGCGACCTCGCCTGACGAAGCCAGAAAAACTCTGTTAAGTGCTAACTAGAGCTGTAGCAAACCGTATGTATTCGGTACTGAGTAACGGGTACGCCATCTAGTACCGAGTAACGAAACGTTACTCACGAATGCGTTTCGTTAGTCGTTACTCGCATTTTTCGTAATTGCCATAATATATTTTTATTTTTTTTACTAAAATGTCGCGACGAGCATATCAAACTGCATTTAATTTTTTTTGAAAAATATTTTATAATCCGGGTTCCCTATACTGTACTCGGCGAAACATGGCGGTAGCGGTCATTGACTCCCTGTCAAAAACTTGTCATCTTTATCTTATATATAAAAATGGATTTTCAAATGTGTTAGTCGCGCTAAAACTCGAAAATGGCTGAACGGATTGGGCTGATTTTAGTCTTAAAATATTCGTAGAAGTCCAGGGAAGGTTTTAAAGTGACACGAAGTTCACTGGGACAGCTAGTATTATATAAAAATGGATTTTCAAATGTGTTAGTCGCGCTAAAACTCAAAAATGGCTGAACGGATTCGGCTGATTTTAGTCTTAAAATATTCGTAGAAGTCCAGGGAAGGTTTTAAGTGACAAGAAGTTTACCGGGACAGCTAGTTTTCTATATAAACCGCGATTGACAATGAAGTTTCAGATGTTGTCGATCGCGGCTTTGTATGTAAAATGACAAGTTTTTGACAGGGAGTCAATGACTACTACTGTATTATAACATTTTTACATTATAGAACATTTTTTTTAATTATTATCAAGCAAATTTTTCGTGAGTAGCTTCATTTTGATAAGACAAACAACAATTTCCTCTGCGAAAATTCTTGAAAGTGTTAGCTAACAGAGATAGAAAGGATTTAAACGTTTTGATGGTCCTAAAATATGGATTGTTCTTTTTGTAGGACAGTGTTATTCTTAAATTAAATAACTATTAACCTATCAAAATATATACAAAAATCGGCCAAGTGCGAGTGGGAATCGCGCACGAAGGGATCCGTACTGTGCACTGTGATAGAGTGAATGTAGGGAAAAATTGTGTTTTTGTATTTGGGGCCCTTATTTATTTATTTTATTCTAATTTTATTATTTAATATTAAAGTATTTATAACTCAGGATTTTGTGAAAAAGAGAGGCCAAAACGCCAAAAGAACTCGTTTGTTGTATGGGAGCCCCATCTAAATATTAACTTCATTTTGTTTTTAGTATTTGTTGTTAAAGCGGCAACAGAAACACACAATCTGTGAACATTTCAGAAGTCTAGCTATAACGGAACGAGATACAGCCTGGAGACAGACAGACGACATCGACGTCTCAGTAATAGGGTCTCGTTTTTAACCTTTGGGTACGGAACCTAATAATCAAAAAAACTTGTTTGCTATGTAGGTATGAGCCATTAGGTATCAAAACTCAAAACTATCGAGAAACGAGTAACGATACATTAATAACGAGTACGAACAGTCAAAGTAACGAATACATACGGGTACGCTTTTTTTCGTTACTTTTACAGCTCTAGTGCTAACAGCTAAACTGACAAGTGACAGTGACAGCTTATGAAATGTCAATGTCAAGTTGGTGGTGTCAATCTGACGATTTTTTTTAATAAAAAACGGCAAATACATGAAACTAGTGATGCGTATTACGCTATCGATGAAAATCATGAATCAAAAACCCTCGATTGTAATTTGGATTTGAATCATTGATTTAAGTTTTTGATAGGAACTCAATGACCGCTACCGCCATGTTTCGCCGAGTACAGTATCTAATAATTATAAAGTAGTGAAGCTTAAAAATATTTTCAAATCGCTTTGTTATTACTTAATGGTTATTACTTATCAAGTTAACTTATTACTCATAATATTTTTCTGTTGTAGTCCATAAAATACCTTGAAGGATTTATTCTTAGAATGTCCCAACTCCCAAAGTTCCTTGTAGACCGTAGGCATACCATTGCATAGGCACCATAGGTATGTACCTATATTTATGTGTAGGTAGGTATAGAACTCTGCCAATGTTTTTAGAAATGGTCGTAACTCGTAGGCAGTGGGATAAAAAAGGAAAACTATTTTAATTTAGATTTTTACTTGCGACCCGCCCCGGCGTCGCACGGGTATAAAATATATAGCCACTGAAAAAATGACTAAAATCGATAGCCTTCACGTGGTCTACTTCTTATCTGTGCCAAATAACATAAAAATTGCTCCAGTAGTTCGCGAGATAAGCCCATTCAAATAATTTCCTCCGTTTTTTCCACATTCTCCTATTAAGCTACGTTCAGACGTGCGCGTGTTCTACGCGTGCTCTGCGCGTGTTCTACTATAGCATATGGGAAAATACGTGCAGAGCACGCGCGCGGGGTCGGCGCGGATTCAGCGCGTGCCACGCCCGTATTTTCCCATACGCTATAGTAGAACACGCGCAGAGCACGCGCAGAACACGCGCACGTCTAAACGCGCTCTTAGTCTTAGCGTGATAAAATATAGCCTATAAGCCTTCCTCAATAAATGGGCTATCTAACACTGAAATAATTTTTCAAATCGGACCAGTAGTTCTTGAGATTACCGCGTTCAAGTTAGCCCTTTGAAATAATTTTCCCCGTTTTTTCCACATTTTCCTCTATTTCTTCGCTCCTATTAGTCTTAGCGTTATAAAATATAGCCTATAGCCATCCTCGATAAATGGGCTATCTAACACTGAAAGAATCATCAAAATCCATTGCGTAGTTTTAAAGATTAAAGGGAACAAAGGGACATGAGGGAAATAAAAGCGACTTTGTTTTATAATAAGTATAGATTAACGAATAAATAATATTATTACATCTAATAAGTCTTTATCACGTGCGATATTATAATAAAACAAACATAACTTATTTCATATATGTACCTACTTATTTCATTTAAAAACTTTTTGGTTTAAAAAATCAGAGCGCCTTTTTAAAGTTAAAGGTACAAATAAAATATGGGCATTTTGATTTTGTGTCCCGTTATAATAAACAGTAAACACATACTTAACATGAAAAGTAAAAACATCTCGTTAAAACAAAAGACATGTGCGCATAGGTTATAGTAGGTACCTACTTATTTAAAGTTAATTAAATAGGACATTTTACAATTTTTGGGCCTTTTGGGGTCACTGCTAACTTCATATCGAGCTATAGAAACAAAACATGCAAAATATAAGCTACTAATGCTTAACAGAAGACTGTTGATCACGACGGTATTTATGTAGTTAATTATTAATTACACCCATCAGTCGTGGCAAAACGAGACACAATAGCTTTTTCATTGTTATCGCAGCCGGATGTGGCCGCTTGGGGCTTCATGAATTAATCAATAATTAATCCTTCGATCGGGGATTCTTGGAAATGCCATTGTATTCTATTGTTGTGGCGGTCACCGGGGCTTGATGGGTTAATTTTTTTTTTTTTTTTAATAAGCAAACGGGTGACCTGATGGTAAGCAACTACCGTCGCCCATGGACACTCGCAACATCAGAAGAGCTGCAGGTGCGTTGCCGGCCTTTTAAGAGGGAATACGCTCTTTACTTGAAGGTTTGAGGTCGTATAGGTCCGGAAATACTGCTGGTGACAGTTCGTTCCAGAGTTTTACAGTGCGAGGCAGAAAGTTACGCGAAAAACGCACTGTGGAAGACTGCCACTCATCAAGGTGATGAGGATGGTATGTTTTTCGCGTGGGACGATGGCGAAAAGTTGCAGGTGGTATGATTCCGAACAATTCCTCAGAGCACTCCCCGTGATACAACCGATAGAGGATGCAGAGCGAAGCTACATCTCGGCGTAATTCCAAGGGGTCCAAGCTGTTTGGAACACTATGGCAGTCAACAATTCGAGCGGCCCTTTGTTGGATACGATCCAGAGGGAGCAGTTGGTATTTAGGCGCCCCTGCCCAGAGATGAGAACAATATTCCATATGAGGCCGAACCTGCGCCTTGTAGAGTTGTAGGCGTTGGTCCGGACTGAAGTACTGTCTCGCTCTGTTAAGAACACCAAGCTTCTTCGAGGCTAATTTGGCCTTACCCTCTAGATGATATCGGAACTGGACTTCGCTCGATATGTTGACGCCAAGTATCTCAATGCTAGGAGAGTTGGTTAAAGATGTGCCCTCGAAACGAGGATATACGACCATTGGTGACTTTTTTGTGGTGAACGCGCAGACTTGTGTCTTGGTGGGGTTGAATTGGACCAAGTTACGTCTACCCCATTCAGAGACCTTCTCCAATGAATTCTCCACCTTAGACACAAGTTCGTTTCGACTCTCAGTGACATTTTGCCGAGAAATATTGGGGGAGCCGGTATATACAGCATCACCTGTACTATCATCCGCATAGCAATGAATGCCGTTGGTCTGTAACATGTCATTGATATGCAGTAGGAATAGAGTAGGCGATAGCACACAGCCCTGAGGGAAATACCGTCATCAACAGTACTTCCTGACTTAAACCAAAATTAACATGCAAGTTATTAGAAAAACAAAATCATTAACTGAAACAGGAGCGCTTACAGCTTTAGAAATATGACAAATAATTTTCATTTGTCTAAAGATAAAGTGAATTGCTTCTTGTAACGCGTTCGTGCTTAAAGGTACCAGAGTAATTCGTGCAATTAGTCTCGACCAGCGAGGTATCAACTTAAATGATTTAAATGTTATATTTTACACATTAATACAGACATTTACACTTTTTAACTGACTAGTTAGGTTAAATTACAATCAGGATATTATAAATTATATTTAATCTATTTTACCTTGATTAAGCTTTAAACAAACCATACAAATTAGATATACAGAAACGGTCGAGGTTTTACTCCTTGCGGGAGCCCTATTACAACATAAGGAAACGCTAAAACTACGTTAAACCTCTATATTCTAATGATTTAGTAAATTAACAACTAATTCTACTCTTGAGTGTTACTAAAACTTTGATATACGAACACTTAAATCAAATTATACAATGTGATTTCATAAAGAGAATTATAACAAATTTTCGTTAGCTTAAACAGTTTACATTATTATCGAAAATAAATCAATACACCATTCAGATTTTTTGGTTTTTTGCACGCCACATACAACGCAAAGTATCAAAATTCAAAACATTAGTCATTCAATTCTTAACAATAATAGTAAATTACTGTCTCAAACGCTTCCGAGCGGTCTATTTGAACAATTGTTTTATAAGTATTCAACTATGTCACACTTGATCGATATATTGGGGCAGCTGACGCCGTAGCTGAGGTTTAGGCCATGTGGCTGGCTTTTGTGACGTTCAGTCAGCAGCTTCTGGAAGATGGGCAAGATGGCGCACTCGAAGAGTTCGGACTCCGAGCTTGCGGTGTACATCTTTCTGTCCCCAGAGTCCTGTCTCTTGGAGTCACTTCTGCTATATGTTCCAGACTTTCGGTCCTCACGCTTACATGGAGATTCTGTAAATTATATTATTTATATTTTTACCAAATAGTTGAATAGTTGCCAGGTTGACATTCTAAGGTCCACTTACACCTATTGCTATTCCTATGTTAAAATATTCCGTTTTTTTTGTTTTAAATGATAAGTGGGGATATAATATTATTATTATTAGGCTAAATTTTATTTTTTCAAATCAATCGTCTTATAGTAAACTTACCTGTTTTATTCCTAGAAGCAACATTTGGACTGCTTTTATGGTGGTTAGGTCGCACCACCTGGCTTGCTTGTGTTAACCTGGGGGAGTCGCCTCCTCCCTTTGCCCTCTTTAAAGGCTCGGCCTCTTGCTTTAGCCTCTTCGTTGGAGAATCTTGGCCTTTAGAAACCCTTATTGTGTCTGGATCCTGTCTTATTCTTCTAACAGGCGAATCCTGCACTTTGGGTACTCTAGGAACATCTGATTCTGATTTTCTTTCTGGAGGTTCATGAATTGACTTCTCCTTTACAAGTTTTCTTTGTGCTTCTTGTTTAATTTGTGTATCTTGAACGCGAGGTATATCAACAGGTCCAACTCTTTCTTCTTGATATGATCTCATCTGTAAAATATTTAGATTTTTCAAACACAAACTTTTGGTTTTACTATAAATTAGATTTCTCCAAAATAGCAATACTTACGACAGCAGTTGACTGTCGTCTCTTTGAATGACTCTGGTGTGGAGGTGTGCTTACTGGTTGCGGGAACTCTGAACCACGTCGCTGTGAAAATTCAAGAAAATCGTATAAGACTAACGTAAATTTCTAAAAAAATCGACGAAGTAAGAAAATATTTACCTTGGTTAACCGATCGCTCATACGTAGAGTATCAGCATCTCTATACCCTTCGGGTGTGCTGACTCTGACGCCAACTGTAATTTAAGGAATTGTTTGAGGATCTTCTCTGAAATATTAACTTTTATTTTTATTGTCAATAAAAACTGTACCGTGATTTATAGAAGCATTTGAAGCTCTTCTTTCCAAACTTCGACTATCAGCTTCCCTGAAAGTAATATTCCTTTTAGAACTATTATTTGTGTTGATGCAACGGACAAAAAAATATGTTCAAGATTCAAGAAATTACCTGTGATGTCGAGGAGAAGATTGCTGTCGACTTTTCTCAGAAACACTTCTCTGCATAGGCGAATGGGCATGACCTGAAATTAAATTGTATTTTATTTATGTCCATTATCTTTGTTTTCGACATTTTATCTCAAAATACTTACTTGGTGGGGACTTCTGACAAGTATATTGGAACGTGTTTGTGTCCCACAAATCACTCTGCACCACAATAAAGTTTTCTTTCTTTCGTTTCTCAGAGTCTCTTCTTTGGCCTAAAAGAAAAAATAATGGAGAAGTTTTATTACGTATTTTTTATCTTCATACATAAGCTATTTCAATTAAACTTACTAGCTTTCTTTTTCTCCATAGAGGAGTAATCCTGGTCTATGTCGAGGATATCCTCAAGCTCCTGTTTATTCTTTTGGATCGGTAGATCTCGTTCTTGACCTAAACAAAAAAATCAAAGATTAATTATCAAAAATTATTACAGTACAAAATAGCCAAATCTTATATTAATAATCTTACCAATGACTTTTCGTTCTAAAGTCGGAGGTTCACCATTCGGTCGCCATTGCCTTGAACGATCACGGCACCCATTTTCTTGAGTTTTTGGAACCCTCATTATTGTCTCAGGAGTCTGTAAAAGATAGACATGTAAATACATATTTATATTCTGAACAATCTTTAATGTCTGAATACGTTAAGTGTTTTTCGAAAGGAAACATACCTTTTCCGCTTTAGGCGTTGCTGGCTTGGTATACATTGGTTCTTGAATTTTGGCTGGCACTGATTTGGTAGCTGGAGTATCACTGGACTTTAGAGCTGATATCGTCTTTGGTTCAGCTTTTACAGGTTCTGCTTTAATCTTCGGAGGATCTGGTTCCTACAATTTAATATTGGGTAAGTAATAAACAATTTTGTAGCCTACGTTTAACACAAGTAAATTGACTTGACTCATGCTTCCATTATCCATAGTTTCTATAGATCTAATACTTCCTACTAAGTCCTTACCTCAGTCGACCAACCATAAGGAAGCTTCGCTAATTGATCCTTCTCTATAGAAATTGATTTAGATGTCGGCGGACTGGTGTAGTCTAAATGATTCTTGAACGATACGTTCTTGGTCTGCTCTTTCTTGGGTTCCCTTGGAACTTCCTTTATAGGTTCTGGAGGTGCTGAAGGTTTAGGTCTAAAAATTAAAGACAGATTTTCATATCTGTCGTTTTCATCTAAGCATGTTTTATTTTATTTATTAAGAGGAAAACTTACAGCTAGATAATGTTACCTAGCTGTAAGTTTTCCTCTTATGTGGACATAATGATAAACGTAGAACGATAAGGCCAATTACAAGTTTTCACAGGTATACAACTAAATAACAATAAACAAACAGCAAACAAAAATATCATAATATTAAAAGTACAATTAGAAAGTGAAAATTAAGCTAGACATAAGGAGCTGTTTGTTGATTATAATTACTTGTTACATCTATTACTTACTTATCAGTGGACTGTACTTGCATACCAATATACTCAGTTTCAGCTCCAGCTGACGCACTCAGGCTGCAAACTGAAGTTATATCACTCGTTTCTACAAAAATACGTTATATTAGACTGACATTTAAGCATATTGATTTAGTAGCTATCAGATCTGAATAAAGTTAATTACCTGGATGACTTATATTTTCTCTCGGTATCGGAAGCTTGGTTCTTTGCGAGCCAGGTGACTTTGAATCTCTGATGGATGATTCAGACCCGGCATCATTTCCTAACTTGCTAAGCAGCATCTAGAAATTGACAATGTTACTTACTTATATAATGAAAATACAAAACTTATACTAAGAAATACTGATAGTCCTGACATTGCCGTTTCCAAAAGCCTCGTCTAGAAATAATTATTATCAGATTAGAATTAACATTTTACCTGTAGCTCATTCTCCTTAGCCTGGAGGGTGCGACGGTACCGCGTGTTGTACTGTCGCAGCTCCTTCATCCGGCGCTCCAGCTCTGGTCCTGGGGAGCGGCATTCGTGCGACGAAGCCGGTCTTAACGTCGCACGGATACGTGACCCACCAGGACCACCCGTACCGTTCCGACGCAGCTCCAGGAGCTAGAAGGGTATAGAGACGTTGTATTTATCATTGCAACGTTCAGAAATAATTTTACAAAATACTAGATGATCCCCGCAACTCCGTTGCCCCAAAACTCGTTTATCGCGCGGGGGCCGTACATTTTTCGGAACAAAAAGTATCCTATGTCCTTTCCCGGGACTCAAAGTATCTCCATGCCTTTCAGCTAAATCGGTTCAGAGGTTTGGGCGTGAAGAGGTAACAGACAGACAGATGTAGATGTATTAGTATGAATATTAGTATGAATATGTGATTCCGATGGAGTCCCAGTAGCTAGAAGCGTATAAAGATATTTGCTATCGCATTATTCACAACAATAAAAATATTTAAGAAAATATAATTATATAAAACGAAAAGCAAATAAACGACTCAGGAAGACGTAGGAAAGTTAAATGTAACTTGGTATTAAAATAAAGGCAGACAAAGACAAAATCAAGAAATATAGAAAGAATATGTGAAAAGAACCCTGATCCTCAGCTAATATTGCATTACCTTTGGCACAAACACCAAGCACAGAGTAGCCGTCGTGCAGAAAATAATGAAGATAGCAATCAGCACGAAGAGCGCGTCTTTGTGATCAGCGAGTACCTACAAAATAATTTATAATTCTTTTAGGGAGTGCCTCCGCTGCCGGCGCCGGTTGCCGAAATGGCTGCCGGCGCCGTTTCCGAACTCCGAAGTTTGCCGAAATCACGTGATGTTTGCCGAATAGGCTGCCGGCGCCTATTCGGTAAACATCGCTTGTCAAATGACAGATTAATGATCAAAAACATCAGTCTTGAGCTAAATGACTATGAAAAGTACAAATAATAAGGTCATAAATAGTCATATTGTAAGGATGCATATTTGAATCCTTCGATCGGGGATTCTTGGAAATGCTATTGTATTCTATTGTTGTCGCGATCACCGGTGCTTGTATGGGGCTTGAATCTTGATGGGTTAATGGTGGTGATGATGATGCTGATAAAATATGTGATCTGCATAGTAGCACAATTAATACAATATCTTTGCTTCTTTAAACAACGCTGAAACTCTCTAACATGTATAAGGAATCTGAAGTTCTGTTCAGTACCTTCGGAAGTATACCTACCACGGGGTTTATAACTGTAGCTGTGGTGCAAAATCTTACTTTTTGGTAGCTGAAAAAAGGTAGCTAAGGTAAAGCTAAGCTAAGAAAATGCATCACAAAAAACTAAAATATCCACAGCCGAACAAATAGGTACCTAACCTTCACCTTTGGAAGTCGGTAAAGTCGAATATATTAATTGAGATTGTAATTATTTCTTTTTAAAATTTGTGTATCGGCACTGGAACCTAGCGCTTTACGCATTTTCACCGGTTCCCATTTTGAGTGCCAGCGCCGGCAGCCGTTGTTTTATATCTCGGATGCCGGCAGTGTACTTACCGCCGGTTCCCGTTACTGATATTTTTGGGAGCCGGCGCCGGCAGCGGAGGCACTCCCTTTCTTTTAGTTGTATCATTATAAAATCGCAGCAATTCTGAAGATACTAATATTTTATTTACCAATGCAATAGGGGCTCCCATTATGCACATAATGAGCACATTATATACAGACAGTCCTATGTGTTTGGAGTCGTTTAGCGCCGGGATTGACACGTGGCGAGTTTCCCATGCTAGAAATGCTCCAAATACCTGTAATAAAAAAAATTGTATGAATAAACAAATCATCAACATAAAAGAGATGTTAAAAATATGTTCACATACCAAAAGTAGCCCCTTATATGCGTAAATAATGCCAATGAAGATTGGCATTCGTTCCGACTGACAATATTCATTTTCTTGCACTATAACTATGTCCTCACTGGTTGGATGTGGCTGTAAACATTAGTAAAATATTATATTATTAAACACATTACTCAGAACATATTTTAAGGATCTTCTTTTAAGTTCGCTCCAAAAGTTCTAATAATAAAACAAAAAGATCTTACATAGGCTTCCATCTGCTTTGTTGCTCTGTAAAATGGATCAGATATTTGCCACGTAGTCATAATAGCTAAATCTAAAGTCAGCAGAACTCCAACGACCATGAAAAGCTGATAATCCTTGATGACCTGCAACAAATTATAAGTGTTCAATTTAAACTTCAAGAGATCATAGATTTAGTATTATTTAGTATCATAAAATAATTTCGGACTATCTTTTGAATGTTAGTTCGTTAAGCCGATTTAAAACACATCAATATGTACACTTAAGGACGAAAATGTAACATACCTTCTTATTTAGCTTCACGTCAGTAAATATAGAGTGGACCCTCCAAGTCTTGGAGAACATAGCCCCAAAAGCCAAGCTGAAGCCAGCCATCAAAAGCCAAGCCCGCGCAGTGCAAATATACGGGAACGCAGCTGCAGAACACAAAATTTATTCTAAAAAACTGTCTCCAAATCACATAGTTACTTCTAAATGACCACATCAAAACTATTTTTAGGTACATGATGATTACAATAACTGTTTTTAAATTGACTTTGTTGTAGGCCTAGAAACCTTTAAGTAACTACTTACTATAATTTCTTGTATAAATTAATTTACTGTCAATTTACTTATTACCGATTTTTAGATACAGACATGCATTACGCAGACGTCACAGAAGCTCATTATTATGAGTTAAACATTATGAGAACTACTCGTGATCAGCTTGAATATGAAGGGAAAATCGCTAAAAATATACTAACAAAATATCTAAAACATTATTATGTTAGTTAATATCAAGCTTATCCTTCGCTAGTAAATTCTTAGCAATTTTACATACACGTTAATAATTCTCGTAAAACAGTTTGATGATTAATGAATGCGAGTTGAAAACAAAGTTAAGCCGAAAATACTTACGGACACCGATAGACAAAGCATAGTAACAACGCAATACCGAAAGCGCGATGCTTAGGAGAATAAACCAAAACTTGGAAACATGCTGCGACTCCGGCGACCTAGAAAACCTCCTAGGCCTTTCTCAGAATCAAAGAAGGGGGTTCCCAAAGTTTGGTTAGGATCCATTCTGCCCTGGGAAGCTGAAGCAGGGTAGGGACAAACTATTACCTCCGCGCGGTATGTCCTGAGAAAGACCTAAGGATGAATGAGACTGATGAGATCGAGCATGAGTGCTAGCGGCATGCGTATTGAAGGTGCTGGTACTGTTCAAATACGACATGGCCTTTCATCCATTTGATGGATATCAATTTTGAAATCATCAGAAATTTTAATGCAATGAAAGTAATTTTAAATATCAAAATATAAAGCAAGTATTTAAAATATATTTAAAAATACATACCAAAAAAGAGATAAAAATGTAATAGTTTCATTTGATGGCTATTACGTGCGAAATGTTCTACGCAAAATCTTGCAAATTGTAATACTTTTGAATTTATTTTCTCTCGCTAACAAAGAGTCTTTAAGTGTATATAAAATAAACGCAAATAGAGATTTAAAACCTTAACTTAACAATTTAATCCATTCATTACTATTAAGATTTTTACGGTCAAAATTGTAGTTCGCTATCTCTCTGTTTAAATAATAGAAATAAGTAACACAAAGTAACACTACAAGAGTGAAGTAAACTAATTGATATAACATACAGTAATGATGATGATGAACTCACCGATGCTGCTGAGGCTGGAGTCGAGGCCGAGGAAGATGACGCTCATGTAGGTGAGCATGCAGCCGACGATGATGAGGTTGTTCAAATATGGCGATGACATTTTTATGTACCTTTCGAAGAAAAAGTAAATTTAGCACCCAATGGGGTACAAAAATAAAAAGTCATTGTATAGTGAAGAGGTTTAATTGGAGCTAGAGAAATCATTTTTGAGACTAGATAGAATGCTGTTATCACAAGAACACCACGGCAGCCGGGTGCCGCTTGGGGATTGATGGGTTATGTATCCAAGAGATTAGTGACCTATGTGAATTACCCTAAATGAATTAGTTATTAAAAGAAAAACATTAGAAATAAGAAACTTACCTCTGATTTCTGTAATGAATGTTCATGGCGAGGAAGCCCGTAGCCAACAATATGCCGAGCACAGAGCATGACACCAAAACTACATAAATTGTGATGTTTACTTGGGTGTGCTCGATCAGGCGCAGTGTTCTGTCTTTTGGAGGATTTCTGTATGTAGAGCAAAAATACATTAATTAACTAGCTTCTATTTATTTTATGTAACCTACCCATTACCCATAACATAAAGTCTTTAAAGCTTAGGCCATAAAAAGTTTGTTCCCTTGTTTTTGTTAATGGGTAGGTACTTTTGTCCTTTCAGCTACAAAGGCAATTACTTCCCATGAAATGATTTTCTTTTTTCAAAAATAAAAAGTGATAAAAGAACTTTTTTCACTTACTTCCCAAACCACTTAAACGGTTCTCCAGATGTCAGGTCGAGTTTATCTCTCTCCGCACAATACTCTCCCACCTTCACCTCACCGACCTGTTCCCCTTGGAATTGTTTGAGGAGTATCGACGCTTTACGTTCGTTATCATAAAATCTCACGGGTCCCTTAAACATATATAAAAAAACTTTAGTCGGGATTTGTTTCGGAGTACTGCAAGGATCTTTGGTAGGACCAATTTTATATAATTGTTGTATTTAGTTGATATTTAGGAATTGTGGATATAGATTCTTATATACGAAATATTTACTTACAGTAACACCTTCAAAAGTAACGTTACTTAGTGCATCAAGAAACAGCTGCTCCCAATCTTTGTCTCGGTACCGAAAATCCTGGACAGTCCTTTCTTTATATCTGATTTTCACTCGATGAGCCACAGTTTGTATGGCGAGTGCCATAGCCCATATACCTGAAACATTATCTGGTATTAGTATCAACATTTTGGATCTAGGTATCAATAAATTGAAGCTCATCACAATACGCATATTCAGAAGCTTATAAAGTTCTATATCTCTTACCATCATAAGTATACCCGTGAAACCTGGAGTACTCTATTCCTCTGCGTCTGTCATATTCTACTTGATAGTCTTTTGCAGTCTGAAAGTTTTATTGTTATTATTAAATTTGCTACAAAGATCTGCACCTTATTAATACGAATATATATTTTATAATCATCAATTTTCTACTAATAATCTGATATGTTTTGGTTCATTTTGTGAAATATCATCAATTTTACGAATGGAATCTATGATAAACTCACGATGCCCGACACAGTAGTCTCGCCCGTGGTGGACAGCGGCAGGAGGTCAGTCAGCAGCGCCGTGTCAAGCGCAGTCAATAACTCTGCGCGCGCGCACGGCGCCTTGCGTGTCCACCAGCGCTCGCTGTATGTGCCCAGTAGTAGCCATGTGTATGCTCGTCCGTACATCTCCAGCCTGAGAATTGGGAGAATTGTGACAATTCATTACAGACATATCTAGTCCAAGATGCGTACAGTGCCGCGAAAATTATAGCGCAGAAACTTCACTGTATACTTTCGAAATAAAAAGTATTCTATGTCCTTTCCCGGGACTCAAAGTATCTTCATGCCAAATTTCATCAAAATTTGTTCAGCGGTATAAGCATGAAGAGGTATAAGCATACAGACAGACAGACACACTTTCGAATTCATAGTATTAATAATATGGATATCCATACATCCATATTGTGATATGCAAAATCATCTAGCTAAATAAAGATATTCGAGAATAATACATACTTATAAGCCTCACAGAATATCTTCAAAGCCCACGTCTCGTTGAAGTTGCCGAGGATGATGCGGATATCCTTCTCTTTCAGTTTGGACAGAGCCGTCCTCACTTCTGTGGCGAAGCTCTGAGATTCGTCAACATCGAACTGTGCTCCTTCCAAATCTGCTATGAGCCTGTTATGAGCCTGTGGGAAAAAATCTAGTAACTTAATTGTATTGCCTTTAATGTTGTTTTAAAATACTTTAACAATTTTAAAGATATCATAAAATATATATTCTGAAGTTTTGTAGCCAAGTTTCTAAAAGTATTGAAAATAGTATTTTAAGCAGCAACTAAAATTTTTATATGTGGCCTAAAAATGAAGTGAAGCTTAGAAATATGCAGTAATTTGAACCCCACAACACTATATTGCAATACCTGAATAAAGATATCTTACCAAGGCATATCTTGGCTCGTTCTGGTATATGGTCCCCACCCTCGTCCAGTTGAAGTGCTCCAGCAGGCGTATGCGTGGCAGGTTGAACGCATTCTCCGAGGGCACGATGCGGAAGAAGTTGGGAAACGCCTCCTTCGTGAACATCGGGTGGGTGTCCGCGTATGAGAGCTGTGGAGGAAATTATAAGTTTATATTAGGTTAGGCTTCACAGTTAATGGGAACCTGCCCGGCTTTGTTAGTCTCGGCGCCGAGGGGAACGCTTTAGTTTGCCTAAGCGTTCCCTTACTTTGGTGAAAGCCCGGTCCGAGGTAGACCGGCCAGTCGTGGAGGGAGTCCTGTGTTTGTTAGATCCGGGATATCCCTCCTCTATATGGCTGAAGGCGAACCGCAGGTGGTTTTAGTGCGTAGGAGTCTCACATACCCCCGGGGTGCTTCAGCTAACTGAGGCACATACCCAACCGGGGGGACCCATGATGGGTTTCCCCTGCGCATAAAAAAAAAGGCTTCACAGTTAGAACTTTCTGTATGAAACGCTTTCAAAGGTGATATTTTTCTGTTTACCTAGAGTTCAAATCTAAGTGCAGAATTACGTTTGCGTTTGCTGGACTAATTTTTAACATGTTGCATGCAAATTAGATGCTGGAAGTTTATTAACATGATACTATCTTGATACAGCAATGCGATTCAGTCATAGTAGCGCCCGCTACTGCGAACAAAATCAACACCAAGTAGACTCACCTGGGTGAGATGCCAGTGCTTGGACGCCTTGGCGATGGGATCGGTGACGTGCGTGCAGGCGGCGCCGAACAGCATCAGCTTGTGCGGCCCGCTGTGCATCATGTCGAAGAACGACTTGACGCCCACCGCCGCGTTGCACTGGAACAACGTAACTTTTTTTCATAAAAGAGGAACATAAACAAAAACATGTTTGATACAATATATAAGTGTCCAACAACGCATCTGAACGTCGACAAATGTACCTGCTATTCACGTCAAGTGACAACAGCGGATGACGCCAGTGGATGTATTCGTCAAAACGATGAGGTGGGCCTAAAAATTTGAAGGTTGGAAGTTGGAACTAGATGGCCATTTACGAGCCTACCTCAGTGTCATTCCACCACATGTGCAGGCGGTAGTTGCGCAGCACGGAGTCGTGCTCGTTCACGTGGTCCAGAGCCAGCTTCACGCTCGGCATCACCCCACGACCTGGAGACAATATTTGGATTAATTATTTTACTCTGCAGAATGCATTGCGAGAAGTTCGTATCTAAAGCAATGCCAACAAGTAATGTACCTACCTAGTATGTATAACAACAAATATAATATTATAATATATTTACAAGGCAAAAGAATTTCCTAACTTGAATTATAAGAGGAGAGCCAGGGTCCGGTAGAAATGGCCAATGGGACGACAGTTTGAAGACATAGTAACTATATTATTTCAAACTTCGACGTAACTATACTGTACTCGGCGAAACTTGGCGGTAGCGGTCATTGCCTCCCTGTCAAAAACTTGTCATTTTCTATACAAAGCCGTGATTGACAACATGTGACACTACATTGTTAATCGCGGTTTATATGGAAAATGACAAGTTTTTGACAGGAAGTCAATGACCGTTACCGCCATGTTTCGCCGAGTACAGTATAGTACGGGACTCGGGAGGTATTATTTTTATCAGCTGCGTAAATAACATTTGAAGTTCCTTGCAAAAAAGAGCCATAATAGTGTGTGTAGTGTAGTCAAATCCCTTTAATAATAAATCTCTTATACACGGAGGACCTAAAAATGTTTTGATATAGGCTCAAAAATCTTACCAGTATTGGAATTCTCGACACCCTTGCCGAAGGGGAAAAAGCCGGCGATGTAGACGTCGGTGCGGCGGTTGAGGATGGCGTCCAGGTTGGGCTTCTGCGGCATCGCCAGCGCCGCGCCCGCCAGCAGCAGCAGGTAGAGTGACATTGCTGAAAGTGTCAAGGTGTGTTAGGAAGCTGGCGTGATATAACGAATGATTGAGGCTGGCACAGTGAAGATTGCGTCAAAGTTGGGCTTTCGTGGCAACGCCAGCGCCGCGCCTGCCAGCAGCAGCAGGTAGAGTGACATTGCTGAAAGTGTCAAGGTGTGTTAGGAAGCTGGCGTGATATAACGAATGATTGAGGCTGGCACAGTGAAGATTGCGTCAAAGTTGGGCTTTCGTGGCAACGCCAGCGCCGCGCCCGCCAGCAGCAGCAGGTAGAGTGACATTGCTGAAAGTGTCAAGGTGTGTTAGGAAGCTGGCGTGATATAACGAATGATTGAGGCTGGCACAGTGAAGATTGCGTCAAAGTTGGGCTTTCATGGCAACGCCAGCGCAGCGCCCGCCAGCAGCAGCAGGTAGAGCGACATTGCTGAAAGTGTCAAGGTGTGTTAGGAAGCTGGCGTGATATAACGAATGATTGAGGCTGGCACAGTGAAGATTGCGTCAAAGTTGGGCTTTCGTGGCAACGCCAGCGCCGCGCCCGCCAGCAGAAGCAGGTAGAGTGACATTGCTGAAAGTGTCAAGGTGTGTTAGGAAGCTGGCGTGATATAACGAATGATTGAGGCTGGCACAGTGAAGATTGCGTCAAAGTTGGGCTTTTGTGGCATCGCCAGCGCCGCGCCCGCCAGCAGCAGCAGGTAGAGTGACATTGCTGGAAATTTCAAGGTGTGTTAGGAAGCTGGCGTGATATAACGAATGATTGAGGCTGGCACAGTTAATGATTGCGTCGAAGTTGGGCTTTTGCGGCAACGCCAGCGCCGCGCCCGCCAGCAGCAGCAGGTAGAGTGACATTGCTGGATGTATATTATATCAAGGTAGTCCTTAGTAGGCTTCTAGGATCCTAGAAGGATCAGACTTAACTTACTCTCTGATGGGTGAAACCATAGGTTCTTAATAGTGCCTCCATGTACTTAGAATACCTGCGTGTTTGTGGAGCTCTACTGTGACTCCTGCAGGGCAGGTACCAGGTGAGAAAGTTGACAAAAAATTTATTTTAAGTACTTATTTTATTTTGTCGTGGCTAATTTTTATATATTTGTAGAATATTATTCTGAACTAGTATCATGTAGTGTGAGACTATTTTTATGTTTATGTACCATAACTTTCGTCAAACGCTTTAAAAATAACTTTGTTGCTAAATTTATTTTAAAGGCGTTATTTTTATTTTATAAATTAATATAATATCACCTTAAAAAACAATATTGAAAGACATTATTTTCTATTAGCTGTGGCCCGCAACGAAGGAAGAAGAGTAGCTGAAGCTCGCACACTCGCCTATCAGCTACCACTAGTACCTAGATACTAGTATAACGACAAAGCTGAAAATACCAAGGCCTCTTATAAAACTGGCGTCAAAATAGGCTCAAACTACTACATATTTTGTGATTTTTTTTAGTTACACAAATGCCACGTCTAAATCGCGAACAGTTACAGATAAGACATACTTTTACATTTTGGTTAGTAACTAGTAAGTGTAAAGATAAGTATGCATAGATGATTCCACAATGGCAAGTATTTTGATGACACTAGCTAAGCTATTTTTAAAAGCTCTAGGTAGAGATAGACCACTGTCTAGAGCTTTTGAAAAACAGCACACAAACCCTCATACTTACATACACCAATACAAATTGTTTATTAATAGCACAAGAAAGCTCAATGAAAAAATACAAACCTTACGATCGATGTAACAGTATCACGTCATTCATGCAAGTAATTTTCCCTACATTCGTCACGAATCACTAATTAGTTGGAAAACATCCCTATTCGCATCCATGATGAGACAAAAAAGTAACGACCACCTCCCTAATAAATTACACTAGAAGAGTTCTTAACACATTCTTTTGTTACAGTTTTAATTGAAGAATTAGGTTTTTAAAATAGTGAAATGGTAATTTTCAGGTGAACAGCGTTTTCAAAGCTCGGCCGGGCGCAATCGATTGAGGGTGGCTTTCGTGTAGTGTTGCGCGCTGCCTGAAAAAAAGATGTCGATAGGTAACTTACTAAAATAAAAAAAGGTAGCCCGTAACCAAATTCTAAGGTGGTATGAAGGGAGTTGACGTGTTTAATGGAGTTATAAAAAAACTGCCCGAAAATATGTATCACGTTAGGTACTGTTCCAAATTCCAATGCCAGTGCAGTAACGTAGGGTAACGAAAAATAGCAAATAAATGTAAGTATTTCTTTTCATTCACTGTAAATAGAATATTTAAATATTGTATTTAAATTGATGACGTAACTTGGTACAATTGATCTTGTACAAATATATTGAAGCCGAGTGAAGTAAAGCTGGGCAATATGTATCCAGTATCAAGCTCATGATTACACATTAAAACATGAAAATAATCAAGGATGTTATAATCTACCTCGAGACATAGCAAATTTTGATAGAAAATACTTCACGCCTGAAATATCTATAAGGGAGGCTTTCAAGGCACAACACTAAAATCTTGACGCGTGCGCGAAAAGCTACCTGCTTTTCGTCAAATCCGGGCAAAAAGCTTCTGCACCCAAATAGAAACACATGCTTGTAAATAATCATTACACTACGTTATTTACTGTAAAAATATACATCAAAACAAAAAGTATCCTATGTCCTTACCCGGGACTCAAACTATCTTCATGCCTTTTAATTCAGCAAAATCGGTTCAGCGGTTTGAGTGTGAAAAAGTAACAGACACACAGACAGACAGACAGAAAGACAGACAGACGGACAGACAGACACACTTTCGCATTTATAATATTGGTATGCTGTATGCTGTATTGGTATGCTGAAGTATGGAATGGGAATGTGGAAGCGGAGGTACACGACGCTACACGAGGCGTTAAAGTTAATGAGTTGGACGATTTTAGGTTGCAGTGCCTTGTCCGGTACCTACTTCCGCTGTCACGTAGTGCGGTTTAGTCAAAGGGTTTAGTTCATATTCATACTAGAAAGTAGAATATTTGGCCGTGCATGGCCCCCGTAAGGGTGGCGCCTGTGTGCAAAAAAAGGATTTTGGCGCCCGGCTGTAGGCAATTTTTTGGGTCCTTGGTTTTGGCGCCCCTAAAGATGGCAATTTGGCGCCCCTAGCGGATGGCGCCCGTGTGCATTGGACACATTGCACATATTATGGTAGCGGGGGCCCTGTGGCCGTGAAGTCCGCCGGCCGCCACACGCTGCATTAGTGCTGCTTAGTGCAGTCTCGCCGCTTCTTTATTATTCGGTGATTTCATGGCAAAAATATAAAAAAATATATTGTACCATATCTATACTATGGGAGTTCCAAGTGCGTTGCTGACCCGTCATTCTATCATTGTGGTCTGTGGTCCACTAATAATATTATTGATTTCAATAACACGTAGGTACTTATTTAATATTTATATTTTTATTAGTTATGCAAATTCAATAATGTTTTCTTCCTATAATTTATTTAGGGCATTCGTTTCCCAAATAACCAAAATAACTGATTATTATGTATTCTTTGATTATGTAAAAATAGCTTCTACAGCTTTTTAATAAAGTAGATTTTTATAGTGCTCGAATTAATTTGACAGCACGTCGAAAAAATTGCCATACTTAAAAAATACTCCATTTCATGCAAATGACAGTATTTAGGATGTGTTATTATTTTACCAAATTTGTGATTTACAATTTTTTGTATGTAATAAACTCAACAACAGCCTAATTTCATTCTTAAATTTGTCTAAGTTAGTTACTGGAAAATTATTTTAAGACAGAATTAGATCGTCATTATTGTAATTTACGTTCCAACTCACGCATATTAGTGAAAATTTGAAAAGTTCCACATAAGCGACCCAAATTGACAACACCGACTGTCAGAATACGTGGCCCGCAGCTCTATACAGTTGATGTGCAGTGTTTATATTTTTTATTAGTGAATTTAGTGTTTAAATTTATTGGAAGTCGTAAGTATTTAAACTATTTACTATATTCAAGCTTTCTTTAAATATATCACTCAGTAAATATGCGACTTTCCACTCAAAATCGTCATCAATAATGTTAAGGCAGCTGTCAAAGTTAATATTGCAATTTTCGTGTTTTAGAGCTACATTTACACATAAATATCGTCTGTTTCTACTAAATAAAACAATATTTAGTTCCGTATCGTGTCTTATTTGAAGGCTGGAACCGAATAAATTTTTTTGTGTCGTAATTTTTCTCATACGAATCTTGTACGAATCTTGCTTATAATCACAAACGTCAGAGGGCCCCTAAAGTACTCATCATCTTAACACACTTCCCGGTGCAATGTTATTGCGATAAAACATATATTTTGTTTAATTGGACAGTCAAAATACGGCTGATTCTCTCACTGTACAAGATGAAATCTATGTTGTGTTATTGTATGACAAATTGGTTTGTGACATTATTAATTAGTTTGATCTCCATTGCCTAAATGTAATGTGATGGAGAGTTGATGATGAGTCATGCTTTTTTGCCCAATTTTATTGGCCTACTTCACAAATCACTGCTGGAAAAATCTAACATTTTTTGGTCATATTCTATAAGTTATTGTGTTTGATTTAGTTATACTTTTTATAGTACATATTGTTATGAATTCTGAATGGTTTATAGATATTATTTTAACCCATCAATCCCCAAGCGGCTCCCGGCTTTTGAAAATCTATTGTGTCTGCAATTCCCACAATCAAGGTATTGAAACTCTTAAAAAAATTATGAACTTCCCTCCTTTGGCAGTTGACCTAAAAAGATTTGATTGCTTCAATACATGTGGAATTGCACAAGTTTAAATACTAATTATTTGTTCCTAATATAAGTAGTTACATTCACCATTAAACCTGTTATTTTGACCTGTCTTACTTATGTTATGTTCGGTTCGGAATATAATGTCCCTCAGTTCACTTGGTCTGTTTAGCATAAACCTTTTTCAACTTTGAGTCATTGTGCATGTGAAAAGAAATCCAAAATCCAATCCAAAATTAAATTAAGTTACAAAATTGTAAACTTTATTTTAAAAAGATAGAGAAAAAAAAGTGAGCCCTGTGCGAGTTTCTTTTGCCGGTTTAGTTCTGAACCAGTGGTAGGCACCATGTAGGACATTCTGGAAACATTTATTTTAAATTTATTCAGAAATAAAACAATTTTGATTCGATTTGACAATTAAGATTACAATAATATGCTAGTCACAAAAAGTGCGTTCAATAATCATTCATCATAAAATTAGTCTTTCGCACAATTGCAATGACTATGATTGGTCAAAAATGTATGGTCAATGCACATTTCGAGATTTGGATAATGAAGTAAATGAAATATGATAATTGAAAATGTGTTGTGAATTTGTGATATTATGTAATGTTAGTTGTGTCTGTCTAGTAATTCTATACTTACAGTCCAAATGCACTATAAGATATGCATAATGTTAATACATATATAATATTGTATTTTAAAGTATTATGCTTAGCATGGTATTTTCTTTGATATTAAAACTTTAAAAATATATTATTTTCAGGAAAAGACTTCAGTAAAGATGATGAACGCACAGTATCCCCCGCCGGGCCAGAACAACAATGTACCCAACAATTCCATGGGCTTTCCACCAACTTCCCAGGAGTACAACGGACATATGGGCCAAATGCCACCCAACGGACCACAGAGTGACATGAACCAGAAGATGCAGAACTTCAATCTAAATGGGCCGGGATTCCCAAATATCCCCACGTCTCAATTACCACCAGGGCAATTCCCACCAAATATGCCGCCAGCCTCAAGCTACAACCAGATGCCACCAGCTAAGCAGTTCCCTGGAAGACCACCAGTCAGCAGTGCTCAGCAGCCTCCCACCATCAACCAGAATTACCTACCACCCACTACTGCATCAGGTCAAGGCCAAAATCCCATGCAAGGCCAAAGACCCCAAGGAATGGGTCCACCCGGACCCATGGGTAGGCCTGGTCCGGAGCCCAATTCAAATTATCCACCCCAAATGGGCGGTCAGTCCAGCCAACAAGGAATGCAGAATGCTCAAAGGCAAAATTTCCAACCTCCGAATTCTCAGGCTGGTATGCCTCCGATGCCTGGGCGCGGGCCGGCACCGGCACCCCCTCAAATGCCAGGCATGTCTCAGCCCAGCAACATGACGAGTCAGTCCGGCATGTTCCAATCGCAGCCTGGGCAGCCACCACTACCTCCAACTAGTCTTCCTTACGGCCAGCAGCCGGGCCAGCCTGGTTTCCGTCCGCCGTCCGCCCAGCCACCCCAATCTGGACCGTCACAGGCCAGTGGTCCATCAGAAGGTTTACCGCCGCAGCCAGGCATTCAAACGCAACCTGGACTAAGCCAGCCGGGCCTCCCGCCTACTTCTCAACTCAATCAACCTGGCTTACCTCCGCAACCAGGATTTCCACCACAACCTGGTTTGCCACCACATAGCATGGCATCGCAGCCTGGTCTGCCTCCGCAGCCAGGATTACCGCCGCAACCAGGCATGCCTCCTCAGCAAGGTTTTCCTCCGCAACCAGGCATGCCTCCCCAACAGGGCTTACCTCCGCAACCTGGTATGCCGCCTAAGCAAGGATTACCGCCGCAACCTGGTATGCCACCCCAACAAGGGTTACCCCAACAACCAGGATTCCCACCACAAGGCTTATCATCACAACCGGGTATGCCACCGCAACCTGGTATGCCTCCACAACAGGGCATGCCTCCACAACCCGGCATGCCACCACAGCCTGGTATGCCTCAACAGCCAGGCATGCCTCCACAACCTGGAATGCCTCCGCAACCAGGCATGCCTCCACAACCTGGAATGCCTCAACAACCAGGCATGCCTCCACAACCAGGCTTGCCTCCACAACCTGGAATGCCTCAACAACCAGGCATGCCCCCGTCGTCCCAGTACAACCAGTACCAGACTCCTGGTCTACCGCACATGCCGCCGCCGGCGTCCCAGCAGAGGCAGTTCCAGGGTCAGCCTGGCCAGGGCTTCCCGCCGCAAGCGCAGCAGCCTTACCCAGGTATGTAACATTATTTGTCTTTAGGCGTACTACGCGACAAAACGCCAGTATATACTGCAACGTAGTCGCTTAGGGCCAGGAGACCAGCCCCCCTAGACAGCTGGCAAAACGCTAACGCTACAAAATGTATGCGATTTGACATTTAAAGTCATCGCTTCGCCAGCGAATACCTACTAATGTCAAATCCATACATTTTGTAGCGTTAGCGTTTTGCCAGTTGTCTAGGGGGGCTGCTACGAAACCGTTTTGAGACTCAAACAATTGAACGAGAATGCCGTGTCCTACTCTAACACCGTCATTTCACGTTTGTTAAAAAAGTTTCGTGGTGCGGCCCTGATTATGCCTACCGAGTAGATTGGCGAGACAGTGAACTTGGCCAAGCACTCGGTATGTTTATTATGGACTAGCGACCCGCCCCGGCGTCGCACGGGTATAAAATATATAGCCACTGAAAAAATGATTACAACTGATAGCCGATCCTTCACTTGGTCTACTTCTTATCTGTGCCAAATAACATAAAAATTGCTCCAGTAGTTCGCGAGATAAGCCCTTTCAAATAATTTCCCCTGTTTTTTCCACATTCTCCTATTAGTCTTAGCGTGATAAAATATATCCTATAGCCTTCCTCAATAAATGGGCTATCTAGCACTGAAATATTTTTTCAAGTCGGACCAGTAGTTCCTCAGATTAGCGCGTTCAAGTTAGCCCTTTCAAATAATTTTCCCCGTTTTTTCCGCATTTTCCTCTATTTCTTCGCTCCTATTAGTCTTAGCGTGATAAAATATAGCCTATAGCCTTCCTCGATAAATGGGCTATCTAACACTGAAAGAATCATCAAAATCCGTTGCGTAGTTTTAAAGATTAAAGGGAACAAAGGGACATGAGGGAAAAAAATCGGCTTTGTTTTATAATACTCTGCTTAGAGCACTGTCTCGCCACTCTACTCGTATCGTGTAATCAAGGCAGTAGTGCGGTCTCACCTTTTCCAACATGACCCCAACATCATCCATCATTCCAGGCATGCCGCCGATGCCGCAGGCCCAGGCTCAATACCAGCAGCAGTACGGGCAGTACCCCGGCCAGCAGTACCAGCAGCCGCCCCAGAAGCGCCTCGACCCCGACCAGATGCCTAGCCCGGTGAGTGATGTACTAGAGAAGTTGATTCCTAGCCAGATGGGACTACGTAGTTTGGTCGCGTTACGTGAAACCCAGCCAAAGCACAATAATTAGGAGTGATTCAGACCGCAACGCGATGCGTAGATGCATTTCTAAGTTTGTACTAAATTGACAGATTGACATGTCGTCTCGCGGAATTGAAATCTGTCAAATCCATACTTTGTGCCGCGATGCGCCTTGCCTCGCCTCGTGGCATTGCGGTCTGAACTGAAACTTAACATTGAATTGACATGATCCGACCAAATGACATTGGTCCGTCAACTGCCTAGGAATCAATTTCCTCGATGGTACTTCATCTGAGAAATTGTATGACCATTTTAGGCTCGATTTATATGAGCCCGCTCGAACGCACGGAACGGCTACACCGACAGATCACAAGCAATAGGGATGATGACAAGGTCAAAGATTAGCGAATTTTTATCATATCTTGGTGAATTTTTAAGCTATCACAGTCATTCTTTCAGCGATGTTTCTATTTTTTATGGGTCTTTCAATTACCAATAAGAAAAAAAAATATTCATAAAGCCTATTATTGTAAATGACAGCGGGACCGCGCCGTTATTCAAATAAATTGTTACATACACGGACGTAAAAAAAATACGGACGGAGCATTACAAAAGAGGTGAAGCATGCAAGGTACGACAATTTCGTTTACTGTACTGTATTTGTACACGTGACCGACACTCACACACGCAGTACCTAGTAGTCCTAGTACTACAACCCGCTGTCATTGTACATTGAGTAACGGCGCCAATGACACGCACACATCCTACACGGGCGGCCATTACTATGCTTCACTCGTGAAATAGACAAGGTTACGTCCGTATTTTTTTTACGTCCGTAGTTACATACATTTGCTTGTGATCTCGCGGCGTAGCGGCCAAACCGCGCGTTTGCGCCGCCCAGCCTTACAGTATTGGATAGAAGCAATCATTTACGGTAAACTACAGGACTCCAACTGGGTCGAAGTATGGATCAATTCATATTGCAACATGACTTTATTTACTTATTCTAGACTAGATGACGCCCGCAGCAACTTCGTTGTGCCAAAAATAGTTTATCGCGCTGTGTAAATGTTAGGTATCCATTTCATCTACTTATGTCTTGTTTTATCACCAGATCCAGGTGATGGCGGACGACCAGGCGAGCCGCGGCGGCGTGTTCGTCACCAACGACAAGGGGCTGGTGCCGCCGCTCGTCACCACCGACTTCTACGTCGACGACCGCGGCAACGCCAGTGAGTATCACCCTGTGTGACCAGATCCAGGTGATGGCGGACGACCAGGCGAGCCGCGGCGGCGTGTTCGTCACCAACGACAAGGGGCTGGCGCCGCCGCTCGTCACCACCGACTTCTACGTCGACGACCGCGGCAACGCCAGTGAGTATCTCCCTGTGTGACCAGATCCAGGTGATGGCGGACGACCAGGCGAGCCGCGGCGGCGTGTTCGTCACCAACGACAAGGGGCTGGCGCCGCCGCTCGTCACCACCGACTTCTACGTCGACGACCGCGGCAACGCCAGTGAGTATCTCCCTGTGTGACCAGATCCAGGTGATGGCGGACGACCAGGCGAGCCGCGGCGGCGTGTTCGTCACCAACGACAAGGGGCTGGCGCCGCCGCTCGTCACCACCGACTTCTACGTCGACGACCGCGGCAACGCCAGTGAGTATCTCCCTGTGTGACCAGATCCAGGTGATGGCGGACGACCAGGCGAGCCGCGGCGGCGTGTTCGTCACCAACGACAAGGGGCTGGTGCCGCCGCTCGTCACCGCCGACTTCTACGTCGACGACCGCGGCAACGCCAGTGAGTATATTACTTGGGTGTCAAATTGCACAAATCTGGGTTATTCTGATATATAATTATCCCACCAAAAACATACCTGTTAAAATAGGGCCTTGTTCCTAAAGGCTAATTGTTGGTCTAAAAAATAGTTGAAATCCAATCCTATGCCCAGTTCAGATGCACTTCATCGATCATAATCATCTTCATCAACAGCCTGATCCATAATAGTTCTAATTTGAACTTGGCAGGTTTTTGTGCTTATATGTTACACTTGATTAATTATATAATTAAATAATACAGAATTTAATTAACCTGCCAAGTTCAAATTAGAAGTATTATGGATCGCTGTTGATGAAGATGATTATGATCGATGAAGTGCATCTGAACTGGGCATAGGATTGGATTTCAACTCTTTTTTTAGACCAACAATTAGCCTTTAGGAACTAGGCCCTATTTTAACAGGTATGTTTTTGGTGGGATTTCAATACTTTTTTTCAAGAAATCATACCTATTTTTTTTTGTGCCACGCCCGATATAAACAATACTTTCAATAGATGCCTCATTGTATCACTGGTACATAAGAAATTTTATCTAAAGTTCGTAGATAGCCGACTCACGCTTGACCAATTTCCTAAATTTCTTAATTTTTCGTTAATCTACATGTAACACACGACTTGTGTGCTAAATTTCATAACGTTAGGACAAATTTTGGAAATAGCCTCTAAAGTTCGTATTCGTAGATGGGCCGACACACGCTTGACCGATTTCTAAAATTTCCAAATTTTTTGTTAATCTACATATAACACACGACCTGTGTGCCGAATTACATAACGCTAGGACATTTGGAAGTAGCCTCTAAACTTCGTAGATGGGCCGACTCACGCTTGACCGATTTCTAAAATTTCTAAATTTTTTGTTAATCTACATGTAACACGACCTGTGTGCCAAATTTCATAACGCTAGAACAATTGGAAGTGGCCTCTGAAGTTCGTAGACGAACCGACTCACGCTTGACCATTTTCTACAATTTCTTAATTTTTCGTTAATCTACGTATAACACACGACCTGTGTGCCAAATTTCATAAAGCTAGGACAATTGGAAGTGGCCTAGAGGTTTTGATTACCGGTCAGTGAGTGAGTGAGTGCCAAAATTAGCTATTTTTACAGGGACATATTTCAGGATCTACCGAACCTATATATATGAAATTGGGTATACTGCTTAGGTACTAGTATATAATTACGTAGGTTTAATTTTATCTTTGCACTCGCAATAGAGACTGAGCTACAGGGGGGTCGAAAGTGCGTCGAAACGGTTCGTGTAAATAGTGCACGGCATGTGCGCGACCTGCTGGAACAAGGCCTGCGCACTTCCGTGCGCTTTGATTTGGGTTAATTTAATCAAAGGTTACGTTTAATCAAAGGTTACGTTTTTTCTCTGAAAATATTTTGCTTAAATATTAACCCAGACTGGCGCAAGCAGTTTTAAAAATATCTAGAAATTGAAGAAGCTTTGCTAGTCAAAGTGTCTTTCCGATATTTGCGTCCCATGCCGCCGCTCGCGCTGGTCGCAAAACAAGATAATATGGGGAACACAGTTTATTTGTTATTTCCCAAGTTGTCTGATGAAGGCACTTCACATGGCTATTTGTATTTGCATATTTGATGTATTCGCCAAACAATCACCATGTGTAGACGGTATGTTTGTAATCGGATATGTTCGTTGCCTTATAATCCGAGTAAAAATAATAGACGGAAATCTAATTAATCACATATGCACATAGTGCATTTTTGTTTAGTACGGTTTATATTTGTTTACATTACAGAAGTGTTTTGTATTTTGGGAGGCCATTTTTTTATGTGATGAGCACTGTAACATATTATTTTTGTTTGCGCCAGTATATTTATAGTTTTCTTAGAAGATTTTTATTATTTTAACATTTAAAAGTTTGTACATTTAACAGTTTATTAGATATTAGTTATTACTGAGTTTCTAATTTCTATATTAAGTGCGTTTTTTGATTTCTTAAAAATGTTATTTGACTGTGAGGTTTGTGTTGAAAATGTGTGTTTATTAAAAATTAAAAATAACAAGTTTTCACAATTGTCATTCAGTGAAAAGATTCTAATTGTGATTTGTGTCGAAAGGTAGGTACGTGTACCTGAGTTACAACAATTAAACCAGCAACAAAAATGAAATGTAAGTAACTCGAAAGTTTCATGTTATTCATATTCATGTACTAATTTATTTTATCATTTTATAATATTATATACTTTATATTAAATGCGAAAGTATCTCTGTCTGTCTGTCTCGCTTTCACGGCAAAACTAATGAACCGATTGTAATAAAATTTTGTACACAGTTAGTCTAGAGCCTGAGAAAGGACATAGGCTACATTTTTATAAGACAAAAATATATTATGTATCTAATTTCCATGGAAATATCGATGAAAATGAATTCACATTGCATTTCTAATATATAACAATAGATGGCGTTTTTATTTATTTTAGCTTAGCACACATGTGAACGCAAATGAACTTTCATTGTAGTTCCAACACGTGACAATAGATGGCGTTTTTTTGTTTCTTCATAACAGAACGTACTCATATATTATAATAGTTTAGAAAACATAGTTTTTAATTTATATCCACACTAATATTACAATTTATGCGAAAATATCTCTTTTTGTCCGTTTGTCTGTCTGTTTTGCTTTCACGCCAAAACTACTAAGCCGATACCGCTGCTTACCCCATGTCAAAAACCTGTGCACGCCTCTGTTTGACAAATATTGGCCTTATTTGCCTATTTGACAAATCTGACCAATACATATTAGTTTAACAACAGATTCCTCACTCCCGAAACCCGTTTAAAGAAATAACGACGCAAGCTACGATACTATAAAGTTGAAATTCCGACGCGCAATGCTAAATTGCCTACAAGTGCGCTCTCTTTCTATCGCATAACGCGTACCTTTTCTAAAGAAATCAAGGTTTTCGCCTTTAAAAGGGCCCATTCACGGCAGTCCGCCGTGCAGGACTGCAAATGAACATAGCTCACTGATTGGTCCACACTCGGTGTTTCCGGTCGTGTAGACCAATCAGTGAGCTATGTTTATTTGCAGTCCTGCACGACGGACTGCCGTGAATGGGCCCTTTTAGAAAACAAAATATTTTTTTAAAATTACTATTGGTATGAATAGCAAACCTTTTTATAGTAATATCAAATTTCAGTAAAACAACCTATATTTTATAGTAGTTCTATATTCGATTATAATATTGCAGGAAACTTTTACAATTTAAACATAGTAACTTGTGTTTATTTCTGTGTAGTTTGTGTGTTTCTTTGTATGAAATTGGTTTATTTGCTATGTTTGTATAGTTTTTATCTACTATTTGTATTTAAATACCTTATTTAAATATAATAGGTACATATTTCATTGGCTTTTTTAATTGTTCATTTTTATAAGATTTATCACGATTTTGTCACAACGGTTAAATCAGTATCATATTGTATTAAATTCCTTTAAGATCAGTATACAGTAGATACGCGACGAAAAATCTTGTGCGTGCGTCACCGCTCGCTTGTGAGTCCCTTATGATTTGCCACCCGCGGGTGGTACTTACAGTTCGATGCCTATACGCGCGAGTGGGACAGGCCTGCCAATACCAAATACACGTATCCATACCTTTGTCGGTTTTTGACGCACATCAAAAGAGTCAAATAGGCAAAAAATAGGCAAGTAAAGAAAATCAAGTAAAAGTTTGGTTTTTGACGTCCATGTGTGGAGGGCCGTATTTGCCTTTATTTGCTTGTTTGTGTATTCGACATTCGTCAATAATTTTGCCAAATACAACAAATAGCCAATAGCAAATATAAATAGCCATGTGAAGTGCCTCCATGACAGGAATTGATATACATAATATTATGGTCTACCAAATTACGTAACTCTGCCTGTGAAATAACCTTCTTATGGATAGGGATTTTCTAGCAAGTTTACTAACAAACCTCGATGCGTTCTTCTTAAATTATATTGTTGTCTTGCTATTTCAGGTCCGCGCTACATCCGCAGCTCGATGTACAGCGTGCCCGTCACCGCCGATCTGCTCAAACAGACCTCTATGCCGTTCTGCTTAGTCGTGAGTTTCGTATTATGTTATTAGCTCGTAAAAAAATTATATAGTTTACTGTATAAGGTCCTGTTTCACCACTTCCTGGTAAGCGCCGGATAGGCTATCCACCACTTAACTTGATAGACAAAGTATGGAGAATCTGTCAAAAAAGTTGTGGATAGCCTATCCGACACTTTATCAGGAAGTGGTGAAACAGGCCCCAAATCTTTTATATTATGATTTATGACCAATTGAAATCGGTTGGTTGATTTATATCTGCTGCTCAGTGCACTTTTTGTTTGGGAGATATATTTTTTCACAATAAAAAGCAGCTTTTGTCCTTCCTTATGGGAATATTTATCTGCTAGATGACGAATGCAACTCCGTTGCGCCAAAATTCGTGGATCGCGCGGAAACCGTACATTTTTCCGGGATAAAAAGTATCCTTATCAATTTTAGCAAAATCGGTTCAGTGGTTTATGTTTGACGAGACAGGCACACTTTTGCATTTATAATATTACTATACTCCACTCGGGCTAGCTTGTCGCTAGCGGTCATTGACTTCCTGTCAAAAACTTGTCATTTTTCATAATATAGAACCACGATTGACAATATCTGATGCAGGCACTTGACATGGCTATTTGTATTTGCGTATTTGATGTATTCGCCAAACAATCACCATGTGTAGACGGTATGTTTGACAAGTATTGGCCTTATTTGCCTATTTGACAAATGTGACCAATACCAAATACACGTACCCGTACCTTTGTCGGTTTTTGACGCACATCAAAAGAGTCAAATAGGCAAGTACGTCCACAGACTAATAAGAGATACTACGGATAGTACAGCTCGACAAGGCTTTTAATGAACGTGGCGAAAAAAGGAACTAACGCTGCTATCATACAAAAACGTCATTTTTGATAGTTTTCCTTTACGAGCAGCGCCACCACCCACGTTCATTTAAAACCTTGTCGCACTGTAAACAAAATCAAGTAAAAGTTTGGTATTTGACGTCCATGTGTGAAAGGCCGTATTTGCCTTTATTTGCTTGCTTGTTTGTGTATACGTCAATAATTTTGCCAAATGCAACAAATAGCCAATAGCAAATACAAATAGCCATATGAAGTGCCTCCATGAAACTTCATTGTCAATCGCGGTTTAAATATGGAAAATGACAAGTTTTTGACAGGGAGTCAATGACCGCTAGCGACAAGCTAGCCCGAGTGGAGTATAGTATGGATATTTTACTATTTATCATCTTTTCAGCTATCCCCGATGGCGGAGACAGTGGGCACGGAGTCGGAGCCCCCGCTGCTGGACTTCGCGGCGCTGACGGGCTGCCCCACGACGGGCCCGGTGCGCTGTCAGCGCTGCAAGGCGTACGTGTGCCCCAACATGAAGTTCATTGACGCCGGACGACACTTCCGGTGCGCGTTCTGCAAGGCCACCACTGAAGGTAGATGTTTAAACAACTCAAATGTTATACCTCTATTTGATACTTATTATTCGGGACTTAACGCGACTTATATTCTAGTAGTAATACTACTACATACTTAGTACTAAGTAAATAAATATAATGCAACGCGAAAGTTTTAAAGTTATACCTCTAGTTTGCGTGATGATGCGTTTTAAAAAACTGTCGAGAAAAACTGTGCTATATCAGATATGATAAAAAGACTATAAACGACTATTCAGTCGCTTTAGTCAATAACAGTTATCTTCTATACATATTATAAAACAAAGTCGTTTTTTTCCCTCATGTCCCTTTGTTCCCTTTAATCTTTAAAACTACGCAACGAATTTTGATGATTCTTTCAGTGTTAGATAGCCCATTTATCGAGGAAGGCCATAGGCTATATCTTGTCACGCTAAGACCAAAAAGAGCGAATAAATAGAGGAATATTCTAGTCTATTCAAGTCTAACTTGAACGCGCTAATCTCAGGTCTGATCCGATTTGAAAAATTCTTTCAGTTTTAGGTAGCCCATGTATTGAGGAAGGCTATATGCTATATTTTATCACGCTAAGACTAATAGGAAAATGTGGAAAAAACGGGGAAAATTATTTGAAAGGACTTATCTCGCACTCGGCACAGATAAGAAGTAGACCACGTGAAGGATCATAGGCTATCGATTTTAATCATTTTTTCAGTGGCTATATATTTTATACCCGTGCGACGCCGGGGCGGGTCGCTAGTGAATACATAAATGAATATTTGTTTTTTTATTGACAGTGCCGATGGAATACACGCAATACATCAACAGTATGCAGCAGTACGGGCGCGTGCCCGCTGAGCTCGCGCTCGGCTCGTACGAGATCGTCGCAACTAAGGAGTACTGTAGAGTGAGTTTATTTATTTTTATTTTAGACCATTAATTTGTAATTGTAAAGCTGCTTATCCATTTGAGGCAGACTCAAGGCGAGGCAGCCGATCGACCCGAGGCCGCACATGTGGAGACGCTGCCTCAACCTGAGGCAAGCTGCGCAATGCCAAGCAACCAAGCCTCGGTTTGCTTCAAGTCGTGGCTGCTCGGCCCGAGGCTGCCCCAATGGATACGCAGCTTAATAGAGAGAGTTCAGTTATCAAATAGCTCTTCCATCGTAGGCTGTCATAAATGCGTGACATAATTTCTGTCTTATGCGTAATGAGGCGGTTTATCGAAACGAGAATTACGATCGAGATTCCCGTTGTTTTAATCTAATATTAATCCAGCTACAGCCTACTCCGGAACTTATAAGCAAAATAGTATTCATGTATATTTAAAGAAACATACAGTACGTAACATTAAGACAATCGATTTTCAGAGTTTAGCCTTTTGACCATTTTAAACATGTTTGACATTGCTTAAAATTACAAAATGGTATGAAATGTAAATTTCATAAGAATACCATTAATTTGTAATTTTAAACGACATTATATCGAAGCAGCAGCTGTTGCACAAAGGTCTAGAATCGAGATCGTTATTTTTATATAAACTAGAGTTAAATTTCATTTCCAGAATAACACCCTTCCCAACCCGCCGGCGCTCGTATTCGTGCTGGACGTATCATACAACGCAGTCAAGTCGGGCCTGCTACAGACTGTTTGCGATAACGTGTTGAGTATTATCGAGGTGAGTAATGATGGTTCTTACAATTACTTCTGTTTCTTTTGGTTACAGTTACTCCTGTTTTATTGTTTTTAGATATGTAATTAACTAATGCTGTCTGTCAGTGTGTCTCTAAAAAAATTTAGACAAGTCTAGTTAAGCAAAAAAACAACACAAAAGCCGATTACAAGTTTTGCAACCAGGTTTATAAGTTTCTTCGTCTTTGTCATGTTACAAACGTAGCTTCACAGACTCAAAGTATCTCGGGACACAAAGTTTTTTTACACAAAAAATTGTATCATTATAACGTCCGTATACGTCTTTTTATCAATAACTGTCCTGTAATTTCCAGGCGATACCGAAGGACGAGGTGACAGGCAAGAGCTGCACGCGAGTCGGTTTCATCACATACAGCTCCACAGTACACTTTTATAACATCAAGGTAAGTAAATCATTTGAAAATAGCTAAAAATAATAAGTTGGTGAGAATTAAGCCTAATTGCGCATCATTTTTAGCTGACTTCAAAAAAAGGATGAGGTTCTAAGTTCGGCTGTATATTTTTCTGCTTTGTATGCTTCTATTTTTGCATGTAAAGCGCATAGGACCACGAGTACCGAGGCATTACCTGTATTTGACGGAATTTTGCCTGTTGACCTTATTGATGTATCAACAAACCTTTTGAGAACTGCAGCTTAGACTTTGTTTAATCCAGAGTAAGGCAACTGTCATTTTTTTCTGAAACTTTAACACATCATAATCTATACTTAATATTATAAATGCGAAAGCCTGTCTGTCTGTTACCTCTTCACGCCCAAACCGCTGAACCGATTTTGCTAAAAAGTGGTTTGGATACTTGGAGTCTTGGGAAAGGACATAGGATACTTTTCATCCCGGAAAAATGTACAGTTCCCGCGCGATAAACGAATTTTGGCGCTACGAAGTTGTGGGCATCACCTAGTTTAATATACATTATCTTCCCCAGGGTACCCTAGCGCAGCCCCAGATGCTGTCGGTGGGCGACGTGGGCGACATGTTCGTGCCGCTGCTGGAGGGTTTCCTGGTGACGCGCGAGGACAGCGGCGCGGTCCTGGAGGCGCTGCTGCAGCAGATGCCCGCGCTCTTCCGCGACAACCGCGAGACCGAGACCGTGCTGCTGCCGGCCGTGCAGGTATACCGTCCCCCGTGGTACTGTACAGTGTACACCAGCCCCAGGGTCCGTACCACGAAACTGTTTTGAGACTCAAACAATCGAACGAGAATGCTGCGTCCTACTCTAACAAACGCGAAATGACGGTGTTAGAGCTGCCGGCCTAAGATGCGTACAATCAATCAATCAATCAATCACAAAACAAACCGTTTTGAGACACAAACAATTGTTTGAGTCTCAAAACGGTTTCGTAGTAGGCCCCCAGATGCTGTATGTAGGGATGTAATGCGGTAAAATTACTTTCGTAAAATTCGGTGAATTACGATATTTTACGTAAAATATTATATTTTACGGTAAATTAGGGTAAAATTGGGTAAAGAACGATTTGATTTCGTGGCATAATTTTCATTAATAATGGGGATATAAACAGGTTACTTAATGCACGTTGTAGGGACCATGTATGTGTGAATGTGCGAGTGTCAGCAGTTATGTGTCTGGGAGGCGATGTATGCTAGAGACGACGGGTAGTCACTGCGTGAGGCCTTGTCTGAATGTACGGTTTTAGTTTTGGGATAATAAAGGCCAAGTTAATATCACCTATTGGTTTTACTAGTGCAACCCGGGGACTTATTAGTGAGGGACTAATGGGACTCCTACAACGTCTAGTGCAGTCAGTCAAAACAACATAACTGCCAGCCCGCTGGCTTGCTGTATGCTCTGTCGAGTGTCGTCAACTGCCAAAAAGTCGCAACAGCGCAAAAAATTATAGGAAACAGCATTAATCGGCAACGTCGCACCGTGCGAAGCGCACGCAATACGCAAGTTGCAAGTTTCAACTTGCAACACGCTCGCCCCGCCCGCCGTTATATCACCATTCTGCATACATACGTAGCCGGTAATTTTACCGTAATTTATATAAATTACCGTAAAATACGCGTATTTTACCAGCGTTTTCGGTAAAATTACGTAATTTTGCAACCCTAGCTGTATGTCGGTGGGTGACATGTTCGTGTCGTTGGTGGTGCTTCGTGTGAGTCGGGTAGCAAAAGTTATAATGAAAACACTCATACAAACATCTTACTACAACCACAAGGGATCGGAGAGACGATAGTGTGGAAATATGCGCAGTGGGAGTAAAGGAACATTTTCATAGAGCGAGGTGGTATGCTCCGTAAGCCCACGTGATTGATTTCAACTATATTCAATAATATATACTGACGCACTTACAACATTTTCGATAGTGCGATGTACGGCTGTGAATTTTACCACCACAATCAAAAATCCACCAAACAAGGCCATCTCATATATCTGGACGCTGTTAAGCATTTGTGTATCATCCCACAAAAAAAATACGTACTGAGTTATGAACACAGAACAATAAAAACAGTAGAAATGGTAAGTGGGCGGGGCACGCGTGTCACTAGCTTGCGTTGTAACGCCAGCTCGCTAAGTACTTACGCAAACGCAAGTCATTCGTTCGTACGCGGCAACACGTGTAGTCGAATGTAAAAATTCAAACCTGAAACAATCTTATTACCTTAGAAATGAAGCACAATTTTGAAGTAAACATTTTATGAAAATTGTTTGCCCTTATAATACTTTATAATACTGACATCTAGCGTGAAGTAACTAAACTTTTTAGTAAATGCACAATATGTAGAAAAATTCAAACCAAAAACAATCTTATTACCTGAGAAATAAAGCATAATTTTGAAGTAAACATTATAATACTGACATCTAGTGTGAAGTAGCTAAACTTTTTAGTAAATGCACAATAAAATGATGCTCGAATACAAAATGTCTTAAGTGTCTGTTTTGTTTATTGCATAGCAAACTCTATTATAAAGGGCTGAAGGTGTGTTTTTGTTTTCAGTTTTAATAAATTTAGGCTTATTTGGGTTTAGAATTACGCGTCCAATCAAAACATTTGTTTGTTAGTAGTGCGACGGTCTATTCTCTGTTTGTTTGTGTGAGTTTGGCGACAGTGGTTCTGCTGGTAAACAAATCGTGGTATGTCATTTCTACTGTTTTTATTGTTCTGTGGTTATGAATGCAGTCATGCTCTTCAGATCATTAAGAACAAGACTGCGCATTCAATACTCAACAAAAAAAATAGTGGGTTAGAGCGACCCTGCGACGACTTCACAGTGACTATGATATTAATTTTTCACAACAATATTTTTTTCCAGGCGGGTCTTGAAGCGTTAAAAGCGGCGGACACGTCCGGCCAGCTGATAGTGTTCCACACGACGCTGCCGACGTACAACGCGCCCGGTAAACTCATCAACAGGGAGGACAGGAAACTACTGGGCACGGACAAGGAGAAGAATATACTCAGTGAGTGATTAAACATCATTTTTGCCAATTCAATTTCAGGCAACACTTTTATAAATAAAATTACAATTCAATCTAAAATCTTGACAATTCATTGAAAAGATTATAAAAATACAATATCGAAATGAACCATTATAAAAAAATAGATTTTGTGTCTAAACACACTAGGCTGAATTATGCCGGCGTAAATTCCGCCGTGTTTACGCCGCGTTTCAAAATTTCATACAAAATACGGACGGAACGCGACGGAATAGTGTGTCACCCCTCGCGTTCCGCCCGTATTTTGTATGTGTTTGAAACGCGGCGTAAACGCGGCGGAATTTACGCCGGCGTAATTCAGCCTAGTGTGTTTAGACCATTGATCTCCATTATACAAGTACGCTGGATCTATGATACCCACTTTTTTTGTGCCTATTCGAAGCGGAATCAGCGCCTCCATTATTCGGGAAGAGAACTAAATTTGACGTAACCATTGGTAACCATGTATGTATTATATTTCTCTATGGCTTAATCGTTTGAATTGTTTTCGTGTTTTAAAAGTGTTTTAAAAGGTTTTACGCGATTAAGTAATATATAAATAAGTGGTGGTAGTTCATAGTTAAACTATGAAAGAGTGTATGTTATGTAAAACGCGGTACAAAAAGGGATGTGGGGTTACATTTCACAAGTAAGTGATTTTAACAGCAAATTTCTACGATACTAAACTTTTATTGATAATATAGGCACTTAAAAATGTGGCACTATCACTAATCTTATTATACCGTATTCACCACATATTTAACTTTGTTTTACCGATATATATTTTTTTTTTCTTCTTTTTTGGCAACTTGACACAAAGGATGTGTATGTTGTGCCACAGACAAGGTAAAAAGGTAAGGAATATGGCGGGAAAACCATATTCCTCCTATTATAATTTTCATCATCGTTTTCATGTATCGTCAGGTCTAAAGTCTAGTCAAAGTCTAAGTTAAAGTCAATACAGTCACAGGAGTCAAGTCGGTCGATTCAGTAAAGTGGTAGACGCTTTACTGAAACTTTCGATGGAGTTTTGGAGGGAACACAAAATAGCACGTTTCTGGATATTACATCACTTTCCTACACTTGTGCATGAACACGAATATCTAATGGTTAATATTCTACCAATATTACACATTAAAAACCCAGCTAACACAATTTTAGGAAAATAATACAAAAACACAACAGCACTCTTTCACATGCCAAAACTCCTACCGATATTTGATAAACAATAAAATTCAATAGTGCTGGAGTTTTCTGTCGATAAAACTTATCGATATCTATAATAATTGTATTGAAATCTCCGATAACCGATTTTTATTATCAAATACATATTATTATTATGCTCTTAAAATAATTGACAGGTTTCCGTCTGACGAAGGAAGACTGGAATTATGGTTGAAAAAAATTGAGAAGCCTGGTTGGCGTCCGAAAATTGCTACTACCGCTTGCCGTTACTATTTGAAGTGTACAAACGTTCTCTGTGAAAATACAAGGCGCAAAAACTACCATTTGATCGTGATTATGTTTGAAAAATTTATTTCAGCGTCTACTCTTTCTTCACAGACTGTAACTGTGTAACGGTAACTAATAAAACATAATGTTAAAGTATCGCACATATATTTTTATTATTTATAAATACTTTACCTACTCCACCCCAATAAAAAAAATGTATTCAAACGTTCCATATTTATTTATGGATCGCATTGTCCAATTAGTTCCTTTCCCTCGCACTTCTGCAATCAGCGCCAAAATGGCGAAAATCAAATGAGATAAAGTAAATCGATAAAAATTGGCTTGCTAGATCCATAAATAAATAGGGAACTTTTATATTATTACTAGACGTTCCACGCGTCTTCTCCCACGTAAATATCTTATTTCACAAATTATTGGTCCACAAAAAATTGCCTATATAATCCTTCACGTTATACATTCCCCCGTTTTTTCCACATTTTCCTCTATTTCTTAGCTCTTATTAGTCTCAGCGTGATAAAATATATAAAATTGGCTACCTAACACTGAAATAATTGTTCAAATCGGACCAGCAGTTCCTGAGATTAGCGCGTTCAAACAAACAATCTCTTCCGCTTTATAATATTATATGGTATAGATTAGTTAGGGTCTAATCACACAGAACACTTATTCAGCTCTGTTCAGCTTTAAGGGCGTTCCGTCCGGAGATTCCGTAATTTACCGTATTTAAAGCCTTATAAACTCATAATCTGAAAGCTACAAAGTTATAATAAAAATACAGCAATAATCTTAAGTATATCAATATTCCTTTCCCCGTTTTAAATTTTCTATTTTTGTTTATAATACTCATATCAGCTTCCAAAGTAATACCAATTTATTAGAATTCAAGCATACATTCAGCATCTCCTTAGGATTTTCAAATTACTTTTATTTGAAACTCACGCCAATAGATCGACAATATCATAAACTACATATTCCCCGTTTTAATTTTTTTAGGACAATTTTGAACTAAGATAAGTAAAAATAATAGGGTTTTGGCGCGATCTCGGCAACGCGGCAAATGTATGGCCAAGGTCGTTTGCTCGGGGGACGGCCTTAATACGATACACTTTAGCACAACTTTGATAATATTAGAAATGAAATTAAAAAAATACAATACAACAAAGTTTTTGTAAGAAGCTCATCTTCAGTTTTGCTTTTAGTTTTTCGTACTTAGTACTAACTGGTAAAAATAAATGGATTTTAACCCATCAGTCGTGGCAAAACGAGACACAATAGCTTTTTCATTGTTATCGCGGCCGGATGTGGCCGCTTGGGGCTTCATGAAATAGATAGGTACTGCTACTTCACGTTATCTACGTATGAAATCGTTGTTAATTTATTACGCCTATCTAAATTACGGAGAGGAAGTCTGTAATCTTTAATACAAATATGTAGCGTTTGTATTATTCAATTTAATATTTTTATCCTAATGGTCGACATTATCTGAATCTGGAAACATTTCATCGATAATAGAAAAGACAGTTGTACATCACTAGTATTAGTTCCAAATACTCCCACTACTGCTATCAGCGCCAATATGGCAAATTTCAAACGTCATTTTTTGTCAAATTTAGTTCCTACCCCGAATAATGGGGGAGCTGATTCCGCTTCAAATAGGCACAAAAAATAGCTGTCATTTCAAAGGGTATCATTAGTCCAGCGTACTTGTATAATGGAGGTCAGTGGTTTAGACACTTTGACATCATAAATGTCTGTTAGTCTATAAGGTATTTATAATATGGGCCAAGATGCCTGAGTTAAATAAATAAATAAATAAAAAAAATAAATAAAAAAAAAATCGTTCTGCGACAAAGATGGGCAGTATAATATTATGTATTTGTGTATATTTCAATAAATCCTTTACAGCTTAGTTAACAATAAAATAACAATTATTTTAAATGTGACATTTATTAATGGCCGTAAATTTGCGTGCAGGCCCGCAGACGACGGCGTACAACGAGCTGGGCGCTGCGTGCGCGGCGGCCGGCGTGTGCGTACAACTGTTCACCGCTCCCAACGCGTATATCGATGCCGCAACCTTAGGCCAGCTTCCACGCCTCACAGGCGGACAGATATACAAGTACACGTACTTCACGGTGAGTGTGACAGCAATATATATCTATCTCTATCGCACCTTTACAGCGTCTATCGCGTACACTGACGTAAAGGAGTTTCTTTCTTAGGCACAACTTCACCAACGTCTGTTGACTGTTAGTGTTAACAGCTTCTTAAAATGTAACGTGATATTAAGGTGGTTCGTTCCCCATACAAACATTCAGACATACACTACGATCATGGTTAATGGTTTTCGAAAATATATATTTTTCTCTAAAAAGCGAAGATTTGAAGTTTTTTGACGTGACAACGTCTTATAATTCGATATGGGCTGCGCGCACGAAAAAACATGACGCAATATACGGCGTTACCTCGCTCTGAGACGTTCCATTTAAGGCTATGACGTTGTCACGTTCAACTATCGTCAGTAAACCGATTTTACAGACAACCGAGTTCGAGTCGAGTTCGAGTTCGACACAAAACACTACTCTCCAATCGTTTTTTTAAT
Organism: Polyommatus iphigenia; assembly: GCA_963422495.1. Lineage (NCBI taxonomy): Eukaryota > Metazoa > Arthropoda > Insecta > Lepidoptera > Lycaenidae > Polyommatus > Polyommatus iphigenia. Next base: position 13,757,897 of record OY730177.1, read on the forward strand.
CTTTTTTATTTTACAGAGGCTTTTAACACTTAGTGATGTCAGCCTCAGAGGTGAACACAGTGTTCCCTACACAAGGGACAGATCCAAATAAATATATAATTTTATTGCCTCTGGGGACAATGGCTCCGAAACTACACTGTTGATCCGTCCATTGTGCAGGCAGCCAAAGTCACCCAAGAGCCTCGATCTTAGCTCTTCAGTCCGAGCACACTCCAGCAAAACATGAAACAGGTCCTCGGGCTTCTCGCACACATCGCAATTGGGCGAAGGCTTAATTCCAACCAAAGATTTGAAGATCAATTAGCAAATTATTGAAAAAAAAGACAAACTTATAAAATTGTTGTATTCTTACGTTACTATTGTATTCGTTCCAGGCGGAGACGGACGGCGCGCGTCTGATGTCAGACGTGCGGCGCGTGTGCACGCGCAACACGGCGCACGACGCGGTCATGCGCGTGCGCACCAGCACGGGCGTGCGCGCCACAGACTTCTACGGACACTTCTTTATGTCCAACACTACGGACGTCGAGCTCGCCGCCATCGGTACGTAATTTAATCGATTTAAAATGGCTTGGCTAAATGTGATGGCCGGAACATTTAATCAAACTTGAGAGTTTTTTTTTCTTGTTCGTAATTTAGGTACCTAATCTACAATATAAAAATTATCAGCTGCATGTGTGAGCTAAACCGATATTATTAATTATTCTTTTAACGTTGTATTAATGTCGGCGGAAGATTTTTATGTAAGAAAAACTTAGCAAAACTCATCATACTTTCTTATTCTTTCAGATCCAGACAAGGGTATCGGCGTTGAGATCAAACACGACGACAAGCTCACAGCGGAGGACGGCGTATACATACAGGCGGCGCTGCTGTACACGCACCGCACGGGCAGCCGACGCCTGCGCGTGATCAACTTAGCTCTCAACGTAGCGCCGCAGTTGGCAGACGTGTATAGATCTGCGGATCTCGATGCGGCCATCAACTTCCTTACTAAACAAGGTAATATAATATGATGTAAATGATGCGTGTGGTGCGTGCGGGGCGTATACGCAAATTGCGTACAATGCGTACGCGACACAGACGCGATATTTAGAGCTGTCAATGTCGTGCTGCAGCTGGCCAACGTGTGTAGATTCGCGGATCTCGATATCGACAAGGTAAATGTGGGTGCGGGCGTATACGCTAAATAGAAAATCCGTACGTAGGTACGCAAGTAACGCGAAATTTTGTACCAAGACTAAACAATATATACGTTAACAAGTTTGTGTGGGCTTATACGCAAAATGCGTACTTGAACGCAATTAACTTATAATATGCAATATTTGACATGCACTTCGATTTATTTTCTTATTGAAAAGGAAATCAGTAGCACGAAAATGTGAGTGTGTACGCAGTATTTTGTGGTACACGCAAAATGTAAACGTAAATATGTTATGTTTCTCTTTACTCGTTCGTTGCCTCTGCTACGTCTGTCCTGAGTGCTATTGATGCTAACCATATATCTCTTTTTCTAGCGATATGGGCGTTACGCGACGTGCCGCCGCGCGCCGTACGTGAAGGGCTAACCGCTCGCTGCGCGCGTTCTCTCGCCGCGTACCGCCGGCATTGTGCGTCACCCTCGTCCGCCGGCCAGCTAGTGTTGCCGGAGTCTATGAAGCTATTACCGCTGTACACGAGCTGCTTGTTACGGTCTGACGCGCTCTCTGGTGGTGAGTTTTTAATGTATGTCTCATGTAAAGGCAGGGGGAATCTCAATTTGCATTGTGTCAGTTCCTGTATGTTTTATAATCGAGTTACGGAAAACGGGAAAGCCACCCTTTTACTATAGTTTGTGTGTTATAAGATGATATGGGTGACAGTTCTCATATTCCTTGCTACGGATTTTTTTTACCAGAAAACAAAAAATCAAAAATATATAATAAATTATATTCCATCTACAAAAACAAATGTTTCCAATAACTGTAAATGAATAAAAATGAAAAGTTGCAAAATGCTAACTTATTAATATAAAATTATAAATATTAACAGTGAAATAGGAGTATGAAATTATTGATACGAAAATATTTGAAAAATGTCAGATGCATGAAACGGAACTTTTGCCGATAGAGATTGACACTGTTGAATCGAAATCAAATCGATAAAAAGGGCAGCCATCTTATATCGCTAGCGCCACTCTGAAACGTCAGTACGAAATCAATAATTTCGATTGCAATTCCTTTACGAAGTGATTCGATATTTTTAAATTATCGATTAAAATTTTTAGGTAACTTCCCTATTATTGTCAATTATAATGTGTCACCCATATCATCTTAAAACGCACAAACTATAATAAAGATATTAACGTAGCGCATAACCGTTTAAGATCAGACTTTACCTGGCGTGTGTCTTTTCCAATGTGTGAGCAATAACGTCGAACAAAATCCGCGGCTTGGGCTTTCGTCCACACATTCAGCATTGCTCGATAGTTTTACTCTATCGATGTATTTCTTTCCGCCGGCTCGACGCGAGCTTTCAAGCTGGCTCGAGGCGAGCCTTCGAGCTGTCAGTTTTGCCACACAGTAATTATTACTCGATTTGGAGTAAAAAATCGTATATGAGTACTTAGCATAATATGACAAAGACAAGCAAACCTTTATAGTTATTCGCTATGTAAATATTTTTTATAATTAATGGAGGGGATAAACACATATTGCGATCACAGCGTCTTACATGTTGTTTTTTAACTAAGCTCGAAGGGCTAAATAATTATATGTATTGTTTATAGATCCTTTATAAGGTTGTTAAATAGTACATTACTCACCTAGGGTAGGAAAATGAGAAATGTCTCAGACCACATGTAATTGTTGGCCGAGGCGAAGCCGCGAGGTCAACAAACATGTGATCTGAGGCATTCTTATGGTTTTATTCCTATGGTGCGTATACTATTTTTCTCATCGACGGAGGCGGAAAACGGCAACATCGGTAAGCGCAGCGGGAAGAAAGTTGACGCTTTCCGCACGGAGGTGAGAAAAAAAATTACTTGATATGTCGCTATTCCCAGGTCCGGACATATCGTGCGACGAGCGGTCGTGCGCGATGCACCGCGCGCTCGCGGCGGACGTCGCGCGCTCGGTGGTGTACACGTACCCGCGCCTGCTGCCGCTGCACGTGCTGCCCGCGCGCGCGCCCGCCCCCCTCCGCGCCTCCATAGACAAGATGACAGATGACGGCGTATACCTACTCGGTACGTAAACTCCGACAAGGCTTTTTATGAACGTGGGCGAGAGCCGCAAGAGCGCTGCTGGTGAAGGAGAACTGTCAAAAATGACGTTTTTGTATGATGGCAGCGTTAGTTCCTTTTTTCGCCACGTTCAGCCTTGTCGAGCTTTACAAGGATATGACCGCCATCTTGTAAAGTTGCGGATGTCGCGGCTGTTTAGTTAGTTCCTGTTATATATAGTTCTTGCAATCTACGAGTGCGCGGCGCCCTTAGTTGTGTGAGTGACCATATCTATACACGCGTACATGGCTCGCTCGGTACTGACTGCTCCGTCGGATACGCACACTCACGAAAATGTACTGTATGTAAGCTCTTTACACTTTACATGTTTATTTTTGTAAGTTAACAAGTGGAAGTGGGATCATGCGATTGCTTGATCCTCAAACTTCATGCAATTCATAATAATTATTTGATTTGCACAATCGCAAGAAGGAATATAAAATTCCTTAATTTCTATTACGTGCAAGTTTATATCCACAACACAATAATTTATAGAAATCGTATGCTAGTTTTAACAATAAAATAATATATAATCAGCTTTACTACAATACAATTTAACTATTCACTCATCTCAATACAATTACAATACAATTTAACTATTCACATATTAGTAGTGATATTACAGAGAACGGCGTCCGCACGGTAACAACGTTACGCGACCAAATTAAAACAACATAAACCTCCATATATTACAGAGAACGGCGTGCACATGTTGATCTGGGTGGGCAGCGCGGCGTCGGGGGGCTGGGTGCGCGACGTGTTCGGCGTGCAGTCCCCGCAACAGATCGACCCGCAGGTGTGCGAGTTACCCGACCTGGACACCGACGCGAGCAAGGCGGTGCGAGCGGTGGTCGAGGACGCGAGGAGGCTGCGCCGGTCCGCTATGCGGGTGAGTGACGATATTATGTTGATGTAGCTTAGGCTTCTTACAGACGAACGGCACTTGTCTGCAGCTGACGACAAGTGCCGCTCGTCTGTAAGAACATTTAGTCGTAAAAGGGGTGACACACGTACGAACTTAGGCCCGTATTTTTGGTCAGTACTCAAGACACGGCTCAGGTTCTGTGATTGGTTGGCTGTCAAAATTTGGACCAATCACAGAGTCGAACCGCGTCTTGAGACCGAGATGCATCTTGAGTATTGACCAAAAATACGGGCCTTAAAGTACGCGAGTTTTAAGTTGGCCAACTTACTCTGCTCGCGTCGGTGACACACGAGAATCGCTCACACTGAATTACCATGCCCCCCGGCTCGCGGCTCGCGGCTCTTTGCTGACATACAGGCGATTAAGATCGTCGAGCCATAAGTCCGCGTACTTACTCGCGTGTCTGTCACCCCCTTAAAATGTATAATAATCTTTAACAGTCTGTATGGACTGTTAAATATCATTATACCATTGATCACAATGGAAATAAGTCTTATTAAATTCGAGACCGCAGTAGGCGTAAATGCAGCGGAGTGACGCGACTCGTCACGGCCAAATATTCTTTGTATGAAATCTTAAAGGGCCCATTCACGGCAGTCCGCCGTGCAGGACTGCAAATGAACATAGCTCACTGATTGGTCCACACTCGGTGTTTCCGGTCGTGTGGACCAATCAGTGAGCTATGTTCATTTGCAGTCCTGCACGGCGGACTCTTATAGTGCCTATAAGAGCGCCCGTCTAAGCCCCGTATTTTTGGTCAGTACTCAAGATGCATCTCGGTCTCAAGAGTCAAGACACGGTTCAGGCTCTGTGCTCTGGCCTTAAATAAGACTTATTTCAGTTCTGTCTTTGTTATTTCAACATAGCCAGAACTTGTTATTATTTATATTGATATTAGTCAAAATGTCAAGCAAAGTAAGCAAACAAATATTTAGGACTTAGACACCAATATTTTTAAAAGTCTATAAACAGACTTAAATTGTTTTAACCGCATGGTTTTGATGTTTATTCTGCATGGTGTTGTGTATTTATCTGAAAGCCTACCGTAGTACCCTCTTGTGTACGAGGGCTGCTATTTATGTATCCGGAATTAAAAAAAGAAACAAACATATATCATTTAATATGGTTTTATTGCTTTTCAAAATATTCGCCGCGATGATCGACACACTTTTGCATACGCTGGAACCAATTTTCATAGCACTTTTTCCATTCTGATTGAGGTATCTCCAAAACGTGCATTTTGAACGCATCAACAGCCTCTTCGCGGCTCGAAAAACGTTGACCACGTAATTTGTTCTTCGCGTATGGAAATAAAAAGAAATCGTTAGGTGCCAAATCAGGGCTGTACGGCGGATGACCAGTCAATTCGATCTTTTGGCCCTCCAAAAACTGAGTTGTTTCAGCTGAGGTGTGACAGCTAGCATTGTCGTGATGTAATATGATTCTGCGTTGTCGGTTGTCTTTTCTTATTTCTTCAAAGACTTCTGGTAAACAAATGGTCGTATACCATTCAGAATTAACTGTTTTACGATTCTCTAATGGCACTGTAGCCACATGTCCATTAATTCCAAAAAAAACAGCCGACCATTTGCTTCAAAGTACTTTTTGCACGAGTAACTTTTGTTGGTTTCGGCTCATCTTGGAACACCCACACCGTTGACTGTTGTTTAGTTTCGGGGTCATATGCATAGATCCAAGATTCATCACCTGTGTAGATATTATAAACGGCTTTGGACGTACCACGGTTGTATTTTTTTATCATTTTTTTGCACCAATCGACACGAGCCCGTTTTTGATCGATTGTCAAGTTGTGCGGAATCTAACGCGAACATATTTTTTTTACAGCCAAATGTTCGTGTAATATCTTATGTATGCTCGTCATACTTATCCCTAAGGACGCCTCTATCTCGCGATATGTAACATGACGATCACGCATTATTAGTTCCCGCACAGCATCTATATTTTGTGGGACAACAGCTGTTTTTATTTTCATCCGTGAGCATAGACCGCCCACGATTAAACTCACTGTACCAGTAATAAACAGTGGTTTTTGATGGTGCTTCATCTCCAAAAGTTGCGGTGAGTTGAATAAAGCACTGTTGTTGATTTAGCCCACGCCGAAAATCGTAGTAAATCATTGCACGAAAATGTTCACGCGTTAAATCCATGGCAAATGAAGACACGCAGTTTTCAAAATGACGCCACAAGGGAAAAATAATTGACAGTCACATGAAACAAAATGTATTCTTCAACCAAAGAGTTCTATTTTCAAATGTTGTAATTACTTTTTAAATATTGTTCTTGTAAGTGGCCAGTTCCGGATACATAAATAGCAGCCTATGTATGTAGTAGTAAATGTACACGCGTCCTCCAATGCACCAGTATTTATTTTGTGCATGGTAGTAGTTGTTGTATTAAATGTATTGTATAATGCAATCATCAATATTATGATCAGTAGTTGTTGCTGCAATATGTATTGTACTATCCTAGAAGTTGATTCCTAGGCAGGTGGCCGACCTACGTAATATGGTCACGATATGTCAGACCCAACCTAAACCATAAAGTTAATATACCTAGCGGAATAGAGCAACAATCTCGAGCTGTCAAACGAAACCGAAATTGATTTACGTCTGTGTGTAAAAATATGTGTACGTATACACTTACACAAGCATCTTTCTTAGAGATGGTTAACGTGCCGATAAGTGCCGAATGGACGTCAAAAAAGAGTACTGCTGTCATGTATCACACGTCTCTTACCACGCAGTGTTACTGATAGTGACATCTCGCTTGCTCAGGCCTTTGTTTCTCTATTCCGCTAGGTATATTAACTTTATGACCTAAACTAAATTAAAATTGAATTGACATATTGGTGGACCAAATGACGTAGGGTCGCCATCTACATATGAATCAATTTCTTCGATGGTACGATGCATTCCTAATAATATTAATATTATCAGTTGTTTTATATTATTATTTAAAAAAAACTCTGCGATTGACGTGCAACGGCAAACAAAACCCTCAAATTACCCGACGCAACAAACATGTATTTCCGAAATAAGGGCCGGTGCAAATTCCGGAAAAATCCAAAACACCCCCCAAAAATGTTATAGTTCGCGATATTACGGCAAAACGACGCGAGCGAGGGCCAGTTCAGACGGCTGCTGGTGGAGGACCGCGGCGCGGACGGCTCCGACTCCTACATAGACTACCTCATGGCCACGCACAGGATGGTCCAGAAGATGATGTAGGTTCGAGGGATGTTGCGAGTGTCCATGGGCGACGGTAGTTGCTTTCCATTAGGGTTCATTCAGACCGCAACGCAAAGCGTAGATGTATTTCTAATGCGGGCTCTACACTCGCGGCGCGAAAGGCCGCGAACCGTGAGTGTGAAGGGTTTCGCTTCTTCGTGTTCGCGCTTCGCGGCTTCGTATTAATAATATGAACTTGACAGATTTGCAAGATGTCTCACGCAATTGAAGTCTGTCAATTCAGTACAAATTAATGCGGGCTCTACACTCGCGGCGCGTTAAGTCCGCGAAGGCCGCGAACCGCGAGTGTGGAGGGTTTCGCGGCTTCGTGTTTGCGCTTCGCGGCTTCGTGTTTGCGCTTCGCGGCTTCGTATTTGTTCGAATCGTGTTCACGGCGCGAATCGCGGCCGCAATTCGCGCCGCGAGTGTAGAGCCCGCATTAGAAATTCATCTACATGTTGTGTTGCGGTCTGAATTGATCCTTAGAGCCAGTCCACACGGCGCGTTGCGTTGCGTTTGCGTCGTCGCAACGCAAATATTTTGACGCATAGCCGGCCACACGGGCGCTGCGTCATCGCAGCGTTGTTACGAAGCAGTCTTAACGTCAACACCACTTCGTCTCGGGGGCTGCTGTCCGTCATGTGTGCGTTGCGACGACGCAGCGCGCCGTGTGAACACCTTGGTTATTTGTATGTAAAACAACTCAACGGCAGCGCTGCGCAACGCTGACGCAACGTGCCGTGTGGACTGGCTCTTACCTGTTTGCTCGATTGCCGATCTAGCCCATGGACTCTCGGTAAAAGAAAAGGGATCATATTTTGGCCGGATACCATGGATTTGCCGGGGTCAAATTCGCCATCATTGGGAAATAATCGTGGATTTTTTTCTGTTTGATTTTAACATTTTTGGCTTGTTTTTAAAATGCTTGGATATTTTTGTTTATTATTTTGACTGAATCTTTTTGTTTGACACTATGACGTAAGTTACACAATCACAATCTGGTAAAAATTGACGGAAAACTGATCGTCTAAAGGTGCGTCCACATTTGTATCATTTGCGCGATCAGATCTCCGTCGCGATCATCGCGCCGAATCAAGTATGTGTATAGTGTGGACGCCCATTAGATCATTCTACCGATCATGCGCGTATTTGATACGACACGTATCAGATACGCGGTTACTAGCGATCGGGGCGTATCATGATACGCGTATCATTTTGACACGCTTCGATGATACGCGACGGAGATCTGATCGGAGATCTGATCGGAGATCTGATCGCGCAAATGATACAAACGTGGACGCACCGTAACCCACGGAGTGATGGACTGATCATTTTTTTAAATATTATGTACTTTTTCTAACCATCAATCCCCGGCCAAACCAAAAGCCAGATTGATGGTTACAAATAGTTGACTGACAGATTGATCGTGTAACCTACGTATATCACCTTTGTAAGATATAAAAATCCATTTGCATATTATTTGTACATTATGTATACAAAACGCTTTTGGTAGTTTTAGTAAGCTTGTTATGCTTGTGGTTCTGGCAACTATAATACAAAGGTGTATGAAAACACTCCTTTAATCTGCTATCATTAATGTACCATCGAAGAAATTGATTCATAGGCAACGAACCTACGACATTTTGTCGGGTTGTGTCAGCTAAGTTTGACATAACGCGACCAAATAACGTAGGCCCTGCATCTGCCTATGAATTGACTTCTCTGACAGTACTGAGAATTTCGTTTCGGAATATTGACAACAGAATGAGAAAACGAAATATCATTGTATATAATATGAGCCATGTAAAAGCATAAAAACTACCCATTTTGATGAAACTCCCGGTTTCCAGTTAACGGTGCTGCGACAACACGACAAGATGGAGACGGTGCTGCGTCACTTCCTAGTCGAGGACCGCGGGGTTGACGGCGCGGCGTCATACGTCGACTACCTCTGTCATATACACAAGGAGATCCGCGCGCTGCTATAGTGCTAACACGGCGGTGATATGATGAGTCAAACGTCAGTGACACGACGAGCCAAACGTCACGTGATATCGCGTGGTCCGAAAATTTACTGAAATTATCGAAACTTGTAATGTCGAGACTGCACTTCGCGATACGACAGGATGCGACAGATTACTTTCCATAGAACTGACATTACAAACGTCAGTTCTATACAACGTGAAGTGTCGCGTCGTGTCAAGACACGACGCGACACGCGACGACGAGTCAAGACTCGTGTCGCATAAACCGTCTCCCAGACAGACGCGGCCTGCGGTGGCGGTGGCGGTGGCGGTCAGTTGGATGACTTGGCCGCGTGGCCGCGTGTGTCTGTGTCGTTCCTAGAACTCTCAAGTCATCCAACTGACCGCCACCGCCACCGCAGGCCGCGTCTGTCTGGGAGACGCTTTATGCGCTGCAGCGGAACGACGCGACACGGCACCGCCAAATGTTATTTGTATTAAATCTGAGCTAAGCCGCAATACGCGGCAGCTACGCGACACAAAACGTCAGCCCCCGTAGACAAGTGGCAAAACGCTAACGCTAGCGCTACAAAATGTATGCGATTTGACATTAGTATTCGCTAGCGAAGCGATGACTGGTGTCAAATCGCATACATTTTGTAGCGCTAGCGTTAGCGCTTTGCCACTTGTCTACAGGCCCAGTACTGTAGAAGTGTCGCGTGGCTCTGCTGCAACGTAGTGTCGCTTAGTGCGGTCTCGCCTTAATGATTTTTGGTGTATTGACGCGACATGTTACAGTTCCTGTAAGTAATTACATAAACTTTAATTTTATTTCCGATCAATAATTATTAATTATTGATATTATGCAATGTATTTTATACGTTGTGTTAAGCGAATCGAACATTTAGGCTGCCAATATAAGTCATAATTTTACTACGGTCGAGGACAGAGGTACCAATGTATTATAAATTGTAAAATTATTAATTTTTCTATAAAAATTAGGAATAAGTCATATTCAAGATTTGTCACTGAATAAATTATGAGTATGAATAGGGAATTTGTTGTTTATTTGTTGATTAATTAAATTATAATTAGGCTCACGGTAGTAAATAGAGAGTTATTGGCAATAAATCGAAAAATGATCTATCGAAATCGATCACGCGATATCGCGTGACGTAAGGCATAATATACTGTATTATACACTGCATAGATATGTTATTCCATTTACTTTATACACTTTTCTAGAAGTTTATGAGATTTCGCCATATTTGTAAAGGGTAGACTGTTAAAAATTATTACCTCTGACATCTTCACGGCGCGTTCAGACGTGCGCGTTTTCTGTTATAGCGTTTAGGAACACGCGCACGTCTGAACGCGCCCTTAGTCTCAACTCACATCACTGACCTCCATTATAGTACGCTGGACTTATGATACCCTTTGAAATGACAGCTATTTTTTGTGCCTATTTGAAGCGGAATCAGCGTCCCCAATGCGGAGGAAGAGAACTTAATCTGACGTAAAAATGACATTTGAAAGTCGCCATATTGGCGCTGATAGCAGTAGTGAGAGTACTATGAACTAATACTAGTGATGACAACTAATAATGATTAAGCGGCCATTTGCAATTGCCGCTTCAAATAGGCACAAAAAGCAGGTGGGTATCATAAGTCCAGCGTACTTGTATAATGGAGGTCAGTGACTCACATCGAAGCGATGCGTCGTCAAAGAATATTTTAAAATTTAGTATATCATTATGTTTACGGAAGAGACGAAGAGTGAATGCACGTCGCTTCGACTCTGCCCCAATGTGAGTTGAGCCTTTATTTTACTCCGAGGTAAAATAAAGGCGTGATTCCACCGCAGTCCGCAGCGCACGGAGAGACTGCGCACGTGCGTCAAGCTTCGCTTTGCAAGAAAATATGTATATGTGACTGTGACCACTGCAACCCACGGACACGCTACGTACGATTGAATTGACTCACGTAGCTTGCTCGAATATGGTGCACACGTAGCTCAACGCTGGCCACGCTACGCATGCTGTACTCGTACACGGGATACACGGATATTTGTATAGCGTGTGCTGCAGTGCAAACGTTGACCCACGTAGTCAAAGAAATAAATTCGTGCACCGCGTAGCCATGCACAGCGTGCGCCGCGGTGGATACGCGCCTTAATTTTAACGGACACATAGTTATGTACAGACGTTTCGCGAATACGCAGATGTAAGGAGTGTTAAAACCAGATCACTTTATTTTGGGTATAAGATCATGTTATGTTGTGGCAAAAAAGTAATACACGAAAAAAAGATTCTTTACTTAGAACTTCGTGGAATAGAGAGAGCATTTTTTTCATTTTGTCTATAATATCGTAAAGCAGTAGATCATATACCTAAAATACTGTTAGGCAATCATTTGAAAACACTATAATATTATAAAATTGTAATAATGTTGATTATTAATACGACGAATGTTGAACGAATGTTTATAAGAATGGGATGGGATGATCGAAGCATTTTATTAATAAATAAGTTCACATTTTAATTCAATTTTAAATCTCGCAATTCAATTATTATTCTGTTTTTATTTATTTGGTCTGGCAATACTGTGTGGGTTTCTCATGATATTATTTTTGTATTATTGGTGCGCTGTATATCGAATGATTTTGAGCTGTCATTGAATGTGCTAAAATATCGCGACTTGGTGTGATACGTCGTAACCATTTGCTTTCGGCCTATCAGACAGAGAGCGGTCACGCGGTCAAGCGTTCAAGCGGTCAGTTTTGCGTTCTTTGTGTTGTATAAAGTTACATAGATATACACACACAGGGGGTTGTTCTGACCGCGTCAGAATTGCTTCTATGTGACTGACCGCTCGAACGTACCGTAGATTGCGAACGCAGAACGCTTGAACGCATGACCTCACTGACCGCTCTCTATCTGATATAATATTATGTCACTAATGTACGCCAAACACGCTACGGTTTGCCGGAGAGGCCGCCTGCGCAGGTATCAGTCGTCGATTTTGCCCCGGTCGACTGCGCAGGCCTAAAAAACTGCACAGGTCTATCCCACACACGTTCCGGTCTAAATGCGCAGGTTGACGTCTCCGGTAAACCGTAGCGTGTATGGCGTACACGGTACCTAAGGGTGCGTCCACATTTGTATCATTTGCGCGATCAGATCTCCGATCAGATCTCCGTCGCGTATCATCGAAGCGTGTCAAAATGATACGCGTATCATGATACGCCCCGATCGCTATTAACCGCGTATCTGATACGTGTCGTATCAAATACACGCATGATCGGCAGAATGATCTAATTGGCGTCCACACTATGATACGCATACTTGATACGGCGCGATGATCGCGACGGAGATCTGATCGCGCAAATGATACAAATGTGGACGCACCGTAAGTCGTCAGTCAGTCATCAGTATAAATTGAAAACGGTCATTGCTGACCAGCGTCAACCTTACAGGCATAGAACTTCATAACGATACACACAATTTGAAGTTTTGTTCCATTTCTCACGATTTTAACTATAGAGGCATGCTACTTGTTGCTTTTAGTCGCGATATTTTGCGTTATCGAGTGACGATCGTTGTAAATGCAATCCGCGGTACTGTAATGTTAGTCTATATAGATCTATTATAGTGTTATGTTGTAAATAAAATATCATCTATATTGGAACCTATCTTTCATTGGGTTAATATCCTTCATATTCTACGAAATCTACAGAAAAAAATAAAATTTAGGAATAGGAAAGTTTAATGTATTTTTTTAAATAAGTAGGTACATTTCAAAAAATACTTCAAAATATCCAATACTCAGTTTCTTTCTTGATTGTTACAAAAATATTGTTTCTTTTTTCTGAAAACCAAAGAATTAGGTTAATGCTTAATTTCTATTAACTGCTTTTTAGGGTTCTGTACCCAATAAGGCTAAAAACGGGACCCTATTACTAATGGCCGATGTGACTAAAATCGACCGTGCAAATGTTCAGTCGCAAGCGATGGCTTGCTGCGAATACTACTCGACTGGTGACTTGCCGGGTGACTAAAATCGACCCGTTAGTCACCCGTGTAAATGGGGTGGCGATTCGACTGGTGACTTGCCGGGTGACTAAAATCGACCCGTTAGTCACCCGTGTAAATCGACACTTAAACTTCGTTGTCTGTCTGTCCGTCAGTCTGTCTCCAGGCTGTATCTCAAAAATCGCTATAGCTAGACTTCTGAAATTTTCACAGATTGTGTATTTCTGTTGCCGCTACAACAAATACTAAAAACAAAATAAAATTAATCCAAAGCACAGCATCTGCTGTCAAACGGCTGTTGCGTCGCTGCCGCAAAAATCCCGCAAGTCTTACTTTATTGGGATAAGTGACCTCCAACACGGGACCGTGGTACGGGCACCGGCGACAGTGGGGAGGCGCGCACCCCCGCCCCGGCCGCCGGCAGCCCAGAGCCAGCTCACATAGGAGAAGCAGGAGGAATATGAGAAACTTGATCATCTGGACAAGAGAGTGCAGGTACCGTTAGTTTAGTAGGAATTCAATGAATCGCCAATGCAAATATTATTTCAAAGAGTACGATTCACGATTCCCATTCGACACGGATTCGGAAACTTTACCGTGCGGTCATTGGTCAATAGCCGCGTACTGACCAAGCGAGCCGCCTCGCCGCGGCAGCCTCGCGCGCAGTTGCTCGGTCGGTCAGTACGTGTCAGTGCGCGGCAAACGTCCGAGGCGCCTTTGAGCATCGACAAAAACCGACAACTTTTGGCTCGGCCGCGGCACGCTCGGGCGAGGCAGCGAGGCGGCTCGCTTGGCCAGTACGCGGCTAATGCCTAGCGCGGCGAGGGTTTATTGGATGTCGCTCGATGAAGTTTCCGAATCCAAAGCGAATCACGCATTGTGAATCAGGACCCTGATCCTCGTCATTTTAAAAATGAAAGTTTTTTGTACATCCCTTATAGAGGTGAGAACGATCAGCAACTATTTACTATATTAATATGCAGAATTTGTTCCGCGGCTTCTTTAGGATTTGATTCTGTCTTGTTTTGTTTATATCTACCTCACACAAATAAAGTTTTTTTTTTTGTAGTCAAAGTATTACCGTGTAGCAATGTATCTATTGAGCTCGTTGCACGGCGAACACTGCGGGTCACTGCAGCAGCGTCGCTGACGGCAGCAGCCGCAGCACAGCTGCAGTACGCACACCGACAGAAACCCCAGTACCGCACATAACTTGCTGCCACATGGCATACCTGGACGTATTTCAATTAGTAAGGCTGACCCTATTAAGCTAAGTAAAAATAAAACTCTGTGGTAACAGTCCAGGCTGTGGGTGCATGAATAATGAAGGTTAATGGATTTATAGTGCGTCAAGAAAGTGAAGAAATTAAAAAGTGGCAACATTGTAGTGTCATCCCTTCCAAATCAATCTAAGAAAAAAGGGATGACACTACGATGTTGCCACTTTTTAATTTCATAACTTTTTTGACGCACTATAGGTAGGTATGTATAACGTTGCGACTACAGACATATTTATCAAGTCTTTATCTAGATAAAGACTTGATAAATATGTCTGTAGTCGTATATTATATTATATAGCTATTAACTTATTAGGTGTCGAAATATTATGACGAATGTTTTCATACCTATCATAAATACTACAATTATTATCAATTATAAGCTTATAATTTTTTTTTTATTTTAACTTATAAAATTATAATATATATATATATATATATATATATATATATATATATATATATATATATATATATATATATATATATATATATATATATATATATATATATATATATATATATATATATATATATATATATATATATATATATATATATATATATATATATATATATTATAATTGTATAAGTTAAAATAAAAAAAAAATTTATATATATATATATATATATATATATATATATATATATATATATATATATATATATATATATATATATATATATATATATATATATATATATATATATATATATATATATATATATATATATATATATATATATATATATATATATATATATATATATATATATATATATATATATATATATATATATATATATATATATATATATATATATATGTATATATTATTCTTATTTCAGCTGTTGTTGCGACTTATTGGAAAGCTAGAGTTCCAACTTCCAAATCGAATACCTACAATTTGAGATTTAGGCAGCAACTTAAAAGAGTCGTCACTGCAGTGTCTTAAATCTTAATGTGATTAATAGAGCCCCTTCATATTATTTTCAACATAATGCTTCGTTTACACTCAGCCACTGCGGCTGCTCCTCGCGCTGCCGGCAACATTGCCCTGAATACTTCTGCGGCAGTTACGATGCGAGTGAGTGTTTATGTCGCAGTCATCTAGTTCAATCTGCGATTCGATTGAATGACTAGCGTTTTCATAGAATGACACCATTCAATTGAATGACTCGGCCGAACGTCAATTGAACGATCTTCGCTCAACGTCCAACTAGTTAGCGATTTGTAATATAG
Organism: Polyommatus iphigenia; assembly: GCA_963422495.1. NCBI lineage: Eukaryota > Metazoa > Arthropoda > Insecta > Lepidoptera > Lycaenidae > Polyommatus > Polyommatus iphigenia. The sequence goes on from OY730177.1 coordinate 13,773,846, forward strand.
CCCTTTGAAGATAGCGGACATTAAATCAGTCAGGTAATTGAACGTATTTCACTTTTTTCCCGCTGCGGCGTTAGTTGTCACTAAAACAAATATGGCGTCAAACAGCTCGCACAGCTGATTGCACTGTGTTGATATTTTGTCGATAAAATTTACTTGTTTGTGTTTTATTTATTTTAAAATAATACTAGCTGTCCCGGTGAACTTCGTGTCACTTTAAAACCTTTCCTGGACTTCTGCGAATATTTTAAGACTAAAATCAGCCCAATCCATTCAGCCGTTTTCGAGTTTTAGCGCGACTAGCACATTTGAAAATCCATTTTTATTTAAAAGACTAGCTGTCCCGGTGAACTTCGTGTCACTTCAAAACCTTCCCTGAACTTCTACGAATATTTTAAGACTAAAATCAGCCCAATCCGTTCAGCCGTTTTCAATTTTAACGCGACTAACACATTTGAAAATTCATTTTTATATATAAGAACTTCTTCTTAAGACAGCTAGTCTTCACTAGCTGTCCGGTGAACTTCGTATCACTTTAAAACCTTCCCTGGACTTCTACGAATATTTTAAGACTTAAATCAGCCCAATCCGTTCAGCCGTTTTCAATTTTAGCGCGACTTACACATTTGAAAATCCATTTTTGACCGACTTCCAAAAAGGAGGAGGTAATATGTTCGGCTGTATGTATCTTTTTTTTTATGTATGTTCAACGATTACTCAGCCGTTTGTGGCACGATTTTCAAAATTCTTTTTGTGTTGTATAGGGTTTAGCTCGAATTTGGTACCATATCCACAAAAGTGGTGATCTGATGATGGGATCCTTGAGAAATCGAGGGGACTCCTTGAAATTTCTATGAAAACATATAGTGATTTTGATTTTTTCTGAAGCATTCGAGGTAAGTGCTACCAAAAAGTAAGATTTCGCACCAGGTTATACCCTGGATCCGAAGGTACCGAACAGAACTTTTGAATGCTTATAGGTAGAGGTTCGGGGATTTCGGCGTTGTTTAAACAACTGAAAGCATAAGCCAACACATCAATTTAATTGATCATCATCATCACAACCATAATTATACCATGGGTCTTCACACTATGACCCAATTATTGGTACTTTTCGTGATATTTTGCATCGAAGCAGATGTTTTCGATGATGATTTCGCTGTTTGTGGACCGATTTTCAAAATTCTCGTGTTGTTATATAGGATATAATCTTAATTTTGTATAACAATTACGAAAGTGGTGAGCTGATGATGGGATCTATGAACAATCGAGGGAAATCCTTTAAATTTATCAAAACACTCATAGTGGTTAAAATGATGTTTCTAGTAAGTTAAACATATGTTACGAATAAGAGAAATTTCATACGAGGGTGTCTCTTGGTCCAAAGGCACTGAACAGAACTCCTAAACCTTTAAAGATAAAAGTTTGGAAATTGCAGCATCGCTTAGATAACTGCAAGCATTTGCCACAATTTCGCTTACAGTAACATAACGTGAATAGTTAACATTCATATTGGTTATTTACGCATAAAGCCTTATTTTGTAGATTATAAAAAGAGTGAAATTATTATTTTTAAGAAAAAAATTAAAACCGACTTCCAAGGTAAAAACAATAGTAATATGAACTAAAAAGTATTAAATAACTCTTACTCTTTAAAAGTGCCTTTTTCAGAATTCGTCTAAATCTCAACTATTTCTGTACATACTACAGCCTTCATTACTTTGAAGTCGGTACCAGTCCCAAATATTCTGACATTACTGAACTCACGATTAAATTAGCTGGTACCGACTTCAAAATAATGAAGAGAAGTATGTACAGAAATACTGGATATAAATAAGATGACAGCGTGGATTAACCTACCCCGTCAACGGCTACTTAAAAAATTATAGCATCCCATTTAACAACTTCACTATGTGACTTTTAGTCAAAACGTAAAACGTCACAGTCAACGTCTTGACGAGTTGTCCTTTAGTCATTCAATTGAATGGTGTCATTCTATGAAAACGCTAGTCATTCAATCGAATTTAGACTCAGACCTCTACATACTTGCCGCGTCGGGCAGCGGCAGCGGCATGACGAGTGGCAGCGGAAGTGACTATTATCATTCTCGCGCTGCCCACTTCCCTGCCAACAGAGCTATTCAATATTATTATACTTACCTATGTCTTACTCTTATATCATCTATACATATTATAAAACAAAGTCGCTTTTTTCCCTTATGTCCCTTTGTTCCCTTTAATCTTTAAAACTACGCATCAGATTTTGATGATTCTTTCAGTGTTAGATAGCCCATTTATCGAGAAAGGCTATAGAGTATAGGCTATATTTTATCACGCTAAGACTAATAGGAGCGAAGAAATAGAGGAAAATGTGGAAAAAAACGAGAAATTATTTGAAAGGGCTAACTTGAAAGCGCTAATCTCAGGAACTACTGGTCCGATTTGAAAAATTCTTTCAGTGTTAGATAGACCATTTATTGAGGAAGGCCATACCCGTGCGACGCCGGGGCGGGTCGCTAGTATCTATATAATTAACGAAAATGCGTTTGCGTAAGCATCCGCATTGCATCAAAAATGTCTCACGTCTCACCTACTTCTGTCGCTTACACCTGGCGTCACCCTGCGTGCAGTCGACGTACGTGTGTCGCGTGCAGGCAGCGCACGACCGCAACGACAGCAGCAGTGACAGCACCAGCCAGAACAACTCTTGGACGAGGCTGGCCATGGTGGGGAAGTGGGGTAGTCCTGAAATTTGATGGAAATCAAATAGTACCTAATACCAGTTAGCTATTAAATACTTTAAACTGCTTTTCTACCATTCATCTATACTAATATTATAATTCTGCAGAGTATTGTTTGTTTGTTTGAACGCGCTAATCTCAGGAACTACTGGTCCGATTTGAAAAATTCTTTAGATAGCCCATTTATCGAGGAAGGCTATATTTTATCACGCTAAGACTAATAAGAGCGAAGAAATAGAGGAAAATGTAGAAAAAACGGAGGGAAATTATTTGAAATTGCTTGTTACCTTAAGAACGTCTGGAGCAATTTTTATGTTATTTGGCAAACATAAAGAATAGACCACGTGAAGGGACAAAGGCTATTTTTGCGGAAAAATGTACCTACTGTTGCGTGAAATTCCTAAATTACGCAAGCAAAGCCGCGCGGAACATATATAATATATAATAAAATTGTAGAAAAGTCAATTCCGTACCATGGACCTACAAAAAATGTAGGTCCATGTTCTGTACATTGAATATTTTTGTACAATAAATAATACTTGGGATGTGATCTACTATGCTAACGCGGACGAAGTCGCGGGCAACAGCTAGTTTAAAAATACTGTATAGTGAGTGTGGCAAAGCGCGCGTAGGTTACACGATCAATCTGTCATCAAGATTGACGTCAGATTGATGGTTATAAAAAGTACATTTAATATTTATATTTAAAAAGTGATCAGTGATCACTGACCAGTCCATCAATCTGTGGGTTTGACAATTAGTTTTCCGTCAATCTTTACCAGATGGATCAGATTGATCATTCATGAGAAACTGATCGTGCAATCTACGTCTATAATGTCTATCCTGGCAAGTGCGAGCTATAATTCCATGTTCATTGGAATTTCCAATCATGAATCAGCAGTATCGAATTAAGTATACCGCGCTTTGCCACACTCACAATAACATTATATTATAAAGTATGTATTTATCCGTAATTATTGTTACTGCAATAAGTATATCTTAAAGAACAATGGCCAAATCGTACCAGGTGGACGGTGGCGTCCCGATATGCCATTAGTAGCAAAAATTCCCTGATATGTTAAGGCATCGAAAATCATTAGAAATGTGTCTATAAATAGCCACAAAAAAAAGATCAATATATTTTAGTTTCGTTATGTTCTGACAGCCGGCGATTATTCGCATTCGTTCTATTTTTTGGGTAATACTCTAGGAAAAATTGAAATAATTAGAAACGAGATCGCCGAATATACACTTGTAGGCTACACCGCAGTCGGGAAAAAGGTAGTTCTTAAGTCTAACCTCAAAATAATTGTAAACGTTATTAATTATTATAAAAAATCGTGGCTATGTAGACATAAATCTCAAACAGAATTATGTTTAGAGCATAAGAACAACCAAATCTAACTACAGTTTATTTTGGGACATCAAAAATAAAAGTCGAGTCCAGCTCCTATACAAATTTGGCCATGATTCTTTATGATATTGTTTTAAATAAATAAAGCAAACAATGCAAGGTTACAGAATATATAATATTCTGTGACAATGCCCAATTTACATAACGCAAGAAAAAAGATTAAAATTTTGCTACTGGAATTCACATAATACCTACCTACCTACTTACGTGTTTATTAATGTGTTAAAATATATTTTATTTCCATAAAAACAATAGGTAATATTACTTCAGATACAAAATATTACCTTACAGTACATTAAACTTAATTCGTCATTCTTATGTTTCGTATAATTTAGATTTTAAAGCACCACATTCATTTTCCATTTATATAAATGGACAGTGTCTCCTTCCACTTATTACAATAAATATGTTAACTTCATGCTTACGCTACTCCATGTAGAGTTATCTATGTCTGACACACGTCTCACATTCTGGAATAGCCGCTTGAGAAAGTAGAAACAAAGACCGTCTTAAAATAGTTAATAGAATCAGCTGGCCTTACTTTGCGGAAATCCATAGCATAATATTTAGTTTATTATTTTTAGCAATAAATAAACCTCAACCTTTAAGTAAATGAGTGAGTGTACGCATAGGCATGCGTACAGCACCTCCCTCCTCTCCCACACTGCCTATGCGTACACTGCAAACACCACCACCACACAAGCAATAATGTTGGCAAATCCGAGCAAGGCCCCTCACCACCATGCAGGTTGAAAACCTCGACGCGCATTTCGCCCCAACACCGGAGCATCCTCAGGATGTGGACTTTACGAACAACGTCCGTCAAGACAACAACACTTGACGGACGTTGTTCGTGTTCTTCCTTTTTGGAAGTCGGTTAAAATTAATTAACAAACTAAAAAAGACCGTCTTATCGTAAAAGCGACACCAGGGGCGTCTTTCCCTTATGGCGCATTTTCACTGGTCGATAGGGCCCGCATGCGGGATGCGGGAGATCATGCCTCGACCAATCAAAATGCGCCATTAGTTGTCATATATACCGCACGAGTTAACGACTAATGAAAATGCGCCCTAAAGGTACAGTTCCGTGCATCGCGATCGATCGCGGTCGTGCACGACCTACGACTGTCGTCGGACGCTCGCGACCATAGTCAACGTATGAAAATGTATGGCACCGCTTCCGAGGCCCGCGACTGACGCGCGCGGCCTACGACTGTCGTAAGCCGCGCGCGATCGTGTCAAAGTTATATGGCACGATCGCGCGCGGCTTACGACAGTCGTAGGCCGCGCGCGTCAGTCGCGGGCCTCGGAAGCGGTGCCATACATTTTCATACGTTGACTATGGTCGCGAGCGTCCGACGACAGTCGTAGGTCGTGCACGACCGCGATCGATCGCGATGCACGGAATTGTACCTTTAGGTGCAGGGTGTGCGTTGCACACGGGCGCCGCGGTCCTAGGGGCGCCGAGCCCCACTCGGCGCGCGCCCGCGTTGGCCGGCCACCGCGCTTTATTGACCAACTTAAAAAGAACTTCAGTTTGCACACATTTTGTGTAGAATCTGGAGCTCTTCTTATATTTGTCGAATTACACCAAAGCAAGGCGCGCCACAAGCGGCTCGGCTTTTACAATATAAATAGATATAAACTTTATTTTTCAAGCAACGTGAAATGAACCTTAAAACACATTAAAATGAAGATTATATATTATTTTGTCATAAATATGGGCGCCAAAATGTGAGCCACGCGACTCACGTCAGGCTGGACTTATATGCGTCCGCACGTAAGCGCGTATTCGCCACTAAACCACAAGATCTTAAGAAGCAAATATTGTACTCTAGACGGCGCCTTTGCGGTCGCACCGGGCGCCGTGCAGCCTACGCCCTCCATGCCTACTTCTCATGGGATCTGCGTATTATTAATTTTCTTTCCGCTCTCTTAACGTAGTCTCCGTTTGCGACATAACAGTTTTACAGAGGGTATAAGCTACTGCCTCCCAATAAGTAGTAAGGTCTAATCCAAGGACGGCACAAAACTCAGCCCGTTGCTCAGCCCAAGCAGAGAGTTCAATGAGCGTATGCTGCGCCGTATTTTTAGTAGTCTTTCTCAGGCTGTGGTGGCACCTAGGCGATGGTTTCCTCCTGTCCGTTTGGTCCAGGTAATGAACGAAGGTAATGGCGCTCCTTGAATATGCCATCTACTGTTGTAGTATCGACCGGATCGCTTTCACAGTTCGGTGCGGCGGCCGGCAGTGTTGAGGACGCCATCTGGTCTTGCCAGATGCGTATTGCAATGACACGCGCCTGGTGGCGCCATCAACCAGGCTAGGTCTGGTAGCTCTCGCTCTGCTCGTTTTTTTAAACTCGGCTGTGTGTTGATACACCCTCCGACAACACGTGTACCTCCAGACCCCACGGCGGGGATCCTGTCAGCGCCAACGCCGCTTCGCCAGCTAACGGTTCGATAGCAGCGTAGTATTCGCATCACTAAAGCATGCTGCGGGCTTCTGAACAGCTGTCTATTCTGGGCGCCTATGTGTAAAAGTGAAAATGAGGGGTAAAAATCCATTCAGAATCCAGAACCAAACCCAAATACTGCATTTCAGCGCTGATCGGCACACTCTCCTCCACATCTCTGCGTTGCGCAGTGATGCTTCCGCGAGGGCGGTGCTTCCGGGGCCCATATAAAAACATGGCCTACGTCTTTTCGACTGCGACTCGCAGCCCCAACGCTTCCATAAACACCACATACTTGAGACTCGCCCACTCTCGCCAGGCGTATTGTTTCCACAAACATGTCTGCGTGGGCCAGCATGTATGTGTCGTCTGGACAGCAAACCAAACGTAGCCTACGGAAATGGGCCTCTCGCAGGATGCAATGGTAGCCGATGTTCCACAGAAGAAGGCCAAGAACAGACCCCTACCAGATCAGACCACCTCAGTCAGTAGACTTTGAGATGGTCTGGTTATAAAAAAAAATAACTTTTAGGCAGTTTAAGGGTCTTACGGTTCACCTCATATTTATGTTAAATAAAAATTTAAGGGGCTCCCATGAAAAACATAACTTTTTGCCTATCTTTGCTTTATAATTGTATGGAACCATTCGTGCGCAAATCCGACTCGCACTTAGCCGATTTTTGATTTATTAAGAAGGGCACCACGTTTGCTTACCGCACCATCTGAAGACTAGTACCGGCACTGTTCCTCACCCTTTAGTGGCCGGACAAACTGTACTTGTACTCTTTACATCTGTACCCATTTCATATTGACCGCGCGCTTGCTAGGGGGCGCTAGGGTAATATTTGCACACGGGCGCCACATGGGCTAGAGACGGCCCTGAGCGACACTGCACTAAGCGACAAAAACTAAACTTCTTCTAAATTCTAAGAAAACTAAATGTTTAAAATTTACTTTGCCCAATGTCAGGCAAGTTAAAACCAATATACTATTAAATGATGAGAAGATGGATTTGGTGGACACCACTGTATTCTTAGGCATTACACTTGATAGTAAACTACAGTGGGTTCCTCATATTGCTAATCTTGCAGATAGGCTCAGTTCTGCAGCATACGCAGTCAGAAAAATACGGGAAATTGCTGACGAAGACACAGCAAGACTAGTTTATTTCAGTTATTTTCATAGTAGAATGTCGTATGGCATCCTCTTATGGGGAAACGCTGCCGACATTAATACGATTTTTGTGCTGCAGAAGCGAGCTATACGTTCAATTTATAAAATGTCAGCTTTTGAATCTCTGAGAGAAAAGTTTAAAGAAATTGGTATTCTAACTATTGCTTCTCAATACATTTTGGATAATGTTTTATATGTTAGAAAGAATCTTAGTAAATTTACAACCAAAAGTGACAGTCACGGAAGAAACACTAGAAATAAGTACAAACTAGAAATACCGGTGATCAGACTTAGTAAAGTTAGTAAATCTTTTAAAGGTCAATGTGTACGCCTTTACAATAAAATCCCAGAAAAAGTTCAAAATCTTTCCATTAATAAATTTAAAAAAGTAGTCAAAGAACGTTTGTGTGCCAAAGCCTATTATAAGGTCAATGATTTCATAAACGACGGCACATCTTGGGAGTAGGATGGCTGCTTGCAAGGCTACTTCTACATTATTTTATGACTTACAATTATGTATGTATGTTGACATTGTATAATTTTAAGTTACAGCATTGTAAACTTTATTTTAAAAGATTAATTTTTTTCTCACTTTTTTTGGTAAATAAAGTGGGCCCCCTGCGAGTTTCTTACGCCGGTTCTTCTCGCCGGGTTAGTTGCCGAACCGGTGGTAGGCATCATGTAGACTTTCAGAAAATATTTGCAAAAATTTATTCTGAATAAAAAATTTTGAGTTTGAGTTTGAGTTTGAGTTTTGACACAGGACACTGCTGCGCGGCTGCAGCGGAGCGACGCGACACTTCGCGCGACCTACTGACGTTTTGTGTCCCAGTTCTGCTGTCGCGTATTGCGGCATGCCTAATAAGATTTCATATACGAAGGTCAAATAATATTTGGCCGTGACGTGTCGGGTCGTCCCGCTGCAGCGTAATGTCGCCTTTAAGGGGGCAAAGTATAGACTATAGACTAGTCTACTTACTGTAATGTGTTAAGTCTGTTATTTCTTAGCTCTACACTTGCAGGGCATTTCCCCGGCGCAGGTGAGCTGGCGGCCGCCCTGGCAGGCGCTCGCCACGGCCAGCAGGTATATCAGCACAAGCAGCAGCAGTGCAGTCAAGCGAGCCATCGTGACTGGAAATATTTGGTTTTAAATAAAGGTAAGAAACAATCAAAGTTACCACAGACTTCAAATTAGCTCTGATTCATAGTTGTTGGTGTGCACAGTGCAACATCACGTGAACGTTGACGAATTTCGTGGACGGTTATCGTCGAGTCAATTATCAATTTTAATTTATTACATTTACTTAGGTAATATTATTTTAAAAGAGTATTAAAATTTAAAACGCTCTTTGTTATTGATATAAAGTGTTATAAAAATATATTATGTGCGTCAAAATGACGTCATCAGTTGATGCACCCGAGCCTCTTTTTGATGGACTCAACTGACTAAAATTCTCAAAAGTGGCGTCATTCTCATCAGTAATTTTATTCATTTCATTTAATTTTGATAGACTCACCAGTTGGTCCAATTTACTTGTTGCAGGGCGCGGGCGGTCGGCAGGCGACGTACGTCTTGCGGGTGCAGCCGGCGGCGGTGGCCAGCAGCGACAGCAGAAACAGCAGCAAACGCCAAAACATCGCTCACGGGAGGTGTAACTAAAATGTAATGCGCGACGCCTTGATAATTTGGCTGTAGCGATATCGATTTTTCTCAGCAATGACTATAAAGCTAAGAAATTAAAGTTCAATTGTCAGTATTCATCATGTCTTTGTCCTTGAATTACCCATAGCATAACACGATTGGTTAACTTTTATAACACAGAATAATCAATCAAAAGACCTCTGTAAAAAAAGGGGATATCCCTTTTTTTACAGAGGTCTTTTGATTGATTATTGCCAACAGAGGAGAGTGATTTAAGCTTCCAAAGGGGTTTGGGTAATATTGGCATAATTTTCAAATCTCGCGGCCACTCACCAAACCGGCACATTATGAAAGAATATATCAAGAGGAGTAAACTTTATTATGGGAGACATATAGCTAAACTATATCGGAGCCGAGATATTAGGCATTTTAAGTTCGTATTTTCAACTAAAAGCAAATTCAATCATAACATAAATACTCAGTAAAATACAAAAAAACTGCATTATTTATTAGCTTAAAGCCTTCCTCGATAAATGGGATATCCAATACAAAAATAATTTTTCAAATCGAACCAGCAGTTCCTGAGATTAGCACTTTCAAACACACAAACACTTCAGCTGCATAATATTAGTATACAAGGTATAACAAAACTAAGTGATAATCATTTAGTGTATGTGATGTGTATGAGTCCCGTGTATAAAGTTTACTGTAAAAGTAGTAGCGCTGAAAGAGAACACTTTTTTTTTGTTTTTGTATGGGGAAATCTTTACGCCAGGGCGCTTGCCCATGCAAATCACAAAAAAGTTTCTTAGCAGACAGAAGCATAAAGGTCGTAGTTGACGGCGAATGCTCGGAAACTCAGTCTGTTGATGCTGGTGTCCCTCAAGGCTGTGTGCTATCGCCTACCCTATTCATACTGCATATCAATGACATGTTACAGACCAACGGCATTCATTGCTATGCGGATGATAGTACAGGTGATGCTGTATATACCGGCTCCCCCAATATTTCTCGGCTAAATGTCATTGAGAGTCGAAACGAACATGTGTCTAAAATAGAGAATTCATTGGATAAAGTCTCTGAATGGGGTAGACGTAACTTAGTCCAATTCAACCCCGCCAAGACACAAGTCTGCGCGTTCACCGCTAAAAAGTCACCTATGGTCGTACATCCTCGTTTTGAGTGCACATCTTTGACCATTTACCCTAGCATTGAAATACTTGGCGTTAGCATATCGAGCGAAGTCCAGTTACGATATTATCTAGAGGGTAAGGCCAAGTTAGCCTCGAAGAAGCTTGGTGTTCTCAACAGAGCGAGACAGTACTTCAGTCCGGACCTACGCCTACAACTTTACAAGGCTCAGGTTCGGCCTCATATGGAATATTGTCCTAATCTCTGGGCAGGAGCCCCAAAATACCAACTGCTCCCTCTGGATCGTATCCAACGAAGGGCCGCTCGAATTGTTGACTGCCATAGTGTTTCAAACAGCTTGTATCCCTTGGAATTACGCCGAGATGTAGCTTCACTCTGCATCCTCTATCGGTTGTATCACGGGGAGTGCTCTGAGGAATTGTTCGGAATCATACCACCTGCAACTTTTCGCCGTCGTCCAACGCGAAAAATATTCCATCCTCATCACCTTGATGAGTGGCAGTCTTCCACCGTGCGTTTCTCGCGTAACTTTCTGCCGCGCACTATAAAACTCTGGAATGAACTGTCACCAGCAGTATTTCCGGACCTATACGACCTGCAAACCTTCAAGAAGAGAGCGTATTCCCTCTTAAAAGGCCGGCAACGCACCTGCAGCTCTTCTGATGTTGCGAGTGTCCATGGGCGACGGTAGTTGCTTTCCATCAAGTGACCTGTTTGCTCGTTTGCCCCCTTATTTTATAAAAAAAATGAATTATCACTTAGTTTTGTTACAACCTGTAGATATAGATACAAGCATAATAATTATTCATTTCATCATTTATTTTTAATTTTAGTTATTCGTACATTTTAGAAGAATGACTTAACCATTCAACATACAGTTCGACAAGGCTGTTATGTATATGAACGTGTCGAGAAAAGGAACTAACGCTTCTATCATACAAAAACGTCATTTTTGACAGTTCTCCTTTACCAGCAGCGCCCATTGACATCATTGACATATTCATTTATAGCCTTGTCGAACTGTACAACAACGCGCCGTCATTTAATGATTTTTTAACTATTTATTTTTCTTTTGCAAAAAAATGCAAATCCATTTTTACTCGAACTTCTTAAAGAGGGCTGTTTTGTTTTTTTTAATATATATATTTTGTGTAAGTAAATAGCTAATATTCTATAAAACATTCCTGTGGCTGTACTTCTATAATGAGCCGGGAAGTATATTAAAAGCTAGACTGAAAATTCTGCCGAAAGGTGGCGTCCAGCGTCATACTGCACTATGGCACAGAATATATAAGTATTATAGTATCAAACTATGGCCAAAATTCGCTAAATAGTGGAAATAATCGACATTGTATTATGGGAACAACACCCTAGAGTCATTTTACACACAACACATTAATACACAAGAACAATAATTATTACAATTGCCTAATATTGTATCCGGCCCTTTGAAACTACTGTCTAATGAAAGATATAATTTAGTCGGACGAGAGTTAAACCCAGTGTGAAAATATGTATGAAAAATTATTCATTTATTTCACGCGGACGAAGTCGTGGGCAATAGCTAGTGAGAAATATGTATCCAACAGATTAATATACCCTTTCTACATCTGTTTGTTAAGGATAGCTCCATAAAGTAATGTTAATTACTATTGATTTTGTGAACATAAGGTGCAAAAATATATATACTAAAATAATCATAGCTCAGCTCCGATATTACTTAGAACAATTTTTATTACTGATATATGTTTCTCTAATGTAGTGCTACAAAATAGTAATGGTTTTATCCCTGGCCGCTGGAAAAAAAAAATTACGCCACAGGTCCATACAAAGTTACCCAATGCCCTTTGTACATAGAATGGTTCAAGCATATACTTTAGTTTGCCCATAGCTTATATAAAATGTATTTAATTAAAACCATAATGGTTTTTAAATTACGCGACAAAAACCATTTTGTCGCTTACGCCCTTTAGATTTTTTGCTGTTACATTGCTTGTTTTCTATGAGAGGCCGGCCCGGCCTCTCATAGAAAACAAGCAATCTAAAACATATTATCCAACACGGTTTTTTTACTTTAACGCGGCGTCACCTTAAGATTGGAATGCTTGATGAATTATTATGCTATGTGTGTCGTCGATCAGCGATCTTCTATCTAGGCTGCTACTCCATCGGCAGACTGCATGCATATAACTGTTAGTGGAAGAGGATGGCAAGGTATTTCTTATATAGTTATCTTCATTTTTTCTTGGCTAGTGTTTAAAAGGGACACACAAGGGCTATACCTACTTAAGTCTGCCAACAAGGCGGTCGATAGTACCTATCCGCTAATGTTAATTATTTATTATGGTGACAGGAACTGGCAAGCACCATTAGGTAGTTCTTACCTTATTTATATGTAACTGCGCATGGATATGGTATGGTATGTAAAATAAAACCACATGTTAATTTTTACTTTTTACATTCTGCGAACATCAAACTGAAAATTTTGATTTTTGACGTCAAAACTCAAAATGTAGTTTTGACAATGTTAGAAGAATTTCTTTATAAAAATAATCCAAAGAGAAAAAGAAGTTTTTAGTAGTTTTGTTATTCGTAGTTTTTAATATATTTTAAATACCTCCGTCCGTTATTTGTCTTGAATCTAGATGCACTAGTTAGTTTAACCGGTTCTGCGAGTTGCGAGTTGCGACCATAATAATTATTGTAGGCAAGTACCTAGGGGAAACTGGGGACACTTGATCCCCCACTTTGATTTTATGATCTCACGTCTACATTTCTTGAGAAATATAACACGTGTTTTGACTAAACGATGCATAATTTAGCCAAGTACTATCTGTGTATTGACAACTGGGATTAAACTATATTTGTAAAAGTTATTGAAATAAAACTGAAAAAACAGATTTACACCAAGTGTCCCGTATGTAAGGGAGGAATGATCCTCCTAGTTGGATGACTTGATCCGTGGCGAATCAAGTCTCCCATAGTAAGGGAGACCATGTTTAGATTCATAAATAGTAGAGGATCATGTATTCCATAGTCAGGGACACATGGGTCATTAGACAAAGTAAATGGCTATTTATCAAGTGTTAGTTTTATGTTCTCTCCAAGAATAATAAAAAAAAATAAGTCAAACAGTAGCGGATCATGTCTCCCATAGCACAGTATAGCAATATAGGGATATTGCTATACTGTGCCCATAGGAAGAAATACATACAAAAAATAGAATCAAGTCTCCCGTAAAAAAATGTACCAAGTCTCCTTTGTAGTATCAGGTTAGAAATAATTTCGCAAGCGAATAATTATTTAAATACTTTAGATCAGTGGTCCCCAACCTTTTTTTCATGCGGGCCACAAACATGTTTTGGTCTTGGTGTCGTGACTCGCGGGCCGCAACAAATTTTTTTTAGGGTTAAAAAATAACTTTCTTCAAAATTAAAGATTTAATAATATTATTAATGATATTTAATGATATTGACTTTACGTTGTAGCAGTACCTACAAACTACCTACACGTTCGTTCGCCGATTGAAACAAAGAAAACAACGCGCTCCGAAAGGGACGCACGCCGTCTTTGTATACGATCGTCGTGGAAGATTGAAACATAGAAGAAAATCGTTCTGCCAAGAACGTACGTTCGGAATAACGAGAGAAACCGTCCGTGTACTATTAAGTGCTTGTGCACCGGACATGAAAACAGCCCTAAAAAGAACTTTTTCTAATAAGAATTCTTCGCAACACTTCACTACGCGTCTTCACATCGTGCCTACATCGAGAGAGGAATCTTCGCAGCGTAGCTACAGTCTTCATGGCGTTTGCAGAGCTGCATAACATCTTCACAAAATGGCGGCACAACTACTCGCGGCGGCGCGGCGTCGAGTGGCAGAGAGACGACGTCGGTATGAAATTCGCGCGCGGACTGAATTGTAGAGCTGTAGCAAACCGTATGTATTCGGTACTGAGTAACGGGTACGCCACCTAGTACCGAGTAACGAAACGTTATTCACGAATGCGCTTCGTTACTCGCATTTTTCGGAGATATGCTATATTTTCTTTAATTCAATATATGTATTTTTTACTAAAATGTCGCGACGAGCATATCGTTTACCAGCTGATGATAAGCGTAAACGCTTGCAATATTCTAGGTTTAGTTTAACTTTTTAGAAAAAACTCAAAAAGATTTTATGGTCCGGGTTCGATCAAACAATTTTTTTTAATTTTCAAATTTTTCGTGATTGGCTTCATTTTGATTAGACGAATAACAATTTCCACTGCGAAAGTGGTAGCTAAGAGAGATAGAAAAGATTTAAAATTTCGTTTTGATGGTCCTAAAATATATGGATTGTTCTCTTTGTAGGCCAATGTTACTCTTAAATTAAATAACTATTAACCTATGAAATATACAAAAAATCGTCCAAGTGCGAGTTGGACTCGCGCACGAAGGGTTCCGTACTGTGAATTGTGATAGAGTGAAAGTAGGGAAAAATAGTGTTCTTTGTATGGGGGTATTTAATTATTTATTTTATTCTAATTTTATAATTAAATATTAAAGTATATATTATAATATACAACTCAGGATTTGTGAAAATTTCAAGTGTCTACCTGTTGCCGTTATGGATTACGAGCTAAAATGCCAAAAAAAGAATACGTTTGTTGTATAACTAAATACTGAAAAAAAATATAATAATAACTTTATTTTATTTTTAGTATTTGTTGTTATAGTGGCACCAGAAACACACAATCTGTAAAAATTTCAGAGGTCTAGCTATAGCGGTTCTTGATATACAGCCTGGAGACAGACAGACTGACGGACAAACATCGACGTCTCAGTAATAGGGTCCCGTTTTTAACCATTGCGTACGGAACCCAATAATCAACAAAACTTGGTTGTTATGTATGAGGTATCAAAATTCAAAACTATCGAGTAACGAGTAACGATACAATAGTAACGAGTACGAACAGTTAAAGTAACGAATACATACGGGTACGCTTTTTTTCGTTACTTTTACAGCTCCACTGAATTGGCCGCGGGCCGCGAGCCTATATTTATACTCGCGCGACACCAGCGCCGCGTATCGCGGGATGGCCAGTTCTCGCGCGGCAATCTTTTAGATTTGTAAATATTTTTAGCTCTTTCTTTACATCTCTGTCTAATCTAGTTAACCAATCACAAATAACCTTTTTACCTTTGTACAGATTTGTAATAATAATAATTAACTCATTTTTTGTATATAAGCAGCGCATTTTTGTAAATAAATCACTCGAGTTCACCACAGTAAATCGAGTTTTACTCATTACTCCTCCGACCTCTAGTGAACTCTTAGAGAGACCAGCTGGTCCTCTAAAACGTTATTTTGCCGGTGGGCGTGAATTTCAAAATTGTTTAACATCACGCGGGCCACAAATAAAGTCCCGGCGGGCCGCATGCGGCCCGCGGGCCGCGGGTTGGGGATAGCGGCTTTAGATAAACGTTATTTTTCAATCAAAATGCATAGCTAATCAAATATCTTACATAAATAAACTTTTTTTTTTACAAATACATACTTTTTTGTAATAAATAAAAACCTATAAATACTCATCAAAATGTGTTTGCGCCGCCATAGAATCTAAAAAGACCTGTCACTTTGAAACGTGAAATAGTTAAAGGGCCTATTCACGGCAGTCCGCCGTGCAGGACTGCAAATGGACATAGCTCACTCATTGGTTCACACGACCGGAAACACCGAGTGTGAACCAATCAGTGAGCTATGTCCATTTGCAGTCCTGCACGGCGGTCTGCCGTGAATGGACCCTTTTAGCACTATCCGACTGTGAATAAAATTTTGCTTGTACCATAGACAAAAAGTGTAGCTACCTTCAATAAGCATTGCTTTGGTAGAATTTCCGTGAATTGAGTGTACCGTGTGTCTCCCCCCTATTCCCTACCCTATTCCCTTCCCTTCCCTCCCCTATTCCCTTACCTTCCCATCCCTACCCTCCCCTATTACCCTATTCCCTCTTGCTGGCTGGCAACGCACCTGCAGCTCTTCTGATGCTGCGAGTGTCCATGGGCGACGGAAGTTGCTTTCCATCAGGTGACCCGTTTGCTCGTTTGCCCCCTTATTTCATAAAAAAAAATCAAGATAGATACCGCATGTCGCTCTATTCGTATGAAAACGAGCGTGCCACTTTTTAGGGTTCCGTACCTAAAGGGTAAAAACGGAACCCTATTACTAAGACTTCGTTGTCTGTCCGTCTGTCCGTCTGTCTGTCTGTCTGTCTGTCTGTCTGTCTGTCTGTCTGTCTGTCTGTCTGTCTGTCTGTCTGTCTGTCTGTCTGTCTGTCTGTCTGTCTGTCTGTCTGTCTGTCTGTCTGTCTGTCTGTCTGTCTGTCTGTCTGTCTGTCTGTCTGTCTGTCTGTCTGTCTGTCTGTCTGTCTGTCTGTCTGTCTGTCTGTCTGTCTGTCTGTCTGTCTGTCTGTCTGTCTGTCTGTCTGTCTGTCTGTCTGTCTGTCTGTCTGTCTGTCTGTCTGTCTGTCTGTCTGTCTGTCTGTCTGTCTGTCTGTCTGTCTGTCTGTCTGTCTGTCTGTCTGTCTGTCTGTCTGTCTGTCTGTCTGTCTGTCTGTCTGTCTGTCTGTCTGTCTGTCTGTCTGTCTGTCTGTCTGTCTGTCTGTCTGTCTGTCTGTCTGTCTGTCTGTCTGTCTGTCTGTCTGTCTGTCTGTCTGTCTGTCTGTCTGTCTGTCTGTCTGTCTGTCTGTCTGTCTGTCTGTCTGTCTGTCTGTCTGTCTGTCTGTCTGTCTGTCTGTCTGTCTGTCTGTCTGTCTGTCTGTCTGTCTGTCTGTCTGTCTGTCTGTCTGTCTGTCTGTCTGTCTGTCTGTCTGTCTGTCTGTCTGTCTGTCTGTCTGTCTGTCTGTCTGTCTGTCTGTCTGTCTGTCTGTCTGTCTGTCTGTCTGTCTGTCTGTCTGTCTGTCTGTCTGTCTGTCTGTCTGTCTGTCTGTCTGTCTGTCTGTCTGTCTGTCTGTCTGTCTGTCTGTCTGTCTGTCTGTCTGTCTGTCTGTCTGTCTGTCTGTCTGTCTGTCTGTCTGTCTGTCTGTCTGTCTGTCTGTCTGTCTGTCTGTCTGTCTGTCTGTCTGTCTGTCTGTCTGTCTGTCTGTCTGTCTGTCTGTCTGTCTGTCTGTCTGTCTGTCTGTCTGTCTGTCTGTCTGTCTGTCTGTCTGTCTGTCTGTCTGTCTGTCTGTCTGTCTGTCTGTCTGTCTGTCTGTCTGTCTGTCTGTCTGTCTGTCTGTCTGTCTGTCTGTCTGTCTGTCTGTCTGTCTGTCTGTCTGTCTGTCTGTCTGTCTGTCTGTCTGTCTGTCTGTCTGTCTGTCTGTCTGTCTGTCTGTCTGTCTGTCTGTCTGTCTGTCTGTCTGTCTGTCTGTCTGTCTGTCTGTCTGTCTGTCTGTCTGTCTGTCTGTCTGTCTGTCTGTCTGTCTGTCTGTCTGTCTGTCTGTCTGTCTGTCTGTCTGTCTGTCTGTCTGTCTGTCTGTCTGTCTGTCTGTCTGTCTGTCTGTCTGTCTGTCTGTCTGTCTGTCTGTCTGTCTGTCTGTCTGTCTGTCTGTCTGTCTGTCTGTCTGTCTGTCTGTCTGTCTGTCTGTCTGTCTGTCTGTCTGTCTGTCTGTCTGTCTGTCTGTCTGTCTGTCTGTCTGTCTGTCTGTCTGTCTGTCTGTCTGTCTGTCTGTCTGTCTGTCTGTCTGTCTGTCTGTCTGTCTGTCTGTCTGTCTGTCTGTCTGTCTGTCTGTCTGTCTGTCTGTCTGTCTGTCTGTCTGTCTGTCTGTCTGTCTGTCTGTCTGTCTGTCTGTCTGTCTGTCTGTCTGTCTGTCTGTCTGTCTGTCTGTCTGTCTGTCTGTCTGTCTGTCTGTCTGTCTGTCTGTCTGTCTGTCTGTCTGTCTGTCTGTCTGTCTGTCTGTCTGTCTGTCTGTCTGTCTGTCTGTCTGTCTGTCTGTCTGTCTGTCTGTCTGTCTGTCTGTCTGTCTGTCTGTCTGTCTGTCTGTCTGTCTGTCTGTCTGTCTGTCTGTCTGTCTGTCTGTCTGTCTGTCTGTCTGTCTGTCTGTCTGTCTGTCTGTCTGTCTGTCTGTCTGTCTGTCTGTCTGTCTGTCTGTCTGTCTGTCTGTCTGTCTGTCTGTCTGTCTGTCTGTCTGTCTGTCTGTCTGTCTGTCTGTCTGTCTGTCTGTCTGTCTGTCTGTCTGTCTGTCTGTCTGTCTGTCTGTCTGTCTGTCTGTCTGTCTGTCTGTCTGTCTGTCTGTCTGTCTGTCTGTCTGTCTGTCTGTCTGTCTGTCTGTCTGTCTGTCTGTCTGTCTGTCTGTCTGTCTGTCTGTCTGTCTGTCTGTCTGTCTGTCTGTCTGTCTGTCTGTCTGTCTGTCTGTCTGTCTGTCTGTCTGTCTGTCTGTCTGTCTGTCTGTCTGTCTGTCTGTCTGTCTGTCTGTCTGTCTGTCTGTCTGTCTGTCTGTCTGTCTGTCTGTCTGTCTGTCTGTCTGTCTGTCTGTCTGTCTGTCTGTCTGTCTGTCTGTCTGTCTGTCTGTCTGTCTGTCTGTCTGTCTGTCTGTCTGTCTGTCTGTCTGTCTGTCTGTCTGTCTGTCTGTCTGTCTGTCTGTCTGTCTGTCTGTCTGTCTGTCTGTCTGTCTGTCTGTCTGTCTGTCTGTCTGTCTGTCTGTCTGTCTGTCTGTCTGTCTGTCTGTCTGTCTGTCTGTCTGTCTGTCTGTCTGTCTGTCTGTCTGTCTGTCTGTCTGTCTGTCTGTCTGTCTGTCTGTCTGTCTGTCTGTCTGTCTGTCTGTCTGTCTGTCTGTCTGTCTGTCTGTCTGTCTGTCTGTCTGTCTGTCTGTCTGTCTGTCTGTCTGTCTGTCTGTCTGTCTGTCTGTCTGTCTGTCTGTCTGTCTGTCTGTCTGTCTGTCTGTCTGTCTGTCTGTCTGTCTGTCTGTCTGTCTGTCTGTCTGTCTGTCTGTCTGTCTGTCTGTCTGTCTGTCTGTCTGTCTGTCTGTCTGTCTGTCTGTCTGTCTGTCTGTCTGTCTGTCTGTCTGTCTGTCTGTCTGTCTGTCTGTCTGTCTGTCTGTCTGTCTGTCTGTCTGTCTGTCTGTCTGTCTGTCTGTCTGTCTGTCTGTCTGTCTGTCTGTCTGTCTGTCTGTCTGTCTGTCTGTCTGTCTGTCTGTCTGTCTGTCTGTCTGTCTGTCTGTCTGTCTGTCTGTCTGTCTGTCTGTCTGTCTGTCTGTCTGTCTGTCTGTCTGTCTGTCTGTCTGTCTGTCTGTCTGTCTGTCTGTCTGTCTGTCTGTCTGTCTGTCTGTCTGTCTGTCTGTCTGTCTGTCTGTCTGTCTGTCTGTCTGTCTGTCTGTCTGTCTGTCTGTCTGTCTGTCTGTCTGTCTGTCTGTCTGTCTGTCTGTCTGTCTGTCTGTCTGTCTGTCTGTCTGTCTGTCTGTCTGTCTGTCTGTCTGTCTGTCTGTCTGTCTGTCTGTCTGTCTGTCTGTCTGTCTGTCTGTCTGTCTGTCTGTCTGTCTGTCTGTCTGTCTGTCTGTCTGTCTGTCTGTCTGTCTGTCTGTCTGTCTGTCTGTCTGTCTGTCTGTCTGTCTGTCTGTCTGTCTGTCTGTCTGTCTGTCTGTCTGTCTGTCTGTCTGTCTGTCTGTCTGTCTGTCTGTCTGTCTGTCTGTCTGTCTGTCTGTCTGTCTGTCTGTCTGTCTGTCTGTCTGTCTGTCTGTCTGTCTGTCTGTCTGTCTGTCGCCAGGTTGTATCTCAAGAACCGCTATAGCTAGACTTCTGAAATTTTCACAGATTGTGTATATCTGTTGCCGCTATAACAACAAATACTAAAAACAAAATAATATTAATATTTAAGGGGGGCTCCCATACAACAAACATGATGTTTTTAGCCTTTTTTGCTCGATATCAATAATGGCAACAGGTAGGCACTTGAAATTTTCACAAAGGCCTTAAATATAATAATAATAATAAAGCCTTTATTTACTGATACCATTTTTACATAGAATAATAATATTTCAGATTATGATTAGACATCGGTGTCAGTTTGCCCTTTGGCAAAGGCCTCCCCTAGACTTCGCCACGTTTGTCTGTCTGTGGCCGTCCTCTGCCACAATGCTCCGGCCATTTTTTTAAAGTCATCTTCCCATCTCTTTCTTGGGCGTCCTTTCTTTCTTTTACTATCCCGAGGATACCACATTGTTATATCTTTTGACCATTTATTTCTCCTGTTTCTTATCATATGGCCTGCCCATCTCCATTTAAGTTTCTTTACAGTGTAACTGACATCAATGAGTTTTGTTTTAGTTTTAGGCCTTAAATATATGTGTTATTTAATATTTCATAATAATATTTAAATAAAATAAAAATTTAAGGGGGTCTCCCATACAAAAAATACAATTTTTGGCCAATTTTTGCTCTATAATGGTACGGAACCCTTCGTGCGCGAGTCCAACTCGCACTTGGCCGATTTTTTATAGCTAATGTGACGTACCCAGTGGCGAATTTGCAGTCTTGGCCGCTGTAGGCCCCAGGCCATGTGCCGCCCCTTACTCAGCACCCATCATTACTAGATGTAACATAATTCATGAATTACTCTATTCCCATTTTTAATTTATTCCGAAAATTGTATAACTAAAAGCTTATAAACCTAGTTTAGAATATTTTTGGAAAAAATAAAACATAAAGGTTTTAGATTTTATTTTTAACACGTTAGCTGCGAGACTGATTTTTATAGCATACCATGCGATACCAGGTATTTTCGATCTGGTAATAAGGTTTCATCGTATGCGAACGAGGTTTTAATGGCATGGTGAAAGCTGTTCATCGAAATATGAACCCAAGATCAACAATGCTAGGATTGAATAAATGAAATTTCACGTGTATAAAGTTCATTAGTGGACCTATTTGAAACTATCTTCGCCCGGGAATTCTACAGAAACTTGATTCCTTTAAAAAAAAAAGAGATGCCACGTTTCCCAGACCTGTTCAAGAATCAAGCGCTACAAAGATATAATAATAGAGATTAGGGATGGGACAGTAAAACAAATGCATCATATCCACAATTTTTTAAAAACTAGATGACGCACGCATCTCCGTTTTTTCAAAATTATATTATCGCGCGGGAACCGTACATTTTTCTAGGATGAAAAGTATATATATATATGAAAAGTAGTTTCCTGGGAGTCAGAGTATCTCTATAACAAATTTCAGCAAAATCGGTTCAGGAGTTTGGGCGCAAAGGGGTAACAGACAGACAGACAGACACACTTTCGCATTTATAATATTAAGACGCTGACAACTGCCAATGACCTTGAGGATTCGCATGTCTCGCATCACTCTCGCACCACTGTCGATTTTCATGCCAGAGAGACAGAGATGTGAAATGTTCACTCGGTAGCGTGAATACATTTTTCGTTTGTTAGAGGAAAAAATAAATATTATGGGAAATTTAGATGTCAGAACCGAAAATTAAATCTGTAAGATTTAAGCTTTGGATTTTTATAAAAGGCATCAAATAAACAAATTTTTAAAAGCATAGCTTGTATATATTATTTTAGTTAGAACTGTTTAAAGTTCCTGGAAGACTATCCGCGGCGCGCACGCCCCTCGCCCGTTCAGTGCGGCTACCAGGCCTGGTATTCGCACTGAGCTTATTCAATTTTAATTCAGTACGAACTATGTTTAAAAAACCTGGTGCATTTTTTAATCGTTAAACGTCATAAGCTTTAAAAATTGGTGTTAGATATAAAACTATCTATCTCGAGTCTCCTACACATAGTACTTCTCGAGTTACAGCGCCCGCACCTTGCAAAAAAGCACGATTAAATTTAAAAAGACTGAAATCAATCAACCAGGCATATAATGCCTTGCTTCACAGCGAACGTGTTAATTACCCACCTGTAACCCACCCATTCTTCCTGGATTACTTGTATTATACTAAAAGATTATGACGTCCTGTAAAATTGTTCTTAGGCGCGAATAGCATTAGTTATGATTATGACTTATGAGCCACTGAAGAGAGGTGTACCTCGAGTGGCGTCCTGGGCCAAACGTACGAACTATTTTGAACGATGTACGAAATTAAATATAATTTTGAAACGCAAATATAGGAAGATTATAATCATACGTTACGTGAGCCTTTAAATATCTCACCAAAAACAGCCATCTGGCCATGCAAAAACCCGCGCAAAAAATTTTAATAACCGAGAAGCCACCACGCATCTTTGCTGCACACAACTGAGTGTTGAGACCTTGTAGTTTATGTATTTTAATTCCCAAAGTTTTGTTTGTTAAAAACAAAAAAATATATTATTATGAAATGATTCCGTACGTTTTATTTATATATTATAATATAATGGAGATTCAGATATTGAGACCTTATTCACTATCAAAATATAGCGTCTGTCCAGACTCCAGATTTGCGCCCATTGCCACTAGCTTCACACTGCACCGCGCCCATTACAATTTTTTTTGCACGATTTGCCGCCCTTTATATCTGGCCGCCCTAGGCCCGGGCCTACTGGGCCTTAGGGCAAATCCGCCACTGGACGTACCGATGATAAGAAAAGTGCCCATTTTCTAGATTCTAGGCCAACGTTTCTATTTGAATTTCTACAACTCAATACGGCACTTTTATGCATTTAGGCATTTTTAAAATTCCGATTGACGTCCGATTCCGATAGCAGACTAAAGAACAGACTTTCGAAAGACGTGCATTGCTCGTCGCTTGGGAGTTGGGAGCGCGATATGGCACGCAAAGTACATACACATGCGGTATCTATCATGATCTATGTCTGTGTAGACAGAAAAACCATTTACTTTAATATTGCCACATAGCCTTTAAAGTTTAAACTTTGTGCGTAACAGAATAATGTCCAGTTTTCTACATATTATGTTTTTTCTTTATTTGGAGGAAGACTAACGTATAACTAAAATCAGAGATGTCTTCCTTTATTTGGGGGAAGACTAAAAATCTGTGTGAATAAAATTTGTGTAGAATCCGGGAAATATTGTAATAAAATTACCAAAAAGACTAAGAATCATTTACTTCATACCAGACAAAGAAAAAGAAACATTGTTGCTTATGCAAATGCTAATGTTGTCTTAAAAAAGTAAAGAAACAAAAGTAACGTTGCAATGCAATTTTTGGAATAACAATATGGCACAAACATAATTTTTTGGAAAAGTAATTGTGTATAATTTTGCAGAGAGATAGAGCAATAACGTACGAGTAGATTTTTATAATACAGTTCCTCAAAAAATATCTAATACCTAACTTGGGGCAAGGCCGCAAGACTACCATAATATGTTTGTCTAGTCCCAGATGGACTGATAGTCTTTCCCCACCTTGCAATTTGAAGCCTGGAGGTCATGTATTTGTTTTGATCAATATTTTTTAAATTAATTAGTTTTACGTTGGACCAATATCATTACTTATTTTTAAGCTAGTATTATTGCAATATTACTTCTACTTACTACCTAGTTAGGTTAGGTAAGGTTAGGTTAGGTTAGGTTAGGTTAGGTTAGGTTTTTTTTTTTTTTTTTTTTTTTTTTTTTTTTTTTTTTTTTTTCTGTCCACAGGCCTAGATGGCCCGTGCTCTGTTTATTATTCTTTTCAATTTAGTTTGTTTTCATTTTTTATCATATCGTTTTTTTGCGTCGGTTTACAATCTGAATTTGTATCAAAAGATGTTGATAATTTTACATATTTTTGTCGTATAATTTCCCTGAAGGGGAATTGGTATAAAGATGGTATATAATTCTACATATTTTTATCTAATAATATTCCCTGAAGGGGTTGGTACTGTATTTCCATTTCATTGTCGGCGGACCCGACATTTCCCGCTACCCTCAGGTTTATGATGCTCCACCCTTTGCCTTTTGATGTTGTGGCATTGGCTCGGATGTTTAGGGGTCACCAAAGCCGGGTGGAGTTCCTGGGATGGCAAAAGGTACCGTTCAATGTTGTGTCCGCCGACAGGCAGTCGGTGGAATCGCTTGGCTATAACTGGGCTTTCCGATTCCACCGGCCGGTCTGGGCACACAGTTGTCTTTTCTGTTGGCCACTGATTGTGGCTGAGGTCATCAAATCGGATGCCATCTGCTTGACGGGGCTGTCATCGATGGCTTGATCTTGCCTCGTGGTGTCATCTGCTTCTGTCCATCGTGGGGCTGTTGCCGGCCAGGTGTAAGGGGCCCGGTTCTTGATAGCCTAGTGTATTTCCACGATGGACTGTTTGGTAAGTGCAGCCCTGGGAGAGGACGGGAGCTGGCAGAGGCACTGTGTTGCTGCGCCTTCGCCGCTCGACCGTCTGGGCCAGGGCTGCGGTTGTCATATCCGGTATTTGTCGTCGTTATCAGTGTTATCAGTCTTTTATCAGTTTTATTGCCATCATGGGGCTTTCACCGAGACCAGTTTTTTGATGGTGGTATGGTCCCGGTTCTTGATTGCCATCTTGGCGTTGTGGTCCATGATGGCCTTTGCAGGTGTTTCCATCACTCCCTTTATAAGTTTGCCCAGCGCGTCATCTGTGTCGTCGGTGTAGTAGACAAGATGTTCCGTGTGACGCGTCAGGGCGACCACCGCGTGTGATGCACTGTGATGTAGCTGTAACTTCCTCTTCTGGTGTTTGATGACGTATACTCTCTTGTAGCACAATCCCTGGGCCTCGTGAATGGTTAGTACTTTTGAGGCCTCTCCGGTTCCGTAGCCTGACTTTCTCAGCGTTGATTTCTCCAGCTGTGTGTAAGTCAGGTACAAGGTGTTGTTATCGGTTTTAGGGATCTCCGTCCCGGTCATGGGTGCTATTGCCAGGGACTTGACGATGTTGCTTGAGGAGTAGATGCCCTTGTGTATTTGCTTGAGCGCCATGGCGACATCTTGCGGGCACCTATGTGTACAGAGAAGATCTTCAGTGACGTCTGCGAGGTGATGCGGGCGATAGTAGTACAGCTCGAAGAGATTATCTCGGTCTATGTAGGGGAGCTGGTTTACGTCCCCAATTAATAGCAGGCTCTCGGCTTTGGTGATTTGTGCCATCAGTATTATGGATCCGAAGTGACTCATGATTGCTTCATCTACAAGCAGCCTCTTGCGTTTCAGGTCTTCGAGTCCCTTCGGTCCATTTACTAGGAGAGATGCTATTGTGCGCACCCTCTTCGTAGCTTCGTGGCCTGCCTTTTCCCGGATTCTCTCCACAAGGTCTTTCTTTGCCTCTATCGTTGTCGTTACAACTACATCTTTGTCAGGATTAAAGTTTTGGACTATCCACGTCGTTTTCCCGCAACCCGGGACTCCATTTATCCAAGTTATTGCTGGGATCGTCCATTCGTCGGGGGGCTCTACCTCGGACAGGATCTGGGATGTTTGGAGGATCCTGTCCTCCAGCCATATTTCTGTCCCCCTGGTGGTGACGACGATGGGGTCGCGAGACGGGATGTTATAGACGGGTTGTCCTCTCCTTTTGGTCCGGTCTTCGTCCAGGAGGACTATTCCTGAGGTGGCGCTATACGCCGCCATATGGGTAGTCATGTCCTGTCCCCTAAGGACGGTCGCCGTGTTGTTATTATAGACCGTGGCTTGGGCCTCCTCTAGTTGGATTTGTAGGAGGCCATCTTTGCCTTTTTGGTACGACTTCATGATGTCTTCGCATTCCTTGATCCTGATGGTCTTGTTGGCCTCTAGTACTGCTATGTATTCCAGGAATGCGTTGATCATATGGTCTTCCTGTCGTACCACTTTCCTTAGGGTTGGACTCTTGACCAGACCTATCTGTGCCTTTGTTGGTTGTTGGTTTATTGGTGTTCTCTGCGGTGGTTTTGGGGCTTTGGTGAATCTGCTGAGCGCATTCGCTTGAGTATCTGGGCTTCGGAATGTGTCCGGTCTTAGGGGCAGTTGTTCCTCGAGACCTACTTGAGGCTCTCTCCTGAAGTGTTGGCTCTCCTTGGTGACCAGCCGATGGATTTGCTGGTCAACTTTGGCGGCGGATGTTTGTTGTTTGGCCGCCGTGACAGTCTCTTTTTGTTTTTCAGCCGCCCTTAGTTTCCTTAGTTCCTTTTCCTTTTCAGCCCAGATTTCTGCGCTTGATTTCGGCGTCTCAGTAGATGGCCCTGGGAGTGATGATTCGTTTAACTCTGGAGACTTGGTTGTTGGGGATCTTCTCCAATTTGTGAGCTGAGAAATCTTATTTTTTATTTTGTTGATGACATTTTTTCTTGACTTTGGGTTGAGAGTCTGTTCTACTGCCAGATTTGTGTCGGGTGACTCTTCTGTCTGGGGAGTTACGTGGCTTATTTGTGCGGCTGTGATCTGTGATGTTTTCTCGGGTGGTTTGTTGGGCACGAGGAAGCTAAGGTCTTGGGTTCTTCCCTCGTACACAACGATTTCATGTTTTTCCGCTGCTTTAACGCACCCGAGATAGTCCGCCACTTCTCCTCTGTATAAGTCAGCTGTCATCACATCAACGCTGATGGTTTTTGGTCCGATGAAAGTATCTTCTGATTCTGCAATTTTTAACAAGAGCGAGCATGCCCGGGCGAATTGGGATTTTTCAGGTGTTTTGTCGAATAGCAGCACTGTCTTGTTTTTGGCGCGTACTACTCGACAATTTTGTCCGTCTATGGCCTCTTCGCCCAGCTCCTCGAATTTCTTTCTTTTCATCGTCGCTCTTGTTGTACTGCCTTTGAGAATGAGTGCCAGCTCTGGTGAAATGGCGACACTCTTTTTACCGAATGTGGAGCAGAAACATATGCCTAGTCTTTCATAATTGTTGTTCATAAACAGAACCACTTTCCTCGTTCTGATGGATGGTGTTCCACTTTCTCCCTCGCTCAACCACCGAGGTATGCTGAATAGGGGAGTAGCTGTTGGTTGAAGTGGGGCGACGAGGGCAGTAGGTTCTGTTCTTTCTATGTTGGTTGTTGCGCTGTCCGCTTCTTGTTGTTCTTTGAATCGTTGTTTAGCGATGGTGAATATTCTTTCTATGTAAGTCAGGAACGTGTTTTTGGTTTGCTTGTCCTCCAGGTATTTATGTAGGTCCGCTTCCTGTAAGTTGACATTTAGTTGGTGTTCTACGTCATGTCTCTGGAGCTGGAAGCGGGGACAGTCGAAGATTATGTGCCATACCGTTTCTTCTACTTCTTGGTCACACTCACATCCTGGGCTGTTTATTAGCTTGAATCGGTGCAAATATTGTGCGAAGGCACCGTGGCCTGTCATGGCTTGGATGTGAGTGGGGGTGAGGGTTGTTGTTCTTATAAAACGGTATGACCTCTCGATGTTGGGCAGGAATTTCTTGGTGGTGCTTCCGGTGTCCGCGCTCGTGTATCTGTCCTGCCATCTTAGGATTGATTCTCTTCTGATTTTCCTTTTGACGTAGGACAGTGGGACTTGGTCGTAATCCGGGACTTCTTTTGGGGCAAGTGCTGCTTGTTTTGCCAGTTCGTCGGCCCTTTCATTCCCGGATGTCCCTACGTGTGCGCGAAACCAGAAGAATCGTAGCTTCCTGCCTTGGTCTTCGATGTCCTTGACACCTCTTTTGATGTCCGCTACTAGTTGAGTTCTTGGTTTTGGGTTCCAAATTAGCTCTAGCGAAGATCTGGAGTCGCTAAGGATGTTGACTTCTTTATGTTCGGTTCCCTTTACCATCTCTATTGCTTTATAGAGGGTGAACATCTCTGACTGAAACACTGTGCAGTTTTGATCGAGCGACAGTCTAGTGTACCTTTTTTCTTGCCCGTTCTCCCACCATGATATTGCTGCCCCCGTTTTGCCCTCTATCTTGCTGCCGTCTGTGTAGATCTGAGGGCCTTGGATGTTATACTTTTCTATTGTCGAGGGCTCCATATCTTCCAACTTTTCGAAGGTGGTAACGATGTAGTCGGAAGGGTGGGGTAACGTTAGCACGTCGCAGGTCTTTTGCAGCGTTTTACCGGGCGGGACGTAGTCGCTCGATATTCCTTTCTTGGTCTTGTAAAGGGCTGCCGCTTCGTGTATTCTTATGTCCAGCGGCAGCAATCCTGCCAGTGCCAGTGTTGATGTCAAGGAGGCTGTCCTTCAGGCCTTGCAGATTTTGATGGCAAAGCTCCTCTGGATGGAGTCAAGCAACGCCTTGGTCTTGTTTAGGTCTGCGGCGGGGGCCCAGACGCTCGCAGCGTACAAGATGATCGGCTCAATAACTGAGATATATATAGTTCTAATAATCTCTCCGTTTAACCCCCACGTCACCTTGGCGGAGTGTGCTATCTGCTTATATATGTTCGCGGCTTTCTTGCAGACTGCCGCCACATGCGAGGTGAAGGTGAGGGATCGATTGATTATGACGCCTAGAAGTTTAATTTCGTCCACGAGTTTGATGTCGGTTCCGGACATCTTTATTTGGGGAGCGGTGAGTTTCAGCTTACGGGTGAGCAGCATTGCATTAGTTTTGTGAGCTGCAAACCTCAGCTTGTTATGGGCTCCCCACCTTTCGATGATCCGGAGCACGCGGTTCGCTTTTTCCTCTATGGCGTCAATAGTCTCTTCGGAGAAGATTAGTGTGATGTCGTCGGCAAAAGCTTTGAAGTTTACTCGACATCTGGATAGTTGATCGAGTAGCGGGTTCAATAAGATGTTCCAGAAGGTTGGTCCACCTGTTGATCCTTGGACACAACCTTTACTTGTCCTTTTTGCACTCTTTTTGCCGGCGTAGTTGACCTCGATACCACGGTCTTCGAGGTATGAGCAGATCATCTTGTATATATTGGAGGGGCATCCTTTCCTTATCAGCTGGTGCTTCAGTGCCGGCCACCACGCATTGTCGAATGCGCCTTCTATATCAAGTGAGATTAGGAGGACGATCTTCTTGTTCTGTACCTCCTCCTTGATGTGGTCTACTAGGCTGAATAGCGCATCCTCTGTGTTTCTTTGCGGGATGAAGCCGAACTGATTCTTGTTTATTGAGGGGAGTATATGCCATTGGACTCTGGTGATCATGAGTTTCTCGACTATCTTTCCCAAGATGGGGAGTAGTCCAATGGGTCTGTACGACTTGGGGTGAGTGTAATCTTCTTTACCCGGTTTTTTCAGGATGACCACGTGTGCTTTCTTCCATTGTTTCGGAAAGTGTCCTAATTGTAGGCATTTGTTCGCCAATTCTAAAAACACCTCCGGTGCACACATAATGGCCTCGCTACAGATGTCCGATGTGAGGCCATCGGGGCCTGGAGCTTTCCCTGGATTCAGTGATGATAGGATTAACTCCAGTTCCACCATGGTGAATGGTGGGTCATCCTCTGCCAGTTGTTCTACCGGGTAGTTTCCCCTTAAGTGTTGGTGGTATTGTGAATCGGTTTCTTCGGAATCATCGGGGTAGAACGTTTCGGCTAGGAGGTCCGCGGATCTTTGCGGACTTAGCGTCTTGCCCTGTGTGTCTCTCAGCAGCACGTTCTCCTGGTTTGCTGCTGTCTTCCCGATGATCCTGTATATACCGTCCCACATGCTTTCTTTCTCTTGAGTCGCACAGAACTCCTTCCAGCTTGCTGTTTGTGCCTCCTCCATTTTCTGTTTGTACTCTTGTCTTGTGGTCCTGTATTCTTCGATGACGTGTTCTTTCCTCGATGGTGCCGCGTTTTTTATCCGTCTTTTCTTCCTCAGGACGTCCTTTTTTAGGTCTTCTAAGGACTTGTTCCACCACGGCGGCACTGGTTTGCGTTTGTAAGTACCCATCTTCGGAATCGTTTCTACACATGCTTCCTGGTTAGGTTAGGTTAGGTTAGGTTAGGTTAGGTTAGGTTAGGTTAGGTTAGGTTAGGTTAGGTTAGGTTAGGTTAGGTTAGGTTAGGTTAGGTTAGGTTAGGTTAGGTTAGGTGATAATCTATCTCGCGAGATTGTGAACGGTCGAAAGATTGTGAACCGCAACATACTGCTTACAATTTAACGTATTATTATTCGGTAGATTGTAATCTATCGAAGTGAAACCGTTAAATCACAATCTTAAAATTGTCAAATTGTCAACTGTCCGAAGGTTGTCCCTGGTTGGTCAGTAGATCATTCTGTGTCCATAGACTATAGAGTTAGGAATGAAACACAGGTGTCAGTCAAAAAAAGTCAACGGAGCCCCGCTCCGCGGGGCTCCTATTTCTGGGTGGTTCACAAAAAAATAACCACGATGGCTTCGCTGCGCTACGCTCCCGCCTTAGCCATCTAACCTAACCTAATCAAGTCGTATTGGGACAACATTGCTATTAATTACCTAAGAATTTAAATAATATACTGTTCTTATACATTAATTTGATATAAAATAAATAATATTAATGAAATATACGTATAATAATCAATAATAAATTATTAAATTACATAAATAGCATAAATTGTAATCCTTAACGTACGACAACAAACGAAATAAGGTGACACGGGGCATATAACGTTCAACCAATCAGCGCCCGAGGTGCGTTCCGTTTCACAATTTGACGGTTTTACTTCGGTAGATTACAATCTACCGAATAATAATACCATTGTAAGCAGTATGTTACGGTTCACAATGTTTCGACCGTTCACGATCTCGCGAGATAGATTATAATGTAACGGTATTTACAATCTTACCGTGACATATATGTATAACGAGAACTACTACACTGTGATAGTCTTCCCCCGTGACTGTCTTACCCTACCTTACCATAAATATGTACCTAATATTTTAATAATTTAATACGTCCGGTCCTGCCGGCTGCCGTCCGCGAGCCGCGAGGTCACATGATAATAATTAATTATCGGTGTTTTTCATACATTATATTAAGTTTTAAGTATTTAAGCTGATACTAAAATCAGTCTTCTGTTATTATTCCACTGCAAGGTAACCTCTTGATTTTTCTGAAATAAATATATTTCTTTTTTTGTTTGTGCAGGTATTAGTTAACGCTAATTTTAATGTGCGTACCTAATTATTAAAATTAACTTTAAAATTTAAATTAGCGCTAATCGCTATCTTCTTCTTTATTATATTTATTTATTAAATGTATATATTATATTATATATAATCTATTCTATTATATATATTATATATATTTAAAAAAAAAAGTCCATGGCGTGATGGACTGCAATTAATTAAAATTAATAATATTATATCAAATATCCTTGGTGCGAAAAATATAAATAATAAAATAACAATAAAAGGATATGGGCGAACAGCCCATAGACGGCTCCAATTTTATAAATTAAAAAAAAATCGCTATCTTCTTCTCTTTCTATTATATATAAAAATGGATTTTCAAATGTGTTAGTCGCACTAAAACTCGAAAACGGCTGAACGGATTGGGCTGATTTTAGTCTTAAAATATTCGTAGAAGACCGGGGAAGGTTTTAAATATTCGTAGAAGTCCAGGGAAGGTTTTAAAGTGACACAAAGTTCACCGGGACAGCTAGTCTTCTCTTATATATAATAAAAACCGGCCAAGTGCGTGTCGGGCCAGTTTTTTTTTTTAATTTTTGTGTGGTCAATGAATGTACATTTATAACGTGTTTTATACTACTAACAACATCATCTCAGTTACTTTCAAAGGAATTTGAACGAAAAGTTCCTTTATACGAGTATGTACTTCACCGAATACTTTTTTTTTAGTTGATCGACTATTACTCCATAACTTATGAAGTCTTCTCAGCCGTGATAGTTTGCCTTTTAAATTCAGCATACTTCCTACTCCTGTGAATTTTTTCACATTTCCAGAAGCAACTGTTTAGCTGGTAGAAGGGGGGGACACTGGACTCTAACGATTTTTTCCACTTTAAAACTTAATATTCCACAAACTGATCTCTAAATCGGAAAATGATCTATGAATACTCATAATAGTTTTAAAAAACCTATCCAGCGACTTCCCATACGAGGGGGTGGACGCGAAAAAAAATTTTCATCCCCGCTTGATGTGTAATGGAAGGTACCATATAAAAAAAAATATTTAAGATTTTATGTACCATTTTGTTGCCATTATTAATATGTGCATTCATGCCAAATTACAGCTTTGTAGGTCCTATAGTCTCTGAGCAGGACCGCGGACAGACAGACAGACGGACAGACGGACAGACAGACGGACGGACAGACCGAAACTATAAGGGTTCCTTGTTGACTACGGAACCCTAAAAATGGATTTTCAAATGTGTTAGTCGCGCTAAAACTCGAAAACGGCTGAACGGATTGGGCTGATTTTAGGCTTAAAATATTCGTAGAAGTCCAGGGAAGGTTTTATAGTGACACGAAGTTCACCGGGACAGCTAGTTGTTAAAAAAATTATAAAAAATTACACAGACACATCTAGACCGTACCTAAACTGGTTAATTACACAAAATTTAAGGGGAATAAAACTAACAAAATATGGTTAACGAACTACCTATTAGATACAAGGTTAAATTTAAAATGGCCATTTATTTTCAAAACTATTCAGTTACAATCAATCAAAAAATATAGAATGTCTTTCGTTTAAATATACAGAACAATGAACATAATATTATTAGTAAGTATTTTATAATAATCTAACAGCTGTTGTCCAGTTGTTAATTAATTCTTGCTTCAGTAAAGTTTAAAATCAATTACTATTTAATATTAAAATTTATAGTGCGATCAATGATATTATATAAAAAACTCAAAGAGTGCGATATTAAGGTATCTATTTTGTATTTTTTCCTTTACTTATTAGTAAAATATTTCCGCAAAACTACCTTTTCAAAGTCCGCTGTCTTTGTTGTGACTTGTGATTTTATTCGTATGGCAGACAAAGACAAGCAGATATTTTATTTGCAATCCGTTGTTTAAATAATTTTATCTATTGTAGAGTTCAGACGCTATCGTTGTTTGGTCGGTGTCTGATAAGCGAATTTTCTGACGTATCAGACGAGGACATTTATTGTATAACCTCTGCAATGCGTAGATACAGCTACAGTGTGGACTGTGGATATTTTTATTAGTAAGGGGCTCAGGGTCATTTCACATATAGGCAGTCTAATTTTTAGTAGTATGGTCGTCATCATAAAAACCATCCATTTCTAAACATCCAACAACCTACCCGACCTAAAAACCTTCAAGAAGAGAGCGTATTCCCTCTTAGAAGGCCGCACCTGCAGCTTTTCTGATGTTGTGTGTGAGTGTCCATGGGCGACGGTAGTTGCTTTCCATCACCCGTTTGCTCTTTATATTAAAAACAATTGCAGCCGTCATGCGATATCTCCTGGCTCTGGTGTGGGTGTCAATCGCTGGTGCGATGTACTACGAGACGCCTGACGACAGGTTCGACTACACCGCCATACCGCTATCGGAGCTGCGGGACCATGTCGCCTGCATGCTGGACAAGGGACCCTGCTCGCCTATGGACGCCTCGCAGAGAAGTAAGGATAATATTCATTATTTTAGACTACTTATCTAATAATTACAATAATTTATAATATGTATATTGTATAGCTTCTTGAACGGTTTGCGATATCGCTGGCTGGTTTTGTTGAAACCAAATCGTAGGTTTAGTACTTATATTATTTTTATTGTGTGGTGCACTTTGAAATAAATTACTTACCTATTACGCTAATGTTCTCTATAGTACAGGGTTTCTCAAACTTTCGGCTCCACGGACCCCTGTTAAAATTTCTATGTGACAGCGAACCCCTTACTAACTAATGAAATCCCACTCTCACATAAGTATGTTGTAGGCTGTAGCAAAGGGTTTAAAAAGGAAATTCACCGCTTTGCGTGAAAGTTCACTGTCAGTGTGTCTAGCTCCCCAAAAATCCTTTTAAAATCAGCTTGAAGAGTTTCATCTATGGACATTTCTAATAATGACTCCTGTTGCCACCGCCCACCATTACGTAAATCTTGTCGCGAACCCCCTGCCGTCGAATGGCGAACCTCTAGGGGTTCGCGTACCCCACTTTGAGAAACCCTGCTATAGTATAATGAGCACTGTTTAAACCAGCTATTAATTATTGTAATGGTGCTCCAACACCGCAGTTAGAAAATGTTAAGTAACGTTAGTAAACAATAAACATTTGTTAGCAAACATTTAATCACAAAATATGTTAAAAAATGATTTCATGTTAGAAAATGTTTAGTAAACGTAAGTTTACAAAATATTATAGCAAAACAAAATATAGCAAAAGTAGCTGTTGCCCGCGACTTCGTCCGCTTTAGCATAGTAGATCACGTCCCAAGTATTATTGTACAAAAATATTCAATGTACAGAATTGACCTTCTTACGATTTTATTATATTATGTAGATGTTACGCGCGGCTTCGCCCGCGTAATTTAGAAATTTCACGCAACCGTACATTTTTCCACAAAAAATAGCCTATGCCCTTCACGTGGTCTATTCTTCATGTTTGCCAAATAACACAAATATTGCTCCAGTAGTTCTTAAGATATAAGCAATTTCATTTGATTTCCCCCGTTTTTTCCACATTTTCCTCTATTTCTTCGCTCCTATTAGTCTTAGCGTATTAAGTATAGCTCATAGTCTTTCTCGATAAATGGGCTATCTAACACTGAAAGAATTTTTCAAATCGGACCAGTAGTTCCTGAGATTAGTGCGTTCAAATAAGCCCTTTCAAATAATTTCCCCCCGTTTTTTCCACATTTTCCTCTATTTCTTCGCTCCTATTAGTCTTAGCGCAATAAAATATAGCCTGTAGCCTTTCTCGATAAGTGGGCTATCTAACAATGAAAGAATTTTTCAAATTGGACCAGTAGTTCCTGAGATTAGCGCGTTCAAATAAGCCCTTTCAAATAATTTCCCCCGTTTTTTCACACTTTTCTCTATTTCTTCGCTCCTATTAGTATTAGCGTGATAAAATATAGCCTATAGCCTTTCTCGATAAATGGGCTATCTAACACTGAAAGAATTTCTCAAATCGGACCAGTAGCTCCTGAGATTAGCGCGTTCAAACTATTACTAACTAAGCATTTCATACAATTTTCACCGTTTTTTCCACGTTTTCCCCTATTTCTTCGCTCCTATTAGTTTTAGCGTGATAAAATATAACCTATAGCCTTCGTCGACAAATGGGCTATCTAACACTGAAAGAATTTTTCAAATCGGACCAGTAGTTCCTGAGATTAGCGCGTTCAAATAAACAAACTAACAAACTCTTCCGCTTTATAATATTAGTATAGATAAAACATATTATTGTGTTACTTTAGTTTGTAAACCTTTTATAAAGGAGGACGGGGTATGCGGTGAGCCAATACCAGATTTAAATGTTATAAAATGTTAGTAAATATTAGTAAGTACTTAAACATTTTCTGTAGGAGCACTTATAACATGTAACAGTTCCTAACAAAATGTAACAATTGACAACATAGGTATTTTGTAAGTAAATGTTTTTATGTTAGATAAAGATGTTTACAAACATTTTCTGAGGGTCAATTTATTATAGCGCAGAGTCGAAACGAAGCGAAGCGAATTTCCCAAAAACTGAACACAGAAAATTCAACCTTAAGGGCGTTCCTTACGCAGATACCGTAATTTACCGTATTTCAAGCCTTATAAACTCATAATTTGAAAGCTACAAAGTTATAATAAAAATACAGCAATAATCTTCAGTATATCAACATTCCTTTTCCCGTTTTAAATTTTCTATTTTCGTTTATATACTCATGATATCAGCTTCCAAAGTAAAACCGATTTATTAAAATTCAAGCATATATTCAGCATATCCTTACGATTTACAAGTTACTTTTATTTGAAACACACGCCAATAGATCGACAATATCATAAACTACATATTCCCGTTTTAATTTTTTTAGGACAATATTGAACTAAGATAAGTAAAAAAAATAGGGTTTTGGTGCGATCTCGGCAACGCGGCAAATGTATGGCCAAGGTCGTTTGCTCGGGGGACGGCCTTAACTCGAGAGCGTAATTCATACATTACTTCTGCGAGGCCAATCAGCCCGAAAATTCTCAGAAGTAATAAAGTGCGTTAACGCTTTGGAGTCAAGGTTGAATTTGTTATATTCAGTTTTAATAATTCGCTTCGATGCGCTTCGACTCTAAGCTAATATAAATTGACCCTAACGGTGGTGTGGGAGCACCATAGGCTTAATATTATTATTTTTATATAGAACTGCTACCTGTGTGCATAGGTAGGTACGATCTCTTTTCCTTTTCTGTCGTAACTCGTAACGGCCATGCCACACGACGCGGTGCGGATCCGCACCGGTGTCCGTCTCACCGGACTACCGGCCACACGGTGAGTACCGAGTGCGGCATCGCAACGTTTTGCAGTACTGCAGCAGCGACGGACTCGAGCTCCCCGCCTCATCGCGATTCCGGTGCATCGCCGGAGCGGCACCGGACGCGCCGTGTGCCATACCATCAGTTTTTAAATGTAGGACACCGGAGCGGCACCGGTCAGGCGCCGTACCGCCGCCACACCGCATCGTGTGACATGGTCCTTACTCCTTACCCAATAAGATGGAAGACTGACACGAAGAGCGAGAAATGAGAGGCTTTTTACCCGTCGGCGGTCACACGCATTTTTGTCACAAAAGTTGGTACTTACTACTAATATATATTCTGTAACAAAAGATCCAATACAAGTTGTTCCCACGTGGGGTGTTTCCAAGTCGTGACTTAGTTATGAGCCAATCTCTACCTATACCACCATAAC
Source organism: Polyommatus iphigenia (assembly GCA_963422495.1). NCBI lineage: Eukaryota > Metazoa > Arthropoda > Insecta > Lepidoptera > Lycaenidae > Polyommatus > Polyommatus iphigenia. The sequence continues at coordinate 13,811,013 of OY730177.1, forward strand.
AGAGTAGACTATTTAACATGGATGTGTTAGGTTATTTCCTACACCGAAGCTACTGAACCGAATTTTGGTATTTATTATTTGCGTCGCGTCCCGGTTAAGGACATAGGAAAGTTTTTATCTCGAAAACATACGCAGTTTTCGCGCAATACTTCGAATTTCGGCGCAAAGTAGTTATCAGACACCATCTTGTAAGTTGTAGCCCATATCACAATATCATCTAGTCTAGTACTTATCTCACCTCATATTCTTCTCCACAGAGGACGGTCCAGAAGCAATACGAACGGAATGCGTTAAATGCAGTGCAGACCTGAAGCTCACATTCCTGACCTTCCTGAACCGCGTGAAGGCTGAATTACCGGCAGAGTTCGAGGAATACCGTCGGAAGTACGACCCGGACGGAATACACATCGACCGCCTCATGGATGAGCTCAACAGACACGCGAGCGAATATACTAGAACATAGTTCCTTAGTTTTACAGATTCTTAGCAAAGCAAATAAATCTATATATCTTCAAATCAATCAAATCAAATATACTTTATTGTGCACAAACATAACAGTAAAATTTACATTAACAAACATATTTATAAATGAGACATGTACACAAGGGCGGCCTTATTACTTGAAAGCAATTTCTTCCAGGCAACCCTTTAACAAATTTTATGAGATTATGAATTTAGGAAAATGGTGATGTGCAAAAGTATACATATATATATTATATTAATATATTAATATATATATATATACACATATATATAATAAATAATAATATATATTCATAATAAAAATGTACATACACTCAACTAATCTATACATAACATAATAAATGCTATAATAATAATGATAATAATATACAATGTAAATACTAATAATAAATAATAATACATACTTACTATTACTACAATGTGTATATCCTGTAAATATTATTGGTTGACAGATATATTAAAATAATGATTAAATACTAACGACTTAAAGCGATTTAACGTTTCAGCTTGCCTAATATGATCTGGTAAGGAATTCCAGAGTAAAATAGACTTAACAGTAAATGAGGAATTGAAATATTTAGTTTTATGGGCGGGAACGTTAAGGAGAAGTTTTGAGTAGGAACGGAGCTCTTTTCTATCGTAATTGTGAAAGACAAAGTTGTTTTTTAAATAAGAAGGATACCGGGAGTCAAATAAAATGTTGTAGAGTAGGGAGAGTACGCGGAAATCACGACGATATCGGATTGGGAGCCACTTAAGCTTGGTGCGGTATTCGGTGATATGGTCAAATTTTCGTAAACCAAAAATAAACCTTATTGAGAGATTTTGTAGACGCTCGAGCTTATTCAGTTGATCCTCAGTTAAATTAGTAAAACAAGCATCGGCATAATCAAGTAGGGAAAGAAACAAAGACTGTGCTAAGACTACTTTAGTTCGTGTAGGCAGAACATATCGAAGGCGTTTTAAGGAATGCCAAGTTGAAAATACCTTCCTACTGATTTCTTGTAATTGTGGCTTCCAAGATAAGTTATCATCGAAAGACACACCGAGATTTTTTACCACTTTACTAAATGGGATTGTAATGCCATTGATGAGGACGGGAGGTAAGGAGTTACAGTCAATCCTGGAGACCAGCCCCGGGCTGCCAATTAATATTAATTGTGTTTTTTTGGGATTAATAACAAGACCATGATTCTTGCTCCATTCGCTGATCTTCAACAAATCGTTATTTAATTTACCAATAGCTGAATGAAGGCCACCTAATTCTGACTGGATGTACACTTGCAGATCGTCAGCATACAAGTGATAAAAAGATGTAATTGAAGTTATAATAGAGTTGAGAAATAAGGAAAATAAAAGTGGTGACAATACTCCTCCCTGTGGTACGCCGGCAAGTATATTACTCCAGTCAGAATAGCTATCGGACGATTTGACTCTCTGTCGCCTTCCTACAAGGTAGCTACGAAGCAACCCAATTACTGTTGACGAGATGTTACAGGACGCTAATCTGCTTAAAAGGATGTCGTGATCAATACAGTTAAAGGCGTTGCTAAAATCCAGTAATATGAGAAGAGTAAGTTTCTTTTGGTCCATGCCTAATCGCACATCGTCTGCTACCTTGATTAAAGCCGTGGTCGTACTGTGACCAGTGCGAAATCCAGATTGCAACGGAGTTAGCAGATTATTGTGCAAGACATACTTTGTGAGCTGTTGATGTATAATTTTCTCCAGGACTTTGGATAAATAGGGTAGGATCGAAATAGGACGAAAATCAGACGGAGTTTTGGGACAGGAAGACTTAGGTAAGGGAATAATATAAGCAGTTTTCCAGGCATCAGGAAAGGAAAGGGACTCTAGACAGGAATTAAAAATGTGTGAGAGAATAGGTAAAATAATGTCTAAAATTGGGATGACCATACTACGGCTAATGCCGTCGTCCCCGACTGCATTCGACGTTATAGACATTATGTGCCTTTTAATCTCAGTCTCGGTGACAGGGTCAATAAGGAAAGGATCAAAATTAGGAGAAGGGAGTGAGGATATAAACTGCAAGGTTCTTAATTTAATATTAGGATCAAGGATAGAGGAAGAGGTAAAGTGCTTATTTAAAAGGTTAACATCAATGGTATTACGATCCATTTCCGATTCAGGACGCCCCACACCCAGTGTCTTTAGGAATTTCCACGTTTTTGCTGGATCTCCGTTTCCTATCGAGCTGTGAATGTGGCGCCGCTGGGCATCACGGCACATTGTATTGCAGCGGTTGCGTATTTTAATATATTTGTTTCGACATTCTTCTGTTTTATTTTTTTTTAATTTAGCCTTCGCTGCATGTTTAGCACTAATCATTGCTTTAAGCTCGTCTGAAAGCCAAGGAGCAGGAAGATGTTTGATCTTTACAGGCTTAACAGGGGCGTGTTTGTCGTAGAGAGATTTTATTTTTACATTGAACTCGGCAACTTTTTCGTCGATAGATTTAGATTTTATTAAATCCGACCAGTCAATGTTAGATGCATCCTCCCTAAGGCTCTCAACGTTCATAGCTGAAAAGTTGCGTAGCATTAGAGTTTTAACCTTGGCCTTGGGAGGGCGAACATTATATGCAACATAGACGAGGTCATGGTACGAAAATATCTCAGCCGAAGACTGCCCATGCTTAGCGACAAGATTAGGAGAGGAGACTATGATAAGATCAAGCAGGGAGGGACGGCAACCTGGGGAACAATGAGTCGGATCTAGCGGCAGGACTTTCATGTTATACGCATCTAGAATAGATGTAAGTTTACGGGAACGACTATCACCTTTAAGTAAACAGGTATTAAAGTCACCCATTAATATAGAATGACTGTAGTTAGGCAAAAAAACCTCGAAAGTACTTTCAAACGATTGGAAATAGTCGTTATGCATAGACGGACTGTAATAGACACCTAATAACATTTTGCTGTAACGGCTTACCTGTACTTCCAGAAGTAAAAACTCAAGAGCATCCGTAGGAGGGGGCTGTGTTGATGCGCTAATAATAGTATAAGGCAAATCAGAACGCAAGTAGATAGCAACACCGCCTCCACTCCTACCAATGCGATCGTTACGAATTAGTTTGAATCCAGGTAAACCGTAGCAGGTAGATGGTAAGCATGGCTTTAGCCATGTCTCTGATACACAAATGGCATCCACATTAACACGATCAAAGGTTGTGAGTAAGTCAGCATAGTGAGCAGGAATGCTTTGGGCATTAATGTGAACTGCCTTAAAACATTTGTTTACAGAGGAAAAATTGCCCATTATTGTCTCTCTGAGAGGTACTGATGTGGCACTATGAAAACTTTCATCGCTGTCGTTTGATGACATTGAGACAAAGTCATCGCAAGATGAGTCACTATTATTACTCATAATAATATAATGATAAAAAACCTAGCAAAATATAAATATATTATAAGATATATAAATAATTAAGTATAATAAATAAGTATAAACAATAAAATAAAAAAAATAAAAATAAAAAATACCAAAAAAAATAAAATCATAAAAACAGTCTCATACCAAACCAGATAGTATAAAATCACAATCAAGTAAAAGCTACATCACATAAAAGTAAAAATAATAATGATTTAAAAATAAAAAAAATATTAATAAAAATTAGAAAGCCAAAAGCCAAGCATCCAACCCATGACAAGCATGAAGCAACAGAAAAAAAAGCAAATGTCACATAGTATGTCAGGTCGGTTGACAGATGACAAGACGTCATGATTGTTGATTATTGACAGGCGCATGACAAGCAATTTTGTGGTTGAAAAAGTTTTACAAAACACTGCAGTAAAAATAAAAATTTAAATGGAGTGAAAAATTAACTAATTACAGGGTAGAACGATAAACAGAAGCATTACCCTCAATATTACATACTCCAAGCACATAATATATACTTTAGAAATACAAAGAAAAAGCAGAACTCAAAGTACTGTAAACAAGTAAACTTATTTATGAATATTTTATAAATTAATTAAACCAACAACTGCATATTACCTAAATCTATCTATATTACGAGTTACAACTTACAACACAAACTAAACTATATCAAAATATGAGGAACAAGACATTTACATACAGTGGATAAAAACTTAAAATTTAAAAAGATTTTGCAACAAGTAAAACTAATATAGTCTTTGGGTCAGAAGGTAAGCACAAGCAACATTCAAAGTGATAATTGGATGTTCAGTAAAAAATAAAAGCTTACTTGGCCTTAACATTCCTTTTGTTTCTAGATGCTGCACGGCCCGGTTCAGTCTTGGAATTGGTTGCAGTTGGCTGCCTAGGTCCTGTTGATGAAGTTGGACACTTTATGGCATCGAGGTCCTCCATGCTATGCACATGGTGTCTAGAACCATCAGGTCCAATCACCAAGATAGTGCCATTACTTGTCCAACATTTAGACTGACCATAGCGTTCTCGAGCAGCTAAAAACACTGTGTGTCGCTTTCTTGTTAAGAACTCGGAAATGGTGATACCCGTCTGTTTTAGATTAGTCTTCGCATTCCATACCTTTGAGCGAAGGGTCACAAAACTTGACAACAATAGGCCTAGGTTTCTCCTTGCGTTGGCGGCCCAGCCTATTGCAGTATTTGATAGAAGAAGAATCCACACCAGATATGCGAAGTTTGGAACAGATCACCTCAGTTACAGAAACTTGCAAGTCATTATCATTCTCAGGAACACCATGGAAGAGTAGAATTTTTCGACGGCTTCTCATTTCCATTTGATCATTAAGGTTTGACAGCATTTGCACCTGAGTTTGAAGTGATTGCAGGGCATTTACCACGAATGACTTAAAGGCATTAAACTCACGGCTTAGCTTCGCAGAAGGGCTTTCACTGTGCTCTAAAGTGGCTGAAGATTGTAGATCCTGCTGGAAGGTGGCCATCCGAGAATTGAACATCTGTGTCATCTCCTCGATGGATTGTTTAATTGATTCCATAGTGATGAGCAGAAATACGAGTGATGTGCAATATTAGTGACAAATTGAATGATGAGAGATAAAGGTTGACGTTGTAATTTTAATATAGTGAGACTATTTCAGGAAAATTAAATTACTGGTAGGTAAAGACTACTTATTTAACACATAATAGTGCTTCAAAACTTTTAAATAATTTAAATTATTAGTTTTAAATAAAAGAGCAATTAAAAGCACGTCTTGAACTTTTTACACACCTACCCGAAAAAAAAATCATATCTTCTCTTCTTATATATAAAAATGGATTTTTAGATGTGTTAGTCGCGCTAAAACTCGAAAACGGCTGAACGGATTTAGCTAATGTTGGTCTTAAAACAATCCTGGAAGTCCACGGAAGGTTTTTAAGTAACACGAAGTTCACCGGGGCAACTAGTTCTTAATACATTTTCATGGCGTATATAAAAAGGTGGCGTGACGAGCTGAAAGCATACCAGCCAGACTGGCTACCGGTGGCGCAGGAGAGAGAACAGTGGAAGATCCTGGGGGAGGCCTTTGCCCAGCAGTGGGACACTATTATAGGGTAATTTAAAAAAATCATGGCACTCACGAAAAGTCATCTGATTTATTACTGTACTAAATAATTATTTAAATATACTAGCTGTCCCGGCAAATGTTGTTTTGCCATTTAAAGTATTTCTACTTCTTCAGTTGATACAAAATCTTACCCCTTCTTTTGTCCCCTAAGAGGTGAGTAAGAGGAATGGGGGGAAAAATGTTATACACCAGATGTTAAGTTAGAAAACACAGTATAATAATATGAAGTAAGTCTATAAAACTTTAACCAACACCAACACCGCTCCAACACCGCTCCGATTGTCCAGTTCGAGTCCACCATACCTGTAAAAGTAGTGGATTAATATGTAGGCAAAAAGACTGACAGAGGTAATTACATAAAAATCATATAAAGTTTTTTTTTAACTTTGAGATTTTATTCCAACATTAAATACCTACAGCTTTAATCTTGTTTGAATCCTATTAAATAACTAAGTATTTCGCAAAAAGCAAAAATAACACTTTTTAAGGCCAATTTTTTTCAGTAACTACACAAATAAGTATAAATTTGAGTAGGCACTAGACAATTATAATAGCTTAATACTGTAGGAACTGCCGCGGTTTTTAGCGTCGGGTATGTTTGCAAATTAGCACACTGAGCCTGTAGCCAAAGACTTTTTCTTTATCGCTTCTTTATAGAATCGCCGATCAAAATCACATCTAAAAGTTCTATCTATTAAATGTGATACAATCTATACTAATTTTATAAAGCGGAAGAGTTTGTTTGTTTGAACGCGCTAATCTCAGGAACTACTGGTCCGATTTGAAAAATTCTTTCAGTGTTAGATAGCCCATTTATCGAGGAAGGCTATAGGCTATATTTTTTCATACTAAGATTAATAGGAGCGAAAAAATAGAGGAAAATGTGGAAGAAAACGGGGGAAATTGCTTATTACCTTAAGGACTACTGGAGCATTTTTTATGTTATTTGCAGGGCCCCCGTAAGGGCTACTGGCGCCTGTGTGCAAAAAAAGGATTTTGGCGCCCCTAAAGATGGCAATTTGGCGCCCCGAGAGAATGGCGCCCGTGTGCATTGCACACATTGTACATATGGTAGCGGGGGCCCTGGTTATTTGGCACACATGAAGAATATACCACGTGAAGGGACATAGGCTATTTTTGGCGGAAAAATGTACGGTTTCCGTGAAATTTCTAAATTACGCGGGCAAAGCCGCGCGGAACATCTAGTTTTTAAATAAGATGGTAATTGACCTCTGAATACTAGATCTGCCTTTGGTATTGTGACCTGGTAGCCTATAGTGTCTGTTGACTCCATGCCTCTGAAGGAAGTCTCCATTTCAGCTACCACCTGAAATAAACAATTAAGTCAAAATGTACCTAACTTTCTAAACCAAGCCAACTGAACCAAGGGGTTTTATTTAGAAAGTTAGGTATATTTTATTATAATACCTTTATTAAGCTTAGCTATGTGTAGATCAGGGGTTCCCAAACTTATTTTGTCCACTGCCCACATAATCACCCCCCCCAAGCCTACAACGTCTAATCAATGCCCCCATTTTTTTCTGGATCCCACATTTAGACGGGGCGCCCACAAGGGAGCGTTATCAGTTATCACCCACCTTGGGAAAGGCTGGTGTAGATGGACTATTATTATCTATTTACTGTTAAGTCAGTGACAACTAAAACAATTTATTGTTTTGAAACCTTTTGGTCCTAATAAAGACTGCAGTGTTTTATTACATACAAGGCATGGTGACGTACAATGTTCCTACATCGTGACATGCATTTTTACGTTTCGTTGACGTAAATTTTCACGTCACGAGAACGTACCGTGCCACGTCGCCGCACCGTTCCGCGTCGACGACGTCGTAACGTAGGCATGTGAACAGGCCCTGTGCCGATGTCATGGCATTGGTGGTACAATTGCACACTATAATTTAGCAGTAACACTCACCGTCCATTTTTATTTGGTTTTTTTGTGAGGCACATTAAGCGTTTCACTTATTGAAATTTATTCAGCTTGACATCTGAAATTAAATTAAATTATATCTTATTAAAAATATTCAGCATATATTACATAAATTATTCAGCATATTACATAAAAACAAAACATTTCAGTAAGTACACTTTAGGAACAATGGCAGCCGTACTAGTTAAAACTGTGTCAGCTGCCTGATGTACTAGCAATAGGACATTTATACAACACTAGAGGGCAACCGCAACTCTGTTGCGCCAAAATTTGTTTATCGCGCCGGAACCGTACATTTTTCCGGGATAAAAACTATCCTATGTCCTTTCCCAGGACTCAAGGTATCTCCATGCCAAATTTCAGCAAAATCGGTTCAGCGGTTTAAGCGTGAAGAGGTAACAGACAGACAGACACACTTTCGCATTTATAATATTAGTATGGACTAGATGACGCCCGCAACTCCGTTGTAAACACATAATATAGCATGCTTACAGTCTATTGCATTTTGATATCCTTACTTTACTGAACCTAAAAGGACATAGGATAGTTTGTATCTCGAAATAATTGAATATATTTATATGAGTTGCGAGGTCCTCTAGTTAAATAATATATTATCATATTTCACCAGTTGGAGTAAAGAAACCAATCAATTAGGACTCAGGACTCTGAATAAAAAAAGAACCTAGTAAAAGAATAAATCATTCGAAATATATATAGTGTGTAACAAAAATAAGTGATAATACTGTGTGTATGTGTTCCTTGTAGAGAGTTCACTGTGAAAGTAGCAGCGCTGAAAGACCAAAATTTTTTTCACTTTTGTATGGGCAAGGGCCCGAGCGTCACGAGTTTCCCCATACAAAAGTGAAAAAAATTTTGGTCTTTCAGCGCTGCTACTTTCACAGTGAACTCTCTACAAGGAACTCGTACACACCCTAAAGTATTATCACTTATTTTTGTTACACCCTGAATATGGAGGTGTCTTTGATCAATGTTCACTCCACTGTTTTAGCACAAACAAGTCTTTATTTTAATAAAACTTTACATTTATTCTCTATATTCAAGCCAAATAATTTTGGTCAGTAATACCTATATCTTTTTGTATAGGAGCAGTGTGGCAAGAAGTACAGCCCAGTACAAAAGTGGTCAATAAATAGAAGTGTGAGAAGATTATGAAAAAAAAAAAATTTTTTTCATGTGCTTATATTACCTGTAAGTATTGTCCGACTTATACAGATGACTTTTCACTGAAGTCGGGCTTGGCATAAGCCATGGCTATCGTGTAGTCGGAGCCCTTGTACTCCACCGTGCCCTGTGTGGCTGTCAGCTTACATTCTTGGATCTGAAAATCGAAAAATATAAGTTGGTATTTTTTCTGTTACCTTTTAACACAAACAACAAAATCAAATTGGTATGGTGATTTCTGGGAAAGGATTTTAAGACAGATATTATAATCTCAGAAAACTTTACGGTGTGGGACGTGGGTGCTTACAAAGAAATTCTGTGAGCAATAAGCTTTATTTTTCAATACAAAAAAACAGATTTAATATTATTATGTATATAATATTTAAAAAACATGTTTTAACATTACAAACATGTGCTAACTTACTTGAGCAGCGGCATTCAGTCTCACCGCCACCGCCATTTGGATTGAAATTTTAGGTATGGAAACCAATGCCATCGAGTCGTCCTTTTCTTTGCTTCTCTTCTGAACTGCGTTCTTAAGTATTATATTTTCTGTTTTACTTCATTTACGGGTAAATTTAGGGTGGTACTTATCGACTTCCATGCTTCTTGACATCACACCTAATGGTGTCTCTTGGGTTTTTTCTTAGGATTGTATGTCCTCTGTAAGGGCGGATTAGTGTTTTTATTTAGTTTAAAAACTCTGATCCGCCTCTATAGAGGACATAAAATCCTAATAAAAAACCCAAGAGACACCGTTAGGTGTGATGCGAGGAAGCGTGGCTGTCGATAAGCACCACCCTACCCGTAAATGAGGTAAAACAGAAAATAAAATCCCCTCAGAATCATTTTGTTTTGCGCTACTCAGGTGACAGGTAGAACTGAAACAAAAAAAAATCATTCAACCTATGCGTGTGGGCCCGATATATGGCCCGATCCAGCTATTTCGCCGCTCCGCGGCTCCAGGCAAAATAATAATTGCCGCCCCAAAAACCGGCCAAGTGCGAGTTGGATTCGCGCACGAAGGGTTCCATACTAGTATGGAGCAAAAAATTGAGTAAACGTGTTTCTGAAAGTTAAACAACTATACGTACCTAACAGACCACGTCATGGAAAATGTAACGTTTTGACAATAGAATAAATTTATCTTTTTTTGTTCTATTTTTAAAAATAAATTTTCTTTTTAAAAATATAGCAAAAAGTGTTTAATACACAACATACCTACATACCTACGGCAAAGACTTCTATTTAAACTGAGGTAGACAGGCCATACCACAGAAATAAAGCGCTTATTCCATTTCACTAAATTTAGATATCTAAATGATTTAGTGACTAAATTTAGTCAAGTGGAATAACATTTAGAAAGTTACTAAATGTTATTCCACTTGACTAAATTTAGTCACTAAATCATTTAGATATCTAAATAAAAGCGCTTATTCCATTTCACTAAATTTAGACGTCTAAATGATTTAGTGACTAAATTTAGTCAACAAGTGAAATAGCATTTAGTAACTTTCTAAATGGTATTCCACTTGACTAAATTTAGTCACTAAATCATTTAGACGTCTAAATTTAGTGAAATGGAATAAGCGCTTAAGATCTAGTTACAAGCGCGATGTCGCTCCATTTGTATGACACGAGCGTGTCACTTTTTTCATACCTACTGTGACGTCACAAGAGCGCTTTAGTGATGGGAATACCCGTACGCGCGGAATCGATTCAAAGGAATCGCCGCGCCCCGCCTCTTGTGCCATTTTAATAGGTATATCGATTTTTTAATCGATTTTTATTCGAGTTCATAGACAGAGGAATGATAAATCTTAAGATACGTGCTTGCCAGGACAGCTAGTAATATATTATATTATTCTAAATTAAATCACTAAACAGGAACATAAATACATATTACATAACTAGCTGTCCCGGCAAACGTTGTTTTGCCATTTAAAGTATTTGTACTTCATCAGTTGATACAAAATCTTACCCCTCTTTGGTCCCCTTAGTGGGGTGGGGGAAATTTTTTTATACACCAGATGTTAAGTTGGAAGAAGACAAATATATGTATCTGCGAAAACCGCATTCAAATCGGATCAGTAGTTTTCGTGTGATAGTGGAACAAACATACAGACAGACAGACAGTAGACAAAAAACTAACTACAGTTTTGGCTTCTATAGCGATGTAGTGACACCCCCCGCTTATTATTTTTTTAATACCTTTAATGTACAGAATTTTTATTTCTACAGTTTTATTATATGTAAGTATAGAAAATGTATAGAATATTTTATTATATGTATAGAAAATGTATAGAAATATAATTACCGAGTCACAAAATATCCCAAAGCGAACATTATCATTCCTCTGTTTCATGTCTGTTTCGAAAATCGATTAATTAGAATCGAGAATATGTACAACACTATTTGCTTCATTTGACAGAAAAATGAGAATATTGACTGTACTTCGAAACTAAGCGATGAGTGAAAGTATCGATTGTTTTATTTCCATTGCGCGCTCAATAGCGGACAAACAGAACGGGCTCTATAATTTTCAAACTAAAGCGGCAATGTATTATGAATCATGCGGTCCACACGCAGTTACGTAGATTTCATGGTAAAAACTACAGCCACACACGATTTACATTAAATAATTGATTTTAAAATAAAGGACACATGATTTAATAATAAAATTACTTAACGATGATAAGAAACGTGTCCACTATTTATACCAACGTTTCTATTCGAATTTCCACAGCCCAATACGGCACAATTAGGCATTTTTTGAATTCCGATTGACGTCCGATTCCGATAACGGTGGAGCGCAGACTAAAGAACAGACTTTCGGAAGAATAAAGTTTATACTCTTTTGGGAACGCGATGGCACGCGAAGTACATACACATGCGGGATCTAATTAGATAGAAATCTGTGGGCCATACGCACCAAATGTTCCGCCGTTCCAATAGAGCTAATTCACACCGTTGCAGTCAGTCCAGTCAGTGTTCATTGACGCGCTGTACGCGACGGTCGTATGTGAGTGTGTACGGTTAGCAAGGAAATTTTTAAAACAAACGTTGTTTTATTTTCATATACTAAATTGTAATCAAAGGGCAAAATGCTAGGTATCTTGTGTTTAAACAAGATTTTGTAAAAATTATACAAATAAATCTTCAGGGATTACCTTTCACATGTAACTATCATAGTTGTTCACAATAGATGAATAATTTTTACCTGACTAGAGTAAAGCAAAAAGTATAGTCCGTCAAAAAAGGTATTTTATAAAGTGCTATGCTAGACACACTTACCCAAAAAAGTGAGGCAAGTGTGACTATACCGTAAGTGTACAATAGATAGTTATTTCAAATTTGAAAATGCAAAGTATATTATACTAACTGATCATCGGAACTAATCTTATGACGACTATATTACGTAATATAGTTTCTGAGGATAGATTTAGAAATTATTGAATGAGTTATTACTTATTTCTTTTATTTTATTGTTAATTTCAAAAATATGATACTTACTTATTTGGGTTACAGAAGCCTGAATAGTGAAGTTGCTAAGTTTTATTTTTGACCGACTTCCAAAAAGGAGGAGGTAATACGTTCGGCTGTATGTATTATTTTTTTTATGTATGTTCAACAATTACTCAGCCGTTTGTGGTCCGATTTTCAAAATTCTTTTTGTGTTATATAGGGTTTGATTCGAATTTGGTATCATGTTCATAAAAGTGGTGATCTGATGATGGGATCCATGATTAATCGAGGGGACTTCTTGAAATTTGTATGGAAATATATAGTGATTTTGATTTTTTCTGAAGCATTCGAGGTAAATGCTACCAAAAAGTAAGACTTTGCACCAGGTTATACCCTGGATCCGAAGGTACCGAACAGAACTTTTGAATGCTTATAGGTACAGGTTCGGGGGTTTCGGCGTTGTTTAAACAACTGAAAGCATAAGCCAACACATCAATTTGATTAATCATCATCATTACAACCATAATTATACCATGGGTCATCACACTATGACCCAATTATTGGTACTTTTCGCGATATTTTGCATCGAAGCAGTTGTTTTTGATGATGATTTCGCTGTTTGTGGACCGATTTTCAAAATTCTCGTGTTGTATAGGATATATCTTAATTTTGTATCACAATTACGAAAATGGTGAGCTGATGATGGGATCTATGAGCAATCGAGGGAAATCCTTGAAATTTATCAAAACACTCATAGTGGTTAAAATGTTGTTTTTAGTAAGTTAAACATATTATGTTACGAATGAGAGAAATTTCATACGAAGGTGTCTCTTGGTCCAAAGGCACTGAATAGAACTCCTGAACCTTTAAAGATAAAAGTTTGGAAATTGCAGCATCGCTTAGATAACTGCAAGCATTTACCACAATTTCACTTACAGTAACATAATGTGAATAGTTAACATTCGTATTGGTTATTTACGCTTAAAGCCTTATTTTGTAAATAACTAAAAAGAGTGAAATTATTATTTTTAACAAAAAATTAAAACCGACTTCCAAGGTAAAAACAATAGTAACTAATATGAACTAAAAAGTATTAAATAACTCTTACTCTTTAATAGTGCCTTTTTCAGAATTCGTCTAAATCTAAACTATTTCTGTACATACTACAGTCTTCATTACTTTGAAGTCGGTACCAGTCCCAAAAGTTTCAGATATTCTAAGTTCTGACATTACTGAACTCACGAATAAATTAGCTGGTACCGACTTCAAAATAATGAAGACTGTAGTATGTACAGAAATAGTTTAGATTTAGACGAATTCTGAAAAAGGCACTATTAAAGAGTAAGAGTTGTTTAATACTTTTTAGTTCATATTAGTTACTATTATTTTTACCTTGGAAGTCGGTTTTATTTATTTTTTTTAAATAATAATAATTACTAAAAAGTTAACAAAATATAAGCAATCAGAAATTACATAATCACTAATAGGTATTAGACCAAATGTTTGTAAACCCTGACTTGGGGCAAGTGTGACATATAGACACACTTGCCTCATGCAAAGTAGGTACACTTCCCCAGCACTAAAATTTTGAAGTCAGATTTTTCTAATGGACATAAATCTATTATTTGCAACAATTCCAACAAAATTATAAAAGAAATAATAAGTTTAGTTAGTAAAGAAACAACTTACCGGTATAAAATTATCAGGTTCTTCAAAATCACCAAGATTTTTATTGATTGAAAAAATACATGTGAATTCGATCTCGTCTTAAAAAAAGACGGGTTGCACTCCGGGAGTGACGGCAGAAGTGAAAACTTGATTATTTACGTTGTGCATTATTTTTTTAACACATTTTTATGAAAATCGATTAAAAAAAATAATAAAAAAACGATCGTTTTAATTAATTAATCTAAACCCTTACAATGGATTAAAAAATATCGACAATCGAAAAAAAAAGCTGCTGTCAGACAGACTGTCAGACACTTCTCGCGACAATTGTCTTGCTGGTGGAAACACGGCCTTAATCAGCGCGTCTGCTAAAGAACTCATTTCCCCGACTGTACATTTCTGCTTAGCACAATTTTCCCCGACTGTACATTTCTGCTAAACAACTCATTTCCCCGACTGTACATTTCTGCTTAGCACAATTTTCCCCGACTGTACATTTCTGCTAAACAACTCATTTCCCCGACTGTACATTTCTGCTTAGCACAATTTTCCCCGACTGTACATTTCTGCTAAACAACTCATTTCCCCGACTGTACATTTCGTTCGAGTTCGAGTTCGACACAAAACACTACTCTCCAACCGTCTTACGCGTTTTCTATGGTTTTTCGATCAACACGAAAATCTGACGCGAGTTTCACAGTTTTTACCATAAAGTTAATATAGGCACAATAGACATAACTACTGTCTACTCTGATATAGGTACACTCGAGGAAGTTGATTCCTATGCAGGTAGCGGGTCAGCCCAATTTCGCGATTATGTTGGTCGGGAAAAAGAAAAGGACAGAATCGTATTTCTATACTTCCGTCCTAGTCGTTTTGTGTTTGCCAAAATATCAACACAGCGATCTCCTTAGCGACGATAAGTTTATTGGTCGCTATCTGTCGGTTAATCGGTTATACTCGTATGACACGACATAATCTTATTTTATTGGTCACTTTACTTTTACCATACACCGAGAAATATAAACATACGCCGGCTACTTAGCAACCGCCTTAGCAACGAAAGTTTTTACGTTTTGAAGGTTTAGACAGGATTATTAATTTAAGTTTTGCAAATATGGTTCTGAATTTTTTAGGTTCTCAACATGTTCTGAATTATTGGTGTGAACATTTATTTCCCCTATCTGAACTTAATAATATGCACTTCAAACGTGGCTTATCTAAGCATTTATGTGCTTCAAATCATCAAATAACCTAACTGTTCAAAATGTACTATAAGAACAATGAAGTCATACACAGGTTATAATTAAGCAGATCAACCCAGTCTATATCAACAGCACACCCTCATTCTACAATCTTCGTTGATGGTCATGGTAAGAGTCGCAACACTAACGTAACGTTTTGTCTTCAAATTCGTTTCGTGTTGCTGATCGTTTTAAGATCCCAAAGATTTTTTAAATGACCAGAATTGTAAATTATTAAGTACTGTTTTACTGTGAAATAAAATATTGTCACTTTTTACTTGTGTTGTGATTTTTGTTAAAATATGTTCTTGTAGATTAGAAAGACGCTGATCGTTAGAGCGTTTTTACGTTAAGCAGTAGATAAAAATGGGTAGGTAGTAAGTTGCTTTGGAATAATAGCATTCTTAGATTAATCATTGTGGCCTGTGGGTGGGAGTTTTGGCCTGTGGGTTTAGTTTCATATCATAACTATACGGATTCCGATAGGCTCTGAGGGAATACATTTTACAGTCTCTTATTTATAGAAATACCTAAATTACTTAAATTGCGACAATTTAAATTAAATTTTAGCCTAAAACACCGATTTCATTTTGTCCTATTTTGGATTGTCACAATTTAAGTAACATTAGGTATAAATTGTCTTTTCCATTGTTATGGTCCAAAAATGCCATTAAAGCAAGGCAGGAGCAGTTCAAATCGCATCACTTCGTTTTGTGTTTTTGCCTTGGAGTTTCTATGAAAATGATCTTTAAGACGAGGTGAATAAGGTATGACCCTAATGACCACGTGTTACGGATCATTATTTGGTAGAACAACGAACTGAGTCAAGGACACGATATTACTAATTTAGTGTCAATTATTTCAAATTTTAAAATTAAAAATATCAAACAAGAAACAATGATTTCGAATGTAAGGACGAAGCCGGAGTCCCTCGAAATATTTACAAACGAGTGTCTATTCTAAAAGCTAATATTATTTTAGGCCGACTACTTAAAGAGCTTCACTTAAGTTTTAACGGCCTCTGTAGTGTCCGGAATACATCTAAATTATAGCTAACTAAAAGTTTCGGAGCTCTAAGTGAAGTATTCTGATACTTAATAATTATAAAAATGCGTAGTTTCAGCCGAAAGTCTTGTCACTACTGGGCGCAGTGTAGCTTATTAGGTGCCATAAACGTATTTTTCAGATCTCGTGAACCTTATGCTGGCTTCTCACGGCGCGTAATTTGAACGAGCGAGCACGAGCCAATAGGTGAGTTCACGCTACCCGTTCTTACGGCGCGTAATATCACGAGCCGCGCCGAGCCACGTCTTTGAAGTTATCGACATAAATCGGATCGGACGCGCCTGCTCGAGCCAGCCCGCGTCACCTTGAGCCACCCCCTACACACGGCGAGTGGCTAGAGCTGGCGCGGTGCGGCGCGTGATATTACGTACCGAGAGAAGTCAGCATTAGACTGCTGATAGAGTCGTCCCATCGGGGCAATCACGTCAAAATATTTAAAATAAGTAGATAAGACCTTTCCTTACTTCAATAATACCTATACCATGTAAGTTGACAAAATAGACATAATATTATAATTCTGTCTACTCTGCATCAAAATGTATCAATAAGCCTGTTCTGCAACGCGAGGTTGCCAGATTTACAGAGGAACGTCACATGTACCGTGCGGAGAGGCAACAGCGCGCTGCTCGCGAATTTTTTGAAACAATAATAATTTATTGCAAGTACGGATAGTCTCGATTCTTTGTGTAAAGGTGCTCCCTCACCGGGAGCGTTTGCGTGTAATGTAACATATTTATAGATTCGCATGGGCGTAGCCAGGATTTTACAATTATAGGAGGGCAAATTAAGAAAATCCTAAACTTCGAATTCTAATTAAAACCGACTTCCAAGTGAAAACAATAACATTACTTATTCAAATAAATAGTATATTAAATAATTCTTACACTTTAGTACTCTAATATTTCGTTCTTTTAATACTCTTAACTAATAATTCGTACTCTTTAGTCTCAACTATTTCTATAATATACACTCTTCATTACATAGAGAAATATAAGACAGTACTTCATTATTTTGAAGTCGGTTGGTACCATCTCAGAATCGTGAATTCTATGACAAAATATATTTAATTTTTGGGACTGGTACCGACTTTAACTCTTTTTAAAGCCTTATATTTTATAAGGCTTTCTGTATAAAGACTGTGTTCTGCGTAGTGATGATGATGATGGATGTAATTTGCATAGTATATAAGTACCTAGTATAAATTATTTCAGTTATTAAAACAGCGCCCCAACCCCCACACTTGTATCTTTAATTCTATAAACGAACTTGTGTCTAAGGTGGAGAATTCACTGGAGAAGGTCTACGAATGGGGTGGACGTAACTTGGTTCAATTCAACCCCCCAAGACACAAGTCTGCGCGTTCACCACTAAAAAGTCACCAATGGTCGCATATCCTCGTTTAGAGGGCACATCTTTAATCATCTCCCCTAGCATTGAAATACTTGGCGTTAACATATCGAGCGAAGTCCAGTTTCGATACCATCTCGAGGGTAAGGCCAAGTTAGCCTCGAAGAAGCTTGGTGTTCTGAACAAAGCGAGACAGTTCTTCAGTCCGTACCAGCGCCTACAACTCTACAAGGCGCAGGTTCGGCCTCATATGGAATATTGTTCTCATCTCTGGGCATGGGCGTCAAAATACCAACTGCTCCCTCTGGATCGTGTCCAACGATGAGCTGCTCGAATTGTTGACTGCCATAGTGTTTCAAACAGCTTGAACCCCCTGGAATTACGCCGAGATGTAGCTTCATTCTGCATCCTCTATCGGCTGTATCACGGGGAGTGCTCTGAGGAATTGTTCGGAATCATACCACCTGCAACTTTTCGCCATCGTCCCACGCGAAAAATATACCATCCTCATCACCTTGATGAGTGGCAGTCTTCCACCGTGCGTTTCTCGCGTAACTTTCTGCCGCGCACTGTAAAACTCTGGTACAAACTGTCACCAGCAGTATTTCCGGACCTACACGACCTACAAACCTTTAAGAAAAGAGCATATTCCCATTTCCCTGTTAAAAGGCCGGCAACGCACCTGCAGCTATTTTTGATGTTGCGAGTGTCCATGGGCGACGGTAGTTGCTTTCCATCAGGTGATCCGTTTGCTCGTTTGCCCCCGTTTTATTTCATTAAAAAAATGAATCCGGAGTTCTCTTAGTATTTTCGGAACCATCTAGCATACCTTGGTGCAAAATTTTACTTTTTGGTAGCATATAATATATGCTTGGGATACTTCTCATAAAGCCAAAATCGCCCTCTTGTGCTTTCATAAATTTTTGAGAAGTTACCTCGATTACTCATGAAATTAACTTTAATACGTGGTAATAAAGGTTGACCTTATTGACCACATCTTAAAGATCATTTTCACAGATACTCCGAGGCGTACTTAGGTGACATACAGGCGAAAAAGATCGTCGAGCCATGAGTCCGCGTACTTCTACGCACGTCTGTCACCCCTTTTACACCCCTTTTAGGGTTCTGTAATTAACAAGACGTCCTCGTTGACTATGGAACCCTAAAACATCTAACCAGCAGATTTTTTTGTATACTGAGAGGTATACAAAAAACTAGCTACTATAGTTATATAATTTAACAATAACATTTTCCTGCAAATAGAACAATCATATTTTAGGACCATCAAATCAAAATACTTATTAACTTTCGAGAATTTTTGCACAGGAAATTGTTGTTCGTCTAATCAAAAAAAAAAAGAAGCTACTCACTAATCACTATGCTACTCACGAAAAATTTTCTTGATAGCAATCAATATCCCAGGCCCTAGGGATTCTGAACCTACTACTTACTATTCATTTTTATGTTTTGCGTAATGTAATAAAAACGCTCTAGAATTATAGATCAACATCTTTCCAATCTACAAGAAACCATAAAAATCAGTACACACTTGTATAATATCGTGATAATATTTTATTTGAGCGTTAAAACAATATCGAAAAACGTAAAACTTATAAAATCATTATGAACTCTTAGGTATTCTTCTTGAGGTATTATTATGAACTCTGGGTTGTTATAATAATCAGCAATGAGAATATAATTCAAAAACATAACTTAAGTTTTACTTAATCCTTCGGGGTAGCCTTTTCCAACTAACCAACTCATGATAATATTTATTGACGAAGATATTGGGAGTAGAATTAGGTTGGCCAGTTTGATCTGCTCAACGATTTGCTGTTAATAAGTCCATTGTTTTGTTGCACATATTGGATGAGTTATAATGTTTCAATAAACACATTTTATATAATATTAAGTATATATAGTACTTAATAATTTTTTCAAAGATTGTTCGGATGAGATAAATAAAATAGTATATTACTTATTTAAATCATTTCCCAATATTTGCAAAACATTTTTGAAGATGACCGTGTCAAAAACTTCAAAATGTAAATACTTTCGTTGCTAAGGCGGTCGCTAAGTAGATTATATTTTGTCAAAAGCAATGCGACCAATAAAATTCGATTCTATCGTGAACGAGCATAGCCGACAGATAGCGACCAATAAACCTATCGTTGCCAAGGAGATCGCAATGTTGATATTTTGGTAAACACAAAATGACCAAGATGGAAATATAGAAATACGATTCTGTCCTGTTCTTTTTCCCGACCAACACTGACCACTGACCAGTTTAAGTTGACCCGCGACATGCATAGGAATCAACTTCCTCGAGTGGACCTATTAACTTTATGGTTTTACTACGACAGTAAGTATATTATAAGTTTATGGTTTTTACCCATCCCACAAAAGTGCTCAACGCTGCT
Organism: Polyommatus iphigenia; assembly: GCA_963422495.1. Lineage (NCBI taxonomy): Eukaryota > Metazoa > Arthropoda > Insecta > Lepidoptera > Lycaenidae > Polyommatus > Polyommatus iphigenia. The sequence continues at coordinate 13,831,374 of OY730177.1, forward strand.
AAAGAAGTTTTCACTTCAAAAATGTGACAGTTTTCAAAATGGCGACAACTTCAAGAGTGCTTGACAGAGCCATCTAGATTGAGATTGTATACATTGAAATTAGTTTTACGCACAACAACAGATGTCGCTGCCACCATAATCTAAGACAGTTTTTAAATTAAAGCAGTTACACTTGTGACTTGCCTCCCAGCAACATTTCCCCGTACCACCCGTACTGATCTTATTCGTAATGAGAGTATTATTCATCGCGAAAGACGAAAGTTGATTTGCAGCTGACTTGTGTCTTCTGAATACTTCAAGAACCTACTTAATCTTCTTATGGATTTTCAAATGTGTTAGTCGCGCTAAAACTCGAAAACGGCTGAACGGATTGGCCTGATTTTAGTCTTAAAATATTCGTAGAAGTCCAGGGAAGGTTTTAAAGTGACCTGTGACACGAAGTTCACCGGGACAGCTAGTAAAACATAATATTAAATATTAGGTATATTATATAGATCCCACCTGTGCAACTTCTGACACCATAATATTATGTTAACAATAATTAGTACCTAATTATTTACTATTATTGTAATGACTATGTTTTATAGTTTATATTGTTACAAAGTGAAACAAAAATTAATGATTTAACATAACTTTATTAAAAATAAACAATTTAACAACGCACTACCGCCATACAATTACACACAACAGACAGACAGACAACGGGTAAACTAATATTCAACAAAAGATTACCCCTTTCATTATAAAGTTATTCATATTCTTGTTATATTATGTAAGTATTTATTTTTAGGCAGATTAATAATATTTACATGCGTGGAGACTGGAGACAAGAAACTAAAAAGCAAAAATGAATTGAAAACTATATTATTTAAAAAGTAAATTAATCCTTCAAGCCATAGTTCAAGCCCCATAAGAGCACCGGTGATCGCGACAACAATAGAATACAATAGCATTTCCAAGAATCCGCGATCGAAGGATTAAGATGGTGATGTAGTATCGAGGTACGATTTATCGTCAATAGAAAATATTACGCTGCGGTCGGAACAGAGGGCGCCACTAGCAGATACAGTAAATAATGCGACCAAAATCCCACATGTTGCACACGTCATACCTATCAAAATATTGACAGAAACGTCGTCAAACGTCGAACAAAACTTTACCGTTTACTGTCTATGCTGGTGCTGCCTATACCGTGAAACATTGCAGTAATATTATATCCTATTCATGCTGAGACGCATCAGACGCTGCGTTTCTGAGACAGGAATTCAAAATTAAACTATTCACCACATGACAAACACAAGTTTCAAGTCGCCGCGCTATGCAGCCTGTTGCAGCTCGGAGCTTGAAGGCTGTTGCATTAAAGCATGGAACTTTGGCATATGAAATGGTAATATATTACATGGGTATTAGTACAAGGCTTGACCCACACGTACCACAACCACACCAGTGACACCACACCGTTGTGACAAAATGTGGTCATCTGTATCACACACGCGGTTGATAGCGACTGCAAAATGTACGTGTAAAAAGTCTTATTCATTTTCAATACAAAGTATACGCCCGACCACGTGGTGTGGTTGTGGTGTTATTGTGGTACGTGTGGAGTGTGGACTGTGGAACAGCCTTCGGTTTTTAGTCTCCATGCCAGTTTGTTAGGGGGATCAAATCTAAAGTAAAAAGCACCATTTCTTATGGTGGCATTTCTATATTTGTCAGTAAAACTGTGATTTCTATAACCATTAAGATTTTAGTGGGTCACTGAACATACATTTTAAGAACTAAGTTCTATCTTTTTTCTATAAGTTGCATCAAATATTGAATACATAGTTATTTGGTTAATCTATTGTTTATTTTATGAAAACTATACTTTTTACCAATGATATCAAAATAATGGCATGATATACTTTTTGACGATGGCATACATTTTTAATAAAAGCAGTACACTTTTCTGTAATGCACAAATAATTATAAAGTAAACATAAGTTTAAAATTATTCAAAATCCATTTATAAATGCACTAAAAGAAAAGAAATTTTGATCAGCTATTAGCTAACTTAGGTACATAAAATAAACTCTCGGGCAGTATTTGATATCCTAAAAGCCTTTTCCTTTACCTTTTCTGGATATTATATATTTCATTCACTAACAGAATAGAAGTTTATAACCTCAATTAAATGCTTATTTGGTGCAGTGCATTCTTGACTCAGAAAAAATGAGCCAAAATTCTATTCAGCAATTTGTATTTTGGACTCATATTTCTTAATTATTGCTAATATAAAGTCTTTAATCTTTATGATGGATAAAGTTACAAATTGAATTTAAACAAACATAAAAATATGTTTACTGCCAATAAAATCTAAAACTATGTCCAAAATACTAATTACATTATCTTTATGTAAACTATTCTTCAATAATTTTCTCAAGACTAGTAGCAGATTAGTTACAAATTGTGGATTAAGTTTTAAAAATATTGGTCATTATAATAGTTTCTTGTTTATTTTAAATATTTACAGCTTGCACCAAATTGTAAACCCCAAATGACTAGGAGTACAAAATACAAGCTTTTAAGAGTTTTAAAAACGACACTTCTATTTTTTATCAATTGCTTATAATCTCATGCACAATTTAGTTCTTGAATCTTCTGTAACATATTTAAACATCATAGGTCTGACTAACTACAGCTGAAAGCTGAAACTAAAACACTGACAGCACTGCACTAGTCCTGAGCATTGAGCAACACAAACACTGGCACAGTCTATCCGATGTAGAACCCGCATCCAAACTTAAATTGCTGTTTGGCCTGGTTGGCCATGCCGGACAGGGCAAATGTGAATGGCAGCGGCTGAAGTTTCTTCTCCAACACCGCTCCGATTGTCCAGTTCGAGTCCACCATACCTGTAAAAGTAGTGGATTAATATGTAGGCAAAAAGACTGACAGAGGTCTAAGGGAATATGATTTTTATGTCAAAAAGATAGTAGAAAAAAGCCTATTGTTTTTACAATTACATAAAAATATATAAAGTGTAATATCTATTAAATGTTACATAATTTTAGATACAATGAAAACTGACCTCTGAAAACTAGATCTGCCTTTGGTATTGTGACCTGGTAGCCAATAGTGCCTGTTGACTCCATGCCTCTGAATGATGTCTCCATTTCAGCTACCACCTGTAATAAACAATTAAGTCAAAATATGATTACCTAACTTTCTAAATAAAACCAAGGTATTAAGCTATGTGTAGAAGTACTATATACCCCAGAAGAATTAAACATTCGACCTCGGAATAATTCGCATAGAGCTGAAAATTGGTAGAGACGTTAAATACACCATTACAAATAAAACCTCAAAAGTCCGGCGATCCTCCTTGTGCAAAAAATTTTATTCAATTATTCAAATGAGGTTTTTCCAGTTTTTTTCCAAACTGTACATTTTATCACAAAATAGGTAGGACAAGAGTGTAGATCATAGAATTCACTACAAAAAATATTCAGACACTTTTTTTCATACGACTTACCATTCCTTATAAATTACGGGCTTAAAGTTTGGGAAAATCATATCTATGCTTATATTATAAAGCTAAAGAATTTGTGAAACTACTGCTTTGAATTGAAGAATTCGGTTTTTGTTGGATAGTCTTTATTTATCGAGGAAGACTTGAGCTATATAACATCACGTTGCCACCAATAGGAGCAAAGAAACAGAGGAAAATTGGGAAAAACGGGGAAAATTATTTGAAGGAGCTTATCTCACAAACGGCTGAAGCAATTTTTATGTTATTTGGCACAGATATAGAATAGGCCACGTGGAGGAACATAAGCTATTTTGTTTTACAGGAAAATTTACGGTTTGCGTGAAATTTTTAATTAACGTGGGCGGAGCCACGCTTAACATACTACATACTAGGGTTGTTTGAAAAAATTGAAATGTTCTCGGCCTGACATACTTCTGAGTGACTTACAAGCGTACTGTTGCTCTTTGCGACTCGAAAAGTTTAGATTTGGTAACGGTAATAAGTCATACAGAAGTATGTTTTGGCTAAAAACAGCCCTCGTATGCTGTAGTACAAGTTCCGCTCCGCCCTGTTAATTATGTATTTCACGGAAACGGTTTGTGAGATAAGCTCTTTCAAATAATTTTCCCCGTTTTTCCACATTTTCCTCTGTTTCTTTGCTCTTTTTGGTGCCAACGTGATGTTATATAGCTCAAGTCTTCCTCTATAAATAAGACTATCCAACAAAAAACGAATTTTTCAATTCAAAGCAGAAGCTCCACAAATTCTTTAGCTTTTTAATATAAGTATCTAAGATATGATTTTCCCAAACTTTAAGCCCGCCATTTATAAGGAATGTTAAGTCGTATGAAAAAAGTGTCTGAATATTTTTTGTAGAGAATTCTATGATCTACACTCTTGTCCTACCTATTTTTGTGATTAAATGTACAGTTTGGATAAAAAAACGGGGAAAACCTCATTTTCATACCTTTGACCTTGAATAAAATTTTTAGCACAAGGAGGATCGCCGGGGACTTTTGAGGTTTTATTTATAATGGTGTATTTAACGTCCCTACCAATTTTCAGCTCTATGCAAATTATTCTGATGTTACGATTTTTTTGCATCTAATTAGACCGGGCTAATAATATTATCTATTTACTGTTAGGTCAACAGTGACAACTAAAACAATTTATTGTTTGAAACATTTTAGTCCTAATAAAAACTGTAGTGTTTTATTACATATTTAATGCCAGATTATTAAATAAGGTCATTCAATTCAATTCATTAATAAAAGGAGATAACATTAACATTTAGCAGTAACATACCTGCAACTGTTCACTGGCTTGTTTGAAGTAGCAAATGTGGAAGCTGGCCGGACTCACTGTGGCCGATACCTCAGAATCTGAAACAGTACAATTTAGATTTAATTAGATACAATCCTGGATGACATATTAAAACCTTATTATGTTGTGAGATGTAAGATACATGGTTTCATTGCGAAATAGCAAAGATCATACTCAAGACACCAAATAATTCTTGCATTCAAAAGACATAAAAGTTTAATGATTACTTTTTCTAAAAAGAAAAAGTAATCATTACACTTTTATGTTATAAGGAATTTTCTTGGCAACATGATTTTGATATGATGAGGAGTGTCGGCCTGTCCACATGTCCACATTACGACGTCGTCAACGTGGAACGGCGCGGTAACGTGGCACGGTATGTTGTCGTGACGTGAAAATTTACGTCAACGTTTCGTGAAAATGCACGTCACGGTGTAGCAACATTTAACGTCTTTTTTACTTTATATATCTCTCTAGGTCTTCTTAACAATAGCAGAAGCAGAATACGTATTGTGCGGTCTATATGTAGATAAGTAGTGAAGAATGCAAAAGCAGTTTTACAAGGCATGGTGACGTATAATGTTCCTACATCGTGACATAAGTTTCGTTGACGTAAATTTTCACGTCACGAGAACGTACCGTGCCACGTCGCCGCACCGTTCCGCGTCGACGACGTCGTAACGTAGGCATGTGAACAGGCCCTCTGCCGATGTCATGGCATTGGTGGTACAATTGCACACTTTAATTTAGCAGTAACACTCACCGTCCATGGTGTACCTGGCCGCACCCGACGCGACCGCTATCTCGCCTCCCGGCACACGCGGGCTCGCCTGATATACCAGCTCCGCGCCTAGCGCCAATCGTCGCGTCACCGACTGAAAACACATATAGCATGCTTACAGTCTATTGCATTTTGATATCCTTACTTTACTGAACTGAACCTAAAAGGACATAATAATAAAGCCTTTATTTACTGATACCATTTTTACATAGAATAATAATATTTCAGATTATGATTAGACATCGGTGTCAGTTTGCCCTTTGGCAAAGGCCTCCCCTAGACTTCGCCACGTTTGTCTGTCTGTGGCCGTCCTCTGCCACAATGCTCCGGCCATTTTTTTAAAGTCATCTTCCCATCTCTTTCTTGGGCGTCCTTTCTTTCTTTTACTATCCCGAGGATACCACATTGTTACCACATCTTTTGACCATTTATTTCTCCTGTTTCTTATCATGTGGCCTGCCCAGCTCCATTTAAGTTTCTTTACAGTGTATGTGACATCAATGAGTTTTGTTTTCTTTCTAATTTCTGTTAGTTTATTTTTGTCCATTAGCTTGATGTTCAGAATACTTCTTTCCATTCTATTTCGGCAAACTTTGAGTGTTTTGTGTTCTTTCTTTGTAAGAGCCCAAGTTTGTGCGCCATAAGTCAGACATGGCAGTACACATGAATCATAAACTCTTTTTTTGTCTTTCATAGGTATGTGTGGATTTTTAAATACTTCCTTAAGGGACCAATATCTCTTCCAAGCATTGTTTATTCTGACATCTATTTCTTTATGCATTTGGTTTTCTGGAGAAATAATTTGCCCCAGGTATGTATATTGATCGACATACTCTATTTGGTTACAATCCAGCAAGATACCTATCTTGCATTTTGTAGTGATTTGTCATTAGTTTAGTCTATTCTGTATTCATAGTCAGGCCTACAATTTTGCTTTCTCTCTCTAATTGGATTAACATTTCTTTGAGATGTTGTTGATTATCTGTAATCAATATCAGATCATCAGCGAATCTTAGGTGATTTAGTTTTTCTCCATTTACGTTTATACCAAAACCACCCCAATCCATTTTTCTAAATATATGTTCGAGCACTGCCGAGAATAACTTTGGAGAGAGGGGGTCTCCTTGGCGTACACCTTTCATTATCTTGAAGGGTTGTCCTTTCCTTTCTGTTTGGATCTTTGCAGTTGACTCTCTATAAATGTTTTAATACATAAGGATACTATCCTTATGTATTTGGGGTGTATACCTTGTGATTTTAAGGCCGCATATAACGAGGACTAGTGAAATTTCATGTTTTTATTTTCACTAGAACTTTGACCAGAAGTAATTATAAGCATTTAAACATTTTTTGTAGGTTTGTTACGTTCCTTACCAAGGCCCCAGTCAGCTTAGAATTTTGATTTAAATCCATTTACCACTAAAAAAAGAGTAATTAAGGATGCTACTTTCAAAATTTTATTTTGACTAGAATTCAGCGAAAATAAACGCAGGAAAAAATATTTTTATACAAAAATGTTTAAATTATGATTTCGAAAGTTAGGGTCAGCTTCGTTTTTGATATATAATAACAATAATAAAGATAAATCGTTTTGATCACAAATTCGAATGATTTATTGATTTTCGAATGCAACGCCTGCTTTCAATGTTTGCCATAATAATTCCACAGGCGTTTTCTGTCTTTCAGTGATAGATTGTCTATTACAGAAAAACTAGCGTATGTTCACAAATATATCCCAGTATACTGGCCAGAGCTCCTTAGGCCTAGAATCGCCGTGGTCCCATATTGTTGATTCGTTTCGAAATATTTGCCAGTGCATTGTCGTATACTTAAATGTGTTTATTGTGATGTGATTATAATACGTTACACTTGTCTTACTAGTGGAATACCAGTACAATACAGTGCGGCGTCGTAAGATGACGTCATGATCACTGGTAAGTAAACTGGGTTTTATTTCAGAACATAGGCAATATGTTTGGTTTACAAATATTACAATTTGGTGAGAGACTACGTTATTAGGTATCTTATTGATATATATTTGATAATTTATATTCGCCAAACGATCATTTATACGTTTTTGGTAGGTTTTAAAGTCATAAATGCAAATATCACAGCTAAGTCGGATAATAATGAACAGAGTTCCTCAACAACAGAGACACATTTTGAGGGATGTGTTAAAACATTGTAAAATGATAATGATATTATTAATATGTTAAACAACAATTTTATCGAAAATGTCCAATCCAAAGCAATAGAAAGATATAACATCTTATAGTCAAGGAGCCCTAGAACATTTTTTTTATTACTAACAAGCGAATTTTTTGTGAGTAGCTTTATTTTGATAAGACAAACAACTTTTTTACTTGCGAAAAATCTTGAAAGTGGTAGCTAACAGAGATAGAAAGGATTTCATAATTTGATTTGATGGTCCTAAATTATGGATTGTTCAATTTATAGAACAATGTTACTCTTAAATTATGTAACTATTTACCTACCAATATACAAAAAATCAGCTGGTTAGGGTTCCGTTTTAGGGTTCTGTAATCAACAAAACTTGGTTGAATACGGTACCCTAAAACAGGAGATTTTTCGCAGATAAAAAAGTTGTTTGTCTTATCAAAATGATAAGACAAACAACTTTTTTATCTGCTTCTTACTCACAAGAATTAGCTTGTTAGTTATTTAAAAAAATTGTTCTAGGGCTCCCTGACTATTAGCACTGGAGTAAAATCGTAAAAATAATATTATTAAGCGGATAGATCCAAATTCATAGATACACCATGATTTTGATACGATATTATGTTAAACTACAATTTTATCGAACATGTGAATTCCATTCTTTACACAAAAAATAATATTGATCGAAATGAAAAACCTTTAAACCTTATTTGATTTTATCAAAAACATAATATTTTGTGAATAAAAATCACGACGACACTTAAAAGTAGAGAGCAAAGAAATTACATTTTATGCAATTATTAATTTTTTACTCACGAATCTGGTGTAATGTACTGGTTTATTGGAAAGTTGGCATAATATAAGTCTTGTTCACTACCATTTTTCATTCTAATTTTGTTGGGACCCATAGCAAAAATAAACAGGAGAAAAATAATATTGTAACTGCCGTACACAGAGATGAATATTTATAACTTCAATGTATCATAAATGAAGATTTTGACATAAGCCCCATATATTTTATCTTTCAAATTCTTTATTAAATGTTTGACGCTATGTAGCCGCAGAGACTTTCGTGTCAAACAGCTACTAGAACAAATTGATAGCCACTATCTCGATGCAAATTCTTCAAAAAATCGTTCATGGCGTGGGAACCGTTAATTTTTTCAGGATAAAAAATATCCTTTGTCCTTTCTTCACTAAATTTTATAAAAAATGTTTCAGTGGTTTAAGGGCGTTCCCTACGGAGATTCCGTAATTTACCGTATTTAGGGGCTTATAAACTCATAATTTGAAAGCTACAAAGTTATAATAAAAATACAGCAATAATCTTCAGCATATCAACATTCCTTTTCACGTTTTAAATTTTCTATTTTTGTTTATTATACTAATTATCAGCTTCCAAAGTAAAACCGATTTATTAAAATTCAAGCATACATTCAGCATCTCCTTAGTATTTACAAATTACTGTTATTTGAAACAGACGCCAATAGATCGACAATATCATAAACTTCATATTCCACATTTTAAATTTTTTTTAGGTCAATTTTGAACTAAGATAAGTAAAATAATAGGGTTTTGGTGCGATCTCGGCGACGCGGCAAATGTATGGTCAAGGTCGTTTGCTCGGGGGATGGCCTTAAGCATGAAATGACAGACAGACTATTCTAATAAGTATTAGTATTGTTAAAGTTTAAATATTATAATGAGGTATTTCGTAAATATTTCAAACACTTACCGGTTGCCATTATTGATGTCGAGCAGAAAAGGCCTAAAACCGCGTTTTTGTTTTGAATATTTCAGACCTCTCATATTTATTTTATTTTGTTTCTATTTGTTGTTATGGTGACAACATAAATACATAATTGAAAATTTGAGTTCTCTAGCTAGCGCGTTACTTGATATACAGCCTGGAGACAGACAGGCGGATAGACAGCGAAGCTAAGACTTACTGGGCCAAGGGTCTCTTTTGGGAACAGATTCCTTAAAAACGACAAAGAAAATATGAATATGATCTGCATAACAATAATGAATATAATCTACTATTCATTAAAAACTTGTCAAGCGGGTCAAAAACGTTACCTGTATTGCAAGAGTTATCGTTTTTGAACTTGTGGAGGGTGTTATATAGATTCCAGAGGATGCTGCAGCGTCAGGTACAAGTAATCGTCATGGGTCTACATCCTATTTATTAAAGGTATTGCAATAAACCTAAGCACAATAAATATTTGAACCATATTATAAAGTCATAAAATAACCTCAGCAGTGAGCGAGCTGACGATGATGAATTATTGTACCTAGGATAGCTATATTTTTCCATGCATAAGTATATGCAATGCATATGAGTAATACTTTATTTTGTTATACATTGTATAATCAATTATGTCATGTACATATTATTGAGGAAATACTTTTTTTTCATGTTCGTGAGTACAGAACAAACATATTAAAATAATACATAATTTTGTTATAATACAAGATTTCGTTTATTAAGTTGTGAACATGGCCTCCCTGTTAATCATTAGTCTGTATGTCGAGTACCACGTGATCACATTATTTCTGAAAATTATTGAAATCAACGACGGCTTGAAAACTAAATATGTATCTATCGAGCGCCATCTATTGAGCTTGTTTTCCGCAAATTCTAAAATGTCAGTTGGCTATAATCCCGCCTTAAGGCTTCCCACATGTGGTTATGTTTTATAGAATCAAATGCTTTATTGTAGTCTACAAAAGCCATGTAGTATTTTTTCCCATATTCATTGCTCCTTTCTATAATCTGCTTTACCACATGGATGTGATCCATAGTAGAAAAGTCTTTCCGGAAGCCTGCTTGTTCTTTAGGTTGGTTGTTATCTAGGACTGTACTAAGTCGGTTTAAAAGCACTTTTGAAAACACTTTGTATAAATTTGACATCAAAAGGACATAGGATAGTTTTTATCTCGAAATAATTAAACAAAGTAAACAAATTTTTCAAAGGTCAATGTATACCTACGCCTCTACAATAAAATCCCAAAAAACGTCCAAAATCTTCCAATTAATAAGTTTAAAAAAGTTGTTAAAGAACGTTTGTGTGCTAAAGCTGGGAACAAATTATCGGACGTTGTCCTCGGACGTTTTCCTCGGATGCGGCTTGTTTCTATCTGATCAATACAAAATACACTAAACTGTGCACATTGTCTGACATAAGTCGCGGACGCGACCTTGAGCGTTCGGACGTCTGAAAAGAATCTGGCTAGCGAGATGTTTTTGCATCCGCGGACGTTATGAACGGGGCGCGGGGACGCGTCCGCGGATGCTCAGTCGTATTCGTTTCATTTTTCTATGCGCATGTGCAGCTTTCCCGCATGTGCAGTAATAGAAATTAACATCAATTTCTGTCAGATTTTAGCACATGACACTGTTGTATTGGTCTTCGGACATCTGGCCAGTCATTTCAAATTGTTAGCGGGAAGCATGTCAAGCAGCGACAGTGAGGATGATTATTTAGCGGTAGCTGCGCTGTGTTGTCCGCCAAAAAAAAGAATAAAAAGGAGTATTTGGGTCCATAATATTAATAAAAACGATTGTTGTTTGGTGAATTTCACACCTTTTATCCTGATTTACAAAAGGACGAGAGACGTTATAAATTATAATATTTAAGAATGAATGAAGATCAATTTATGTCTCAATTAATGAAAATGACATTGAGAAACAAATGAACCAGTTTCGGACACCAATATCTGCAAAGGAACGTTTAGAGCGCTTACAGACGAACGGCAGATGTCGGCGGCACGCGTCGGCGACAGTCGACGGCAGACGACGGCACGTGTCGGCGACAGTCGACGGCAGTCGGCGGCACGTATCGGCGGCAGTCGGCGGCAGTTGACGGCAGCCGTCGACTGCCGCCGACACGTGCCGTTCGTCTGTAAGAAGCCTTAGTGGTAACTTTGAGTTAGGTGAATAATAAAACAAGTGCTTTATCTAATAAACGCTTGACGTGTCACCGCGAGCACGCTCGAAAAGCTTATGAACCATAGAGGAAAATAGAACCATAAAGAAATATAATATGACAGTAGTTGACAGTAATGATAATATGAACCCAAAACTCTACATTGTATTAAGTACCTATAGTGTCCGACCAAAACTGATTTTTCAGCCGAAACTGAAACCGAAACCAAAGTTTGATAACATTTAAAATTACAATTATTTACTGAAATTTACTTTTTTCTTATTTTATTAACACATTAGAAAAAGTGCCAAATTGGATTAAAATAAATATTATTAATCTAATTATATTTCGCAGCAGTTCGACTTCCAAATAAAAACAAAATTTCTTAAAATATTTTATTAATTAAATTACAATTAAAAGTGACTCGACTATTCGACGATTGAATAATAAGTGACAAACAATTAGCTATTGCAAAAATGCTGTAAAATGAGGAATGCTGACTCCGCGCCACGTGCCGCTGCCGCGTGACTGTGGTCGGGTGCTGCGTCGGCGATCTTCCTAGGGATCCGTAGCGTAACACCTCCCCCCGAAGATCAGCAACTATTTTCTCAAAATTGTTGCTGGGATGCTTGCTGGATCAACCCTCACCTCTCCAGGATTCTGAGTCTCTTTGTGCTCCATTGATGGCTGCAACTTTCTAAAACGCTGGTACAGGAACATAGTCATGCAGATAGTGACAGCAATGAGTAATATCAGATATAAAGGAATAGTAGTGTGATAGATAGATAAGTCCGGAGAGCTTCTTAAATCAATTTTCGGTTGCGCCATAATTTCTGAATTTATCTTATGAAGTTTTTCCAAGTTGATAGATTTCAAATTTAAAATATGTTCAGAGGGTTGATTTTCTTTTACAGGAACGATGTCTGAGATTCTTAAGGGTTGTCCTTTAATTGTATCATTTGAATTTGAAATAGTGAATTCTGGAGTCTGGATGGAACAGCCTTGAGGTATAATAGCGAGATAGCTTCCATTTAGAATTTTTTCCACAGGATGTTTGAATTTTAGTTGACTTCGGAAAACTAAGGATGTAATGCTTCTGGTCTAATTGCTCGAAAGCTTCAGATTCTTGGGATATAGAGGTAAGTTTACAGGATGGCAAGAGCTGCTGCTTCGTGATAAGAGTGTGGATGCATTCATCATGATTATTGAAGGTATGAGCAGGATTTTCCTCGCAGATATAATATGCCGAATTAGCTTTTAAGCATTCCGTTTCTATATACCTAGAATCTCTTTCCTGAATTGCTATATAAGGTGACATGGGAATAAGAATTTGATGATTTCGGTTAGGAACTGCAGAGAGTTTGAAAAGGTCAAAAGGTTTAGGAAGGACAATCGGTACTTTAAAAACTAAAACTATTTTATCATCTAAATAGTAATATCCAAATTTCATTATTCTAAAATATTCTCTTAAATCTATATCTAAAGTAAATTCATTTGAATATAAAATTTTAATTTTCGAAATCATACTTCTTAACATAGCTACACTAATAATTGAATGTGCTGTGCTCGATGCAAAGCTCAAATTTAACATATTTCCTAAATTAACTAATTCAATCGTTAAACTATCTATATTATCACCTAAAATTAAAAGATATTGAGATAAATGAGCGTATTTAATTAATTCGGTTTCTCTTTTAAAATGTTTTTCCGTTAAATAATTTAAAGTCTTATTAATTTTATCTTGATTTTCTACAATAGTATTTAATATTTTAGTATGATGCTGTAGCCATTCTCTAGTTAAACTAATATGGTTATTATATTCAGATTCTAATTTAAATTGATTTTCTTTTAAAACTTTTAAAGCATTTTCGTATTTAATTGCATCAGTATAATCAAGATTACCTGATATACTTTTTATAATAGATCCTAGTCCATTGATCAAACCTCTTTTAACACGCGAAACTTTAAACGTTTGCAATATTTCTGTAATTTTATATAATTTGCCTGAGAGATATTCTAAATGTGGTCCATATAAGGATAGGGTTTTATTGTTAAGTAAAGGACGAAAATCTTGGATTTGGGAATCCACTAAATTAATTTTCGATTCTATATCTTCTAGGTTAACATGCTGTAAAAACGAGTGATATTGGTGAATGATCCTGGTCTGTCCAAGTTTGAAAGGTAAGAGTCCTGGTCCGTCGTCGAGTGTCTCAAGTTGAATTTCTTGCATTCTGCTTAGATGTAGAGTCGTCAGTATTGTCAGTATTGTCCTGTAACAATTGAGCGCTTTTAGGCACTCTTTTCAGTCGAGATTTTGCTATGGGTAACTTTTTCTTTTTAGTGTAAATATGAATTGGGAGATTTGCCATAACTTTATCATGGATAAATCTAGAAGCTAATTTTTGTCTGGATGCTGAAGGATTTTTAATAAAAACTTGTTGTTCAGGTAAGTATTCTTTTTCAGGTTCCCTATTCTTATTTCTATTATCCATTAAATTATTACGAGTTTCAGTGATCATGTCATTTATTAAGGAGTAAGCTAATTTTAAATGTTCTTTATAATCTACCATATACTGCTGTAACAGATGCGACGTAAGGTCTACATTAAAAGGATCTCTTGGATCAAAATGTCCTGTAATTAAATCTATTTGGCTTTAGCTTTAGGCTTTAGGCTTGCATTTTGTAAAACTATGTATAGAGCTATTATAAGCTAAAATTGCATAAGGCATTAAAAGTACTACGGAATCATGTTTCTTTTCTAATCTAAGTATTCGTAAATGCTCTAATAAAGTTGAATGAAGTCTCTCGACTAAACCATTTTCATTCGGTGTATTCGGTGCAACTTTATGATGTTGAATCTTATGTAACCTAATAAATTCGCTAAATAATTGGTTGGAAAATTCGGGACCATTATCTGTAATAATTGTTATAGGTAATCCATGGTGGGTACTAAATTGAAGTAAAGCTTGAACTACACTAATAGCTGTACCATCTTTTAAATAATGAGCATACTTTGAAAATGAATCGACTATTGTTAGGAACTTTTCACTTTGAGCTGTAAATAAATCTAAATGAACTAATTCAAAGGGCTTACTGGCTGGGGGAACTACTTTAAATTGCTGCTTTATAGGGTTTCTATCGTATTTGGCTTGTCCGCAAATAATACATTCATTAATAAATTTGGTAATTTGTTCTCTCATATGGGGCCAAAGTATCTACTAGAAAGGGCAAGATAACACTCATTAATACCACGGTGATTTGTTTTAGCATCATGATATTTATTAATTATTTCCTGTTGCTTTAAATATTCCTTTATATTCTCTAATTCTTTCTTTGCACAAACTAAATTCATAGCTGAACTTTTAAACATTATTTGTAAAATAGGAATAACTGTATACATTGCCAAAGGGGGATTAAAAAGTAAAGCTGTTTTAATATTGGGATGAACATATTCTTTAACTGCATTAACTACATCTTCTTTTAAGTTTGACTCTGATAACTGTATCGAAATTCTAGTATGGGTATCAAAAGGTTTTGTTAAAATGGGCTTTCTTTTAATATCGCCTACTATACTAAAAACTATCTGTCTTTTAAATTTATTTAAGGGTTCATCAGTAATTGGGATTTCTAAAATGGGATTTTCGTCGGAAGTGTGAACGGGTAGTGTTCTGGAATCATCTAATAATTCTGCTATTTCAGGTGCTGTAACTGTACGACTATCGTGAGACATATTGGCTATAATAGATTCTAATTCTAAACCTGGATCTTCATGAATATTTATTTCTATACGTGACAAGGCGTCGGCATTTGTGTTACTTTTTCCTTGCTTATAAATTATTGTAAAATTATATTCACTAAGCTTTAAGCGCCACCTCGTTAAGCGAGAATTGGGCTCTTTCAAATTCATCATCCATTGGAGTGGTTTGTGATCGGTTATTATTTTAAATTTACGTCCGAAAAGATACGGTCTGAAATATTTCGTTGCCCACACTATTGCTAATAACTCTTTCTCTATTGTACTGTAATTGGTTTCACTTGAATTTAAAGTCCTGGAAGCATATGCAATGGGTTTGTCTGAACCTATAGTACCTTGTGATAATACAGCGCCTATTGCAACATTTGAAGCATCTGTTGTTAAAATGAATTCTTTTGTAAAATCTGGGTATTGAAGTACTGGGTCATTTAATAGTAGGGTTTTACAGTGATTGAAGCTTTTGATATAATTTTCGTCTAAAGTTATTTTACTATCCTTTTTTAAGCATTGGGTCATGGGTTTTGTAATTCTGGCAAAGTCTGGAATAAATTTTCTATAGTAACCTAAGAATCCGAGAAAACGCTTAATTTCTGTAGGGGTTTTTGGTAAGGGATAGTTTTCAATTGCTTTAATTTTATTTGGATTGGATTTAACTCCTTCATTACTAATTACGTGTCCTGAAAATTCTGTTTCTAATTTTTAAAATTCCGATTTATCCATCTGTATTTTAAAGTTCGATTCTCTAAGTCTCTGAAATACTTTTTCAAGGTTTACCATGTGTTCCTGAAGGGAGGTACTGAAAATTATAATATCGTCCAAGTAGACTAAACAGATTAGATTTTGGAGTCCTCTTAAAACATTGTCCATAACTCTTTGAAAGGTAGCCGGAGAGTTTTTAAGACCCATAGGCATTCTGTGGTAAAATATTGACACCGGCCTAATTTATCTAATACATCTGTAATATTGGGGATGGGATACTTCTCATCGATAGTTTTTTCATTTAGTTTCCTAAAATCTACTACGAGACGTCATTTAGTTTTTCCAGACGCATCAGCCTTCTTTGGTACTATCCATATAGGAGAGCTCCATGCAGAGTCTGAAGGTCTTATTATATTCTGATCTAACATCTTATTAATTTGGTTCCTAACTTCTTCTCTATGGACATATGGATAACGGTAATTTTTAGCATGTACAGGGGATTCATCAGTAGTTCTAATTTTGTGTTTAATTTTATTCGTAAATGTAAGTGTTTCTCCATCTAAATAAAATACATCTGCATAGCGGGCACATAAATTTTCTATATTTTTAGTTTCTTCGGAATTAAGATGAGAGGTACGAAGTTTAGATAAAACTGCTTTTGCTCTATCACTAACAATATTATAATTATGACATTCTACATTATAAGATTCTGCACTAATTGGTTGGTTTAAGGAAAATATAACATCATTTGGACTTTCATTAATTACCTGTATATAGGCTCTATTATTTTAACTTTAGTAATGCAATCTCTTATTTTACAGTGACATACAATTTGCTAATTAACTATTGCTTCTCCGTCATGAACATTAATAGGGACTCTAACTATCTTAGAACTTTGAGCGGGAATTATATCTTCATATAAATTACAACTTTTCGAATCGTGCATTAAAATTGGATTAGTGGCTAATGTAGTAATTAAATTTTTATTCTTTAAATCGATTTTAGCTTCCCAATTGTCAAGTAAGTCAAGTCCAATTAGTCCGTCAAAATAGTAATGGAATTTATAAATGAATAGAGTTATATTATTATCATCATTAAATTCTGAAAATCAAGGTATTGTAATAGAATAATCGTTACGAGTTGTAGCATGTACGTTGGTCACTTCAAATGGTTCATAATTACAAGGAACATTTGGAAAATATCTACTAACTGCATTAGGGCTTATAAAAGATTGATTGGCTCCTGTAATCTGTATCTATTAATAGTTTAAGAGGGGGAATTTTATTTTGAATGTACGGTAATTGTCTTTGAGTCTGTAAATTAATTTCTATCGTGGTTTGTCTGATTTCGGGGTTTTCTGAAAATTTTGGTTTCGGCTTTGAGTGTCCTGAGAATCAAAGTTTTCATGGCTATTATTATTTTCAGTCATAGGTAAAGAAGGCTGGTCATAGTAATATTCATAAGGATATTCAACGGGTTCCGCATAATATTCATTAGGGTCATAGTACATGTAAGGGTCATAGTAAGTCTGGTCATAGCAAGTCTGGTCATAGCATTCATTTAAATTTAACTGTCGGGATTTAAAGTAATTTGATGGGGGCGGATTTCCCTGTTTAGTCCAGTCATGTCCTCTTAAGGGTAACGGCTTAGGGGTAAAATGACTAACGCCACTCATAGGAACAGGTCTATTAGATTGATTATTGTTAAAACTATTATTATTCTGATTATTCTGTCCGAAATTATTTTGTGCAAAATTATTATGTGAAAAATTATTTCTATTGGGGATTCTGAAGACATTACTCTGAGGGTTAAAATTAGGGGGTAAAGCACGGAAAATTTGTTGAGTACGTGACGGTCCTTGATTCTGATTAAACATAGGCCTAGGTTGCCACATATTATTTTGAGGTCGTTGCTGCAAAAATTGAGGTGGTGGTTGTGGAGGGTTAAATGAACGGGATGTACCGGGCATATTTAAGTTATTATTAATTTTATGGTGATTGCGTATGTCAGTATGTGAGTCATTTCTGTCCTGCATATACATTATATTCATTTCGTCATGAACAAATTCAAGGGCTTTTTCAATAGTTTCAGGGCGCATACAGCTAGTGATGAGCAAAGCAAGACCAAGACCAAGACTCGACCAGTCTTGGTCTTGGTCTTGCTTGTGCAGTCTTGGTCTTGGTCTTGCTCAAATCTGTCTGGTCTTGGTCTTGGTCTTGCAAGCCTAGTCTTGGTCTTGGTCTTGCAAAAAGCAAGACTCTTGCAAACATTTTTCAAAACTTTTTGTAAACGTTTTAATTTTCTCGAAAATACATTTTCGATTCTAAATATATAGACTAGCTACATGATCTTATCTTAACTTGTTAAGAGAATGATTCTTAAATTGAAAATACAAATGAAAAGTCGAGAGCCAACTCAGCATAGGCTGATCTTTTAACGGCAATAATGTCCTTATAGAAAATTAAAATTTTGAAAAATAAGAACTTTCCCTCGGATTTCTTCTAAAGTATTTTTAGGGTTCCGTAGCCAAATGGCAAAAAACGATACCCTTATAGATTCGTCATGTCTGTCTGTCTGTCTGTCTGTCCGTATGTCATAGCCACATTTCTTCGAAACTATAGAAACTTGGTAAGTAGGTGTAATCTGTGAACCGCATTAAGATTTAGATACAAAAATAGAAAAATCATTAAAAATTGTAGGTGTCCCCATGCATAGGTACAACTGAAACAAAAAGTTTTTTGCCACAGACATAGATCAAGATAGATGCGGTATCTATCTTGATCTATGTCTGTTCTTTTTGCTATAGTTGTAAGCCGTGCGGCGTGCGCGTCTTTCTCTGTCTGTCTCTGTATCTCTTTCTCATAGAAAGCATTGTTTTTGTACATAAGAAATAACTTCGTTCCATCCGGGTGTCCCTTGACACTTCTCAAGTTTTTTTCATCTAACCTATGCGTGTGGGGTATCTATGGATAGGTCTTTCAAAATCATTTTGAGATTTCTAATATAATTTTTTCTAACCTGAATATGTTGCGAGACAGACTTCCAAATGCTAAAATCTGTGCTCCCCCCCCCCCCCCCCCCTCCCTCTAACTTCTAAAGTTGGGGCATGATAAGTCTTAAAAAATATATATGATGTAAATTACCATAAAAACTACCAAGAAAAATTGGTTTGAACGAAAACTACCAAGTACTTTTTTTTATACGTCATAAATGGTAAACCTTAACTTTAATTAAATCAACTGAAATATAAAAATAAATCAAAAACCTTTTAATTTCATAAAGTAAACCTTTTTGCTGCTGCGGAACCCTTCATTGGCCAGTCCAACTCGCACTTGGCCAGATTTTCGGATTCTCTCTCGGTTGGGAGATCTTCCTTTTTCGGCCGCCACGTATCTTCCCAAATTTTTTGTTAAAATGCATGGTTACATAATGCCTGTTTCCAGGCTGTATCACAAGAACTTGAAATTCATGTTAAGATAGATCAATTGTTACAAATATTTCATCTTATATTATAGTCACTGCGATTAAGTAATTTTTTTTAGCAAGAGTCTTGCATGGAACAAGACTCTTGCATAGTCGGTCTTGGTCTTGTTCTTGCACACCTAGTCTTGGTCTTGGTCTTGCATTTTTTGCAAGACCAAGACTGCAAGACCAAGACCAATTTTGCTCATCACTACATACAGCGTATCCTGGAACCTAGGGGATCTTTTAAACCGCGTAGGAAGGCTTGCAGGGTTAGCTTCTTATATAGATCACGTTTTGCTTCAATGGTAGTGGAAATCGTCTCATGCAAACTAATATAAGTCATTAAAGTACTAAAAATATTCTGGCATTTATCATAATATTCCTGAGGAGTTGAAGACCCCTGTGTCAAAAGTGCAAGATCATTATACAAAGAGGTTTCATCACGTTGGTCCGAAAAATTATTTACTAAAGCTGTCCTAATACCTAGCCAAGTATCGGGTATACCGTTCGAATTAATTAACCTGGCGGCAGGCCCAGTTATTTTATTTAATATTCCGTTAATTAAAGCTAAGTTAATTAAATCATTTCCTTCAGTTACAAATGTTTCTACGAGCTGATCACATAATTTAATATATCTAGTAAGAACATTCGAATTTCCATCAAAATCTGGTACTAATCTTAAAGCTTTAAAAATATCATCCATAGTTGCCATATTTAAATTTGAATTTTCTTCACTAATTTCTCTAATCATATCTAAAAATTTTAATCTACTACTAATTCTAGAAGTCCTCGATTGTCGCGGATGGAAAATCTTGGAAATAAAATTAAGAACTTATAGGATAAAGAAAGGAGCAAATTCAGAGTGATTCTAAAAGTACTCACATATGCTGCATTTCGGCTCTTCTTGGGCGTATCGATGGCTGGATACAGTCTTCTGCTGCGCGAAGGTTCTTCTTTTCGGTGAAGACTTTTGGAAGTCAAGTAGCGATCGCACGCGCACGATTGCGATATCCTTTACGAGGGCTACTTCCGAATCCTACCGACTGCGCCAATTATATTTCGCAGCAGTTCGACTTCCACAAAAAAAACAAAATTTCTTAAAATATTTTATTAATTAAATCTTACAATTAAATTACAATTAAAAGTGACTCGACTATTCGACGATTGAATAATAAGTGACAAATTAGCTATTGCAAAAATGCTGTAAAATGAGGAATGCTGACTCCGCGCCTCGTGCCGCTGACGCGTGACTGTGGTCGGGTGCTGCGTCGGCGATCTTCCTAGGGATCCGTAGCGTAACAATCTTAGACTCGAATATGTTCCCCAGAAACTTTTCAGTACCTACTAATATTCCGTTTTTTTTATCCGAGTAACAATAATGATACGTCACCACACGTGTGACCGTCACGTCACGACGTCACCGAAACCGGTGTGGGAGCTATTTTTATTATAGCTTCGTAGCTTTAAAATTATGAGTTTATAAGGCTCTAAGTACGGTAAATTACGGAATCTCCGTAGGGAAGGCCCTTAACTTTAGTCATGTTAGCGCTCGGATAGGTATTGTGTTGTCTGTCTGTGTGTCATGTATGGAAATGATCCTAGGCCTACGAATGTTCGATAAGAATAAAAAATGAAAGAATGTTTAGAAAATGTAATGAAAATAAAACGAAGTACTAATAAAAACAAAATAAATACTTAGGTGATTTGGCACTCATTTGCAAAACATAACCTCAAAACACGATTTAATGGACGGTTGCGAACTAAGCCGGGGCCTTAATACCGACGAGCAAGCACGAGTTAAAGTATGCACAGTTTACCCAACGACGCACGAAATTTTACGAACACTCGAGTTTCGGCAGGGCCGAAATTTCGGCTATATTTTGGCAGATACCGAAACTAAGGCCGCAACCGAAACTAGATTTTTTTGCCAAAACTGGCCGAAACCGAAATTTCGGTCGGTCACTAATCTATGCCCGAAACGTCTTCGGAGATGCGATGTTTTTGCATCCAGCTAGCCAGATCAGTGTTCGGACGTCCGAACGCTCAAGGTCGCGTCCGCGATTATGACAGACAACTTGACCTTGACGAGATATAGGTAGCGTTCGGACATCCGAACAGCTGATGTTTTTGCATCCGCGGACGTTATGAACGGGGCGCGGGGACGCATCAGCGGACGGCGGACGGTTTTTTGAAATGACTGGCCAGACATCCGAAGACTCATTTTCCTACAAACCTTCCTGAATCCGTGGACGTCCCCGTATGAACCGTGCACATTGTTAAGTCGCATCCATCAGCCGCGACTTACGGATGCGTCCGATAATTTGTTCCCAGCTTAAGGCTTATTATAAGGTAACTGATTTTCTTAATGATAGCACACCTTGGGAAAAATAAGCTCACAAACCATAGACCGCTTCTATAATATAATTAATGGTACCACATTTTTACATACTTAGAGTAATTTAGCTTAAGCTATTATTGTTATTTTCCACCTTTTTGGTAAAAGGTGGCCCCATGCGAGTTTCTTACGCCGGTTCTTCTCGCCGGGTTAGTTCCCGAACCGGTGGTAGGCCTCATGTAGATGCGACGTTCTAAAAGTGTTAACTTTGTTAACCTACTTGGAAATAAATATTTTTCATTTCAATTGAATATATTATATATGAGTTGCGAGGTCCTCTAGTTAAATATTATATTATCATAAGGATAATTTTACCAATTGGAGTAAAGAAACCAATCAATTAGGACTCAGGACTCAGGAGAAACCTAGTAAAAGAATGAATCATTCGAAATATCTATATGGAGGTGTCTTTGATCAATGTTCACTCCACTGTTTTAGCACAAACAAATCTTTTACAAGAATTGCTTGTTTAAAGATATAAGATCATTAAAGTACAAATATAATTAAGGATTTTGTGAAAATTTCAAGTGCCCAGTTATTGCTATTATTGATTACAAGCAAAAAATACCAAAGAAAATCACGTTTCTTGTATGAGAGCCCCCCTTTAATATTAATTTAATTTTGGTTTTAGTATTTGTTGTTATAGTGGCAACAGATATACACATTCTGTAAAGATTTCAGAAGTCTAGCTATAGCGGTTCCTGAGATACAGCCTGGAGACAGACAGACAGACATCAAAGTCTTAGTCATAGGGTCCCGTTTTTACCCTTTGGGTACGGAACCCTAAAAATATATTTTTCAAGTGCTTAAATTACCTGTAAGTATTGTCCGACTAATACAGATGACTTTTCACTGAAATCGGGCTTGGCATAAGCCATGGCTATCGTGTAGTCGGAGCCCTTATACTCCACCGTGCCCTGTGTGGCTGTCAGCTTACATTCTTGGATCTGAAAATCGAAAAATAAAAGTTGGTATTTTTTTCTGTTACCTTTTAACACTTACGGCCGTTCCCAATATTTGATCTATCTCTGGTTTTGCCCTACTAGAGATAGGAATAGCTCTCATTAGACATTAGAGACATATATTTTATGTCAATTCAATGTTAGCTGCGATCGGTCGTATGTCAAACCAGAGATAGATTGAATATTGGGAATGGCCGTTAAACAACAAAATCAAATTGGTATGGTGATTTCTGGGAAAGGATTTTAAGACAGATATTATAATGCCAGAAAACTTTATGGTGCAATATAAGAACTTAATTGCAAAAGAAGTTGTGGGCTATAAACTTTATTTTTCAATACAAAAACAGATAATAGTATGTTACATATTATGAAGAAAACAATTTTTTTGACATTGCAAACATGTGTTAACTTACTTGAGCAGCAGCCTTCAGTCTCACATCAGGTGTCAGCTGATGAACAAAGTTACAGTTTACATTCCCCGACGGGTCCACCTCACCCAGCATCACAGGGAATGCCTCCGTGGGCGATATCTGTTTTGTGCCTATGTACGTTCCTCCCAGTTTATATCCACTCTGCATTGAACTCATTGTTAATGTGTGGGACATCTGAAATGAGATATTGTTATTAGTAACTACAAATGTTGAGTATCGGGATTATTATTTATTCAAAATAAGTTAAAGAACCTTATCAGTCATCAGTGGTTTTATGTTATGTGTGTACATGCAAAATACTTAGCACTAGTGATTATTGTATTGAAGAAACATGTAAGATGTATTGTGTTGTGCCATTAACACATCTTAAAAAAATACTGTTAATGAAACAAATTTATCAACACATAGGTACTTCTTTTGGCCACTTTTTAGCTCATTTATTCTCTACAAATATACTTGTAAACTATTTACCTGGAAATGATTGGAGATACCTTTGTTTACAATAAGCTTGCCTCCTTCAAAATTAACTGGCATCACCTCTGTAAATAACAATTAACCCATCAAGCCCTGTAAGGACACCGGTGACCATAACAACAATAGAATACAATAGCATTTCCAAGAATCCCCTATCGAAGGATTAAACTTGTGAAGTATAATATGGTACTATAATATGACACCCGCAACACCGTTGCACAAAAATTTGTTTACCGCACCATACATTTTATTGGCATAAAAAGTTCTTTCCCGGGACATCCATGCCAAATTTCAGCAAAACCGGTTCAGTGATGAAGAGGTAACACACACTTTCGCACTTATAATATTAGTATGGAAGTATGGATATTTTACTCGTTTATAACATAAGTATGTATCACTAGTTACCTACTACATGTTTAAAAAACATATTCAATGTTTTTAATTACATTTTTTGATGCATATAGGTCTCGATTTAAATGTTATTTCAGCTATATTACATCACAAGATAACCAAACTTATGAAACTTTAGATTTCTGTTTGTTTCTGAATGAATTTATACTGTTAACAGTTTCAAGTTATAAGAAGTGTTTTCTGTTTATATTTTACAATAGTCTGCATGGAATTTAGGTATATAGATATTACCTTTGGTCTTTTTGTGCAATTCATCGATAGTACCAGGGTTTTCACGTTTATTAGCATCTTCTACGTTTGGTGCGTCTACACTCGTCAAACCTGAGTTATAAACACGGAACCTGCTTCCTACACCTCCCATTGTAATTTATTAACACAATTAACCTATTTATTTCAAAATCAAGGGGCTCGTGGCCATGTGCCGAAATATTTCAGCAAGATATCGAACGACGATCCTGTTGGAAAAAAAGAAAATCGATGTGATTTTGACATTAAGCTGACGTTTGAGTGACGTATGACCGTATGACATTCGCCATGCATAGACTAAGGATTATTTTTTAACCGCTTCATTTAATAAAGCCAAGGACAATTCCAGTCATCCCATTGACATAAAGGGTCCCCGAGACGGTCAAACGGTTTGACTCAAACACGTAAATTTCGGTTTGACTTAAACCATTTTGATCGTTTACAAAGCTAGTTTGAACGGTTTGTCAAACATTTACGTGTTTGAAGCTTGTTTGATGAAACTTCATATTTTTGCTGTGTTTGACGCACAGTTTGATCGTGTTCCGAATGGTTCCGAAGCTTTTGATCCAACCTTTTTTTCATGCGGGCCACAAACATGTTTTGGTCTTGGTGTCGCGGGCCGCAACAAAAATTTTTTAGGGTTAAAAAATAACATTTTTCAATATTAACGATTTTAAAGTGAAAAAAAATTTAACGACTATCACGTAGACTACGTTATTTTGCCGGTGGGCGTGAATTTCAAAAATTTTTAACATCACGCGGGCCACAAATAGAGTCCTGGCGGGTCGCATGCGGCCCGCGGGCCGCGGGTTGGGGATAGCGGGTTTGATCAAACACGGCTGAGTTTTGTGCTGGATTTTGAAGAAGTAAAAAGAAAAAAAGAAAGAAGCTGTAGTTTCTAGCTACTGTTATTGATACTCACAGTTTCTAGCACTTTGTAAACACACTTGTAAATGTTCGTCGATAAAACGATAAATATCTTAGTTCATACTATTCTTTGGACCAAAGTCTTTTTCTTTTTTTTTCTTTTGACAGAGGACAACGTTATAAACATAAGAAAATCGTTATCCTCGTTCTAGAATCTAGACTCTAGACTCTAGAGCATCTTGTCTGCATCCCAAGACGTGTATTCGACAGCGCGTATTGAATTAAACTGCGCAGTGTCGTTTGACAAACCGTTCAAACCGACATCAAACGGTTGCATCAAACACGTAATGAATCAAACCGTTTGACCGTCTTGGACCCGTCCATAGAACCTTTTTGATTCAAACCTTACGTGTTAGATGCAACCGCGTTTGATGTCGGTTTGAACGGTTTGTCAAACGAAACTGCGCAGTTTGGATCAATACACGCTGTGGAGTACACGTCTTGTAACGAATAAATATTATTTTTTAAAAGATAAAACCGACTTAAAAATTGTACGAAAATTAAATTCCCTATCTCAAAAACTACTAAACATATTTTGATGAAACTTGCAGAAGTCTCCCAAGTTATAATAGACAATAGGTTTAGGTTTAAAGATTCTTTATTTCTCAAAAGATTACAAAATCGCTTACGAGAAATACATTTTGTGACTTAAAACCATAATATATAAGATTCTTGCTTAAAACTATTTTAAAAAACTACATGTGCAGCGAGCTCATTTAAAATACAACAAAAAGATTACACATATTAAGACTGATATAAGACTACCCACATTTTTTTGTTTTACCAATTATAATATAATACATATTCAGTATAACAACATTACAATAGATAAGTCTACAATATGTTACTTGTTATGCCCGCTGTACACTCTCGCCGAGAGCTCTCGGGCGAGAGTCTCGTGCGAGAGCCCCTTGCCCGAGTGCGATCATGCACATTCTCGCTTAGTTCAATCGCAGTTAAGAACTCAGAGAAGATGGACGAAAACGACCATTCACCATTCACCATGCATCGAAAGATATCATTGTAATCCAAAGATTTATAATCATATTTAATTTTATTTCTCACAGATAATGACTGATAATGACGTTTATTATTGTTATTTTTCTGTTCTACACTGTCCAACGGCGGGACTAGTAATGAAAGACGCGAGAGTGTACAGTAGTGCGCTCGTTTTCCTCGCGAGACCCTTTGTCTCGGGCGCAAAATACCGACAACGGACCGAGAGGGTCCGAGACAGGCGAGACGAGGCGAGCGCACCCATTTACACTCTCGCACTCGGGCCGCCTCTCTGTGTCTCGGCGAGAGTGTACAGCCGGCTTTAGAATGAGAAGGTTAGATTTTAAAATATATTTTCTTTTGACATTTACATTTCATAATGCTTATTTTAGTATACATAATAGGTTTTATTATATTATAGTTATGTGTGAGTTTTTATCAGCATAAGAAGTGCGTGTCTGTGCCTCATATTATCAGTGAGTACGTGCGTATGTGTGTGTGTGTGTGTGTGTTTGTGTGTGTGTGTGTGTGTGTGGGTGTATGTTTGTTTATAAATAGAAGATTAGTTATTTAAACCCTATTAAATGAGTAATTAACAAAGACTTATTATTATTTATTATTAACAGCCGTTAGTGTCCCACTGCTGGGCAAAGGGCTCCCCTGCCTCTTTCCACGTGTCTCTCTTCTTCGCTGTATTTGGCCACTCTTTGTCTGCAGCGTCTAGCTCGTCGCGCCACCTTTTCTTGGGTCTGTCCCTGTTTCGCTGACCGTTCGGTAGCCACTCTGTAACTTGACGCGCCCATCTGTCCGGGTGCATGCGGGCGACGTGTCCTGCCCAGTTCCATTTTAATCCAGCCGCTTTCCTGCCCACGTCCATAAGCCTCGTTTTGGAGCGCAGAGTAGTGTTTATATACTACTAATAATTAATACGGTCCGTCCTTTTGACACCCAAGATGCTGCGCTCCATAGCTCGTTGACAAACTCCGAGCCGGGACTTCTGTAAGTCGGTCAAGGACCAAGACTGAGCACCGTAAGTTAGGATGGGCAGAATGCACATATCGACGAGTTTACGTTTGAGGCACAGTGGATCCCCTTTCATGAGTTCTTTCATGGACCAAAAGCTTTTCCACGCCTTCTCAATTCTTTGGTTTATTTCCTTGTCCTGTCTATTATTGAAAGATGTTATTTGGCCCAAATATACGTACTCGTCGACATAATGCATATCATACCCATCTACCTCGACCCTACGTTTCGTACTATAAGTCATAATCTTGGTCTTTGACCGATTCATCTGAAGTCCCGCCTCGAGGCTCGCCGTGCTTAGGTCTTGTAGCATGGACTGTAGGTTCTGAGCTGACGTGGCAAACAGAATGATGTCGTCAGCGAAGCGGAGGTTTGTGAGCCTTTTCGTGTCGATAACGATCCCCTTGTCTCCCCAACCCATCGAGACTTTCTTGAAAACCTCTTCTAAGGCGCTCGTAAAAAGACGTGGAGATATAGGGTCACCTTGCTTAACACCCCGCTCAACTTTAAATTTCGGGCCTGTGGTTTCTAATTTAACGGCCGCTAAACTATGTTGATAAATTATTTTGAGTAATTCTATGTAAATCGGTTCGATATTCTGATTAATGAGGGCCAAAAAAATATTGTCATGGAATATACTGTCGAATGCTTTATTAAAATCGATAAACGATACATATAAGGGTAAATTGAATTCCTTACATTTTTTTATTACTTGGTTTACGGTGTGGATATGATCGGTTGTTGAGAAGCCTGACCGAAAGCCAGCTTGTTCAGGTGGTTGGTGGAGATCTAAATGATAATCAATGCGATTTTGAATAATTTTGATAAAAAATTTTGTATACTTTTAAGAGGGAATACGCTCTTTTCTTGAAGGTTTGCAGGTCGTATAGGTCCGGAAATACTGCTGGTGACAGTTCGTTCCAGAGTTTTACAGTGCGCGGCAGAAAGTTACGCGAAAAACGCACTGTGGAAGACTGCCACTCATCAAGGTGATGAGGATGGTATGTTTTTCGCGTGGGACGATGGCGAAAAGTTGCAGGTGGTATGGATCCGAACGATTCCTCAGAGCACTCCCCGTGATACAACCGATAGAGGATGCAGAGCGAAGCTACATCTCGGCGTAATTCCAAGGGGTCCAAGCTGTTTGAAACGCTATGGCAGTCAACAATTCGAGCGGCCCTTCGTTGGATACGATCCAGAGGGAGCAGTTGGTATTTTGACGCCCCTGCCCAGAGATGAGAACAATATTCCATATGAGGCCGAACCTGCGCCTTGTAGAGTTGTAGGCGTTGGTCCGGACTGAAGTACTGTCTCGCTCTGTTAAGAACACCAAGCTTCTTCGAGGCTAATTTGGCCTTACCCTCTAGATGATACCGGAACTGGACTTCGCTCGATATGTTGACGCCAAGTATCTCAATGCTAGGGGAGATGGTTAAAGATGTGCCCTCGAAACGAGGATATACGACCTTTGGTGACTTTTTAGTGGTGAACGCGCAGACTTGTGTCTTGGCGGGGTTGAATTGGACCAAGTTACGTCTACTCCATTCAGAGACCTTCTCCAATGAATTCTCCACCTTAGACACAAGTTCGTTTCGACTCTCAGTGACATTTTGCCGAGAAATATTGGGGGAGCCGGTATATACAGCATCACCTGTACTGTCATCCGCATAGCAATGAATGCCGCTGGTCTGCAACATGTCATTAATATGCAGTAAGAATAGAGTAGGCGATAGCACACAGCCCTGTGGGACACCAGCATCAACAGACTGAGTTTCCGAGCATTCGCCGTCAACTACGACCTTTATGCTTCTGTCTGCTAAGAAACCAGTGACCCACTTACATAATTTCTCGGGCAGCCCGTATGATGGAAGCTTTGATAGCAGCGCTTTATGCCAAACCCGATCAAAGGCCTTCGCAATGTCCAAACTAACAGCCAATGCCTCTCCCTTCGACTCAATTGCCTGAGCCCAACGATGAGTCAGGTACGCCAAGAGATCACCAGCCGAGCGACCCTTACGGAACCCGTATTGTTTGTCGCTTAGTAATCCCTGGCCATCCAAGTATCGAAGAAGCTGGCTATTAATAATGGATTCCATTATCTTCGAGAAGAGAGAGGTTATAGCGATTGGTCTGTAGTTGGAAGGATTTGAGCGATCACCTTTTTGGGGATCGGGTGCACCAAGGCTGTCTTCCAGGAAGCCGGGACGATGCCAGTGGAATAGGAGAGCCGAAAAAGACGCGTCAAGACCGGAGCCAACTCTGGAGCACACTTTTTCAACACAATAGGCGGGATTCCGTCAGGCCCACTCGACTTTTGGATATCAAGGGAACGGAGGGCTTTTCGCACTGAGCGCTGATGAAACCGAATATCCGACATGATGCTCGTGCATCTCGGTATGGTCGGCGGTTTTTGCCCCCCGTCATCCAGGATCGAGTTTGACGCAAAGAGCTTGCCCAGAAGATCGGCTTTGTCTTTTGCGTCCTGGGCCAACGATCCATTTCCTACGTGCAGGGATGGTAGGGTTAGCTTGCAGAAATTTCCTTCAATAGCCTTGGCCAGAGACCAGAATGCACGGGTTCCCGAGGGGAGGCGCTCAAGTCTCTTGCCAATTCTATTGACGTGCTGTTGCTTTGCCCGAGTAATCTCTTTCTTGAGGGACCTAGAGGCAAGGTTGTACTCCTTTTTGTATGTGCTGGTATTTAAATCCCGAGCAGACACTGCGTTGGTCCAAGATTGGTAAGCCTCCTGCTTCCGGCGAGAAGCTTTTTTGGGAGATGAACCAAACCAGGGACGAAATCTGCCGCCAGTTGGCACTACAGAGGACGGAATGAAAAGTTCCATCCCCTGCATCACCACATCGGCAACAGAGTTGGCAGTGTTGTCGGGATCATCCGGCGAGAAGCACACGTGCCCCCAAGGATAGGATGCAAAAAACGACCGCATCCCATCCCAGGCTGCTGACTTGTAGTGCCACACACGACGGTATTTAACAGTACGCTGTCTTAACACCGTCGTAATTGGCACAGAACTCCTGACAAGGCAATGATCCGATGAACCAAGTGGTGCGGTTACGGATATTTGGTAGCCGTCAGGATTTGAAGTCAGCAAGATGTCCAACAAGGAAGGATTCTGACCATCCACGTCTGGGATTCGCGTAGGCGTAGTAACCAGTTGTGTCAAGTCGTTCGCAAGGGCAAAGTTGCAGACAGATCTCCCCGCATGATCAGTTTTACTGGAATTAAGCCAGTCGGCGTGGTGGGCATTAAAGTCGCCAAGTATTATGATCTCTGCGGATGGGATCTGCTGCTGCACAAAATCTGAAGCAGCTTGCAGGTGCTCCAAGAGTCGGTCCGTCTCGGGGTCACCACTATGGGACCTATATAGGCATGCATAGACGCGAGGGTGGTCGTCGCAATCTATGCGGAGCCATAAGATTGACAGGTCCATGACCTCAAGATTGCTGAGGCGGCGAGAGCTGATATCATCTCTGAGATACACACACACTCCAGCTTTAGGTAGAAAGGAGTGCTCGAGATAATACATAACTTTACGTTATGCCTTTGTGTGTTTGCTCCTGCCCCGAGCAGATTGGAGCGCAGTTTTGCCCTCCCCAGAATACGAGGGGCAGCCTGGACGTCCACGTTCAGTTCCAGGGGTTCCTGAGCCTGGTCGTCCAGAGAGGGATTCTCCAACGCAGTTGGTACCCTTCTGGGGTAACAAATTGTTTTTCAACTGCGGCATTTCTAGGGGGGTAGGGGATTGGGCCTCCGGTAAACTCACTCACTCGGCGAAACACAGTGCAAGCGTAGTTTCACGCCGGTTTTCTGTGAGGCCGTGGTATTTCTCCGGTCGAGCCGGCCCACTCGTGCCGAAGCATGGCTCTCCCACGGACAAATACCGGCGTTCAGCCACCCCTCCGTGTCACCGTGAAAAAGCTCACGATGGCACGGGGGAGGGGCCCAGGGACACGACGTGGACGGACCGGTATCGCTCCCAAAATTATATTATAGTTTCGAAAGTTTATAATTGAGAAACTAATATCACATCGGACTAAATACTATATTTTGATGGCTTGATAGATAGAAAATTTAACATATAATATTATAATGTAGTTCACACAAACATAAAATATGGATTGTATGTAAGGATATTACATTAATTTTACAAAGAGGGTAGGCCGGGCGCCATTTTTTTTGCACATTGACCTGCCAACTTTTTTGCATAGATTTTTCCTGGAACTGAGGGGTTAAGGCTATGACGTTGTCACGTTCAACTATCGTCAGTAAACCGACTTTACAGACAACCGATTTTTTTTATTTGATTTTGTGTTATCGCTATATAAATTTTTGTAAAACTTTGTGCAAATATCTACAATTCTATCTCTACTTCTTTGTTTAAACTTTTTTAAACTTTTACAGTCTTTGATATTTTCTGGCAGTGAATTATATAATTTAGAGCTAGCGTGCACTACGACTTTTTGTCGCGCGATTATTTTACCGACCTGTAAAAATAATGATTTCTTAAGTTTTCGCGAGTATCACTCATGATATTATAAGTTTAAACACTTACGGATTTTGTCGCGGAGCACTTTTATTAATCCCGACGTTTCGCGACAAAATCCGTAAGTGTTTAAACTTATAATATCATGACCTGTAAAAATTCAAATAAAACGCCATTTTATGACATAAGCTATAGATTTCATTTTGCTCTACGCCATTGACAAGCAGCGGCGGCATGGGTCGCTAGACAAATGTCGGTAGAAAATGAAACCAATAGCCTATTTCATAAAGTGACATTTTGTTTGAATTTTGTCGTAAAAAAGTCGTAGTGCGCGCCAGCTCTTAGCACCTTCAAAAAGTATAGTTCGCTTTCCAAGATCAGATTTAACGCTTTCAATGTGTAAGTTATTTGCTCTTCTAAGGTTACGCTTGTTGATATCTATATTTCTTTTAAATGCTATTTGTGATCAAGTATTATTATTTAATATTTTATAAATAAGAATGCATGTTTTTAATTTATATAGGTCAGATATATTTAGTAGTTTAGTTTTTTTTATATATTATGTTAGATGATGTTCTATAATCGAAATTAAATAATGTTTTAATTATTTTATTTTGTGCTATTTGTATTTTACTAATTATTTTTTATGTGCAGATCCCCACACCTCAATAAGGTAATTTAAATGCGATTTTACTAAAGAATTATAAATTATGTACCTAACGTTATATGGTAGACTACCTGCCATACTTTTAATGCATCCTAATAATGACATTAATTTTGAAGCTATTTTATCTAGGTCTGGTTTCCATGACACCTTTTCATCGAGTACTATACCTAAATACTTTTCGGAGCTAACTCTCTTTATTTTTCTGCCATCAATATTGATCGGCTGATATTCCTCAATCTTCTTATTTTTTGATTTAAAGATTATACATATATTTTTTTATTTTTATGAAATAAGGGGGCAAACGAGCAAACGGGTCACCTGATGGAAAGCAACTTCCGTCGCCCATGGACACTCGCAGGACGTGGTATTTCTCCGGTCGAGCCGGCCCATTGGTGCCGAAGCATGGCTCTCCCACGTCAAAATTAAATAATGATAAAACTAATTATAACAACACAGATAAAACTAATTATATAATTACAACAACAACAACACAGATAAAACTGATTATATAATTAGTTTTATCTGTGTTGATTGTAAGTAAATTTTCCTCAAACCACTTTTGTAGTAAATTAAGATCTTTTTGTACTTATATCATTCATAATTTCAGTAATGTTATTGCCAAAGTAAAAAAGACACGTATCGTCAGCATATAAAGTAATTTGTCCTTTTAAAGGCAATTTGTGTATTGAATTTACATATATTAGGAATAGTACCCTAAAATAAAATAGTACCCTAAATAGTAACCTAAAATAGATCCTTGCGGGACGCCATATTTGATGGTTTTTGGACTACTGATAGATTCACCGATTTTTACTACTCGCTACTCTGAGAAACGCTCCGTTATTATTACCGGTAAGTATATCGTTATTTTCTGGTATGCGACGTTGCCAGTTCGATGCGACACATTTTTGAAGTGAAAACTTTTTTAGCGGCGTTGAGCACTTTAGTGGGATGGGTAAAAACTGTGAAACTTGCGTCAGATTTTCGTGTTGATCGAAAAACCATAGAAAAAGCGTAAGACGGTTGGAGAGTAGTGTTTTATGTCGAACTCGAACTCCTCAGAGCACTCCCCGTGATACAACCGATAGAGGATGCAGAGAGGGGTCCAAGCTGTTTGAAACACTATGGCAGTTGGGAAGTTTTCTTATTATTTTAATTTGATTGTCAAACAGCTTCCATTTTAGTAACTAGATGGCGTATGGGTATGGGACAACGTATGGGACAACTATCGGCTTAGAAAAAGAAACCCAGTAGAATCATTCTCAGCGTGCCACTGAAAGGGACAACAAGAAAAGTAGTTAGTGTTACCAGTAATAAGAGATATGAAAAAACTACCCACGGATCTAATATTATATTAATGCCAAGTTAAAAACTTTCAGTAAATATAAATGTAAAATATAGTCTTTTACATTTATATTATGTACTTACTGAAATTTTTATATTAATGTTCGACACCAAAAATATTATAATATTATTGTGACATTTTTCCGGTCGTAACTCGTAAACTACATTACTTCAAACTATTTATTTAGATATAATCTATATATATAAAAATAAATTTCCAATTGTGTTAGTAACGCTTTAACTCGATAACGGCTGAACCGATTCTGCTAATTTTAGCCTTCAAATAATCCTTGAAGTCCAGGGAAGGTTTTTGAGTGACACGAAGTTCACCGAGACAGCTAGTATATTATATTAATCATGATTTATTGCATTAAAGACCAGCAATCTATTAGAATTATACGCGGGCGAACCCGCGGGTAAAATCTGGCATTAGCCATTAGTGTATTTCAAAAACACAATTCAATCATCAACATATTTATTTAACATAGTACATTAATAATTGATATGCTCTAAGCCCCATACAATATCTGTCAAACTCTTCATTTATTTGAAGTTTAATAATCATTAAATATTTCTGAGTACGGCAGTAATTATTAAAATTTTAAAGAAGTATTTTTTATCGGGCATTGGCCCACCACACTTTTTTTTGTGTCACCAGAATCGACAGCGGTATCCAACCACAAAAACCCTTTGATAATATGATCTCAAGGAGCCCGAGAGACATGCTAAAGCTGTCTTGGGACCCGCATCGAAATTAATCAAAAGAAGATAGGAGGAGCAGGAAATATTCCCATTTTCCCTCCCCATACAAAGCGGGAGGTCTCACACGATGGGTTACCTAATGCTTCGCTCTTAGAATCTAGGAGCTGTAATAAAAAATATTAATTTAATTTCTGTACACAGACAAGAAGTACCTAATTAATTATAAATAAATTACCTTGACAGGCACAGAAAAAGAAATGTTTTCTTTCCAACATTTAAGTAATACATCTTCTTTATCAAAATGTCTACTGTATATTCTTGAACCACGTGGTGGGTCCCAAATCCCAATTCAGTCTATTTGTTGCAGTTCTCCATAATTTACGGATTTCAGGTTCATTAGGAAATCTGAAAAAAAAATGTTGGATACATAATAGTTGTATTGAAAGAGTACTTTAATCCATCAAGCCCCATAATCACCGATGATCGCGACAACAATTATAGAATACAATAGCATTTCCAAGAATCCGCGATCGAAGGATTAAAAATATAAAACCGACTTCAAAATAATTGTACTTAATTGAGAATTAAAATTACGTTATCTCAAAACTACTAGACCGATTTTGATGAAACTTGCAGTATTCCTTAAGTTGAACAATACCAAACTGTACAACAAAAAAAGAATTACTCAAATCAGACTTATAGTTCCGGAGATATGCAAACACAAACATAAAAACATACATACATAAATACATACACTTTTACATTTGTTCAGACACTGATCTAGACTTACATATTATACAAAAACTGGGCAGTTCGGTCGGTCGAATTAATAACCTCCTTTTTTGAAGTCGGTTAAAAAACAACAAAATGTTGAAAAAAACATATTTACTTAAATTTCCCCACTAGCAGGGTAATTAATGTAAGCAACATCTGGCAACACTGGCATTTGAGGTTATAAAAACAAATTAAATAAAATACCACAGATTTCTATCTAATTAGATCCCGCATGTGTATGTACTTCGCGTGCCATCGCGTTCCCAAAAGAGTATAAACTTTAGTCTTTCGAAAGTCTGTTCTTTAGTCTGCGCTCCACCGTTATCGGAATCGGACGTCAATCGGAATTCTAAAAATGCCTAATTGTGCCGTATTGGGCTGTGGAAATTCGAATAGAAACGTTGGTATAAATAGTGGACACGTTTCTTATCATCGGTAAGTAATTTTATTATTAAATCATGTATCCTTTATTTTAAAATCAATTATTTAATGTAAATCGTGTGTGGCTGTAGTTTTTACCATGAAATCTACGTAACTGCGTGTGTACCGCATGATTCATAATACATTGCCGCTTTAGTTTGAAAATTATAGAGCCCGTTCTGTTTGTCCGCTATTGAGCGCGCAATGGAAATAAAACAATCGATACTTTCACTCATCGCTTAGTTTCGAAGTACAGTCAATATTCTCATTTTTCTGTCAAATGAAGCAAATAGTGTTGTACATATTCTCGATTCTAATTAATCGATTTTCGAAACAGACATGAAACAGAGGAATGATAATGTTCGCTTTGGGATATTTTGTGACTCGGTAATTATATTTCTATACATTTTCTATACATAAAATAAAATATTCTATACATTTTCTATACTTACATATAATAAAACTGTAGAAATAAAAATTCTGTACATTAAAGGTATTAAAAAAGTAAGCGGGGGATGTCACTACATCGCTATAGAAGCCAAAACTGTAGTTAGTTTTTTGTCTACTGTCTGTCTGTCTGTCTGTATGTTTGTTCCACTATCACACGAAAACTACTGATCCGATTTGAATGCGGTTTTCGCAGATACATATATTTGTCTTCTTCCAACTTAACATCTGATGTATAAAAAAATTTCCCCCACCCCACTAAGGGGACCAAAGAGGGGGTAAGATTTTGTATCAACTGATGAAGTACAAATACTTTAAATGGCAAAACAACGTTTGCCGGGACAGTTAGTTATGTAATATGTATTTATGTTCCTGTTTAGTGATTTAATTTAGAATAATATAATATATTACTAGCTGTCCTGGCAAGCACGTATCTTAAGATTTATCATTCCTCTGTCTATGAACTCGAATAATAATCGATTAAAAAATCGATATACCTATTAAAATGGCACAAGAGGCGGGGCGCGGCGATTCCTTTGAATCGATTCCGCGCGTACGGGTATTCCCATCACTAAAGCGCTCTTGTGACGTCACAGTAGGTATGAAAAAAGTGACACGCTCGTGTTCATACAAATGGAGCGACATCGCGCTTCTAACTATATCTTAAGCGCTTATTCCATTTCACTAAAGCGCTTATTCCATTTCACTAAATTTAGACGTCTAAATGATTTAGTGACTAAATTTAGTCAAGTGGAATACCATTTAGAAAGTTACTAAATGCTATTCCACTTGACTAAATTTAGTCACTAAATCATTTAGACGTCTAAATTTAGTGAAATGGAATAAGCGCTTTTATTTAGATATCTAAATGATTTTGTGACTAAATTTAGTCAAGTGGAATAACATTTAGTAACTTTCTAAATGTTATTCCACTTGACTAAATTTAGTCACTAAATCATTTAGATATCTAAATTTAGTGAAATGGAATAAGCGCTTTAGATATCTAAATTTAGTGACATGGAATAAGCGCTTTATTTCTGTGGTATGGCCTGTCTACCTCAGTTTAAATAGAAGTCTTTGCCCTAAGTATGTAGGTATGTTGTGTATTAAAAACTTTTTGCAATATTTTTAACCCGTCAAATGTTTCTTGTACACACGGGTGTACAAGAAGTTTGAATCTCCCGCGCGCCGCATGTACACACGGGTGTACAAGGTCACTACGCGCTGATTGGCTTTTTATTTTCTACGTTCTTTTACACGTGGCCTAATTTATTTATTTTGTAAATAAATCTGTGGTTTACTGGCAAAAATTTTTTCGCCAGTTGATGCGTATAACGGAACATGTTGAGTAAAAAAATAAAAAACAAATGCAGTATGGTCTGTGACCGCCATTTTTTATTCGACGCATGACATTGCTCCGTGTAGTGGATAATTGTGAAAATGAATTCTTGCAGGAAACGGTGAGTATTCTTATAAGAATCTTATATGGAATTACTGGAAATTTAGTGTAGTTTCTTATGAAATAATAACAATAGCAGAAAGTGCAATGTTTTTTGGAGAAAAAACGATGAAACTTTTCAGCTTAGGTTTTTTTCACTCATGCCGCGTCATATTTAACATGACATTTCCCACTTATTTCAACGTTTACTTGTATTTATTCGTTCTAAAGTGTAGATTAGTTATTTAGAAACTTATTTGCAAAAGAATTATTCAGAATTTAGTGGTAATAAAAGTTTTATCGTATTTGGAAACAATAAATGGCGCGAAATTAGTGTTGCTATGGTGAAAGTTGGTGAAAGTACAGGCAGCAACAAAAGTGATAAAAAAGTAACACTATATACATTTATACAATTGTGTATAAAATCACTTTTTTGGAGTGATTCTGTGAATGATTTCTGTTTTTGGTTTCGGAATATTAAATGCCTAAATGGACTTTAGTTTTTTACTATAAAAATTTAATTGAATTCCGTACTGTATATAACTCTCACTTTCCGTGGTGTTCTTTGATATAGTTTGATATAGTTCAAAATAAACACTTTATTGTTTTTTTTTTGTTTTATTTGGCAATATTTTGTGACAAAGGACAATGCTCATTTTGTATAGGGAAAAAATCCAAAGTGAACAGATATAGGGTCTAGTCCAAAACGTTAGTGATATGTAGTAAAATAATAGTATAAATATTTTAATATAAAATTCCATGGCTAAATAGGTAAAATTGCTATTTTTTTTTACATTCAAATTGTGATGGTTTATAAGTTTGTTTGTTTGTTGTAATATTGTAGGTACATCGATTTTCATGTTTCTGAATAACTAAAAACAAAGTGTGTGATTGAGATGTTTTATACTATTGTCAATTTTTAGATTCGGACGACTGCGGTCGACCTCTCGGTCTCGGAGTGTGACGCCGTCACACCTCCACTATTCCCAGCGGCCGTCGGCCGCTCGAAGAGCCCTTTTAATGGGCTGCTCCCTGGACGGCCCCGACCCGGATCCAAGACCGGTCTCTCCCGTCCCACAGTAAGTATAATATTTCCTTCTACTTAGTGTCCGTCCCATATAAGCTCTGTTTGCTTGTCATGGCTGAACTGATTTGTATGAATTAGGTACATACATATAGGTTTAGGACTTTGTAGATAGGGATTGATAATATAAATCAAGAGACAACATATATCCGATATATGATAAATATAATGTGTGATATATATTTATATATATATATATATATATATATATATATATATATATATATATATATATATATATATATATATATATATATATATATATATATATATATATATATATATATATATATATATATATATATATATATATTGCCTAGCTTGTAATTTTTATT
The DNA here is from genome assembly GCA_963422495.1 of Polyommatus iphigenia. Taxonomy (NCBI): domain Eukaryota; kingdom Metazoa; phylum Arthropoda; class Insecta; order Lepidoptera; family Lycaenidae; genus Polyommatus; species Polyommatus iphigenia. Next base: position 13,870,591 of record OY730177.1, read on the forward strand.
ATTGTTTTTTCAAAAGGGCTCGAATTCAGAAGACACCTGGTGGCAGCCTCCTAACCGGCGCGTCCATGGGCTTTACAAAAGCGCCCGGTGGCCACGTCCGTACGTTGGAACCACCACCACCACTATGGTAAGTTGTTTCCGAACATATTTCTTGACATTGGCAGATTCATGATATAGTTTGGGTTTCAAAATAAAATTTGTTTGCAGTGTTAACGCTGTGGAAAGGGTGGAGGCCATGGACCTGTCGGAGGAGGAGGTGGATGAGGTGATGGATGCCGCACCGTGGCATGTCACCAGGTGGCTGGCGGACCTGCCCCAGGACCAGGACGGAGAGGCTGCTCCAAGGGGGGAAAGTGAGGCGGAGGGGTGGTTCTCAACTAATGTCCCCAATCTGAGTACTTCTGCAGAAGTTGCGGCCGATAACGCTTCAGGAATTATTAGTATTTGCGCTGCAAATATTAGTAATTCCGAAGGCTTACCGAACGCCACTTCTGATGATGTCCTTCCGTCAACGTCAGGGATGACGGAAACACGCAAACGAAGTGCTAGGATTAGGGTACGCGGAGGTAGTGAACTCGACAGTGAATTCGACGATGAATTCGACGAATCCCCTGTCGATGTCACTAACTTGGCTACATTAGATAGGAACATCCCTAACGACGACGAACTAGAGGAGCCCGTTCGTCAAATCATAGGCGCTATGGAGAGTGTAATGGATGCAGAAGCCGATCATCTTCCTGGCGTGTCGACTAGTTATCTCTGGAAAGAAGACTTTGACTCGTTCTTGGGTGTTCCTGAAAGTTTTTCAGGTCCTACTCCTGGACCAGTCAAAGACTATGATACGGCCTATGATGCTTTTACTGACATCTGGAGTAAGGACATTATAGATCGTATCGTTCTGGAAACTAACCGATACGCTAAGCAGACGATCGACAAGATGAAAGCTGAAGGCACACTGAAACCATCATCACGTCTGCATAAGTGGACTGACACTGATGCAGACCTTATCTAGTTAAGGATAATGATAACGAGATGGTACTTTTTGCCAATGACACTTCACTTATTTTGTAAAGTGAAGCGACAACAGTCGAATTGTGACGAGGTAAATTGTGCTCTCTCAAAAATAGTTAATTGGTTTAATGTATCATGTAAATAACTTACTTTTAAATTCTAATAAAACAAAATGTTTAAGATTTACCTTGCCAAATGTTAAGCAAGTGCAAACCAATTTGCTATTAAATGATGAGAAAATGAATCTTGTTAACACTACTGTGTTTTTAGGAGTAACACTAGATTATAAATATATTATGTAGACAACGTTTACATAATACAACATGTTCACTAATGTTTAACCAATATGCGAAGTATGAACATAATCAGTCTTGTGTTTATCGATATAATTTTCTATCAATCGCTTTTGAACATTTTGTTTGTATATATTAGTAATGAAAAGGCACTTGATACTATGAAGTGTAATTGAGTATTAACTCATTTGAATTGTATAATAATCGCAAAATCAAAGTTGTGATATTTTGTTTGTATTGTTATCTAATTATTACGTAATATTTGTTAAAAAAATCTATTTTAAAAGCACAATTTCAAAATAATATTAGCGCGATGCACTCCTTCAACATATAAACCTTAACTGTGCAAAATTTCATTCACCTACGTTCCCGCATTTTTTGTCAAAAGTATTTATATTATATAGATAATAACAGATTATTAGAAACATCTATCTTAGTAATTCTATTATAGGCATCGGTATCCATTTTTTATAAAAATTGAAATACATAGTTTAAGGTTTTTCATAATAATTTGTAAAATTATTTTGTGAGAAATAAAGTCTTAAACCGTAAACCGTAAAAAAAATGAATGTAAAATAGTATTAACCTACTGCAGTATTCTATGATCATATATAAATAAATAATAATTATAATAAAATGTTTTTCCAGAGAATGTATGATATAATATAATTTTGAAATGGTTATGAATGATAAATGTAATTTTTGTTTTCCAGAAAATGTATGATGTAAAATTTTGAAATAGTGATGAATGGTAATTATTGTAATATTTGCTTTCCAGAAAATGTATGATGTATAATTTTGAAATAGTGATAAATGATAAAATATATAATGTTTGTTTTCCAGAGAATGTATGATGTATAATTTTGAAATAGTGATGATAAATGTAATGTTTTATGAGAATATGAAAAAGACAGAAATGTAAATGTCTATACTTAGGAAGAGTTTGCCAAATGTATCACTCAATTTATTTTTGTAACACGTGTTTCTCGCCGTGTATAATAATTTGTAAAATTATTTTGTGAGAAATAAAGTCCACCATATTATATAGCTTACTTTGATTTCGATTTTTTGTTACAATATGTACAAAACTTGTTTGTAAATAAATAAAACTATGTTATCAACTGTCCACTTTTGTTTTATTTTGACTCTCACTTGAGTATTCCTACGCAATGGCGTACCAACATGGCGTCTACGCGTAGACAATAGATACGCATGCGGCCATAATATTGAAGTGGGCGGCGCTAACGCAATGCGTCTGCGCAATCAGGTGGCGTGATTTTATGCTTCGCTTACTTGCAAGTTGCAACTTGCACGACGACTCGCCACAACCTCAATGGGGATAAATGGATAAATATACTCGTGTACAGTCAACCGCTAGCCAAGGTACCCTATTCGGACTTTGGACCGAACTCCGGTTTGTATGCGCATCCATAGTGATGTTATCTCATTTTATACTGGTGGTTTTACATTTACCGTGTGGCCCACTGTACAAAAACAGAGGCTGCATCCTGTATAAGAGGAAGTATATCTCCATTGAGGTTGTAAATTTCAACCCTAAAAATATATAATTCCTGTACTCGTACTATAGGAACATAATATTATGCTCGCAGCACCATTGTAGCAATCGCAGTGCGGTTATTATTATGTTCGCGGCGCAGAATAAATGGCAAGGAACCCCAAGTCCCAACTGTCACGTGAGTATATTATTATGGTCGCATCGCCATTCTAACAATGCCAGTGCGGACAATATGCTCACGGCGCAGAATAGTGGGCCAGGAACCACAACTGCCACGATAGATTAGCAACCTATCACTAAAGCATCAATTTTCTATCTTGAAACCCTCAAACGCATCATGATCCAAACCCATAGCACACATTCTCCTAGTTTGGGTTTCCTGTCTTCCCACTAGTAAAAAATTTAAAGATATTCAGTTGCCTAGTTTTAGTTTATTTCAATTTACTCTTGTGTAACTAGTGGAGAGAAAAATGAAAGAATTTTATTAATCAATATTTTTTATTTTTATTCAATATTTTTTATGTTGTATAATTTATGTACATACTTAGCTTAGTGATATTTCATCTATTTTTACAATTTTCAAAGAATTATAATATCACCTGAATAATATAACATTTTTAGATGTGATAGAATAGACCAAGTATAATTTATCCCTCTAAAAGCATAATATCGATTTATTTACCTACTTGGAAAATAATTTATAACAGAGCCTAAAAACGTGAACTATGATGCTTTGCCATATCCCGTAAGGGATAATATTTGATAATATATACAAATAGTACGATAAAAAAATAAATCATAAAAATATTATTTATTTTTGGCTTTGCCTACCCAGTAAGGCGTGATTTTATGTATGTACGTACGTAAAAACTTGATATCCAGCTAAAATGTTGGATAATAAATACAAATAATACGATAAAAATATACATAAAATTATACATATTTTTTTTCGTATACACTTTTCGTGCCGACAGTACTTTTGTGTCTGATCTGTGCACGGCGCATGCGCGCGCGGCCCGGCGCATGCGCGGTGTAGCGCGTCTATGCGCCGGAGCCGTCGGAATGTGTTATGGCCGCGCGTGTTAATTTTTGTAATGTAAATATTTAGATTGTGAAGTAATTACTGTGATTTGGAGAGAAATAACTTATGTTGTCAATTCTAAAATGTATGTGGTTTATTGTGATAGTGATTATTTTGTGTATTGTGAAAGATAATTGAGTGAAATTTGTCAAAATTTCCAACAGTGTGAGGAAGAAATAACAAATCTATGAAAAAACACAAAAAAATTTTCAGGTTAGCGTTTATTTTATAACATTATTCTTATTTTATAGGGTAGGATTTTTTATGTAGATTACAACGATGTATGATTCATGGTGTAATTTATAGGTTATTATCCGTAACTTTACGATTTTCGAACCCCTATTGCAAATTTTTTTCAAATACTGAAAAAACTTGACATTTAGGTAAATATGACATTAGCAGAGGCATTCGCTTCACGGGTTAAAAAGAAAATTTCTTTTTAAAAATAGAACAAAAAAAGATAAATTTATTCTATTGTCAAAACGTTACATTTTCCATGACGTGGTCTGTTAGGTATAGTTGTTTAACTTTCAGAAACACGTTTACTCAATTTTTTGCTCCATACTAAATAGTATGGAATCCTTCGTGCGCGAATCCAACTCGCACTTGGCCGGTTTTTGGGGCGGCAATTATTATTTTGCCTGGAGCCGCGGAGCGGCGAAATAGCTGGATCGGGCCATATATCGGGCCCACACGCATAGGTTGAATGAATTTTTTTTGTTTCAGTTCTACCTGTCACCTGAGTAGCGCAAAACAAAATGATTCTGAGGGGATTTTATTTTCTGTTTTACCTCACTTACGGGTAGGGTGGTGCTTATCGACAGCCACGCTTCCTCGCATCACACCTAACGGTGTCTCTTGGGTTTTTTATTAGGATTTTATGTCCTCTATAGAGGCGGATCAGAGTTTTTAAACTAAATAAAAACACTAATCCGCCCTTACAGAGGACATACAATCCTAAGAAAAAACCCAAGAGACACCATTAGGTGTGATGTCAAGAAGCATGGAAGTCGATAAGTACCACCCTAAATTTACCCGTAAATGAAGTAAAACAGAAAATATAATACTTAAGAACGCAGTTCAGAAGAGAAGCAAAGAAAAGGACGACTCGATGGCATTGGTTTCCATACCTAAAATTTCAATCCAAATGGCGGTGGCGGTGAGACTGAATGCCGCTGCTCATGTAAGTTAGCACATGTTTGTAATGTTAAAACATGTTTTTTACATATTATATACATAATAATATTAAATCTGTTTTTTTGTATTGAAAAATAAAGCTTATTGCTCACAGAATTTCTTTGTAAGCACCCACGTCCCACACCGTAATCGATTCTAATTCTAATTAATCGATTTTCGAAACAGACATGAAACAGAGGAATGATAATGTTCGCTTTGGGATATTTTGTGACTCGGTAATTATATTTCTATACATTTTCTATACATATAATAAAATATTTTATACATTTTCTATACTTACATATAATAAAACTGTAAAAATAAAAATTCTGTACATTAAAGGTATTAAAAAAATAATAAGCGGGGGGTGTCACTACATCGCTATAGAAGCCAAAACTGTAGTTAGTTTTTTCTCTACTGTCTGTCTGTCTGTCTGTATGTTTGTTCCACTATCACACGAAAACTACTGATCCGATTTGAATGCGGTTTTCGCAGATACATATATTTGTCTTCTTCCAACTTAACATCTGGTGTATAAAAAAATTTCCAAAGAGGGGGTAAGATTTTGTATCAACTGATGAAGTACAAATACTTTAAATGGCAAAACAACGTTTGCCGGGACAGCTAGTTATGTAATATGTATTTATGTTCCTGTTTAGTGATTTAATTTAGAATAATATAATATATTACTAGCTGTCCTGGCAAGCACGTATCTTAAGATTTATCATTCCTCTGTCTATGAACTCGAATAATAATCGATTAAAAAATCGATATACCTATTAAAATGGCACAAGAGGCGGGGCGCGGCGATTCCTTTGAATCGATTCCGCGCGTACGGGTATTCCCATCACTAAAGCGCTCTTGTGACGTCACAGTAGGTATGAAAAAAGTCACACGCTCGTGTTCATACAAATGGAGCGACATCGCGCTTCTAACTAGATCTTATTTCTGTGTAAAATACAATATATTCGATGCTAATTTTGGTAAAATATATGTTTAATGTGAACAATATTAATAATTAAAGAAAGTTAATTTATAAAAACTGTGATGCTAATAAAATCAAACGAAATTTTTGAAAACTTACGTGTGAAAAGATATTCCCTCAATTTTCCTTATAGTATTGCTTTTGCAGCCCATAACACTACATTATTTTAGTACAGTTCAAATACACCGCTTATAAGAAAAACACCAACCACTACTTCTAACGTTACAAATAATAGTTAAATCAAACAAAATTTGTAAATCACAGCTGTTTGTGTACGAAACGTCAAACTTTGATATGCTCCTGTAGGAGCATCACATTGGAAAAAATGGCCACGCGGTGAGGGACAGAAAATAATTATTTTATCTTTTTTCTTGACAAGCAATACGTAATTAACTATCTCTTTCTTTGTGTGAGTGAAAAGGAAATATACAGCAGTCTATTCTATCCTCTGTTTACGACTATCGGTATGGGACAAGTGACAACTATCGGTAATACCAGGGAATACCATCAATAATTGCTACAAAACTGGGCAAAAGAATGTTAAACTTGATACATTTCAATTTGAAAAAGACAGAATGATATTCCAATGAATAGGATAATAAAGTTATTATAACGATGTTTTAGTTAAAACTCACGGAAGAAATAGCCCTTATTATCGTTATTCACACCAAATGTCACAGGAATTATAAATTTTGGTTTTGACAACATCTTACCTGCAATTGTGTACGTCGGATATTTAATGGCCAATATTTTACCAATAATGAACTTAAAAAACCCAAATAACACAATTTGGGAAAAAATAATAAAAACCACACCAATAATAAAAGTAGAAGAAGTTTCAAAGTAAAGGGCCCCCGAGACGGTCAAACGGTTTGACTCAAACACGTAAATTTTGGTTTGACTCAAACCATTTTGATCGTTTACAAAGCTAGTTTGAACGGTTTGTCAAACATTTACGTGTTTGAAGCTCGTTTGATGAAATTTCATATTTTTGTTGTGTTTGACGCGCCGTTTGATCGTGTTCCGATGCGTTTGAACAAACTTTGTACCATTCTTTGGAGTACTTACATTATTTTTAACCGACTTAAAAAGAGGAAGTTATCAATTCGACACGTATATGTATGTAATATTTCCAGGACTGCCCAGTTTTCGTATTATAAGTTAGTCTAAAGTCTAAAGCATTTGAACAAATGTGCAAAATTTCAAAAGTGTATGTATGTTTTTATGTTTGTGTTCACATATTTAGGTTTAAGACATTTATTTCTCATAAGAACTTATACAATTCACTTAATTGAGAAAATGTACAATTATTAACTTATCAGTTTACTAACTCTAAGCGTACCTAGTGTACGGGCTTACAATAATAATAAAAAACTTTGATCAGAACATTACAACACTTGTTCATAAACAATTAACTTTTTTTTTTTTTGAGGGTGGACAGTAAAAACCTACGTAAACACAGAATAACATCATAGATCTCACATATCTCCGGAACTACCAGTCCGATTTAAATATTTTTGAAGTGATAACGTCTTATAATTCGATATGGGGTGCGCGCCCGAAAAACTTGACAGTTCATGCGGCGTTACCTCGCTGACAGCTCTCATGAGGCGTTCCATTTACACTCTCAGGGTGCTGGGCCGCGCTCTTTGTTTCGATTATATTACGTATTTCGATGACTTAGAGAATACTTTTGTATGAAGAAGTTTGGTTAGTTATGACCTTTGATACATTGACCACACTCTGAATGAAAAATAAATAAACAATATTCTGTGAGCTATTAGTATTATTTCGGCTATTCAAAATTGTACTCTATTTCCTACGTGTCAAGGTATGACGTGTGCTTTGTTCGAAGATTTTACTGGATTTCACGAATGTATGTAGGTAGCGCTTTATATTGCGAATAGTTTATTTTACTCATTATAAATATTTTTAGACAATCATTTGAAAGAAATACATCGAAATAACTTTAGGTTACAGTCGAAAAAGTTTGTTTCTATTTATAGAGATTCGGAAGCGAGGGTAAAGGGGTTAAGGATAGTTGAACGTGACAACGTCATACGTTGTCACGTTAAACTATCGTCAGTAAACCGACTTTACAGACAACCGATTTTTTTGTTGTACTATATAGGTATTGTTTAACTTGGAAGGCTTCTGCAAGTTTCATAAAAATAGGTTTAGTAGTTTTTGAGATAAGGAATTTAATTCTCAATTTCGTACAATTTTTATGTCGGTTTTAATATCTTTAAAAAATATTATTTATTCGTCACAAGACGTGTACTCTACAGCGCGTATTGAACCAAACTGCGCAGTGTCGTTTGACAAACCGTTCAAACCGACATCAAACGGTTGCATCAAACACGTAAGGTTTGAATCAAACCGTTTGATCGTCTCGGGGGCCCTTAACATGGCCGCCACAAGGCCGTTATGTTGTCAGTTTTCAGTTTAACAAGTTTTTATTTTAACAGTGTGTTCCTAAACTATTACCAGTATAATGGCCTAATCGCTTAGGCCAGTGGTCCCCAACCTTTTTTTAATGCGGGTCACAGACATGTTTTTGTCTTGGTGTTGCGGGCCGCAACAAAAATTTTTTAGGGTTAAAAAATAACATTCTTCAAAAATAACGATTTCAAAGTAGAAAAAATTTAACGACTATCACGTAGACTATGATATTTTGCCGGTGGGCGTGAATTTCAAAATTGTTTAATATCACGCGGGCCACAAATAAAGTCCCGGCGGGCCGCATGCGGCTCGCGGGCCGCGGGTTGGGGATAGCGGGCTTAGGCCAATGATCGCTTAGGTGTATGCTCTTCGTGATTTGACAGTACACTGATATTTTTTGGAAACACAGGCCATATGTAGTCAGTGATGCCAACCTGCAGATAATTTCAGATCGGTGGGGAACCAATAGAAAATCTAGAAGTGTCTATCGTCGCGCCGTCTGGTGGAGCGAAACATCCCATTGCGTTGGTGGCACTGGTGAGACAAATCCAATCACAAGTGCCCTTCAACGCACCACTTACGTTGACACTTTTGTTTTAATTGAACTGCAATTTTAATTGAAATGCAACATAGTGGGTAGCTGAATAATTTTTGAATACAGGTAGGTTTTTTTCTACATACAGTTAACCGCTTATCAAGCTACCCATGATAATTCAAAGTCCTTTCTCCCCTTCATTCTTTGAAAAAAAACTGAATATTGAAATAAAATCCTTATAAAATAAATAAAATCCTTACTTATTTGAAATATTTTTTTTCTTAAATATTGAAAAATACAACTGGTCAGCTAGTAAAAGATTTTGTATCAATTTAATTATAAATACAACGAATGTTTGGTAAAATTTACTAATTTGAACATAGTAGTGTTGCGTCATGCATGAAACCATCCAACAAAATTCGCCGTTAAAATGCCATTGAACGCACCATTTGCGTTATGGTAATTTTATTCATAAAATATACCATGAATCGAAGAAAAATTGTAATATACCTAAATATATTGCTTACTTTTATGTTCTTAGTCAAAAAGTTGTTGAATTGAAATCAGGCAGTTTTTGGGCTAACGGTTTTTTCGCTGTCAAAAAAAGAGGGGAGGTCCAGACCAAAAACCGACAGTGTCACCACATGTAAAATATATCTCCAGTAGCTAATGAGGCAAAGTTTCAAATTAAATATAGCCATTATAAAGAAAAACCGGGAAAAATATCAAAGGTACCTCAACGCATATGGTGCGTTGGTGGCACCAGAAAGTAAACTCGCAAAATGCAAATAGTGCGTTGCTGGCACTGAATGGGTTAAATAATAATACTTTATCTATGGGTATTTGATTTGCTTTGAAATTGACATTGACACTTGACAGTTAGTAAAGAAGGTGAAGGCGAGAGAGTTTACAAATAATATAGGTAACAAATATTTCTACAAATAACGAAAATTTATCTTAATTTGCTGTCCGAAAAAGTTAAAAAATTGATGAAAAATGCCGAAGGTAGTTTCTAGAAGTATTGTTTGTTCTGATACCAAAGATCAGGAAGAATACAATGAAACGAAGCCACTTCACATCTATTACTGTGTTTGTGGACAAATGTCTTTGATTTTGGATTGTACAATAAACAAATTACCTTTGAGGCCTACAGACGGTGCAAGAGTGATCGATGGATCAAAACACGCGCACAAAATCACTTCAGATCCCGACGAAACAGTTTACTTGAAACGTGAAAAAGGTATAGAAAGACAGTATAGGTTAAAGTGTAAAAAATGTGCCATTCCCCTCTATTACAAGCACAAAGAAGACACAAACGTCGTTTTTATAATGAACGACGCGTTAGTTTCCTCGCCTGGCGAAGGAAATGTAACTAATATTTACAAGCAAGTGGCATTGGTACAGCCTAAGAAGATTATGGTCACTAAACACACTAAAAACATGGGCAAATTCAGTTCTGTCACCGTGTCCACTATAGATGAGGAGGAGGATGAGATTGAGGCACGAGAAGTGGCAGACAGCTACGCTAACAATGCTAGAATTATCGAGAAACAGTTAGAACGAAAAGGCATGAATAAGAGACAAGCGGAAATGCCCCAGGGATCATCAGAGAAACGGCCAAGAGGGACACTTATTGATAAATAGTGTGTATTTGTTCTTGTTAAATATATATTTCATAAAATTATGTACACAGTTTAATTTGTGACTAATAATAATACTAATAAAATATTAAATATTACTTTTAATCTTTCAATCGCCAATTCTTGGCAATCTTTTGTTATCGCAGCCCACTTGGGCCTTACGGGGCTTGATGGGTTAAATGTTTTTCATGTTTTATATTAGGACAAAATCCCTACCATTTTATTGATATATAACTAAGTACATAATATTATGTATCAATAATTTTCAAATGACCCATAATAATGAAGATGTTTTCCCAGATGGATGGAGTCTTAAAAACCCTTCAGGTCCAAGATGGTATAAATATATTTTTTTTCCTAGCCTATGCTGTCCTACTGCTGGGCAAAGGCCTCCCCCAAGGTCTTCCATTGTGCTCACTCCTGTGTCACCGCTGGCCAGCCTGGCTGGTATGCTTCCAGCTCATCGCGCCTTCTTTTTCTAGGCCGGCCGCGGCGGCGGCGTCCATCTTCCGGTACCCACTCTGTTGAGATCTTTGCCCAGCGGTCGGGATGCATGCGGCTTAGTGTCCCGCCCAATCCCATTTCAACTTTGCTGTTTTTACTCCTACGTCCTTGATTCCCGTTTTTGAGCGCAGTATGGCGTTTCTCATTTTATCGAGAAGTTTAACTCCTAGCATACTGCGCTCCATCGCTCTTTGATATACCCCGAGTTGGGACTTTTGCAAATCGGTCAATGACCAAGTTTGTGCACCGTAGGTTAGGACGGGCAGAATGCACATGTCGACGAGTCTTCACTTCAGGGAGATAGGTAAATCCCCCTTCATCAGCGTCTTCATGGACCAGTAGCTCCTCCAGGCGTTTTCGATTCTGCGATCGACTTCCTTCCCATGACTATTTTCAAAGGAGACTAACTGGCCCAAGTAGATGTACTCGTCCACATATTGCATTTCTTGCTCGTCTACCTCGACCCTACGCTTCGTGCTATTGGTCATTATTTTAGTTTTGGACCTATTCATTGCTAGTCCCACCTCGAGGCTTGCAGCGCTCAGGTCTTGGAGCATTCTTTGTAGTTCCGCGGCTGTGGCAGCGAACAAGACAATGTCGTCAGCAAAGCGAAGGTTTGTTAACCTTTTCTTGCCAACTTCAATGCCCATTGCCACCCAGGGACCTTCCAGTTTTCTAAAGATTTCTTCAAGGACGCAGGTAAAAAGTTTGGCAGAGAGCGGGTCACCCTGCTTGACGCCCTTGAGTACTCGGAATTTAGGACCGGTAGTCAGAGGCGGCGCAAGGCGTGGGCGATGTGGGCGACCGCCCACGGCCTCGCGGTCCGAGGGGCCTCGCGCCTCTTGGACCCCGAGGATTTTTTTGGGGAATTTGACGCGTTTTGAGACTCAAATTTTATTTATAAATTATTATTTTTAACAAAAAATTAAAACCGACTTCCAAGGTAAAAACAATAGTAATATGAACTAAAAAGTATTAAATAACTCTTACTCTTTAATAGTGCCTTTTTTAGAATTCATCTAAATCTCAACTATTTCTGTACTGTATACTACAGTCTTCATTATTTTGAAGTCGGTACCAGCTATAGTGCCACCAACTTATCTGTTCAGTAGACAAAATTGGAACTACAGCTGCCATTTTGTAAAATGTCATTCGCTGTCTGTTTTTGAAGTGCGAGTGTTCCGTGTGTTTTAAGTCTTGTTTTATTGTTAAAAGTATCATTATCATGCCGAAACCACTAAAAAGTGATGCGCGACAGATTATTTTAAAAGTGTTAGCTTTTATGAAAGAAGAGAAACGCCTTCAGTCTCCGAAAATACCATTTAAAAACGTGACCGAGCGCGTTGCAGCTGCTACAGGTTCGTGTTGCTAGTTAATGAAAAAAAGTCCCACAGGTTCTTTAATTATTATTTTTAACAAAAAATTTAAACCGACTTCCAAGGTTAAAACAATAACAATATCCGTATAATATGAACTAAAAAGTTTTAAATAATTTTTCCTGTCTAATAGTGCCTTTTTCCGAATTCGGCTAAACCTCAACAGCTATTTCTGTACTCAATCTTCATCATTTTGAAGTCGGTACCAGATAGCTGAATCTTCCTCTGCCAAATATTTGAAACTTTTGGAACTGGCACCGACTTCAAAATGATGAAGATTGAGTACAGAAATAGCTGTTGAGCTTTAGCCGAATTCGGAAAAAGGCACTATTAGACAGGAAAAATTATTTAACACTTTTTAGTTCATATTATACGGATATTGTTATTGTTTTTATCTTGGAAGTCGGTTAAAATTTTTTGTTAAAAATAATAATTTCACTCTTTTTAGTTACATGGATGCTAGGTAATTTAAGGGAGAAGCCACACGGTGCGGTGGGGTGGCGGCGCGGCGATTGGTGACCCTGACGTGGTAATGATGATGATGATGAATATAATTTGCATAGTAGCATATGCTTTCTGTTCTTAAAACAGCGCCTAGCCCCCAAACTTGTATCTATAAGGAATCCGGAGTTCTCTTAGTATCTTCGGAACCATAGAATACCTTGGTGCAAAATCTTGCGTTTTGGTAGCATATGCTTAGGATACTTCTCATAAAACTAAAATCACCATATGTTTCCATATAAATTTTGAGGAGTTCCCTCGATTCCTCATCGATCCCATCATCAGGTCACTATGTTTGGGAACATGGTACCAAATTCAGACTATATCTTATACAACAAAAAAAGAATTTTGAAAATCGATCCACAAACGGCAGAGTTATCCGCGAACAAACATAAAAAAAAGAACATATATACGGTCGAATTGAGAAACCTCCTCCTTTTTGGAAGTCGGTTAAAAAATGTGCCTTGTTCTCAGTATGTTCCAAAAATATTTTGGTTCATAGTTTACTTATTTTTTCATAGTTTTAATAGAACTCCTTTTTGTTATAGGTGTTAGTGATTCATGCTGTTCTTCGATTTCCGCCGTACCATTGCGACCTAAGCCCTATTGAAATGGTATGGAGCTCAATGAAAAGAAATGTTGCGGAGCATAATATTAAGAAGTCCAATGCCGAAATGCCACAGTAAATTGAAAATGCATTTAATAAAATTACACCAGCAGAATGGAAAAACCATTGTAACCATGTTAAAAAATTGAATGCGAGTATAGAAAGAAGGATGTCTATTTAGATGAACCGTTTATTATCCAATTACAAAGCGATAGCGAAAGCGACTCGAGTGATGATGATTATGATGACGGAGAGTTGTGGGAATCGTCAGGCCCGTCTACTTCTGGAATTTCTGGAGTACAGCTGTTTGAAGATAGACATCATGACCATAATTATTGTTATAAAATATAATAAAATATTATTACAAAACACTTAGTACAAACTTTACATACGAACAAGCCAAGTCAAATAAAAGCTTGTAAAAAGATATAAATCAGTGTTGTTATTTTTATTTTGTTATAAGTACTTATCATGGGCGTATATAAGGGGGGTGTCCTGGGGGTCCGGACCCCCCCCCCCCCCCCCATTGCTATCCATCTTACTTGTCCAATCGACAATAATATGTACCTCGCCGATTAAAATCGGTGCGGTACATGTATATTAAAAAAAAATTTGATTTCCTTAACACGTTGCCTATTTGCTGCTGCGAAACCCTTCATGGGCGATTGCAATTCGCACTTGGCCGCTTTTTTACTTCAGGGACCCACCCCCCCTTTACCAAAGCTATATATACGCCCGAGGTACTTATTATACTGTTACGTACGTGTTTAAAAAATGCTTTTAATAAATTATTACTATTTTATTTAAAAGCAGCTCTATATGGGCCAGTTTTTAAGTAAGACGAGCAACACAACTATGAAAACCGCATTTTACATTGTCTAGATTTCCTGATGCGCGACGCGCGTACAAATACACAGACAGATATTAAAAAGAAAAACATTTTGGCTGCTAACGGCCGTGAAAGGACATCTCATGTGTACAGAATACAGATACAGCCCAGTTACAGTGGATTCCCTACAGTTTTGGTAAACATTCTTAAATAGCAACACTAAACGCGACACTACTGACCCCGGCTACTGAACAGATAAGTTGGTGGCACTATAATTTAATCGTAAGTTCAGTAATGACTAATGTCAGATTATCTGAAACTTTTGGGACTGGTACCGACTTCAAAGTAATGAAGATTGTAGTATACAGTACAGAAATAGTTGAGATTTAGATGAATTCTGAAAAAGGCACTATTAAAGAGTAAGAGTTATTTAATACTTTTTAGTTCATATTACTATTGTTTTTACCTTGGAAGTCGGTTTTAATTTTTTGTTAAAAATAATAATTTCACTCTTTTTAGTTAAGTATCTACAAAATTAGGCTTTATGCGTAAATAACCAATACGAATGTTAACTATTCACATTATGTCACTGTAAGCGAAATTGTGGTAAATGCTTGCAGTTATCTAAGCGATGCTGCAATTTACATACTTTTATCTTTAAAGATTCAGGAGTTCTGTTCAGTGCCTTTGGACCAAGAGACACCTTCGTATAAATTTTCTCTTATTCGTAACATATGTTTAACTTACTAGAAACAACATTTTAACCACTATGAGTGTTTTGATAAAATTCAAGGATTTTCCTCGATTGCTCATAGATCCCATCATCAGCTCACCACTTTCGTAATTGTTATACAAAATTAAGATTATATCCTGTACAACGAAACGAGAATTTTGAAAATCGGTCCACAAACAGCGAAATCTTTACCAAAAACGTCTGCTTCGATGCAAAATATCACGAAAAGTACCAATAATTGGGTCATAGTGTGAAGACCCATGGTATAATTATGGTTGTGATGATGATGATTAATCAAATTAATGTATTAGCTTATGCTTTCAGTTGTTTAAACAACGCCGAAATCCCCGAACCTGTACCTATAAACATTCAAAAGTTCTGTTCGGTACCTTCGGATCCAGGGTATAACCTGGTGCGAAGTCTTACTTTTTGGTAGCATTTACCTCGAATGCTACAGAAAAAATCGAAATCACTATATGTTTCCATACAAATTTTAAGAAGTCCCCTCGATTCCTCAAGGATCCCATCATCAGATCGTGGTGATCTGATGATGGGATTCTTGAGGAATCATTTTGTGAACATGGTACCAAATTCGAGTTAAACCCTATACAACACAAAAATAATTTTGAAAATCGGACCACAAACGGCTGAGTAATCGTGGAACATACAAAAAAAAAATAAAAAAAAATACATACAGCCGAACATATTACCTCCTCCTTTTTGGAAGTCGGTCAAAAACCAGCTGACCCAACAGACGTCCTACGGAGATTCCGTAATTTACCGTATTTAAAGCCTTATAAACTCATAATCTGAAAGCTACAAAGTAATAATAAAAATACAGCAATAATCTTCAGTATATCAACATTCCTTTCTCCGTTTTAAATTTTCTATTTTTGTTTATTATACTCATGATATCAGCTTCCAAAGTAATACCAATTTATTAAAATTCAAGCATACCTACGTATATAGCATCTCCTTAGGATTTACAAATAACTTTTATTTGAAACTTACGCCAATAGATCGACAATATCATAAACTACATTATCCCCGTTTTAATTTTTTTTAGTACAATTTTGAACGAAAATAGGGTTTTGGCGCGATCTCGGCAACACGGTAAATGTATGGCCAAGGTCGTTTGCTCGGGGGACGGCCTTAACGATGATTATTTAATTCGAATTGGCATAATTAATAAAAAAAGTGTGTTTATTTTTGATTGCACTCATCCCAAACTATTAGTTTGCTCCACTGCAATACTTTGGCCATCGCACAATTTCTGAAAAGGTTGCAAGTTGGTGTTTCATTTACAATTGTTGTATAATTTTTATATTTATACTGATATATAGATAGATTAAAATTAGTATCTCCATACCAAATTTCATCAAAATAGATTGAATAGTTTAGGCGAAAATCATAAAAGTTTGTTGTACGGGAACCGTACATTTCCGGGACAAAAAGTATCCCTTGTCCTTTCCCGAACTCAAAGTATCTCCATACCCATCAAAATAGATTGAATAGTTTAGGCGAAAATCATAAAAGTTTGTTGTGCGGGAATCGTACATTTTCCGGGACAAAAAGTATCCCATGTGACAATATGTCCTTTCCCGAGACTCAAAGTATCTCCATACCAAATTTCATCAAAATAAATTGAATTGTTTAGGCGAAAATCATAAAAGTTTATTGTGCGGGAACCGTACATTTTCCGGGACAAAAAGTATCCCTTGTCCTTTCCCGAGACTCAAAGTATCTCCATACCAAATTTCATCAAAATAGATTTTTAGGCGAAAATCATAAAAGTTTATTGTGCGGGAACAGTACATTTACCTGGATAAAAAGTATCCCTTGTCCTTTCCCAAGACTCAAAGTATCTCCATACCAAAATTCATCAAAATCGATTGAGTAGTTTACGCGCAAATCATACAAGTATATTGTGCGGTAACCGTACATTTTTCCGGGACAAAATGTATCCTATGTCCTTTTTCGGGACTCAAAGTATCTCTCCACCAATTTTTATAAATAGATGATTGTCTAAAAATAATCCATTTAGGCCTAGGGGGCCTCGCAAAATGTATCTCGCCCACATAAAATTTTGGTCTTGCCCCGCCACTGCCGGTAGTGTTGAGTTTTATATCTGCTGTGCTATTGGCATAAATGATTCTAAGGAGTTCTACGAGTATGTAGGTGGGATCTATGTCTTGGTTATAAAGGGATGTGAATATTGCTGAGTGTTAAATACTATCAAATGCTTTTGTATAGTCGACGAAGGCTAGGTAGAGAGGTTTGTTAAATTCCGAGTACTTTTCAAGGATTTGATTGACTGTCTGGAGGTGGTCTGTGGTGGAGAAACTGTGTCTGAATCCGGCTTGCTCTGGCGGCTGCTGTTTATCTAGTTTATGGTTAATTCGGTTTAACCCATCAGTCGTGGCAAAACGAGACACAATAGCTTTTTCATTGTTATCGCGGCCGGATGTGGCCGCTTGGGGCTTCATGAATTAATATAACTTTAATTAATGCCTTATATAGGTGTGAAGTAAGGCTGATAGGGCAAATATATTATAATTAGTTAATAAATAATTAATGAATGTAGTACAAGATATTAGATTATTAAATGTAGTACAAGATATAAACTCTAGTAGTAGAATTAGTTTGTAGCTAGATATAAATTTCTGTTACTTTGTAGTTACATGAAAAAATGAGAAATAACTTTTTATATTATATTGTGTCTATTTGCTATTAAAATAATATGCTACTAAAAATTTTAGTTTTATGTGGTGTATTTCTATCGAGTTAAAAAAATAATACAAAGTAGATTTGACAATTTTTATTCATATGAAAAAAATTACAACTTTTTTCAAACAATAAATATACAATATAATGTTTCAATTTAACGACTGACGGAATAAATATATCTTTCACTTGCACTCTGTATATACAGAAATATGTACAAATTACACTAGCCACTCAATTATATAAAAATTGTACTTAAAAGATGAAATATTCGAATACAGAGTATGTTTGTACATTATTTACAATTTTTTAAATCCTACGCTATAATACTATAAGCGCAACTAAGCTGTGATTAAAATATTTTTCAAAATGATCAATTCCTGTTTAAAATTTTCGTGTGGCAAGTGGTGCAGTGGCGTGACGGCCATGACTCAGAACTTGGCTAAGTTAGTATATTGATCTTATCAAGATCGCGAAAATTCCCCTTGATTGGAATAATATTTTTCAACAAAATTTTTACGATCAATAATTATAAGATGGTTGATGAAAGTATAATTAATTAAATAATAGCGATAGAACAAAACTTAGTTACGCTTAAAAAACAGTTTATATTCGCCAAATAAAACCTCGTAACTGTGAAAGACATCTATTTAGTAACAATACTCAATAATTTATATATATCTATAAGCTACAATAAATATCGTTTACACAAAGTACGTAATAACCAGTATATTTAAAATATTTCAAAATTTGTGCATTCGGTAGTAAACAATGTTTAGGTACTTCCATTGACCATTCTATGGATATAGGACTCGCTTCATAAACTACATTTTATGTTACAAAAATTAAAACATACGTAGAAAGTATTTCTGAAAAAATAATAACAATGTTGGCACTTTTTAAGTGGAAGCTTAATTAAAGGAGAATTCCTAAACGAAATACAAAAGATTTTGCGTACCATCGGGTGATGAATAAAAATGTAGGAAAAAATATTCAAAAATTTCTTAACCCTAGAGGAATGTGGTTCTGGATGATAACTAGGATGTGGACTACGCTAAATTATCAACAAAGTACGAAGGTAAAGGGCACTTACTGGATATAATACTATACTTAGCAACAATTTAAACAAAACATTCCATGAACTAAAGTTGTTTCTCACAAATTAATCGTACATAACTTATCAGTTATCACTCAAGGAGTGGATGCGTGGCGGGAGAAACTAATATTTTTGTTGCCGTCAGGCGTCAGGTTAACCTGACGGCAACAAAAATGTTGTCTTTTCGTGTTATCTCTCAATTTAGTTAACGGACATTACAAACGATGTAAAAGCTTCTTACAAAATTACAGATACAGTCGAACACGTCGTTTCATCTCGTGTTTTCGAAACAGTAAACGTTTGCCGAAACCGACGACAACACTATACTCGACTACAATGACAATAATGAGAAAACTGCGGCGACGGACCAACATCTCTGATGGTAAAAGATCCGAGAGCTATCTCGAATCGGAATATATTTAAAAAAGTTAAAATTTTACAACTTCTACGTAAGATATTGTCATCGTATCTATGAAGTGTAAATGCAGATAGATTTTCAATAATTTATCTAATTCGTTAATATATTTTGTTTCGCGTTAAAATACGGTATAGTACTTTTATAAAAAACGAAATAAGTAGACAATGGGAACATTAAAATTTGTAAAGTCTATAGAACTACGAGCCGTGCGAGTCACGGCGCTAGTCTTGTTTTCTGGTCGGGTTAAGAGCGACCGCAGACTTATAATTTCAACTGGGCCAACTAAATCGCATAGTAATAAATACCAATAGCTCGCACATTTTTCCAACTAAATTGTACAACTAAATAATTGGACACCAATCGTATAAGAACCGCGATTCCTTTCCGATTACCTACAATTAAAGAGCTATCCAATTAAATTGTTACGATACAGGGCCAACTTGAAATTGTAAGTCTGCGGTCGCTGGAGCTAAGAGATTGAGCGTCACGAACTCACGAACGTGAATTTAGAACGTAAGAAACATAATCGGTTTAAACGAGCACCGGTTTCCGCTTCCGTTTCCGGCGGTGGTGCGAGTGTCTTCTGTCGTGGCGGCGGCTCGCTGGTGGGGCGTCCGCGGTGGATGCTATAACCGCTTGGGCGTTGCGGGCTGGTGGTAGGGGTGGTACTGGCGAGCGAGAATGTCGCCCTACAATCACAACACATTAATCTACCCACTGATCGGGGTCATTCACGATGTGCAATTCGATTCGGATTCGGAAACTCCAATCCAATAAACGCTCGCCGCGTCAGGCATTGAGGGTGAAGCCAAACGAGCGTAATTTGTGAGCTGTGAGTCGCAGAATTTCGGTCGCGCTACGCTCGTGTGAATCAAACAGGACTTTTGTATGAAACTGAATGCAGCTGAATTTCTGCCAGCCGAAATTCTGCGACTCACAACTCACAAATTACCTACGCTCGTTTGGCTTCACCCTTACCAATGACCTGGGGCCTGAGTCAAGACGAATTCGTAATCGTTTCGTTATAGAATCGCCGATGAAAATGTATGGAATTGACATAAGCGTTCGTTAATATAACGTTGACGTTCGACTCGTCTTATGTCAATTCCATACATTTTGATCGGCGATTCTATAACGAAACGATTACGAATTCGTCTTGACTCAGGCCCCGTATACGAATCCGAGTCGAACGGGAATCGTGATTCACCCTGCTGTTCTGGATATGCTATTCTCTAAAGATCAGGTTGGAAAGAAGAACAAGAATTATTTTAGATCAGAAATATCTAATAATATCCTTTAATCGGTGAAATTGTTCTTATAAATAATATTCAAAATAATACTTTTGAACCTATGTTTAACTTAAGCGTGATTAGATAGATGCTTAGAACATTCTCAAGTCATGATCGAAAGTAGAAAGTATACAAACTTCTCGGAAAATACCTAGTCCAAGTTTAAACTTGCTGTAACTAGAGTTTACACGGGTGTCAGCCGCACAACTTTGGCCCACACGGCGCAAATCAACCATCTAAATGGCAAAAAGATGGCAATTTTGACGTGATAACGTCTTATAATTCGATATGGACTGCGCGCCCGAAAAACATGACAGTTCATGCGGCGTTACCTCGCTGACAGCTCTGAGGCGTTCCATTTACACTTTCAAGTCTCTCGACAACCGTAAGGCCCACCTGGGCCGCGCTCTTTGTTTCGATTATATTACGCATTTCGATGACTTAGAGAATACTTTTGTATGAAGAAGTTTGGTAAGTTATGACCTTTGATACACACTCTGAATGAAAAATAAATAAACAATCTGTGAGCTATTAGTATTATTTCGGCTATTCAAAATTGTGCTCTATTTCCTACGTGTCAAGGTATGACTTAATATATGAAGAATAAAGTATTCGTTTATTTCTTCTGAACAAGTCACTAAATATAGTTTCGAAAGTTTATAATTGAGAAACTAATATCACGTCGGACTAAATACTATATTATGATGGCTTGATAGATAGAAAATTTAACATAGGTATATTATAATGTAGTTCACACAAACATAAAATATGGATTATATGTAAGAATATTTCATATTACATTAATTTTCCAAAGAGGGTAGGCCGGGCGCCAGTTTTTTTGCACATTGACCTGCCAACTTTTTTGCATAGATTTTTCCCGGAACTGAGGGGTTAAGGCTATGACGTTGTCACGTTCAACTATCGTCAGTAAACCGACTTTACAGACAACCGATTTTTTTTCCATATCTTAAAATTTTGACGGTCGATTTCACTTCAGAGATGCGTTTGTAAATAAAAATTTAAAATGTTAGTAGTAAATATCCACTTTGGAATATTTATTTTCCGATGATAACATTTAAACATCGTGTAAAGATCGTTGCGACTTGCGGTTGTGATAGTGTCGAACGCGATATGGGAAGCGCAAAGTAAAATGTTTGTGCATCGTACTTACCATTTACAAACTCGTCGGTGAGCAGGCAAATCAAGGTTAAAATAAAGGTTTGACCATCAAAATTTTGTATTCAATCAATCGTAAGCCAGGAGTAAAAGTAATGATATCACAAAGCTCGTGGTGAATATAATATCGTTAGGTATTGATACTTACAATTTGGGCTTGGTTCTGGGCTTGTTTTATATTCTTCTCCCGTATCATAAGCTGATGTGCAGCTCTGAAGAAAAAAAAATAGAATACTTAGAATTGAAAGGACTTGGCTCTTCTACAACCGCGCGGTTACTAAATTATCGTCAAATTATGAACATTATTAAAATATATTAAAACATACATCTAAATAAATTCTAATATAAATACAATTTTCGTGTCACAGCGTTTGTTGACGAACTCCTCCAAAAGGAGGAGTTCGCGCACAAACACGGCTCAACCGATTTTAAATTTTGTATGTACCTACATTCGTTAATCCTGAGAATAGGTTTTTGCAAAATTTATATGGCAAAACAAGTTGCCGGGTCAGTCACAAATTATAAAAAAATTAAATTGCTGAGACCTGTCCATCTGCTCCTGTGTTAGGTCGAGCGCTTCCTGCATCTCCCGCGACGTGTTCCGCACGAACTCGGGGTCGCAGTACGCTCCTAGTCCTTGCTCGGTCAGCACCTGAACATACAGTTAGAAAGTACCCTGTATCAGTGCACCATCGAGGAACTTGATTTCTAGGCAGATGGGGGACCTACGTAGTTGGTCGCGTTATATCAAACCCAGCCGACTAACATTGATTGACTTATCCCGACCAAATGACGTTGGTCTGTCAACTGCCTACGAATCAATTTCCTCGATGGTACATATACGTGACCGTGATAGCAATAAAGTTGCGCAAAATGTTGAACAGATTGCAAGGATGTAGATTGTAGGTAGAGCTGGTAGAGGCTGGAGAGGCGGGAGGCCTACAATCTTTTTCAGCATCTACCTGATACTTATCATCTACTGTTACTATGGTATCAAAAATCAAAATACACATTACACAATGCACTAGAGCAGAGGTTCCTAAACTCCTTTGTTTCGTGGCCCACTTTTTAAATGTTGGTGCTTACTGCGGACCCCCTGAAGCATAAAGCATAAAAGTGCCAGGCTAAGGGCATTACATTTTAAAATATACGCGTCAGGATTACAAAGAAAAATATTATTTAATGGCACGTCTAGGTATGACATCACTTGAGATTTCAACTACGGCGGACGGGCAGCGCGGCATCGACGAGTCATGCTTGACACACTTTCTGAATTTATGGAATATGCAAGTTCTTATAAAAAAACAATAATATATTCATAGGAGAAGTCAAGTCGGGTCACCAAATAAATTTTTATAGATAACGACTTGTGGAGCGTGGACCCCCATTTTTTTCCACGCAAGCGTAGTCTCCTATCGGGCTCCTGTGGACCCCTGGGGGTCCACCTGAACCACTTTGGGAATCAATGCACTAGAGCTTGTCTAACTTAAAATGACGCGCCCCTCCCATGAGGGAGGGGCGCGTCATTTGAGTGAATACGAATTCGAATTCATGAATACGAATTCACAGTACAAAATTTTTCATTTATATCAAACTTTGAAGTGGTGGGGCGCGTCAAATACACAACGTAACTAATTTAGACAAACTTTCCGTATGTCTGTAGGATTCAATAAAATTGTTCGTTTATGAAATAAACAGAGCTAAACATTAATTATGCATAATGCAACACAAATTGAACATATTACCTATATCGGCAAGTTCTTACCCTGGTAACTAAACTCTCAGCAGAGCCCACCACGGGCACCGAGGCACTGTTTCGCGGGCTGCCGGGCAGAGACACTACACCACGAGCGGCACTATCGCTCCCTGTGAAGCCAATAACAGTTTGTAATAAATCACAAAAATGTGCAACCATGGCTGGCTATAGTGCGCTGTGCGACCAGTTTAAGCGCGACCTTCGTAGCATACTAAATGTATGCTACGAGAGTCACGCTATAAATGGTCAGAGTATAGATGCTACTTTTTTTACTAATGTTTTGTCAAAAAAAGTAGATGAGTCACTAAACCTTTTATTTTTTTCTTCAAATTTGAGTTTTTTTTATTAAATTGCGTTTTAACTCGTAGCTAGAAAAGTCTATATTGACAAAATATCTAGGTACTAATTTAAAACATAGGTACAATTTAAATTGTCCCAAAAGTTTCAAAACGGATGCTAGTCTAAGTTGTTGCTAATATAATGTTAATTAAAATATTATATTTTTCTAAACTGCTAGTCATTTTGTATTCAATATTTCATAATTCAAACTAAATATCTATTTTCTAATTTTATAAAGCCTGCAAAAGCTTGATGGTTTTCATGTCATCCTACTCTAGTCGTGCTAAGCGTTTGATGTCATATCTATCTGTTGTATAATGTCTAGAACTCTAGAGGTATATTTCTAACTTGTCTGTTATTAGGTCATGCTGTTTTATTAAAAAATGATTAGCCAGTGCTCGGTGTAAGCGGTATCCAAACTTGTCATGAGTTGTGTATCGTTTGGTGCTATTACTTACTGTGGCTTCTAGGATCTAAAGTGCAAGATGATAAGAAGCTTCCTTCGTCTGGGACGCCATTTTGAATTTATTATAATATTTCAAATGTTACCATATACCTGCTATCTCGGTTATCAAAATGTCTATGTTAATAAGAAGAACATAGTTCGATTAACAATAAAATTAATAATGAGCATTAGAATTAGAAAGGAAATGTCAGAAGAGTAATTTTAAATATTATCTATTGATTACTTTGATATAAGCAAAATGTTCTGAAACAAATGAATAATATTCGAAAAAAGTACAAAAATACACAGTACTCTGATGATAATTATGATCACACTTCACGAATGGGTAATAAAAAACAAAACACTCAGCAGGCAGTTAGAATAATATGATAAGGACAGTTAATTTTCACGAGATTTTTCGCAAGAACACACGTTAAATATTTTTTAAAAAGATATCGACTAGGCGAGTAAACTTAATTGTTAATCAATATGAAGTTAGAAACTAATTTCGTTTGTTCGACTTGGCTGCGCTCACCGCGCGCCTTGATTTAGTAAAAGGATATTTTCAGACTGTTACATTTCCTTTTTTTCATATGCCTTCAGCACTGAAAGGAAGTGTATCTATTTGAATTACAGATATGATATTTGTTAACTTAACTTTGTTATCGTGCTCTTTGAATTTACTACTTTTAATTTTATTTTTACGTCAATATAAATTTTGTAACATATAAGAATCTGCCATGTATCGCTAAGTCCACTCGCCCCATATCAAAGTAATCGATAGCGCGCGAAGGAAGCTTCGGTGCGGACCTGCGGTCGGCGGCAGCGCGGAGGCGGATCGCACGAGCCGACCTTGTGGCGCGGGTGGCGCGGGCGGCGCTCGCAGCGAGCGGCCGCGCGCCGCCGCGAACGCGAACGGCAGCCGCGCGGCCGCGTTGTAGCCGTACAGCGTCATCGGGCGCCGCTCCGCCGCCGGCAGCACCTGGCCGCCGGCGATCATCGGCGTTATCTCCTCGTCCGCGACCGACGACCGCTTCGACCCCACCAGCCCCGACCGCAGCTCCTCCATCTTCAGCCCCGATATCTTCGGGGTGATCTCCCCCGTGCCCGGCGAGGGCGTCTTCTCCTCGGGCGAGGCTTTCGGCACGGTTAACTTGTCGAGGTCTTCGGGGTGTATCTTCTGCCGCGAGCCCGCCTTCACGCCGGAGCTCTCGGGCGTGGTGAGGTAGTTCACGCAGCCGAAGGCCAGCCCTATCTGCCCGAGCATCTCTGGGTAGTTCGACTTTTGATTGCTAGGGATTAGGGAAATGTTAGTGTTAGTCGCTGTCACTCGATGCACGTTAGGGGGCACTCAAACTACAGAAAATCGTCATTCAAAACCAAACGCACACTCGGCTACCTTGGTAAAAAGCATTCTTTAGATTGTTCGTTGTGGTTCTGAAATGCAATAAACGTTTTCCTCAATAAAAACTATTTTTGGAAACGTTACAACAGGTCTGCTATTTTTGACGAGGTGTGAGATGTCCCATATTTTCACAATGTGAATTCTTACTTCGTCTAAACCATAGGTTCTCAACGTGGGCGATAACGCCCCCTTGTGGGCGTTTGAGACTTTCGGGGGGGGGCAGTAGAAGACCTAGAGAAAATTAGGGGGCATTGAGATGGCGCAGATGGGGCGTGGGTAGATTAAAAAATATAGACTAAAAAGGCAAAAAAATACACGCTAATCACGTACTAAAGTAAAATAAAAATTAATATCGTTTAATTTTTGTTATTGTATTAAAATCATGTATTAAAATCATCATTACTAAAAACTATGTATAAAATAAAAAGTACTTAAGTACTTAATACAATCGAGGTTAAGAACAGAGATTAAGATTACATATATAAATTTTAATTTCCAAAAGATAGAAAAGACCTTCTCATTAGTTATGTCATAAATTCATGTCTTTTGAATGTCAAAAAAATTATTCCTCAATATAACTAAGCATGCGTTTTAATTGCTCCCATTGAAACATTCTTATTTCATAAGCTTTGTCCACATTGTGCCTTTTTTCTGTTCAACAAGGGCATGCCTTATAGCGCTGTCAACAGTGAACGTGTGGCATGCCCGTGACGCGCGTCAAAATCCACCCACGTTGAAAGAAAAATGTCATAGCTCGCGCTACGATTTCAACGCGCGTTACGGGCATGCCTCACGTTAGACGTTGACAGCGCTATAAGGCATGCCCTTGATGAAAGGAGAACGGCACAATGTGCACAAAGCTATTCTTTATTTTAAACTCAGAAATAGGATAGGGGTCATATTCCTATCTTACGACTATGATAATATAATTAATCTTACATAGTTAATGGAATCAGGCGTTACTTTGCGGAAATCCATAGCTTAAAATTTAGTTTGTTATTATTTTTAGCAATATTCCGCGAAATAAACTTCCACCTTTAAGTAAATGAGTGAGTGTACGTCCTTCCATCCTTGGCAACACAAACTCGCGGCCTTTCATAGTTACATTCATAGATTATTATCGATCCCTCTTAGTAAAGATAATTATCAAAATGAGCTTAATATCATTTTCCAAATTGCGATATCCAACGGATATAGTCCAAAAATTATTAATAATATTTTGAAAAATAAAAACAAGAAAGAACTGGTTAAGTTTTTGTACGCAGGTCCTATTGATAAGGAGGTAGTTAGATATAAGTCCAGTTTGACCTACATGGGAGAGGTATCTGCACGCTTATCCAAAATAATGAAAAACAACGATATGCATGTCGCATTCAGGACAAGAATAAAAACATACATACTTTAAAACATCATTTATGTCACAACAAAGACCGGATTGATGAAAAATATCAGTCCGGTGTCTATAAGATCGATTGTCCTGAATGCGATAGTGTATATGTGGGTCAAACTGGACGCAGCTTTGAGACTCGGTATAAAGAACATATCGCGGCTTATAGGAATGGTCATCCTGATAAGTCACATTTTGCTAAACATCTTTTAGATAGTAATCATACCGTGCCCGATGGCCATTCCTATAAAGTTTTACATAAATGCGATAAAGGCTTTCGGCTGAGCGTGTTGGAACAATTAGAGATCATAAAAGAAAAGAAAAATAACAGATTTGCATTGTTGAATGACCAAACTTGCTTGACTACGTCACCGCTTATTAATATGTTCGGGGATACTGGTGAGGGTAGTGGGGGTAGCGGGGCTCGATAGGGTATAAAAGGCGGTGTTTTGGCCGGTGGCGGCACTTGACGGACGTTGTTCGTAGAGTCCACATCCTGAGGATGCTCCGGTGTTGGAGCGAAACGCGCGTCGAGGTTTTCAACCTGCATGGTGGTGAGGGGCCTTGCACGGATTTGCCAACATTATTGCTTGTGTGGTGGTGGTGTTTGCAAGTTCTTGCATGCGAGTGTACGCATAGGCAGTGTGGGAGGAGGGAGGTGCTGTACGCATGCCTATGCGTACACTCACTCATTTACTTAAAGGTGGAAGTTTATTTCGCGGAATATTGCTAAAAATAATAACAAACTAAATTTTAATTAATCTTACGTTTAAATATAATCGTGGCAATAGCTGTTTTAAATTCGCGACAGATGGTAATTAAAATTAAGATGGGGGGCTCTAGAAAAAAAAATATTCTCAAAGTTGGCGGTGAGCAAAATAAGGTTGAGAAACTATGGTCTAAACTAAAATATTTTTATGTGATAATGTGATGGACATTTATACTTACTCTAGAACTTGATATATCTTTTCCGATTCCCCATTAAATATTAAAGGCCTTAGCGGTATTTGTTCCTTCGGTTGACCGTTTGCTCTGCAAAGAAAACAGTGACCGTTGAGTTTATCTGATACGAGTATAATATCCATGGACACTTTACTCAAATGACAGAGGAAAAAAGAAGAAAAATAGCGAAGAATTGACATCACATGACTCACAGATTTGGAGCAAGTGGCAGCTGGGCCACTCCGTACTCTCGCTGCATCATCGAAGACAAGTGGTTGCCGACATCACCTGGAAACAAAACGTTTTCAAGATTAGAAACTTCAAACTATGCAATCAGCATGAAGTGTGTTATATTGCTTATTCAAGAATGGAAAATAATGTTTAAAGAAGTTCCAGAAGACGATCAATAACTTGAATAGAAATGTACCTGGCGGAGGTTCTCCATGTTTTCTGTGTTTGTTCAGATGTCTATTGGGGCCATGCCTTCGTATACTTGACCAAACACCACCAAACAGCGAATGATTTCTCTGAAATGAAAACATTTTTATTTTATTTCCAAAATGGTTATTAATGATGACTTACTAATATACTGTGTTTTGCGATATACATATCCTAAGACAAGATACATAGGTACTGGACCAGCAACGAAATTGATTAGATAAGAGAGTGCAGTCTAAAATGTTTAAATTAACACCAAATCCATAAGTAGTTAATACGTTGTTAATACAAAGTGGCACTCACGCGATGCATCGGCACATCTATATCATCAGCTATATTGTCTAGAGCTCCGGAGATGGCTCTCTTCAGCTCTGGTCCAGCTTCGTGTAGTGTTCGGAGACCCGCCTGTAGTGTTGCTGCCTGCGCTTGTTCGTCGTTCTGCCTCATCTCTTGTTCCTTACGCTTTTTGAACCTTAACATTGTTAATATCCATTTTAGTATCATCGTAAGAGCACCCATACTTGTGACATTTTAATGATGTAGTTAGAATTTAGAAAAGTAATTAACCAGAAGATATGCAGTAACAGGTGTAAAAATAAATGGTATTGAAAATATGAGAAACTAAAAAGATACGATTTTTTTGTTCACAAAACGTTTAAAAGCTATTCTAATTTAAAGAGTAATAAAGCATTTATTTAGTTTATTGTTTTAATTATATCTGTTTCGGTCACAAGTATGGAAGTAGATGAGAATAATGTTGGGAAAGCTAGTGCGACTATAGATGTAGCTAGACTAGAAGTTGCCGGTGAGACTAAGGTGAAGATCGTCCAAAAAGATGGTATTTCTAGATCCAGCATATATGTACTGTACCAAGCTTATAAAATCCGGTCTACTCGATATGTATTTTGAGCTAGAAAAGAATCTAATTAAAATCGTATTTCATAACCTCATATCTGCTTAAAAAGGCTGCTCATGAATCGTGAACTAAATCTAAATTATTCGAGGAAAATCCACAAAAAGAACACAACATTTAATATATACAAAAAATGGGGCAAAACAAAAAAAAAACTTGGAAATCGGTAAAACATTTTATGGGCATGCTGCGTGGGCTTTTGGAGCGTATAAAATGGGAACGGTTGACCATAGTACTCGGTATTATTATTCGTTTAGTCTCGTCGGACATGCGGGGTTCAACCAAAACCAGCTATAGTCAACGAAGCCATCGTAAACTTCTATTGAAGAACTATTCAAGAGCTTAAAACTATTAAGGGAAACATTCCTTCCTAAAATATACTTTCCCTTATTCGCGTTACTTACGCGTGATTCCTATGGAACAAAAATTCACCATTAACATAATTTAACAAAACAACAAGGTGAAATAATTATAAATCCTAAACTCGAAACGGAAACAAATTCACGTGGTCTAAATATTTCAGAAACAAGTCCGGGTAATGTTAAAGAGATTTTGAACTTAAAATTGTATTAAAGATTCCTAGATGCCAATTATGCTTTTCTTTACATAAAACTCACAAAACTTAAATTTTAAGGATGTGCCATCGGGAGTTAATAATTTTGTGATTCTCGACGAAACGGGGTGACATAATATAAGGTAGACATCTCTGGTTCCACCTTGTGTAGACCTTTGAATATAATATAGACACTACGTTGGTCTATAGTTTTAATATTTTAATTACATACATGTAATACATATAAATTTTGAAAGCGTCATTTTGTTGCTTACCTTCTAAAGTAATCTTGAATTAAGAATGTAGCGTAGAACTTGCCAACTGTGATTTCGTTGGGATCCCCTGGTGGAGGCACAACTTGGTCTAGAAGTTTTGGAGATGTTCTTTTCCAGATTTTCTTGATGACGTTCCTCAATTCGGTGTTGCAGTCGTCGATATTACCTAGAAAGAAACGAAACCTTAATAATCGTGTCCACTGGAAAGTCCACAACTAAATGAAAGATGTGAAGGAGAGGAAAACAGTCTTTTTGTAACTTATAATATATCTACGGACGCTTCGCAGCACGTCAGTCTGGCCCCATGGTAAGTACCTGAAGGACTTGTGTTACAGACCGTATCAGACAACGGAAATATTATATTAAGTACTTTTATACTATTATATTTTTAACATTTTTATTATATGATACACATATTTAATACACATCCATGACCCAGGAACTTTGAAATTTTTTTGTTTCATCGGCGGGATTCGAACCCGGGACCCCCGGCTTGAGCTACCAACGCGCTCACCACTGAGCCACAGAGGTCGTCTAATGAAAGATGTAAAGAAGAGGAAAACAGTCTTTTTGTAACTTGAAAATATGGTGTGGTGTTAGATAGAACAAAGAATTTGAAGTTATCATCACACTTACCATCTGTTTTAATTTTGAGCGAAGTCCGCACTACGGCGAAGAGCGTGGCGTTAAAAAGAACTGTTCCATCGGAATTGAGGGGCATGTTCATTGATACGAGCCGTTTACACGCTACGCGGTGAGGACAAAGCTTACCAAAACCTGAAAATGTAATAGAAGAACAGATAATCAAAGGGTGTTCAGGAAATGAATAAGTAGCCAGAAAAGTAAACAGCATCATAATTAATTCCAATTGAAAGTAACCTAGAGGTGGACTAATTTTTCTTAACAATGTTACTACATCTAAATGTTTTATTCTTCCTTTCGCGTCAGGGTCATATTCACTCCACAATCTGAAACAAATTAAAACATTGAAATTCAAAGTTTTCGAATTATTCATGTTAATTATGCATATAATATTTCGTGATATCTCACCTTATAAATTCATCTAAATGATGTGGTCCCAAGATTGACCAGTCCCTGGTTAGATAGTCAAAATTATCCATTATAACGGCGACGAATAAATTAATAATCTGGAAACAAATATGATTTGAATTTTTTTTATCACACGCAAAAAATACAAGTTTTAGAACGTTAAAGAAAAGTTACCAGAAAAGAACAAAGAACGTAGAACGATATAAAGTATGGAAAGGCGAGAACAGATCCACACGACCCTTCTGGTTTCTGGCCATCTTCTTCAGTATAATTGTTGTCACATTTAACCTCTGGTTCTGGAGCCACACCCATCATTATATCTTGCCAGGCTTCACCTGGAATTACAGAAAAACTTTTGCAGAAACCTTTAAAGAAATATAGCAATAGATGGTGTCTGAATGCAGACAACTTTACCTGTAGCGGAACGAAATAACACAAGAATAGCTTGTGGAAACGTTTGAAAATGATTGTTCCTGGTGATAGGAGTGTCGTCATCTATGGCGATCTTCCCAAAAACCTACAAATAAAACATTGTTAGATTTTGCTCCAGGCAGAAAAATACTTGCAATAATAACACTATGTGATACACACCTGCATTCCAACAACAGCATATATAAAGAAGAGCATCAGAATCAGCAGCGCGACGTAAGGCAGCGCTTGGAAGGATTTGATGAAGGTCCAGAGTAGGGTGCGGATTCCCTCACCACGTGACAGAAGTTTCACGAGCCTCATTACACGGAAGAGACGAAAGAAATTAATGGACGGGATTGAACTTTCCTGAAAATGTAAGTAACCGATTAGAATCAATAAATGATTGAATGTACATCAGAGAAGTTGATTCCTATGCAGATGGGGGATCTACGTAGTTTGGTCGCAATACGCCAAACCCAGCCGACAGATCACAATTAACATTGAATTGACATGATCGACCAAATGACGTTGGTCCCTCAACTGCATAGGAATCAATTTCCTCGATGTAGTTTACAATAAAAATAAAAAAATTATCTTCATCATAAGTTTCGAAAACAATTTCAACTCGTTTATATTCTTGAAATCATTGCCCGAAAGAAATCTATGTTTTGAATAATTTTTGTTGACTTTTACTAATTTCTACTTTTATTTGCTTGCTTGGCTGAAAAATATCACAATATGATAAGATAATAATATTATGTTTAGGAATATATTGTGCCTTATGGAATTGAGATATTGTACAAAAGTCTCCAATGAAGAATTGTAAGCGTGTTTTGTTGAAGGAAGAGCTTTTGTGTTTTAATGGTCGTGCTTAGGTGTTCGTCGTTATATGTTTTCTGTGATGTAACCAATACTGTCCCAATGTCCATCTAAAGCTCAAGATTTGCATGACGACATTTAAAGCTGTTAGTTTCCCTATTTTATTCAACTTATAACAAGTTAACGTTGTCATTTGTTATATCTATTTTCATTTCTTTTTGAGTATTTTCCCTTCATTCTGTTTATTTCTATTTATTTTATTATTAGCAAAAGCGTCAACTTACCTTTACTACGTGGGTTCTTGGTAATCCACTTCCCTGGAAGAAACATTGTTTATTAAATCTAAAATATAATGTGAGATAGCTTCAGCATTGCTGTTATTACAACATTAAATAGTCCATGCCTGGGACAGTGGTACTGTTTCATCTTATTTAAAATGGCCAATAGATGTTATTAATATTACTTTCTTATTTATGAAATTTATTTTGATCTTCGTTTTTGTTTCATCCAAAACATAATTATGATTACTTTTGTCGCCATTTTCATAATTAAATGTATCATTAAGATTAAACAGTACAAGTGTAAGCTTATTTACATGACGCTGTACGGTTTTAGCATTACCTGATTCTTCAGCTCGTTGACTTGGGATACCACTATGTCTATGATGCTACCCAGGACGATGATGAAGTCGAATGTGTTCCACGCGTCACCAAAATAATTCTGGAATCATTCGTCAAAATAAAGCGATACGATCACGGCTTAGTGATCTGCAGGTATTCCTAATATTGATATTAAAAGGCCACACTACGACCTACGCTACGACCGACGATACATCTTCAAGGTTAAGGTTTTGTGAAGCAACAATAATTAATAAATTAGGGAGGGAAAATATTGTTTCGTGTGTGATGTGAGTAGGTTTTCTTGAGAGTCTTAAACACCATACCTTAAACCGAAAAGCAGCAAGTTTAAAAATAAACTCAAGGGCGAATACAGCTGTGAATATCATGTTCAGCATGTCCAAAGCCTTGCTGTACTCCGGCGGCTGGTTGTGGTATTTCATGGCGAGGGTGATGGTATTGATCATGATGAGCACGAATATCGCGTACTCGAACGGCTGCGATGTGACGAACCACCACACTTTGTATTGGATGCGGTGTTTGGGTATATACCTGAAACAATCAAATTCATCATTTTAATAGAACCATTCCCAAATGTATTGAGTATTTTAACTTGAGAGGCACCCATACTAATATTAATAACCTCCTCCTTTTTGGAAGTTGATAAAAATGCGAAGGTGTGTCGGTCTGTTACGTACGTCTTCACGCTGAGATACTTTAAAAGACGGGAAAGGACATAGGATAGTTTGTGTTACGGAAAAATTTCGGGATTTCGGCGCAACGGAGTTGTGGGCGTCAGCAAGTTCTCCATAAAATAAAGATTTCTTTTTTATTTTAGTCAAATAATATGCAGGGACACTTTCTTGGTCACTTTTTACTATTTTCATTACTCCAAAACCATAACTTACCTTCTAATTGGCTTAGCTTTTAAGGCAAATTCTATACAATTCCTTTGGTTCTTATCTAGTTCACAATTCTTGTACTCCTGCTCACCCTCGTTCTGGAATGTCACTATGACGAAACCGACGAATATGTTCACCTAGAAATTTATTTACCAGTTAACGCTAAAACTTTCTAAAAATTTTATGTTACACTACAAAATAAAGTCGTTTAGGCTCACCATAAAGAAGGCAATAATAATAATATAAATGATATAGTAGGCTGCGACAATTGGACGGAAATTTGTAATCGGACCTCGATCTTCAGCATTTGAATCTATAGATACATACAATAACCTGAAACACAACGATAAGGATATAAGTAAGAAGTTAAAAAAACATTCACAAACATTGAAATTGATTTTGAAAATGTTTCCACACCTAGCTAGAGGCAGAAATTATGATCTACAGAAATAATAACATCATTGTAACCAATTTCTTGGAAATAAGATATGATCGATCGATTGATTGATTGATTGACTGATTAAAAGGTGTAGAACGTACCCTGGCCAACCTTCAAACGTAGAAACGGTGAAGAGGGTGAGCATTCCTTTCATCACATTATCGAAATGAAAATCATTTCGTTTCCACTCTCTGTCTCTAACTACATAATTACTATGTTCAAATACTAAATATGTCCCCCTGTGAAACAATAAATTATATAAAATACTTGCTTGATTATAATATTAAAAATTACATTTGGAAAAAATATATAAAATTAAGTAACTATGAAATGACAATAATGGTCTCAATGTTAAGAACAATGATATGAAATAAACAGATTTCTAGATAAAAATACTTACTGACATTCTTCTTTAGTCATTTTAGAAATATCATTACACCTAAAAAATTTACCCTGAAAGAAAATAACTTAACATGTTTAATAAGAATAGCGCAAAGATTATCAAATGTAGAAAAAGCATGCGTTGTTGAAGCTATTAAATAAAAGTAAGCCAAAAATTTCTTACAAAATATGGTAATTAATTTTGTTTTGCCAAAATTTAAAATTAATAATCATTGTTATTTGGTATGTGTTTTGTTACATAAAAGTAAAAAATGTATTATTGGAGTTTTTTTTAACACATGCAAAACTAATCATGGTATTAGGGTTGAATTTTACTATATCAACCTCATAATAAGCTATGCTCAATGCGCATGTGATAAAATAAGACTTACTTATAATAAAAAAAAACAATATTACAAAAGACAACATTAGTGAAGCTGCTTATGAGGTGGATTATTTAAAAAAAGCATCAAATCTCACCTTAAATAACTGTACGCCGACAACGGCGAACATAAATTGTAATAAATAGGTAACTAGCATTATATTTCCTATTGTCTTAATCGCTACTATCACACATTTCACCACATACTAAAACGAGAAGGTGTTCCAGTGTCGTGCGAGTTAGACGTGGATTCATACGTTACCGGGGGCAAAAGGGATTCCAACATTGTCCGGAACACGCAGCATCGGGACATAGGGGGAAAAGCAAACTGTTATAATACAGGACACTATGAAACAGAGGTTGGGGATGTTACTTATCTACATCGTTAGCCCTGTTAGCCTTTTGGGGTCGGAGATAAGTAAACGCCAAGGTAGGGGGATGGTTCTATTATATGAAATAACAAAGGGCATTAGTTACCTAATGATATTCGTTTACACCTTTGGGTTAAAGACGATGCAAGAATGATAGAGGAAAACAAGAAATAATGTAAAAATATAAGTAACAAAAGTTGATGTGAATGATTGACAAAATAAAAACAAAATAACGATGCAAACAAAAGTAGCAAAGCAAAAAAGAAAAGATCCCGTAGAATGGATAAAGGAGAAAGATAAAAAAATACGAAATACCCAAAGGTGTAACTAATACAATATACTTTACAAACGAGCAAACAGGAAAACTGTGATATAGTTTGTGTTCTTGTTTAGATTCTTAAAACTGTGTCGGCACACGTGGTCAAAGAGGTATTGTCATTTTGTAAAACCGAATGAAAGGAATTTCAGTTAATTATTTCTAAAGCTTGTAATAAAAAACGTTGAACCAGTAGAAATTATATTACTTGATGTCATCATCAACTAAGTTGTAAATTCTAAATGAAGAATCAATCAAGATACCACAGAATTAACAACTTCTTCGGCGATAAAATATAATATAGTAAAAACAGACTTCATCAATAAACTTAAGATTATGGATATCACAGTAAAAAATAAAACACTGAAACTCCTTTCAACAGTGCGTGGACGTTTCGGTGGCTTGTGCCCCCTACCTTGAACATTTGTACTCCCATCACAGCGAACATGAACTGTAGCAAAGACGTTACCAACAAAATGTTCCCGATCGTTTTGATAGCAACGATCACACATTGTACAACGTGCTATAATACGGGAAAAATATTCATTTTTATACATAAACTGTAATATTTTGTTTACATTCAGAGTTATTAAATCAATCGTATTAACACAATCGATTAAGATCTGTTTTTATATTACAACCAGCGGCGCTCAAATTATTGTTCTCAAAAATGTTTGATGAAAAACATTTAGTATACTAACCTTAAGACCCTTGGCCCTGTTTATAGCTCTTAGTGGTCTCAGCACCCTGAATACTCTCAAAATTTTTACTACTGATATACTACCAGACCTGAAAGCAAACGATTTTTTAGAAATTTGAACTTTGATATAGCTGAATTAAAAGGTTTATAATAATGAACGGTATACTCACTTAAAACTCATAGAAATAAGAGAGACACACACGACAAGCATGTCGAGAACATTGAAGGCGGAACGTAGGAAGGCACCTTCGTGTAAAATTAGGCCATAAGTGACCAACTTCAGAAATAACTCCAACGTGAAGATGCCCGTGAAGAAAATATCGAATTGACTCAGCAGCTGTAACAAGCAACACCATGTGTATAAATGCATTACAACCCGAATATCTAAAATACCGAATACCAAGTTTGTTACAAAAACTGTTCTTTGATCTGTTTTTGTAGTACATTAGCAGACAAATTCAACTTAGCATGGGATTAGACGACGTGATGTACACTGTCTAATTTGTGCTTTTGTGTATAATAAATAATTTGAAGAATTTGAATTTGAAATATGACAGCAAGAATGATCTTAAACGTACCCAATTTCGAAATCCTTTCTGAGCTGCATCCAATGGATCTTCTGCCGCCAACATAGCAGACGAGAACATGATGCAGACCAGAATTATGTTCCCAAAAGTAGACGAAGCTGACATCTTGTAGCAGAACACGCGAAACCTGCCAGCAGTGCGGCAATTGTAACGGTTTTATGTAATACAAATTACCTAAATTACAACATTGAAATAATTTCGAGGGAAAAATACTGAAAAACCATAATCAAGCAACTCAGCGAAAATTTATTTATTTTTAGGGTGTATTGAAAGAGTGATTAATTAATAATTATGAAGAGGCCTGTTGCTTGATCAAAGCAGTAAAGTGTTTTTGATATATTATTATAGACATCGATAACATTTATGACAATAAAGATATTCATAACAAAATGTTTAAAATGAAATTCAAAATCAATTTCAAATAAAGAGACAATGTCGAAAGTTGGGTCGATTACACAAAAATTAATATAGAAAGAATATCAGTAGATAATTAATAAATAGTATTGAAGGAAATTCTAGTATAAATACCTAATATAATTAAGAAAGACAATAATAATAAAGAAAATGTTAACAACAAACAAAGCAAGTTTGAAGCAAGTCATGCACTACGAGTAGGTATACCTATTAATAAAACTAGTTGTAATGCTGATAAGAGTCATGCTGTTTTACTATGTACTGTGGTCACAATCATGCTCTAAGTATTTCGGCACATTAGTTTTTCAAACTGGAATCTAGTCATGCTCAACTAAAGTAGGACGCTTCAATTCTCTACACAAAACCTACGGGGCTAACACCGGAATAACTTGTACCATGTGAGCTCATTGCTTAAGTAGGGTTAGGTTTTTGGTTATGCCAATTACACATTGATTTGTAAATATATCCTAATTTGGAACTAGGTGCCAATCGTCCAACAATGAGACACGGGTACTTTTCACCACCAATCACCTGTTTGTTGGTGACAATATGAAGAAACTACTAGCGTTTGGTATAGGCGGCGTCTGATTTTGCATATTCAGTTCCGACATTCGCCGTGGTCGAGCGGTTACTAACGTCCCTTCCTCCTCCAACTCGCCGCCATCTTTTTGAGATACAATCAAATAATGTTCACGTTTTTCACTAGTTATATCTTATACTAGATCTCGCTTATGAATACAATCCTACTCTAGAACCTAATCATGCCGAAATCTCGTGAAACCCTATTCATGACCTTCATTAATACAGCAAATAATAGAAGTGAAGATAGCGTAAACGTGATTATCAATATTATTTGCGTTGTAAGTAAATAAAACCCTAAAAGTTTATTTGAAGATAAAAAGGCAGAAATAAAAGAATTTTTGAATCTGATGACTTTTAAAGTTTGGTATAAAGATACTTATTCGAAAGTTAATAACTATACAAAAAGATGAAATATAACTTATTTTTTAAGTACTGAAAATGCAAAAAACAAGAATAGCACATCATATAAAATGTAAGCCATCAGAAACAAAAGTGAAAATTAAAACGCAAGAGTGAAAAGAACATCTAAATTAAAGCATACGTCCACCGCGGTCCCTAACCTGTTCGTTTTAGAAAATATGTAGAAAGAACGAGCATCGGGAATAGGTTTCGCCGAATCTCGTATATCGACCTCCGAGAGCCGCCTCGGTCGAGCCGAAGATGTCGTCGGCTTACGTTTCAAACGTGGCTCATCCTCGTATTCTGTATTAACTGTTGTGTTTTGGTTAGGTAAGTGTATCGACATAAGCCGATTTTAGGTCTTATAGACTCCAAAAGAACACTATTAAATTCATTGCATACTTATGTGCTACTTTCATTTAGTTATCAAATCGTAATGAATGTGTTATTTACCTATATGATTTCGTTGATGAGTTTCCATAGCTTCTTCTTCGTTTTCTTGTTCTTCTTCTATTCTCTCATCTATCATCTCATCAACACCCACTTCCTCTTCACCTTCCATATCTTCTTGTTGCTCTCCTTCTGAACCGGTTTCTTCGTATTCTCTCTCTGAGCTGTAACAGATTTTTGTTATTTATTGCTGCGCAACTTTGCTCTTAGGTAATTAATAGTCTTACTGGTAACTCACTTGTCAGTGGTGTAAGCATCGTCATCACGAACATATTCGTCGTCAGTTTCATGTGCTTCCTCAATTTGTCCGGGTTCCTCTTCTCCAGCTTGCTGATAAAAGTACCAAATTTTAGTGTCTAATCATTAATGTTATAATCATAATTTACTAAATAAGATTTAAAATAATTTATTATGAACTATATTATAAATAAAGGTTTCGCAAGGCAGATTTGTACTTACTGCTTCTTCTTTTTCTATGTTAGTGAGTGATTCAGCATCTGCTAAATTGTCTACAGCGATGGCCAAGAACACATTCAGTAGGATATCTGATTAACGATTAAGTGATTATTGCAAACAAGTATCTAAAATATTACTCAATACTCATACATAATATACAGCGGCAGAAATTATATCAGTAGTCTTAAAAGGATACAGTTGCCGCAAATGAAAAGTATGATGAAGTAGATGCAAGCGAGGATTCCGAATGTTCCTACACCACCGTACGCCTTGATGCCTTCATACATCACTGCATTCCAATCTTCGCCGGTCAATATCTGAAGCACGATTTAGAAGAGTAATTATAAAAAGAAGTTTAAACAATTTAAAAAATGTTTTCTTTAAACGGAAATCAGTTGTGATTAATAGTACTCATTTTGAAATATTTGAAATTAATACTTGAAACACGGTGAGAAGCGCTTGCCAGAAGCAGTCGAAGTTATGACGATCCTTCTCTTCGACGGGGTCGTAGTTGAACTTCCCTCCAAAAACCTGCATGCCCAGCAGCGCG
Organism: Polyommatus iphigenia; assembly: GCA_963422495.1. Taxonomy (NCBI): domain Eukaryota; kingdom Metazoa; phylum Arthropoda; class Insecta; order Lepidoptera; family Lycaenidae; genus Polyommatus; species Polyommatus iphigenia. Next base: position 13,910,802 of record OY730177.1, read on the forward strand.
AAGATCATGATGAACAGAAACAACAGCAGCAGTAGAGACGCGATTGACTGTATCGAGTTCAGCAGAGATGCGACCAAATTGGAAAGCGATCGCCAGTATCTGAAATTCGAAGCTTTCCCTAAAATTACAAATTCTTCAGCAAGCATGGATAGTTTCATTGTTATTTAAATCATTTAAATACAGTTACCAATGATAAAAAACGAATGATATAAAAAAGAAACTAAAAATACACAACACTTGTAAATAATTTTCTACATTTTACATACTTGGTAACCTTAAATACTCGGAGCAGTCGAACACATCTAAGCACAGAGATGCCTAGTGGAGGCATCACTTCTGTTTTGGTGAGCACCATCTCACTGATAGAACCGACAACGACGAAACAGTCGAAACGGTTGAACAACGAAACAAAATAACCCTGAAAATTTATGTAAGTTATTAACAAAAGTATCTTAGAAATAAAAGTCTGAACTTATGCCAATAAAGACATACCTGCAGACCCAAACTGTACATCTTAACCAACATCTCCATCGTAAATAAAGCTACAAATATGGCGTTGCCATATTCTTGAAAATAATCTAACCACTCGGGTTGACTGAAAAGAACAAAACAGAATTACGACTTCGCTAAAATTATATCAAGATAATGTAATCAGTGATCGTTTCAATGACTTACTGGTGATGCTCACTGGCTAGCACAACGGTGTTAAGAAACACTAAAACTATGATTAACCAGTAAAAGCTCTGTGATTTGACTGCCCGGCGACACGCTCGCTTCATTCGCCGATTCACCTGAAAAGTGACAATTATTATAGATCATTCTTCTCTCTCTTTTGTGTTCTTTCAGATTGCCTCCAATCTAAAACATTATGTTCTTTATACTTTACTTGTTATTACTATAATTTCACCTTATCAAAGTCAGTCTTCCACATCTTGTTCATCGCTCCCTTCTGCGGTTCAGCCGTTTCTATACCGAGGTGATCAGTCGAATCGTGGTCTGTTACGGTTTGACCTGCAATAATTTATAAGACTGTCAAATTTTTACCGAGTTTATAGTGTAATTATTTGACTACTAATTTCAGCTGTGATAGTCTTTTTGATTAACTAAACCAAAAGGTATTGTAACCCACCATAGTCATTCATCCCATAGTCTCTCTTTTGGTCCATAGGGTCATGTTGGTCCGCTAGTGGCTCCAAATACTCTGCCTGGGTGATCCAGTCTAGATACCCTTTGAGGTCCTCTTCCAACTGCTGCTTTTCTCTGAGTTTCTGAAAGTCTCCTCGGTTTTTCGCTTTCTCTCTTTCTTTGGAAAATTCTCTAAAATCATAAGATAACATAATACTGTCTTAATGTTACGTCCTCTTCTGCGTATTTATTGCCTTTATTAGGCTTAAGAAGTAAGAAACGAGAATATAACTAACAGTTTATTAGAGTATTATTATTGCTTACCCGGACAACACACCAAGAATCAGGTTCATTACGAAGAATGCTCCAAGGATGACCATCGATACAAAATATATCCACTCCCAACTGTTACCCATTGCATCTTGTATCTACAAAAATTGTGAGACAAGAGAATTATGATTAGGTTTGTCGATCTTAATTTACTTATTGGCATTGCTATGTTTTATCAAATCAGGCCCTTTTAAACCAACCGCGCTACACTTTTGCACTAACCGTCCTATAGCGGTATTTTAGGGCCATGAAAGTTCACTTATATGATTAAGTGTGTCTCAAGTCCTAAAGACTAAGCTGACAAATAAAAGTTGGTAAAGTCTTAAGAGATAGATATAGATGACCCTTAAGGGCCACGAAGGTATATCCAACAAGGAGCAGTTGGTGAATATGCCACGTATGTTTCTATTTATTAGGTGTTTATAAAAACTAACATTATACATAACATCCGTCCAACCCTCCAACGTGATGCACTGGAAGACAGTCAGCATAGACAGGCCGAAGTTGTCGAAGTTGGTGATCCCGAAGTTGGGACCGATCCAACCTTCGCGGCACTCCATATCCTCACCGATGAGGGAGCAGTTGAAACCGTTGTCCAGGTCGCACGGGTGGGGGTTGTCCATGATCTCATCTGAAAAAGTAAAAAGTGGTAGAAATGAAAAATACGCTTGGTTCCTCTACCAAATAATTTATTTGGGAAACACTTTTAAATGACTTAAACATCAAAGTAGGGATACATTGATGAAATTCCTGTTACGCCAGCTTCAAAACTTCACATCAAAATATTTAAGCCCCGACACATCTCTAAAGACGTGGTGAACTTCATCTATAGGGATATGGGAGTACGCAAACATACGTGCTACGTATTTTTGCGAAATCTATTCAACAGCACCGATAAACATAATTATTTGATCGTATCGGTCGAGAAGAATAAAAATTTCCAAAGCTACAAGATAGCTTACTTGTACCTTCATCGATGTTCTTCTATCTATACTTATTATAAAACAAAGTCGCTTTTTTCCCTCATGTCCCTTTGTTCCCTTTTAAAACTACGCAACGGATTTTGATGATTCTTTCAGTGTTATCTAGCCCATTTATCGAGGAAGGCTATAGGCTATATTTTATCTAACCTAAGACTAATATGATAAAGTGGAAAAAACGGGGGAAATTATTTAAAAGGGCTTATCTCGCGAACTACTGAAGCAATTTTTATGTTATTTGGCACAGATAAGAAGTAGACCATAGGCTATCGATTTTAATCATTTTTTTGGTGGCTATATATTTTATACCCGTGCGACGCCGGGGCGGGTTGCTAGTACATATTATTATTATAAAACAAAGTCGCTTTTTCTCCCTCATGTCCCTTTGTTCCCTTTAATCATTAAAACTACACAACGGATTTTGATGATTCTTTCAGTGTTAGATAGCCCATTTATTGAGGAAGGCTATAGGCTATATTTTATCACGCTAAGACTAATAGGAGAATGTGGGAAAAAGGGGGGAAATTATTTGAAAGGGCTTATCTCGAGAACTACTGAGGCAATTTTTATGTTATTTGGCACAGATAAGAAGTAGACCACGTGAAGTATCATAGGTTATCGATTTTAATAATTTTTTCAGTGGCTGTATATTTTATACCCGTGCGACGCCGGGGCGGATCGCTAGTAACTGAATAAAAATTTTGTAAATCACAACATAGCTTACTTGTAACTCTATTAAAACAGGACTTGTGCATCTTCCCAGAGAACAGTTCTAGGCCGATGATCGCGTATATGATGATGACGAAGATGACGAGCAGCGCTATGTGGAGCAGCGGCACCATCGCCTTCAAGATGGAGTTCAACACGATCTGCAAGCCTGGAAGCAGTATTTGTAAGATAAGTATTGGATAGAACATTGTTTGGACAGTTCTTTGGGTAGTTTCCCAAAAGCCAAGCATCAGCTTGATCTGTTGATTGACATTCATTTCAATACTTGAATTATGCGTATATTTAAATCGACTTCAATACATAATTATTTTGATGATTTACTTATAAGGGGTTACCAATTACTTTTTTTATTTATTTATTTATTTCACAAAATACAATATTTTATGTGTTGTTACAAAGTATAATCTCGCCAAACTTTAATGTTTGAAGGCGAGACTGAAACTATATAAGGCAGCTTCTAACTATTTCAAGGTCATTGACAGTCAAATAGCTTTTCCAATGTGTCAGACGAAGTGAAACAGAAGATAGTTTGCAGTTTAGATATTATTTTTGCCATGAGCTAAGCTGATCATTTTAAAAAGCATTAGCGATAAAAAGTTTTCATTGACAGCGTACTGTTAGGTTTATGGAGCTCCATCGACGGGGAACTGTTTTTCGCAAAACTTTTGAGGCATAAGGTGTTAATTGGTGTTACACGAGTGCCGGCCATCGTTTGTTCGTTGACCTAATTCGTCAGCGTGCGTTAACAATTGCTTACAAATGCCCAAAATATAGCACTATGGATACGGGATTTTTGTTAACGCCTCTTTTATGATAGACAGTTTTAGACAATGAGTTTCTAAAATACTAGAGTGGCAACGTCTTACAAACGATTCTCAGAAATGCGTAACCACTTGATAGCCCAAAAGACAATGTCACTTCATAATGTTATTATGTCATTATGTATGGCAGATATGCCTGCAGGCATCTTCAAAGTGGTGACGCGTTGCTGTCGTAAACTGCCAATCTAGTTACGTTAGTAACATACAATATCATTGGTTTTAGATGATTAATAGCCCCGTGTATTATTTTCCTCTATGATTAATAGTGATTAGGTATCATCAAGAGACCCATTAAGTTATTGTCGATAGCTTTGCAATACAGAATCCACATTCTTTCGACAAAGTTCTTCGCTTGTTTATAGAAAATTTGAGTCGCAGTACCTAATTTTCCCAGATTTATTATTTATAGTTACCGACCTTAATTCTTTATAGTTAACAAGGTATTGTTAATGTGAGGGAACCATATTTATTTTCATAAGTCACAACTTTCTCCTTTTGTAAATATAATATGCAGAAGTTAAACGTCCTTAGTAAAATTACTTAGACTTTAGAGTAATGTAGTAAACAGGATACTCACTAGGAACCCCCGACACCAGCCTCAGCGGCCGCAGCACCCTGAAAGCCCTTAGCGCCTTCACGTCGAACGCGTCCTTGAATATGCTGGACAGCACCGTGCTCACCATGCTGGAAAATGTTGAAAGCGGTTCAATATTGGACAAATCAAGCATGAAGGTATTTAATAGCCGCTAGTCAGGCTATGAAGTTTTTAAAGCATCCTGGTTTTGCTTGTAGATCAACTTCGATATGTTTACGTTAAAACGATAGTTACTGAACGATAAAATCAGAAAAATTAGTCATCATCAGCTTTCTATTTAAAACCCTTACTTATGTAGGGGTTTCTAAGCCTGGTTTTACTTTCTAATGTACCCTGAGCTATTTTTATATTTAAAGCAGAGAAATTAGAGGACAGATTTGTTGCTCTATAATCCAGATATTTTCATGCATTTTTTAATGAATACTTCTTCTTTTAGGTCCTAAAGGGTCCCAAGTCTTAGTTGCTAGCAAAGGTTTATGTACGTAGTTACAAACTCGAGACATCACAACACAATTCAGGATTATGGCGCTACCAAAAACAAAGGATCGAAACGTTTGCTCCAATGCAAAATTTTTTTTAAATATGGCTGCCAAATCAGTAATTGTGTAAGCACCAAAGATAACGTGACCATACGTCCCGCTTTGGGGGACAGTCCCGCTTTCAGGCAGTCTGTCCCGCTGTCCCCCGCGAGGCCGAAATTGTCCCGCTTTTGCAAACAGACCAAACAACAATTTAAAAGTATTTTTATGTTTGAACTTTGAAAGGCCTGTGTAATGCCTGGAAATAAGTAGTAACGCACTCCCATTCAACAAATGTAGATATTCTGCCATATTTTGCTTATACAGATAGGCACTATTATAGACATTCACAAAATACTCAATCAATAATTGTATTTACCTCTATACTTAATATGTGATAATTAATAATAAAATGAAAATAAAATTTATGGGGGGGGGGGGGGGGGGGGGTATCCGTAGACCAAAGAGTCTCTTACCCAATGACGACGATGGTGAAATCAAGCAAGTTCCACCCGTTACGGAGGTAGGAGCCGGCGTGCATCACGAACCCGTACGCGATGATCTTCATCACGCACTCTCCCGTGAAGATCACCAGGAATATGTACTCGATCTTTTCCTGGAATTTAAGACATAATGATTTAGACGCGACGTCATTTCGCCTCATGTAATTATACCAAGGAATATAGGCTGGTGATTTGAAGAAACAGTGGATGGATAAAGGCTGCCCAAGATGAGCTGTAGACATGGCCTTTCATTGCATTTCAGTGAATGAATCAGCTACGTATCGAAAAAAAGTGTGAACTCGAATCAAGCTCTGGATTTATGTATAGGCAGTATAGGCCATGGCCTATGGGCGGCAGCGTCCTGTGGTGTTCTAGGGCGGGCGGCAGCGTTCGTATATAGTGACGGCAAAATTAAAGTGGCCTATACTCATAAATCATAATAAATATAAATCCGGCTCTGCTCTTTTTTATTCTTTACTAGCTGTCCCGGTGAACTTCGTGTCACTTAAAACCTTCCCTGGACTTCTACGAATATTTTAAGACTAAAATCAGCCCAATCCGTTCAGCCGTTTTTGACTTTTAGCGCGACTAACACATTTGAAAATCCATTTTTATATATTACTAGCTGTCCCGGTGAACTTCGTGTTACTTTAAAACCTTCCCTGGACTTCTGCGAATATTTTAAGACTAAAATCAGCCCAATCCGTTCAGCCGTTTTCGAGTTTTAGCGCGACTAACACATTTGAAAATCCATTTTTATATATAAGACTAGCTGTCCCGGTGAACTTCGTGTCACTTTAAAACCTTCCCTGGACTTCTACGAATATTTTAAGACTAAAATCAGCCCAATCCGTTCAGCTGTTTTCGAGTTTTAGCGCGACTAACACATTTGAAAATCCATTTTTATATATATAGACTAGCTGTCCCGGCAAATGTTTCTTTGCCATAATATTATTTAAAGTATATCGCCCGTATTATTTTATTGAATTAGTGACTAAAAAAAGACGGGTTGCACTCCGGGAGTGCCGGCAGAAGTGAAAACTTGATTATTAACGTTGTGCATTATTTTTTTAACCCATTTTTATGAAAATCGATAAAAAAAAAATAAACGATCGTTTTTATTAATTAATCGAAACCCTTACAATCGATTAAAAATATCGACAATCGATAAAAAAACCTGCTGTCAGACAGACTGTCAGACACTTCTCGCGACAGTTGTCTTGCAGGAAACACGGCCTTAATCAGCGCGTCTGCTAAAGAACTCATTTCCCCGACTGTACATTTCTGCTAAACAACTCATTTCCCCGACTGTACATTTCTGCTTAGCACAATTTTCCCCCACTGTACATTTCTGCTAAACAACTCATTTCCCCAACTGTACATTTCTGCTTAGCACAATTTTCACCGACTGTACATTTCTGCTTAGCACAATTTTCCCCGACTGTACATTTCTGCTAAACAACTCATTTCCCCGACTGTACATTTCGTTCGAGTTCGAGTTCGACACAAAACACTACTCTCCAACCGTCTTACGGTTTTTCTATGGTTTTTCGATCAACACGAAAATCTGACGCGAGCTTCACAGTTTTTACCCATCCCACAAAAGTGGTCAACGCCGCTAAAGAAGTTTTCACTTCAATAAGTATGTCACCATGGCAACGTCTATCGCTATCCCGTGACCCGCGTCGCATAAACAATGGTCGCTCTTCAAATAATTTGCAATAAAATAAAATTGCGACTATAATTAAAGATCTAAGCTATCCTATCTCTCAAGTTGGAAAAAAGCACACATTTAAAAAAAAAACATTAAAATCGGTTAAGTAGTAGTGGAGGGCGCCTCTGTGCTATGGTCAACATCGGCTCCGTAATATTTTTTGTCTAAAAAATATACCGAGTGCTTATATTTTCAAGTAAAGTGCAAAAATCAGTAAAGTTAGTGCTCAAAATAGTGCAAAGTAATAAGAATCCAAAGAACAGTGAGTGAAAATAACAGAAATCCATCTACAATCGCATAACAACAAACTGTACTTTTTGTGCCAGAATAGTGATATCTCAGGGAAAATCAAACTGAAGACACTCAAGAAGCCCTTCAGTAAGAACATAAATGCATAAAAGAAAGCTAAATAAGGTAAATAGATCGAATTAACAATTCATAACCTAAAAGAAAAACAGCTGATCATCATTCCCGGACGATATTACAAAAAAAAAAACATTACTGTTAGCGCCATCTAGTTACGAGGCGCTAAACTACGTGACAAACGGGTCACCAACCCTAATCGATAGATTCACAACCAGTACCCGATTAATACACTAGAGGGCACTACTAACACCAGAAAATGGAAAATATTTTGCAAATTTTAAAACAAATTCAAGGAGATTTAACTATACAGAAACAAGAAATAAAAGAAATGCAAGAAAACATTACGAAAACTATAAATGATAACATAAATGAAAAATTTTTGGTGATAGAGAATAAAACCAATAGCCTGGAAACGAAAATTAATCAACAACAAAGCACAATAGATTATTTATTGAAACAGTTGAAAAAGAAAAATTTAATATTCTACGGAGTGGAAGAGACAGAGCACGGATATAAAGATTTACAAAATAAAATAATATGTCACATAAAAACTCACATGGAGATTTCAATTGAACAGTCAGAAATAGAACAAGTAAAGAGACTTGGTAAGAAAGGAAATAGCGCAAGACCCTTATTAGTAACACTTACAACGGTTGGACGAAAATTAGAAATTCTAAAGAAAAAGACTCTGCTGAAGGGCTCGCACTATAACATTAAGGAAGACTTTTCACGAGAGACCATAGCGAAACGAAAAGAATTACAAGAAATGGTAGAAAAGGAACGCAAACAGGGAAAAAATGCTGTCTTACGGTATGACAAAATAGTAATACTGCCTGGTAGTCCAAAAAACCGGAACACCGCAACTGATTCAAGGAAAAAACGGAACATGTCCTCGTCTCCTACTGATCCAAATGTAATGCCTAGCGGGAGTAATGCTAAGCAAATACCAAAAAGAAATAAAATTAATAACATCAAATCATACATGCAAAGCCCTATGCAACCGAAAAATCTCGACTCTACCTCCAACTCTACCGAGATAAATCTGTTGACAAAAAACTAACAACTGAAGCCCCTCCTCCTAGCCCCCTCCCAAGACGGCCGGTCCCCGTGGGAGGAGTAGACCAAAACCCTCAAGAGGAAATCATGCTCTACGTAGGAACTTATAATGTCAGAACTCTATCATCCTATTCTCGACTATTAGAATTAAGCTGCGCTATAAAAGATATCAGGTACGACGTCATCGGCCTGTGTGAGACAAGGCGAACGGGCGAGTCTATACAGGAATACAGCGATTTCATTTTGTTCTATATAGGACAAACTCCAGGTTTATACGGTGTGGGATTTATTGTTAACAAACGCCATAAGCAAAACATTATATGCTTCAAAGGACTATCGGAAAGAGTAGCTATATTACAGCTCAGTATTAATAACATAGAAATAAGCATTATTCAATGTTACGCGCCTACAGAATCCGCTAACGAAAACGACTTAGAAACTTTCTACACTGTGGTTAACGAAGCAATAAAAATAACAAATAAATATGTGATTGTCATGGGCGATTTTAACGCTAAAATAGGCCACCCTCGCCACGATGAAAACCTTATAATGAAAAGATTTGGCTATGGAAGAAGAAACAGTAGAGGTGAGAGGCTTATACAATTTGCACGCGAAAATAAACTGGCAATCCTAAACACCTTTTTCAAAAAGAAACCCGGGAAAAGATGGACCTGGAGATCACCTAATGCTCTGGTAAAGAACGAACTAGATTATATACTTACAAACTTCCAAAAATCGGCTCAAGACGTACAGGTAATTAACGTTGATTTCCCTAGTGATCACAGATTAATAAGAGCAAAATTTAAATTACAGCTACACAAAAAAAGCAGGAAAAGCTACGGAACTGTTGGAAAGAGTTCTCTTAAGAATTATAGATAAATACAAATGTATAAGGAAAAACTTAAAGAAAATTTAGAAAACTTTCCTACTTGGAAACAACGCTCTACAGTACAAGAACTAAACGATAAAATTGTCCAAGCAATAAGTAGTAGCCTCAAAAAGACCTATACACCTCCAGAAAATAAGACTATTCTTTCTACTAAGACGCAGAATTTGATCTATAGGAGACAGCAAATCCAAAAAATTAAACCAAAAACAAGAAGTTTAAAAAATGAACTAAAAGCTTTGTATAAGCTTGTTAGTAAATATATCCGGAACGATTATAACATACATCGTAAAAACACTTTTGAAAAACATATATTACAGTCAGGCAGCTTAAAAAGAGCAAACAAGGAACTTAGATTACACAAGACATGGATAGAAGGTTTAAAAACCTCGAATAATAATAATATAACTTGCAATAGAAACGAAATACTAAAAGTAGCAACTAGCTTTTACAAAAATCTTTACGAATATGTAGAGTCGACACCCACCATCAACACGTCGTTGGAATCACCTATAAATATATACGAGATCGACGTAGAGGAAGTAATAAAGGCAATTACGAAAACCAAAACCGACAAAAGTCCTGGACCGGATCAAATACCTAACGAAGCCTTGAAAATTGGATGCCCATACCTAGCTGTCCCTCTCACGCATCTCTTCAACCTCGTGCTTGAATCGGCTATAGTACCAACACAATGGACGGAATCTTATATAATTTTGATATATAAAAAGGGAGACCCAAATAATATTGGAAACTACCGCCCAATAAGCCTGCTGTCCTCAATATATAAAGTTTTCTCGTCCATCTTAGAAAAGAGAATCAGAGACAATATCGAAAGACATCAACCCGCAGAACAAGCGGGGTTCAGAAGTGGTTTCTCCACGATTGATCATATCCACTCTATAGAACTAATAATAGACAAATATCAAGAATTTAACAAACCACTATACCTTATTTTTATAGACTACCAAAAGCTTTCGATTCTCTTTACCACCACTCCATATGGGAGTCCCTACAATCGCAAGGAGTCGACCCAGCATATATAAAAATCCTGAAAAACCTCTACCGTAATTGTTATAGTAGAATCAAGCTTGAAAGGACTGGACCTCCTATAGCCATCAGAAGGGGGGTGAGACAGGGGGATGGGATATCTCCCACCCTGTTCATTTCTGTTTTACAAAGGATTTTTGATAATCTAAATTGGGGGAATGTAGGTATAAAAATCAACAATCGCTATTTGAGTAATCTGAGATTCGCAGACGACATCGTTTTACTATCAGAAAATGTAACCGAGCTACAGTCGATGATAAACCTATTGTACACCGCAAGTAAACAAGTAGGCCTGGAAATTAACCGAAGCAAAACCAAAGTACTAACAAACTCTACAAAAAGTCCAATATACCTAGAAAATGTCGAGCTGGAGTATGTCGATTCCTTTATCTATTTGGGAAAACAAATCTCTTTTCTGAGACAGAGAAATGAACAAGAGATTGACAGGAGAATCTCCAATTCTTGGAAAAAGTACTGGAGTCTGAAGGAGGTATTTAAAGGAGATATGCCAATTGCCGTCAAGAAAAAAGTAATGGACACATGTATACTTCCCTCATTAACTTACGCTAGCCAGACATGGAAACTTACATATAAGATCAAGTCAAAAATAAGATCGTGTCAAAGAGGTATGGAGAGAAGTCTGCTAAATATCAAAAGAATACATAAAATAGCACACAGAAGCATAAGAAAAAGAACTAAAGTAGCAGACGCTCTCCATTACTGCAAAAAACTAAAATGGCGCTGGGCGGGCCACCTTTCGAGACTGACAGATAATAGGTGGACTCAAGCAATAACGGCATGGAAAGGGCCCACGGGCACTAGAACGAGAGGGAGACCTATAGCTCGATGGACTGACGACATAATAAAGGTAGCTGGCGAAGGATGGATGGAAGTAGCGAAAAATAGAGAAGCATGGAAAGCTCTAGAGGAGGCCTTCACCTTCGAAGCGAGGGGTTCTTACTAACACAAACATTAATCATCTTAACTGTTACTCACGAAATATTATGTAATTAGTGAGAAATAAAAGGCTTTTTTATTTTTTATTTTTATTTTTTTATTAAGTAGTTTAGGAATCCATCGCGGACAAACATCGTGACAGGAGATTTATATATATTAGACTAGCTGTCCCGGTGAACTTCGTGTCACTTAAAACCTTCCCTGGACTTCTACGAATATTTTAAGACTAAAATCAGCCCAATCCGTTCAGCCGTTTTCGACTTTTAGCGTGACTAACATATTTGAAAATCCATTTTTATATATATAGATTGAAGACCAAATTCTTTTCTATATCCTTTAATAGCCTGCCAAACTGCACAACAGTTTGGCAGGCAGGCAGGAATCGTTGTTTTGGGTACAGAGTAGAGACCCAAAACGTAGGGACGTCTGCATCAATTACTGTCTCAATGCTCACAGCATATACTCACCAGCACCCAGTTGGTGTAGTTGGAGTCGCTGGCGGGGTAGGGGGTGTAGACGGCCAGCGCTATGCAGTTCGCGAATATCGTCGTTAATATCATCCACTCGAACGGCCTGGGACTTGCTAAGGAAATCTTGTCTCTGTGCTGAACGACATTAGTGTAATTTTAGCATGAAAATGATAATTATATTAAAATTGGTAGAAAATTAACACTTGCACGTACTATCGGATAGGGAAAATACCCAGCAGCAAGAAGCTGCCTGAGAAACTCTCACGGGGGTTACCTTTTAACAAAATGATGAGAGTCTTTGACTGAACTATATTATTATCTTTTTCACATAAAAATTTAAAAGACCAATGTTTTATTTCCAAACTAGATGACGCCCGCAACTCTGTTGCGCCAAAATTCGTTTATCGCGCGGGAACCGTACATTTTTCCGGGATAAAAAGTATCCTGTGTCCTTTCCCGGGACTCAAAGTATCTCCATACCAAATTTTAGCAAAATCGGTTCAGCGGTTTGGGCGTGAAGAGGTAACAGACAGACAGACAGACCCACCTTCGCATTTATAATATTAGTATGGAAGTATGGATATGGATTGCTTAGAAACTATGTATCCGCTTTTACACTTATTGACAGAGGTGACACATGCGGTTTGCACTTATTAATCACTGAATTCCAGGCCGGAGACAATTTAAATCCGTCCTCACGATTGAAATTCTTGTATTTTTCATTTCAATGGCTTCACGTATTACTCTCGTGTGGTAATGACGATCCGTAGAGAGGATTTCGGAGTCGTGTAGCTTCATCCAGTGATTAGTCCCCATATCAAGCAGATGTTCTGAACTTCTGCTACCGCGCATTTATTTGTTTGGCGATTTTTCAATGCGGCTATGTGTTCTTTCACTCTTTCGCCAATAGTCCGTTTCGTTTGGCCAATGTACGAACTTCCACATTACGTAATAACTAATAAGCATTACTACTAGAATAAGTCGCGTTAAGTCCCGATTAATAAACTGTTTTAATTTTATTAATGTAACGCGAATGTTTAAAATATTATTGTTATAATTAAATATTATTTGATCTTGTTCTTGGTATAAAGGGACTATTTTTAAGATTTATAATTTACATTTGAATAAAATTGGATTGAAAAGGAGTAAAGATTATACCATCCTCTTCGACATTGTAAATAGTGATAGAACATTGAGTGTACGTTTTATTGAGCGGCCAAATTGAATGTATCGGATAGACACTTGAGTTTACGACTTGGCTGACCGGTGCTGGCTATTTCGAGTAATTTTTTGGCGCTAACATTATTTCAATCATTCGTCACGGGTGATTTCTTTGAGGGATTTTTTATCGCTCTCTATTAGACTTTTAAAAGAATAACTAAACAAGTTTAATAGCAATTAAGGTTACAGCTTATTTCAAAATATCGTTGGTACTCGAATCGAATCGAACGACAAATAATAAGTATGAAACGTGCGTGTGCAAATAGCTATAAGTATCATAATAATTAATGCACGTATCATTTTTTTTCCTCCGAAGGCTAAGTCATTGTAGCCCTGACGTCACTACGGCTCTTGAGGATATATAGTGACTCCTTCGCATTAGAGTACCGTCCCCAACCCAATGCTGCTCATAAACTGAACGATGTGGTTGGGTTTGGTGGTGTGGGAATATGCGTGGCCGCCACAAAGGAAGATCTTCCGACCGAGCGAGGTGGTATGCCCGGTCAGGCCGAAGCCCACGTGATACATTTCAGCTGTCGTAAATATACCGACGCGCTCAGAAAACTTCGATAGCGCGATGCAGGAATGTTAGGCGAATTGTGGGTACCGCCACATCACTCCCCCCCGAAGACCGGAGGTCGAATCTTGAAGTCTTATCGCTTGAGTCGCCAGTGCGTCGGAACTGTTGCAGTGAGTCCCAGTGAGTCGGAACTGTAAGCTGCTGCACGGGATCCAGTGAGTTGGATAGCTGCCGTGCGGGGCCGATGCTACGTGCTGATCAGGAGAGATGTGCTCTGCTTGCTGACCGGTCGGTGTAGTGAGAAAGCCCGATGATGCCGATGCGGAGTCGCCCAGGCCGCGGTACATAGCGGCTAGTGGACGAGGTACCCGATGAGGCGATGCTGGCTGGCGCGGTGCGGAGGGGCGGGGAGTGATGATGATGAAGGAGGCGTGTTCTGTCGGGGTCACCAATGTAAGTGACCTGTGTATCACGTCGGTGTCATCAATGTAAAGTACTCCAGATCAGAAGGTTGCGTGTTCAGATCACGTCGGTTGTACCAGGTCGTTCGTATAAACTCCTCTGGTATGTTCGGACCACGCATATTCCCACAGTGGCATGAATTTCCTCTGTACATGAGTGCGCCCAAGGTGCCTGTTTCTGCTCTGTAAGAGAGTAGGAGATGACGTAGGAGTAATTGCACCCAGTCTCTACATTTTCTTGGATTCATAGCTACTATAATATTATAAACTCGCAAGTGTGTCTGTTTGCCCGTCTGTCTGTAACCTCTTCACGTGCAAACCGCTGGATCGATTTTGCTGGGTATGAAGGTTTTTTTTTATCCCGGAAAAAAATACGACTTCGACTACGAGTTGCGGGCGTCATCTACGTATTTTAGGCCCAATTTCACCAACGTCTGTTAGTGTTAACAGCTTGTTAAAATGTCATGTCTTTTCTTTCATTCATATAAAAAACGAAAGAGGTAACGTGACACTAATTCGAGCATTAACTTTAACTGTCGTTGGTGAAATTGTGTCTTAATATATTAACATAATACGTACAGAGAAAGTTTCTTCTACTATTCAATAACAAATAACAAAAGAACACAACTGTAATTCACAGTTCCGATTACATTAATATAAGTGTTAGATGATTTAGTTAATAACAAAAGTTGCGAACCTTGAAAACAAAGTAAAATGGCAGTGTGCCAAGTTAGATTGTGAATGGGCGACAGAGTTACGGGTTCGTGAGGAAACACCACGGTTTAATACATTCTGTATTGTCATTCATACAATATATTTGTGATCGGGCCTAACAAAGAAATTTCGGACAGTTATGGTGTAAAAATTTTGGCTTTCTTACAGCGACAAATAAAAAAAATCAAGAATGTCGAATATATTTTATTTTAGAAGCAAAGTCCTTAAACTATATAACACAAGTTACTGCCACCTATTTTTGACCGACTTCCAAAAAGGAGGAGGTAATATGTTCGGCTGTATGTATCTTTTTTTTTTTTTTTTGCATGTTCAACGATTACTCAGCCGTTTGTGGTCCGATTTTCAAAATTCTTTTTGTATTGTATAGGGTTTAACTCAAATTTGGTACCATGCTCACAAAAGTGGTGATCTGATGATGGGATCCTTGAGGAATCGAGGGGACTCCTTGAAATTTGTATGAAAACATATAGTGATTTCGAATTTTTCTGAAGCATTCGAGGTAAATGCTACCAAAAAGTAAGACTTTGCATCAGGTTATACCCTGAATCCGAAGGTACCGAACAGAACTTTTGAATGCTTATAAGTACAGATTCGGGGATTTCGGCGTTGTTTAAACTACTGAAAGCATAAGCCAACACATCAATTTGATTGATCATCATCATCATCATCATGGGTCATCACACTATGACCTAATCATTGGTACTTTTCGTGATATTTTGCATCGAAGCTGATGTTTTTGCTGGCTGTTTCGCTGTTTATGGACCGATTTTCAAAATTCTTGTGTTCTTGTATGGGATGTAATCTTAATTTAGTATAATGATTACGAAAGTGGTGATCTGATGATGGGATCTATGAACAATTGAGAGAAACGCTTGAAATTTATTAAAACACACATGGTGGTTAAGAAGTTGTTTATAATAACTTAAACATACTCGTACAAATAACTATAAGTCAAATTTCATACGAAGGTGTCTCTTGATCCGAAGGCACTGAACAGAACTCCTGAACCTTTAAAGATAAAAGTTTGGAAATTGCAGCATCGCTTAGATAACTGCAAGCATTTACCACAACTTCACTTACAGTAACATAATGTGAATAGTTAACATTCCTAGTGGTTATATACGCATATAGCCTTATCTTGTAGATCAGCGGTCGGCAACCTTTTCGCAGGCAAGGGCCACGAGGTGGCAAAACAAACTAAAGGCGGGCCGCAGACCTCACTCGTTTTAACCTATCAAGCCCCATAAGAGCACCGGTGATCGCGACAACAATAGATTTCCAAGAATCCGCAATCGAAGGATTAACCCTAGAAGCTCTATATACCTACAGTACATAATGAAAGGAAATCATTTTTTATTCAAAATGGCACAAACAGCTACGTTCTTAAGTGGCGATAACTACTGGCAGTATTAGAAAACATTGTTTTTGAAACACGTAACTTATTCACAAAACATTCACGGGCCGCAAGTAAGACGTTCGCGGGCCGCATGCGGCCCGCGGGCCGCGTGTTGCCGACCGCTGTTGTAGATAACTAAAAAGAGTGAAATTATTATTTTTAACAAAAAATCAAAACCGACTTCCAAGGTTAAAACAATAGTAATATGAACTAAAAAGTATTAAATAACTTTTACTCTTTAATATTGCCTTTTTCAGAATTCGTCTAAATCTCAACTATTTCTGAACACTTTCAGTCTTCATTACTTTGAAGTCGGTACCAGTCTTGGATATTCTGACACTGACTGAACTCATGGTTAAATTAGCTGGTACCGACTTCAAAATAATGAAGACTGTAGTGTGTTCAGAAATAGTTGAGATTTAGACGAATTCTGAAAAAGGCACTATTAAAGAGTAAGAGTTATTTAATACTTTTTAGTTCATATTACTATTGTTTTTACCTTGGAAGTCGGTTTTAATTTTTTGTTAAAAATAATAATAATGTTATGAATATTATTCGGAAACCACCTTATTTCTATCGTAAAATTCTCAAGTCAAACCTCAAATCCAAATAATTATATTTGGATTTTAGGTTTAACATGGTCTAGCCAGTAAATACGCCCCTGTAGAGATCATATTTTGTTTTACAATGTTTTGCTCTGGCTAACCGGTATTTAACTTTTCAACAATTATTTTTAACTCAATAACTCAACTTATATCGTAACAAACTATAACGAAAATATAACGTACCGTTTAACAGATGGTAAACATCGCCAGGTGAAAAGTTGAAATATTTTAAACACGCACGTCATGAGTGATGCTCGAAAGATACAAGAAACAGATAATTATAACTTGCTATTGAGCAAACGAACCCTCTTACTAATAAAGATGTATTTAATATAGCGTTTATTCACCGATTTTTTCCTGCAACATATTTTCATTGTATGAAAAACTATTAAAACAATTATTTACTGAAAATGAGACCTGGCTAGATTTACTTGTATAAAAGGTTTAGGATAAATGGTAACACAAAATGTCATACAAATCGTATTTAACTTCTCGTGTCAAGTGACAGAGAGCTGTAATTATATGAGAATTTTGACATAAGCCCCATAAATTAACTGTCAAACTCTTCATTCATTTGAACTTTAATCACCATGTCTTTGAGTGCAGCCTTTAGTAGGTACTGTTTTTGGTCGAGACCGTAAAACATTTGCTGTTACTAAGATCCAACTCTTAACATTAAAACATAATTAACATGACATTTAACTAGTTGGCATGTCTCCACGCGGTCGGACGATGACTGATGATGATGATTCCATTAACCTGTCATACCTTGCGGCGCACATGTGCGTTTGATCTATTTCCGAGGAACGGGAACCGCGTTATAACAAGTGTTATTGTTAAGTGGAATATAAGAAGTTATACACCTGGGTTTGAATCATCGTTTTTAAAAGAAACAGGCAGACGAGCAAGTGGGTCGCCTGATGGAACTAACGGGCCAAATTGATGGGTCAGTCACAGTCAGGAATTCATTTGGCCTCGAGGATTTTTTGGCTTTAGAGACTCAGCTCTTAGGGACCTACAGAAGTCTCCATAGAAGATGGACCTAGCTAATGGCTGCAGAACACTTTACATCGAGGGTTGTTGGTGGTAATGGAAATACTTCTGGCTATGTTAACTAATAGATGAGTTCCGTAGATATAAAGCGAAATTGGTTTGTTGTTGTTACTACGGAATGCTAAAAATCGTTTTATCAAGTTTCGATCAGCCCGGTCATCCTGCTTATAGTGCCATAGTAATACCTATGGACGCTTCACACCACGTCAGTCTGGCCCCGTGGAAAATACCTGAAGGTCTTATGTTACGGGTACCAGACAACGGATTTTAAGATTTTTATTATATGATACACATAATATTTAATACACATCCATGACCCAGGAACTTTGAAAACTTTTTGTTCCGTCGGCGGGATTCGTACCCGCGACCCCCGGCTTGAGCTACCAACAGCCCACCTACTGAGCCACAGAGGTGATCAAATCAATAGAAGTTGATTTTAAACAAGCAAATTGATTTTAACCAATTTCCAACTCAGGACGTTCTAAGTTCGACTTTATAACTATTAACTTCTGTAGTAACTGTTCTGTTCAACGATCACTTCTACTTTTAGGGACTAATTTTCGAAATTGTTTTTCATACAACTTCTGTAATTACCATAGAAAATTCAAGATTAACTTTAAGATGCTCCCCCTATGGAGATGCCGAAATTTACCGTTTTTAGAGCCTTATTAACTCATAATTTGAAAGCTACAAAATTATAATAAAAATACAGCAATAATCTTCAGTATATGAACGTTTCTTAATTTCCTATTTTTGTTTTTACACTCATAATATCTAGCTTCCAAAGTAATACCAATTTATTTAAATTCGAGCATACATTCAGCATCTCCCTAGTATTTACAAATTACGGTTATTTGAAACATACGCCAATAGATCGACAATTTCATTAACTACATACTGGACGTTTGAATTTTTTTAGGTCAATTTTGAACTAAGATAAGTAAAAAAATTGGATTTTGGCGCGATCTCAGCAACGCGACAAATCTATGGTCAAGGTCGTTTGCTCGGGGGATAGCCTTAAGATTATCGTATGATGGATGCAGGTCATTGATACCTATACTTTCATTGTTACGATGATTGGATCTCCGACGATCGACATAGTCCGAAGTTCGCTAACAAATTGGGTCGATTAGGCTAAACATTAGTTTTCCCCGGGCGTGCATTGTTAATCTATCTTGGCTGTTCTTCGTAATGGTAATTGAATCCAATCATTAGTCATGATGCATAGGATAGCCACATGGTAGCCAGATTGACCCGGACTAAAAACTGGCTTATTTTTAGCCGCGACGCAATCGAGAAGAATTTAACCGACTTTAAAAGACGACCGTTATAGGATATTGCAATTGTTACTGAAAGTGAAAAATACCTTAGGGTCTGTAATGTGTAGGTGTTTATGGGTCCCCTGTATAGAGTTCACTGTGAAAGTAGCAGCGCCGAAAGGATTGAGTAATTTGTATGAGCAAGCGCCCGCGCGTCATGAATTTTTCCATACAAGGATGAAAAAAAATCTCTCAGCGCTGCCACTTTGACAGCGAACTCTATACAGGGGGCCCATAAACACCCTAAAGTATTATCACTTAGTTTTTTACACCCTGTATAGCGATTTAGGTATTACTGTTATGAGGATATACGAGTGTACCTGTCTGGCAGGGAGCCAGTATTACTGTGATCGTTCCATCGATTTTCACTGTCTCCCCAATGAGTTTTGAGCACGAGCTTTCCCCTTTTAAATTTTCATTTATTTGCGAAAAAACTTTAGATGGCTTAATAATGGATTTTAAAGTACAATCGACCAGTTTCAAAATGCTTCTTAGTTTTACGCTAGGACGCCTCAAAATTAGGGTACCCATACATGGGAAGGCCAATCGTGACGGCCGACGACCGAGCTCACGGACTGGACTAATGCACCAACAACGGAATAGTACTAAAGAGTTCAATCAGGTCCATGGTCGGCCTGCCATCAGTTCGATCGAATTCGATCAGTTTCCATTGGGAAACTGATCGAATTCGATCGAACTGATGGCCCGTACTGACGCGGACGGGGCCACGTATTCCACGTATTCACGCCTGATTATACGGCGCTGTAAGGCACATTGTTTAAGGACGGGCTTCAACATTCACGACGAATATTTAAAAACGACGTTCCACAAATTCTTTTGAAATAGATATTATAGCAGTTTGTAAATATTGTATTATTGCCAGCTCGAAACATCAAAAGATTTTTAACTACCCACAATTTTATTTTTTGTATTTTTCGGCACTATGTAGGTCTCACTTCCCGGAAACTTGCGACAACCTTTAGGTAATTATTTACATATATCACAATATTTGTATTTCGAAAAAAAAATGAGGTCAATGGGATTGTAAGTTCGTTTATCACAAATCACAACGAATCGCTCGCCATAAAGGCAGAAGACAGAGGCACCAAATTTTGTAAAAAAAAAAAGACGGGTTGCACTCCGGGAGTGCCGGCAGAAGTGAAAACTTGATTATTAATGTTGTGCATTATTTTTTTAACCCATTTTTTATGAAAATCGATTTTAAAAAAACGATTTTTTTTATAAATCGAAACCCTTACAATCGATTAATTTTTTAACAAATTTTTTTAACCCATTGTTTATGAAAATCGATTTGAAAAAAATCGTTTTTTTAATTAATCGAAACCCTTACAATCGATTAAATTTTTAACCCATTTTTTATGAAAATCGTTTTTTTAATGGCACTGATTTAAAGGGGCAGTTGTAAATAGCAGTTTTGGTAAGTTAAAAATTATAAATGGCACGTTCAATAACTACTTTAGCAGTTAAAACTAAGCAGTAAATTAAACAAAAATGAGTAGTAAAAAATAATGAAATGGATAATTGAAAACATTATTGAACAGTAAAATAATTAAATGAGCAGTAAAAATGAATGAATGAGCGGTTACGTCTGGGCAGTAACAAATCGGAATTTGTCAGTAAGAAATCTCATTCTAAGCAGCTCTCCGCGCTAAAGTAAAAAACCGTGTCGGATTGTTTTAAGGGCCCCCCAGACGGTCAAACGGTTTGATTCAAACATGTAAATTTTGGTTCGACTCAAACCATTTTGATCGTTTACAAAGCTAGCTTGAACGGTTTTTCAAACATTTACGTGTTTGAAGCTCGTTTGATGAAATTTCATATTTTTGTTGTGTTTGACGCGCCGTTTGATCGTGTTCCGACTTCCGATGCGTTTGAACAAACTCGGCTTAGTTTAGTACTGGACTTGAACTTCAAAAAGTTTGAGAGCAATCTTGTCTGCATCACACACGTCTAATTATGGCGGCGCACTAAACCAAATGCGCAATGCCGTTTGACAACCGTTCAAACCGACATCAAACGGTTTCATCAAACACGTAATGTTTGAATCAAACCGTTTGACCGTCTCGGGGGCCCTTTAGGTTGCTTGCAAAAAATGGAAAGGGCGTAAGCGACAAAATGGTTTTTGTCGCGTAATTTAAAAACCATAAATATATTTCATATAAGCTATGGGCAAATTAGCGTGTATGCTTGAACCAATTTATGTACAAATTTTGGAAGCTTAAATCACTCTCCTCTGTTGGCAAAATAGGAATCCATTTTTTTACAGAGGTCTTTTTGATTAATTATTCTGTGTTATAAAAGTTGACCAATCGTGTTATGCTATGGGTAATTCAAAGACAAAGACATGATGAATACTGACAATGAACTTTAATTTCTTAGCTTTAGTCATTGCTGAGAAAAATCGATATTGCTACAGCCAAATTATCAAGGCGACGCCTTAAACAATGAGGTAGTAAAATAAAATAAAATCGGCAAAGTGCGAGTCGAACTCGCCCATGGAGGGTTCCGTACCGTTATAAAGCGAAACTAAGGCTGGTATAAATAGTCAGTACTCAAGATGCATCTCGGTCTCAAGACTCAGTTCAGGCTCTGTGATTGGTTGGCTGTCAAAATTTGGACCAATCACCGAACCGAACCGCGTCTTGAGACCGGGTCGCATCTTAAGTACTGATTGTATGAGAAAATAACCGTCCAATTGATATTTTATTACTGTCCATGTTTTACTGTCGCAATAACTAATCAACCGCTATTAAATTAAATAACTGCTCAATAATTTTTTCAACTGATCATAATAACATCTCGAATATTTAAATAACAGCTCAAAAAATTAGTTCCCTTTTTTAATTAATCGAATCCCTTACAATCGATTAAAAAATATCGACAATCGAAAAAAAACAATCGATTGTTCGATTAATCGATTTCGATGTTACAACACTACTCTCCAACCGTCTTACGGTTTTTCGATCAGCACGAGAATCTGACGCGAGTTTCACAGTTTTTACCCATCCCACAAAAGTGCTCAACGCCGCTAAAGAAGTTTTCACTTCAAAAAGTTACATAATATCTGTCATGCTATATGTCAAAGTATGAAGGGTATGTTCTGAAATATAATCCAGTATGCTGGCCAGTGCTAATGACGGACGTCTAGAATAGGTTTTATTTTGGATTCTAATTCCTATACCAAATCTTGTCTTACATGACGGGTCACTATCGAGTATCGGCCAACTATCAACTTCACTGTGAAAACCTAAGAAAAATAGGCACTTTATCATAAAAATTGAGAGTTAAAAAGGATACTTCCACTCGACGATATCTATGCACAGCTTCCGCAGCGGGTTCTTGAGGGTGAGGCAGAACAGCGCGCGCTTCGGCCGCTCCTGCTGCGTCTTGGCCCCCCTGCGCGCCGGCTTCCGGGGGGCCACCGGCACGGGGATGAGGGGTCCCGCGTCCGGACCACCGCCGGGGGTGCCCGGTGTACCCCCGGGGGTACCCGGCGTGGCGGCGGTGGGCGTGGCCTCGCCCGCGCCGCCCTCCGCCGTGCTCATCTCGATCTGTCAACAAAATGTTTGAAGACGTGAGTTGAAGAACACGATAAGTAACATTTTGTAACATACGGACATTTACTCATTTTTACCCTTAGGCCTTATAATTTGAACAAACCTTGTAAAGTTGTTACTTATCTACTTCACCACCTGGCTATTGTATCTGGCTACAGATTAAATGCACAATTTTTTATATTTCAAATCATTTTTCCGACCCTAAAGCCTCCATTTATGCAAAAAAGGCAATTTTTTAATGCTAATTATTGTGTTCCTCCACTCACGTATTCGTTTATGTTTGGGTGAATCATATTCTAAAAAGGTTTGTGGGTCACTGAAATATTTCATAACCGTTTAAAATATATCGTTTGAGGCATGTTAGGTGTCCCCAAAGTGTTATAACTTATACACGTCCGTAATATTATAACAAAATGTTGCCTCAGTTCGTTTAAAGCCGACTGTACACATTGGGACAATCCTTTGAGTGACATTCTACAGGGTGTAACAAAATTAAAGGATAATACTTTAATCCTTCGATCGTGGATTCTTGGAAATCTATTGTTATTCTATTGTGTCTCGCTCACCGGTGAGCTTATGGGGCTTGATGGGTTAAACTTTAAAGTGTATATGGGTCCCCTGTATAGAGTTCGCTGTCAAAGTACCAGTGCTGAAAGAGTAACTATTTTTCACCTTTGTATGGAAAACGCGAGGGCGCTTGTCCAATGTCCAATGTCCATACAAATCACAAAAAAAATTTTTGCTCTTTCAGCACTGCTACTTTCACAGTAAACTCTATTAACGGACACATACACACCATAAAGTATTACTTAACACTAAGTTTTGTTAAACCTCTACAGTTGCACGTCGACCCAAAGCTCAATGCGAATTGGCAACGCTCTGTACATTTTCCTAGATAATTCTACGTTCTTACCAAACTTCATAGGAACTGGCTTAAACTAGCGTCACGATAACAGAAAGACATACAGATAGACACGTGTATAATATGAATATGGATACGCAATACCAGGCGATTGTAGTACCCCATGAGTTTCTAAAATACTAGAGTAGCAACATCTCAAACGATTCTCAGAAATGCGTTACGTATAACCACTTGATAGTCCAAAAGACGATGTCAAGTCATTATGTCGTTATGCCTGCAGGCATCTTCGAAGTGGTAACGCGTTGCTGCCGTAAACTGCCAATCTAGTTACGTTAGTAACATATATTAATATCATTGGTAGTACCAGTATGGAGAGTTTGACCTCATAAAAACCCTTTCAAGCCGTACAGAGATTTAACGAGTCGCCGTTACATCGCCACGCTATAACTTCCTTATTCCGATTTATTTTCATGATTCCTTGAACGCGCCGAGTGATTCATTATGTGCTGTAAGTGGTGAGAGGGAGCGGTTGAGATTTTGCCGACTTTTACAAATAATTAAAAAAAAAACTAGATCACGTAGCTTGTAAAATGTACTTATTTATTGTTATTTGTAATTATTAAAATTAAATCCACCAAATAGCTTAAAGTAACGTCAGTCGAACCAAAATTCTGGACATAGAATATGATAAAATATCATAACAATATAATTTGCAAATACGTTTTGTTGTTCCTTATTGTGAGGGGTATATTCTTGCCTACTGGTTAGTTTAAACTTTAAAGATGTGTTGAGTACTTCAGGGTATCTAAATCATCGCTGTCGTCGAATTATAGAAGCGCAAATTGTGCGCTTTTAAAATTCTGGACGTCACGTTATCGTGGACGCCGGCTTCCACGATAAAACGTTGGGTACGTTAAATGCCCTTTTGATTTTACGCACCACGGACGTTTTGTGCGGTTCAGAAGAGTGTAGACGTCGTGATGTCCTCTAACGTATACGTTAAAAAGTTATCGTCGACGGAAATTTAAAAGCATCTTCATATTATATTTCCATACAATTTACTTCCCTATGTTATCGTTTTACCGCGGACGTTCACGATGTAACCGCCACGTCCAAAATTATAAAAGCGCGTCGGTGTGGCGTTACGAGTAGTCACTGTCAGCTACAGACCAACTGTGTCCTGCTTTTCTCTTTCTAGATCTTTTTGTATTATAGCATAAAAAAAACAAATCCCAAACGCTGTCGCCCGTGACTCGGAACAGATTTTGTGCAAGACAAATGAATCATGCTAGCACTTTCCGGTATGTGAAAAATTTATTCAATAACTAGAATAATGGCGGAATTTCGTGAATATTAAATTTCGTGAAGTTAAATATTATATTAACGTATTACAAAAACAAGGTTTGAATATGCTGAAACGTTTAACAATATGCTTTTTTGTTACTATTATTATCATGGGTAGTGGTGGGGGGGGGGGGGGGGGGGGATTGTCATAGCCCATGGGGTTAGGGCCATGACCTCCTCAAAATGTAGATGATACTGTGTCATCCCTATGAATTTTGTTTCGGCATAGGTAATGACGTACCTATTATAATTTCATCTCGTTATCCTGGCACAAGTCAGGTCGGCCTGCCATCAGTCCAACCGACCAGACCGATCTTTCTACCTTATCATAGAATGTAAAGCAATAAGTTACTTGTGGCCAGCTCTACTTGAGCCGCTGGCGCCAGCGTGGTGTGCTAGTGGACGTGGGCCTTAAGGCGATCGATTTGTGACCCATTTGAATACTTAATAGATGCTAAACATCCCGTCTCCTAAACATGATTATAAATTGTAATCTAAGCTAGTGTTTCACAAACTTTTTCAGCCACGGATCCCTAACGTCGACCTAACTCCCTAAAATCCTGCATGTGTTTTAGTAAAATTTTCAGGGGTAAACAATAAACTATTTTATTTAATGATAGTTGGGACTTATCAATAAATCAAAAATGCAGTATGGTGGCAAATCTTGTTACGTATGAACTATAAGACCTTTAATTTATTGATAAATCCTTTATAAATCCATCAATCATTAAATAAAACATTTTATTATCTACGGTCTACCCCTGACATTTTTACTAAAAACACATAAAGGATTTAGCAGGCGCAACGACGATAAGCAGACCTTAAGACGTAACGTTATTCGCTGTGTGAATATTTTTATTAGTTTGCTCCGATATTCGTAAATCGCGCGAGAAAGGTTTTTCCTGGCAAAAACTGTGCTATGTCCTTTCCCAGGACAAAGTCCGCTATCGTTACCCGTCTTGTTACGTAAAGTCGTAATTTTTAGAAACATTGTCTTTGTCTGGATATTAATTATTATTAGGCTGCACTGGTCCACGACGGCCGAGCAGGTCGTGGACTACATCAGGAGCAAGACCCACTTCGTCTTGAGGGTCGAACGCTTGGAGTCCCGCCACAAAGTCAATTTTAGCTCCTTTGTGGTGACGGTCCCGACGCATCATCTACCGACCTTCGAGAATCGAGAAGGAAGAGGAAGGCCGATTGGAGTCGTCTACAGGAGGTTCCGAGGACGACTTCCGAATACGTCGCGCCCCACGTCGCAGACAATACGTGTTTAGTGCTTAGTGTTAGTTTAGTTTATATGTTATGTATGTTAGTCTATAAGGTATATATAATATGGGCCAAGATGCCTGATTTAAATAAATAAATTAAAAAAAAAATATCCATCAGAGTCCAGACAAAGACAAGAAGACCTTGTATTCTGAAATATTTTTAAAAGCAAGGGAGCAGAAATGTAGAAAAGGGCCATGTTTTGGAACGAATGAGCCGACCGGTCTGCGTGTAAAAACTTCATAACATGTATTAAACAAAGCTGAAACGTCTAGATCTTAGATATTATGCTAATAATTTCATGTTACGGTAATTTGTTATGTTAAATGAGACATAAAATATTTTTGGTTTAAGTGTTATTACTTATTATTAGGTATGTTATGTTGACCTTTGAAGTTAATTAACATATAAAATAATTCAGAGAACAAAACAAACATAAAGTTTTTTTTGTTCTCTTAACATTAACACTTAAACCAAAAATATTTTATTTAATATTATAGTAATATATAACTATAGTGTTACTAATGTAAAAAAGACGTCACCTGTAATTTATTTAAAGAAATCGATACTCATAATATATAAGGTGAGTCCGAGCAAATTCGATTGGCCTCCCTATTAAATACACCTATTAGCTAAGTATAACTTTATCATGCTTTTTTAAAATATTATCATGGAAATTACAATAATTTGTAGATATTTTAAATTAATCCGTAGCGAGTGATATTTAAATGTTGTAAATTAAAATATGAACGTAAAAACACAGAAGACAATTAGCACAGAAAGCGCTGAGTTAAAACAGAGCAAGAGTACACAATAGTAAGTTCCTGACAGTTAACATTTGCAAGTTAAAAATGTTAACTGAAAAGAATGGAAAAATATATGAATGGAAATATGAATAAAAGTTTATAATATAGCAAATAGGAATATAAGGGCCTGTTTCACCACTTTCTGATAAAGTGTTCACAACTTTTTTGACAGATTCTTCATACTTCATCTGCCAAGTTAAGTGGTAGATAGCCTATTCAGCACTTATCAGGAAGTGGTGAAATAGGGCCTAAGACACGTGTTTTGTTTAGCTGTTTAACAGTATATCCCACAACCTGTGCATTTTGTGGTACTTACACTTTACGGAAAAACTATCACGCCTATTGATTTGTGCTTGAACATATTAATTTTATTTATATGTGTTATTATCAGTCAGTCAAGGTGTGACGACGCGAGCCCTCACAAAGCTCGGCTTTTTATTTAAGTATAAGTAATCGGCCACGTCACCGAAACCGGTGTGGAGTTATTATTATCATTAATGTTGGGAATAGTATGGTGGGTCAAAACCTGTTCAAAATTATACCTCGGGAAGACTGCCACGGTAAGGCTATTGCATAGCAATAGCTAGCTACACGCATACGTCTAGTCGCACGCACAAAAACACCGTGCCGAAGTCTGCCGAACTGAAACGACGTTAGACGATACACGGCAACTGCGAACCGCTGTGCCGGTCGGAGTGGGGGATGTTAGGTGTTTACTGTTTTCGTTACGGAATTTCTTAATCCCGCGATAAAAACTATGCAATAGCTTAAAAATTGGGCAAACACGAGATCGTCCATGATGTTAGCATTTAATATTCCAGCGGTGAGAGCGGACCTCATAATGCCCACTAATGAGAGATCCCAATTCATTAATTAACGAAAAGACAGACGGTTTCGCCGGCGAATTCTATTAACAAACTGAAAAACATCCGCTGAATGTAAATTGTCTTAAAGTGAAAAAGTTTCCATACAAAAATTAAGGCCTAAGACACAAATTATTCATGTCAAGTTTACTGTGAGTTGTGACCCGTTGATGCATAATATAGCTAAATATTACAATTAGTTTGAGCACTACTCAAGTTTTAATGTTAATTTTCAGATACATGCATACTTGATTGCATTTAGGAAACTGCTAACGGATCACCTGATAGTAAGCAAAATCCGCCACCCATGGCACATCATAGACACACACAATATCAGAGAGGCACAATTGACTCAAAATTAAATATAATATTTACCCACCCTCACCCACTTAGCGAAGTACGACTTTTAAAACATTATTAGACATTTTGTCTTTTGTGAGACTGAGAAGCGTTCCTACCGAAGTTCGGCCATATTAGAAATACAAATCTGGGTATGCTTATAGCACAATTGCAGACAATAGACATAACTACCAGTAGTTCGACTGCAAAGAAACGGACAGGTTTCAATATCTGTCAAATTCGTCGGGTTTCACTAGGATTATGAACGGAATGTGCCTCGCGCTGGCTCAAATCTTTATTTTAAATATTTAAATATAATTTATTTTTAAATATTTAAAATAAAGATTTCAAAATTGGATTCTGACAATTTTAATCGCATGTGCCAAAACACAAACAACAATACGACCAAAGAGGAACGCGTCCAGCGAATATGTCATAGTTTTAAATTCGTAGGTAACAAGTTAAAAACCCTAGCGACGATTTTCGTCATAATACGTCAAATTTAAAAATTTCAACATCAGTTCTAAGTCGGCATACTCTATTAGTGACTAGTAACTATCGAACCTCCCACAACCTGTAACTATCGATTGTGTGAACAGTTAAAGCTGCTTACCTCGTATACAGGACCTGCATGCACAGTCATGACTGGTGTGAAGAATCGACTCACCACTTAAAATAGCTCACAAAACATCCATCCATCCATTTTTGTCATTTCAACTGTCATAGTTGTTGCAATTGCGTTAAAAACTCGCGTTACTATGGATGATAAAATCTAATATATATAAATCTCCTGTCACGATGTTTGTCCGCGATGGATTCCTAAACTACTTGACCGATTTTAATGTTTTTTTTAAAATGTGTGCTTTTTTCCAACTTGAGAGATAGGAGAGCTTAGATCTTTAATTATAGTCGCAATTTTATTTTATTGCAAATTATTTGTCTATAAAGAGCGACCATTGTTTATGCGACGCGGGTCACGGGATAGCGATGGACGTTGCCATGGTGACATACTTATTTAGTCACTAATTCAATAAAATAATACGGGCGATATACTTTATATAATAATATATGGCAAAGAAACGTTTGCCGGGACATATTATATGTAACTACTGTATAGTTTTTACTTCAGCCGGACTCCCGAAATGCAACCCCTATTTTTTGCAACAGTAATTCAAACACAATTTCTATATGATTTCGTACGTCATATGGCCGGAGTCAGCTCGGCTGGAGAGGGTTATCTGGGGAAGGCTCTCGAGTTCTTGACACACAGATCAACGAGCGCGATACATGCCGACACGTTCGTTTCAAACGACTTGCGGTTTTTTAGTTATTTCAAACGAAAACTTCGAAAAAAAGTTTATTTTTGGCGACCCCTAAACCTACAATAATATGGTGCAATTTCAATACTAACCCTAAACCGTCAATAATATTGCACCATACATAATATTGGGCAATAAAATTGATCATTTAGAGGCCGCCTTATTGAGGGAGTTTGCGTAGGAACGCTCATATTCCCTATTGAAATCCTTAAGGATTTCAATAGGGAATATGACGCAAAGGTCGGAGCTGAGGGCGCTACTAGCACGTACAGTCAATAATCCGACCGAAATTCGACATGTTGCACACGTTAGCTGGTTAGCCAGCCCCTAGACGATCAATTGTATTGTGCAATATCGCGCTTTATTGAACAGTTTATTTGACAAATAAATTGAAGGCGCGCGATGTTCAGTGTTCAGATTTAGTGGTAAACTTCCAACCGAGCTGACCCTCCGTCCTGGGACGATGAGACACCCCTTATTTCCCCTCCTCAAAAAAGGGTAGAAAAGTAGATAGGTCACATGTGTTTCAGAGTCAAGGTCACGAAATCCCCGCCACGTCAATAAACCGCTGTTTACTGTTTCCAGCTACGCTCGTGTTTACACCTATGCGCGATTAGCTGTGTTATGCTCTGAATTGTAATTATTATCATTACATACAGTTGGAAATGTTCATTTTGCTGACATAAAACTCTAGGGACTTAGGCTTCATTCAAACCTACGCGACCAAGCGACTGCGAAGCGGGAGCGTCAAGTTACGTCAAGTTGTCAAATGTGTGTTTTGTATTAACGCTCCCGCTTCGTAGTCGCTTGGTCGCGTAGGTTTGAACGAAGCATCACTCTGCAGAAAAGCCTCCACAACACAGGGCGCGTTTTATCACCCGCATTCCGACAAGATCCGCGCGCGAGTGTGAACTCGCGATACAGAAAAAGTGCCTTCAAAGATATTTATTTATTTATTTTATAGACTCACCAACAAAACAGCATTTGTTACATTTTAAATTTGTACATAAAATTTGTTTACAGATAAAATGAGTTCTAATGACAGGTGTAGTACAGCGTGCGTATGCGACAAAAATTAGACGAGATGAAATGTAGTGAATATGGTGATAAATGATAATGATAAAATATGTATGTAACAAAAAAGATCTCTTATTTTTTAAACAAATAATACTTTGAAATAAAACTAATACTAATATCACAAAAATTAAAATTATTTGTTGAAACTAGGCCTGCGCACTTTCGTGCGCTTTGATTTCCAATAATAAACGTATGTGCCTTGGCAGGAAGATTCCTAAGGGAAAGACTTCCAAGCGGGGTCAGGACACAGGAGTGCTATGATCGGTCAGGTAGCCCACGTGTGCAAGTCGTGCCGACGCAACGCTTCGATAGCGCGATTCTACCTGCTATGCATGTGGATCTCCAGATATGGCTCGATCTATATGGGTCCATGCGAACTAGCGCTTTGGCCGCTACACCGAGAAATCATCAGATATTCCCCACGTTTATATTTATACGTGGGAGAGCCGTGCTTCGGCACGAGTGGGCCGGCTCGACCGGAGAAATACCACGTTCTCACAGAAAACCGGCGTGAAACAGCGCTTGCGCTGTGTTTCGCCGAGTGAGTGAGTTTACCGGAGGCCCAATCCCCTACCCTATTCCCTTCCCTATCCTCCCCTATTCCCTTCCC
This sequence comes from Polyommatus iphigenia, assembly GCA_963422495.1. NCBI lineage: Eukaryota > Metazoa > Arthropoda > Insecta > Lepidoptera > Lycaenidae > Polyommatus > Polyommatus iphigenia. Next base: position 13,942,279 of record OY730177.1, read on the forward strand.
TACCCTCCCCTATTCCCTTCCCATCCCTACCCTATTCCCTTCCCATCCCTACCCTCCCCTATTACCCTATTCCCTCTTAAAAGGCCGGCAACGCACCTGCAGCTCTTCTGATGCTGCGAGTGTCCATGGGCGACGGAATAATAAGTAACGATTTATTTTAATAGCGGTGTGGTCTCGCCGCTATTTACATACATTAATTGCTTGTGATCTCGCGGTGTTACGGCCAAATCGCTGGTTCGCGCGGTCGCATATAAGTGTCTAAACACACCATGCCGAAGTTCGGCGGCGGAAGATTTTGGTTAAGCTTGACAGCTCGGGATTGTTTCTCTATTCCGATAGGTATATTACCTTTATGGTTTAGACACGTCTAATGTCGCATAAAACGTCGTATTGGTCGTAAAAAAAGTCGTATTGGTCCGGAAATACTGCTGTATTTCCGAACCAATACGACCTGCAAACCTTCAAGAGGAGAGCGTATTCCGTCTTAAGCCTGGATCAATTCAGACCGCAACGCGACGCGTAGATGCATTTCTAAATTTATATGGATTTGACAGATTTCAATTTCGTGAGACGTCTTGCGAATCTGTCAAATCCATACAAATTTAGATCGCGTCGCGCCGCGCCTCGCCTCGTCACGTCTGAATTGACCCTAATACTAGTAGATTAGAGCGTTTTTGTAAAGACTATAGTAGTAAAGCTTCCATCAGGAAATGTATTAATTAAACTATAAAGATAAAACTAATTTTATAAGCTATTATGAGCGGGCAATATCATGCGTTATTAATCAATAATTACATGCCGTTACACGTCCGGGATCATAATGGCTGAAACCGAGTTTAAAGCCAAACGGTACTTATTATATTATGCAGGAACTACATTTTTAACGACACATAGAAGTAATTACCCAAAAGGATGGGAAGGAGGAGGATAGGAAAGAACAGCATATTTTAGGAATTTTGCTATACTGTACTCGGCGAAACATGGCTGTAGCGGTTATTGACTCCCTGTCAAAAACTTGTCATTTTGATTGACAGTGAAGTGTCAGATGTTGTCAATCGCGGCTTTGTATAGAAAATGACAAGTTTCTGGCAGGAAGTCAATGACCGCTACCGCCATGTTTCGCCGAGTACAGTATAGCCGCTACAATCTATATCCTTTTGAACGATTGGAACTGGAAGATTCTGTGATCCACCAGAAAGATGGTTATGTTTTTCAATTTTACCCTAGTTTATTTCCAACAGCGGCAGCAGCATGCAATTTTATCGTCTGGTATATTATTTCTTGATGTATTTAAACACTTTAGAGCGCCTTCACATTACGTCGCGCGGCTGCAGCGCTGCATTGTTGCCGCACTGCTTGCGACGTAATGTGAAGGCAGCCTTATAATATATCGTTATACTCGTATTAACAACAAAATAACTATTTGATAAATCGTAAAGGATGTTTCGTCGGAAGATGACCTTTTCGCGGTCCACTGCGCGTCGATTAAGTGCCACGTGCCTCTGACCGGGTCACCAGCCAGCGATGTATTGTATAGCTAGGTTGCTTGTTGCAAAATATTGCAACGAAACCTTCATATTATAATTATTGATTTTAAATTCATCAATTTTGCGACCTGTTCGCGTTAATCATGGCGGACTTATACAAGCGGCTAGTGTCTAAATACATCAAGCTGAAGTTCCGCGGCGGAAGTTCGGCGTGATTCCGCCTGCAATGTATTTTAAATTACCGATGACACACCATGCCGAAATTCCGTCGCGTTATATGGTATGCGTTTGACATTGCTGACGTAATCATGCCGAATTTCCGCCGCGGAACTTCGACACAAACTATTTAGACACTTAGAAAGAGTAGAAGCAGAGTAGACAGAAGTATAAGTGCTGGGCATTAATGGACATTTATGGCTATTTTGACCGTCTCTATGTAGAGGTCATGTTCGTGCTTTTGACCATTTGAGGTTGATTGTGGATACCTCGCAGCTCCGCAATCATGGTGGCAAATATTGTTTTCTGTCATGGCTTAACATCGAGATAAAAATATATTCCTTTTAAATAACCTAGTCTCTTGGTACTCCTACGCTGTAAATTGAAGACGTGAGTGAAAGAACACAATAACTAACAGTAAAGTTGCCGTTATTTTGCATAAATGGAGGCTTTAGGTCCAGAAAATGGTTTGAATCAAAAACTGTGCATTTTATGTGTAGCCAGATATTATGTTAGCCAGATGATGAAGTAGATAAGTTACAAGGTTTGTTCAAATTACAAGTGTAGTACAAAACTGTCAGCTATCGTGTTCTTCAACTCACGTCTTCAATCGCAAGAAGCTAGAAAAAAAAAACCGACCAAGTGCGTGCCGGGCCACGCGCAATATAGGGTTCCGTAGTACCGCTAGTTTTTGATAATTTTTGTATGGTCAATGAATATAACATTTATAACGTGTTTTACACTACTAACAACATCATCTCAGTTACTTTCAAAAGGATTTGAACGAAAAGTTCCTTTATGGCCGATTTACACGGGTGACTAAAGCGACCGTGTAAATGGCAGTTCGACTACGCCGCATGCGGCAAAAGTCGCAAGCCCCAAAGTCGTGTGGCTAAGGTCGCATGCGGCTGGTGACTAAAATCGACCGTGTAAACGCTCAGTAGTAAGCGATCGCTTGCTGCGAATACTACTGTAGCGAGCGCAGACACGACATTTCCACGCAGAATGAACTAGTCACAGGCGATTTTTGTAAATGGGGTGGCGATTCGACTTGGACAGGCGATTCGACTGGTGACTTGCCGGGTGACTAAAATCGACCGATTAGTCACCCGTGTAAATGGGGTGGCGATTCTACTTGGACAGGCGATTCGACTGGTGACTTGCCGGGTGACTAAAATCGACCCGTTAGTCACCCGTGTAAATCAACCATTATACTTCGCCAAATATATTTTTTTAGTTGATCGACTATTACTCAATAACTTATGAAGTCTTCTTAGCCGTGATAGTTTTCCTTTTAAATTCAGCATATTTCCTACTTCCGTCAATTTTTTCACATTTCTAGAAACAACCGTTTAGCTGGTAGAAGCACTTTAAAACTTAATATTTCACAAATGGATCCCTAAATCGGAAAATGATCTATGAATACTCATAATATTTTGAAAAAACTTATCCAACGACACCCAACACAATGGGGTGGGCGCGAAATAAAAAATTCATCCCCGCTTGATGTGTAGGGGAGGTACCATAAAAAATATATTTTTTTAAGATTTTATGTACCATTTTGTCGGCATCATTAAGATGTGTATTCATGCCACATTACAGCTTTGTAGGTCTTATAGTCTCTGAGCAAAACCGCGGACAGACAGACGGACAGAGAGACGGACAGACCGAAACTTTAAGGGTTCCTTGTTGACTACGGAACCCTAAAAAGAAGGTTGGGTTTTTGTAGCGTTGACAAAGACAAAGATGTTCCGTCTACGATGATTGTCTAACCTAATACATAACCCAATACATCTCTTCCTAGTTCCTTCCATATTTTATTTATTATTATATATATTTTATTTTTGTATATTTCCGTTTGTAAAACCAGTAACACTCACATCTTCAATTCCTCGTTATGGTTCAATTCCATACGCGTGCAGCGCCGCGGTCCGCACAGACGCACAGACAGACATGCAGACAGCCGGTGATAGTGGTGAGTTGGTCCCCTGGAACAGAATGGATATGTTATTAAAATGTGTTAAAGGGAGCATTACGCAAAGGATGGAACAGCGGGGCTAAAATGGTCACATTTAGCAATTCCTCTTAATCAATTCAGCAAATGAATTGTCAAAACTGTCAAACTGACAAATGTCAAATCAGTACAAAAATACAGAAATAAATTGCAAGCAGAGTTGCATTTTGCGATTTTAGAAAAATGAATCATATTATGATTCATATCATGATTCTTCAAAGCGACCATTTTAGCCCCGCGGAGGATAGTTAATAACCTGACGAAAATCCAACGACACATCATTTCAGAATATCGACAGAAACGTAGTCAAACGTTGAACAAAACGTTTTGTTTACTGTCTATGCTGGTGCTGCCTCCAGCGTGAAAACGTTGCAGTAATGTATCCTATTAAACTATTTGTTTACTGTCTATGCTGGTGCTGCCTCCAGCGTGAAAACGTTGCAGTAATGTATCCTATTAAACTATTTGTTTACTGTCTATGCTGGTGCTGCCTCCAGCGTGAAAACGTTGCAGTAATGTATCCTATTAAACTATTTGTTTACTGTCTATGCTGGTGCTGCCTCCAGCGTGAAAACGTTGCAGTAATGTATCCTATTAAACTATTTGTTTACTGTCTATGCTGGTGCTGCCTCCAGCGTGAAAACGTTGCAGTAATGTATCCTATTAAACTATTTGTTTACTGTCTATGCTGGTGCTGCCTCCAGCGTGAAAACGTTGCAGTAATGTATCCTATTAAACTATTTGTTTACTGTCTATGCTGGTGCTGCCTCTAGCGTGAAAACGTTGCAGTAATGTATCCTATTAAACTATTTGTTTACTGTCTATGCTGGTGCTGCCTCCAGCGTGAAAACGTTGCAGTAATGTATCCTATTAAACTATTTGTTTACTGTCTATGCTGGTGCTGCCTCCAGCGTGAAAACGTTGCAGTAATGTATCCTATTAAACTATTTGTTTACTGTCTATGCTGGTGCTGCCTCTAGCGTGAAAACGTTGCAGTAATGTATCCTATTAAACTATTTGTTTACTGTCTATGCTGGTGCTGCCTCCAGCGTGAAAACGTTGCAGTAATGTATCCTATTAAACTATTTGTTTACTGTCTATGCTGGTGCTGCCTCCAGCGTGAAAACGTTGCAGTAATGTATCCTATTAAACTATTTGTTTACTGTCTATGCTGGTGCTGCCTCTAGCGTGAAAACGTTGCAGTAATGTATCCTATTAAACTATTTGTTTACTGTCTATGCTGGTGCTGCCTCCAGCGTGAAAACGTTGCAGTAATGTATCCTATTAAACTATTTGTTTACTGTCTATGCTGGTGCTGCCTCCAGCGTGAAAACGTTGCAGTAATGTATCCTATTAAACTATTTGTTTACTGCCTATGCTGGTGCTGCCTCCAGCGTGAAAACGTTGCAGTAATGTATCCTATTAAACTATTTGTTTACTGTCTATGCTGGTGCTGCCTCCAGCGTGAAAACGTTGCAGTAATGTATCCTATTAAACTATTTGTTTACTGTCTATGCTGGTGCTGCCTCTAGCGTGAAAACGTTGCAGTAATGTATCCTATTAAACTATTTGTTTACTGTCTATGCTGGTGCTGCCTCCAGCGTGAAAACGTTGCAGTAATGTATCCTATTAAACTATTTGTTTACTGTCTATGCTGGTGCTGCCTCCAGCGTGAAAACGTTGCAGTAATGTATCCTATTAAACTATTTGTTTACTGTCTATGCTGGTGCTGCCTCCAGCGTGAAAACGTTGCAGTAATGTATCCTATTAAACTATTTGTTTACTGTCTATCCTGGTGCTGCCTCCAGCGTGAAAACGTTGCAGTAATGTATCCTATTAAACTATTTGTTTACTGTCTATGCTGGTGCTGCCTCTAGCGTGAAAACGTTGCAGTAATGTATCCTATTAAACTATTTGTTTACTGTCTATGCTGGTGCTGCCTCCAGCGTGAAAACGTTGCAGTAATGTATCCTATTAAACTATTTGTTTACTGTCTATGCTGGTGCTGCCTCCAGCGTGAAAACGTTGCAGTAATGTATCCTATTAAACTATTTGTTTACTGTCTATGCTGGTGCTGCCTCCAGCGTGAAAACGTTGCAGTAATGTATCCTATTAAACTATTTGTTTACTGTCTATGCTGGTGCTGCCTCCAGCGTGAAAACGTTGCAGTAATGTATCCTATTAAACTATTTGTTTACTGTCTATGCTGGTGCTGCCTCTAGCGTGAAAACGTTGCAGTAATGTATCCTATTAAACTATTTGTTTACTGTCTATGCTGGTGCTGCCTCCAGCGTGAAAACGTTGCAGTAATGTATCCTATTAAACTATTTGTTTACTGTCTATGCTGGTGCTGCCTCCAGCGTGAAAACGTTGCAGTAATGTATCCTATTAAACTATTTGTTTACTGTCTATGCTGGTGCTGCCTCTAGCGTGAAAACGTTGCAGTAATGTATCCTATTAAACTATTTGTTTACTGTATATGCTGGTGCTGCCTCCAGCGTGAAAACGTTGCAGTAATGTATCCTATTAAACTATTTGTTTACTGTCTATGCTGGTGCTGCCTCTAGCGTGAAAACGTTGCAGTAATGTATCCTATTAAACTATTTGTTTACTGTCTATGCTGGTGCTGCCTCTAGCGTGAAAACGTTGCAGTAATGTATCCTATTAAACTATTTGTTTACTGTCTATGCTGGTGCTGCCTCCAGCGTGAAAACGTTGCAGTAATGTATCCTATTAAACTATTTGTTTACTGTCTATGCTGGTGCTGCCTCCAGCGTGAAAACGTTGCAGTAATGTATCCTATTAAACTATTTGTTTACTGTCTATGCTGGTGCTGCCTCCAGCGTGAAAACGTTGCAGTAATGTATCCTATTAAACTATTTGTTTACTGTCTATGCTGGTGCTGCCTCCAGCGTGAAAACGTTGCAGTAATGTATCCTATTAAACTATTTGTTTACTGTCTATGCTGGTGCTGCCTCTAGCGTGAAAACGTTGCAGTAATGTATCCTATTAAACTATTTGTTTACTGTCTATGCTGGTGCTGCCTCCAGCGTGAAAACGTTGCAGTAATGTATCCTATTAAACTATTTGTTTACTGTCTATGCTGGTGCTGCCTCCAGCGTGAAAACGTTGCAGTAATGTATCCTATTAAACTATTTGTTTACTGTCTATGCTGGTGCTGCCTCCAGCGTGAAAACGTTGCAGTAATGTATCCTATTAAACTATTTGTTTACTGTCTATGCTGGTGCTGCCTCTAGCGTGAAAACGTTGCAGTAATGTATCCTATTAAACTATTTGTTTACTGTCTATGCTGGTGCTGCCTCCAGCGTGAAAACGTTGCAGTAATGTATCCTATTAAACTATTTGTTTACTGTCTATGCTGGTGCTGCCTCCAGCGTGAAAACGTTGCAGTAATGTATCCTATTAAACTATTTGTTTACTGTCTATGCTGGTGCTGCCTCCAGCGTGAAAACGTTGCAGTAATGTATCCTATTAAACTATTTGTTTACTGTCTATGCTGGTGCTGCCTCTAGCGTGAAAACGTTGCAGTAATGTATCCTATTAAACTATTTGTTTACTGTCTATGCTGGTGCTGCCTCTAGCGTGAAAACGTTGCAGTAATGTATCCTATTAAACTATTTGTTTACTGTCTATGCTGGTGCTGCCTCCAGCGTGAAAACGTTGCAGTAATGTATCCTATTAAACTATTTGTTTACTGTCTATGCTGGTGCTGCCTCCAGCGTGAAAACGTTGCAGTAATGTATCCTATTAAACTATTTGTTTACTGTCTATGCTGGTGCTGCCTCCAGCGTGAAAACGTTGCAGTAATATGTCCTATCCCGAAGCACTAGTTAGCGATGTTAAATCTGAACTGGGGGGTGAGCCAAAATATTTTTGTTTTCGCTTCGTTATAGAATCGCCGATCAAAATGTATGGAATTGACATAAGACGAGTCGAACGTCAACGTCATATTAAGAGGGCGACTAACCCAAAAAATCAAATATCGTCCTTCTCTCTTCACACTCACGTCCGTCTTTCATATGCCAGGTGAAAAAGGACGACGCGGATTCATCGCCAAATTAGTTTTTTCTCAATAACTCGATAAATATATAACATTTTAAAAATCCGCTAGGTCGGATTCTCAATGATAGAATTTTATACAATGTGTTAAAATATTAACTTAGTTCAATGCACGGTTATGGCAATACACGAAAAATTCGTGAAAATTAGATGCATCTTCGTGTTTTTTTTTCTATCGAGAAAATTTTTAGATATCGTGTTTTTGCTCAGATTGAATTCTTGGAAATATAATGTAGTATCTAATTTTAGAAAATGAAACAATTCAGGGCGTTTTTTCAAGTATAAAAATGAATTATAAAATTGAAAATTTAGGGTTAGTCGCCCACTTAACGAAAGCTTATGTCAATTCCATACATTTTCATCGGCGATTCTATAACGAAGCGAAAACGAAAAGATTTTGGCTCACCCCCCAGAAAAACTATAACTCTCGTTCACGTTTAAATAATAACCAAGCTTGAAATAGAAAGTTGTAGATGGTATACGCGATTGCCGGCTGAAGTGAAAAAGAAACAGCAGAAGCAGGCAAACATTTTAAGTCTGTCATTTGATGTTAAACATTTCGATCGACGTCGATGATGGACAATCAGAGACGAGCATCAGACAAATTTGCGGTACATGCCCTCTTTACAATCGTTTGTATTGGCCAACGTGAAGAGCCAGCATAGCAAAAAACTATTTATATAGTAAACTTTTAAAACTGTCACCAAAACATTTCAGTTCGTTAGCAAATTCTCAACGACAGCGTTAAAAGAATTATTGTCTTGAAAAAATATTAATTTGAATAAGAAAACGTGCTCTACTTTTTAATTTAGAAGTTTGACAAATGCTAGTTTATTTGTGTTGTAATTTGTTGAAATCGCTCAAAAATATACATATATACAAGATAATTTACTTAATTTCATGAATGAAATTTAATGTTGCCCTGCTTGCCCATCTAAGTCATATTTGTAGTTTTTCAGAATTTTGACCTTACTCAGTAGCAACACAGTAGAATTAGTTGTGGGTTGCCCCAATTTAAAATAACATAACATGTGCCATACGAAAGTGCCTCTCCTGGGAATCACGTGAATAAAGAAGTAACGGCAACTAAATATTAAAAGTTAAATAAATGCTTGTAATAAGTCTTACTTTCATATACATATATACTGAAACTGTGTTACTGTAGAGGCAGAAATGATTTTAGATACTAAAAGAAGAATAATTTGCCCCATTTTTCCATTTTCCTCTGATTCCTTGCTCCTGTTGGTAGCAGCTCGATGTTATATATAGCCCTTGTCGATCAATGGACTATCCAATACAAAAAAAATCGAACCAAGTTAATTTCTGAGATAAGCTCGTTCAAACCAATTAACTCTTCAGTTTTATTTACTAAAGATTATCGGATTTGTAGATCACACTTTCGCGGTTTTGCAATATTATCTAGGTTTTTTTAGAAAATAATCGCTCGCTTATCAACCGTCGCGTCTTGGTGTGATCTGGCCCTTGCTATAGAAGTCGGTCGTTGGTCCAAATCTGCGAGCAGTTGGCGCGATGCGCGGACGTATAGCAACTAGTAATTTTAGATCAACAATGCAGCTGCACTATGTATACTGCCAACTAGTTGTGGTCCGTTACTTCGCGCAGTAAAGTTGGTTTTAGTCTCACGCTGACCGTCGGCGCTGATGGCCCGAGAATCAAGATGTATGAAATTCTATAGAAAGTGTTCTTATTGAATGACGCGTAGGAGTCTACCCTGGTATTTCTTGCATAGGAAAGTTGGTTTTAATTTCATGCCACTCATCGGCGCTGATGGCCTACGCCAGGGTTCACCAATTAGTTTCGCTCGGGGTCCGTTTTAAGAAATAAAATGACATTCGCGGTCCGCACATAAAAAAATTAAACAAATGTAATTACGGAAATTACAAAGGTATTTGTATCAATGAGAAAAGACATTCTTTGTTGCTACATGTTCATCAGTATATATCGAGATCGAAATTAATTTTTAACAAAGTTCATCTTCGAACATGCTTGGTCCGCACACAATGAGTCGGCGCGGCGGTCCGGATGCGGACCGTGGTCCGCCATTTGGTGACCCCTGGCCTACGCTGATATTTCGTACATTTCGTTGTCGGCGCTGACGGTTTGCATGAAAATAAAATCTGCCTTCAGCAAGCAGCCGAACACAAAACTACATTATAAAGGTGTTTGTATAAAGGAGTCAGTTCAAACTCCAATACAGCTCTAGGTCAGCAAATCAAGCAGTCGACCAACACAGCAGTAGAGTCGTGCTATTTATTTTAAGTACGACCATAGTACGACTAAAATCCTCTACAGTCATTGCTTCATAACTCATTAGTGATTTCTTAAGTTCGAAGTTCTGAATTACAAGTTTTTTTAACAATGACCTACTATAACAATAACCTAGATCTATATTCCTATATTCTTCCCTAATGTATCTAGTAGACGGTAGGGAACTACGAATGTAGGGCAGGATCTAGGTGGCTTTAATAAAAAATTCACAATCTCAGTCAACATAAACATGACAGATATTATATTATTGAATTTTATTTCAGCCGTCTAGACGTACGACAGGACGCCGTGGATATAATTTTTATGCCATCCATTTACATAAAGAAAGAAAAGTGAGTTAGGCAAAGTGCGCCTATCCGGCAAGTGCGCCATAGCTATTTTTCCATACTACTGATTAGAGATTTCCAATTAGCAGTATTAATAGCTGTATGGCGCACTTGCTGGGTGGGCGCACTTTGCCACACTCACTATATATTTTGTTTAGTATCCTACATAGGCTGCTATTTATGTATCCGGAACTGGCCACTTACAAGAACAATATTTAAAAAGTAATTACAACATTTGAAAATAGAACTCTTTGGCTGAAGAATACATTTTGTTTCATGTGACTGTCAATTATTTTTCCATTGTGGCGTCATTTTGAAAATTGCGTGTCTTCATTTGCCATGGATTTAACGCGTGAACATTTTCGTGCAATGATTTACTACGATTTTCGGCGTGGGCTAAATCAACAACAGTGCTTTATTCAACTCACCGCAACTTTTGGAGATGAAGCACCATCAAAAACCACTGTTTATCACTGGTACAGTGAGTTTAATCGTGGGTGGTCTATGCTCACGGATGAAAATAAAGAAGGTCGCCCAAAAACAGCTGTTGTCCCACAAAATATAGATGCTGTGCGGGAACTAATAATGCGTGATCGTCATGTTACATATCGCGAGATAGAGGCGTCCTTAGGCATAAGTATGACGAGCATACATAAGATATTACACGAACATTTGGCTGTAAAAAAAATATGTTCGCGTTGGATTCCGCACAACTTGACAATCGATCAAAAACGGGCTCGTGTCGATTGGTGCAAAAAAATGATAAAAAAATACAACCGTGGTACGTCAAAAGCCGTTTATAATATCTACACAGGTGATGAATCTTGGATCTATGCATATGACCCCGAAACTTAACAACAGTCAACGGTGTGGGTGTTCCAAGATGAGCCGAAACCAACAAAAGTTACTCGTGCAAAAAGTACTTTGAAGCAAATGGTCGCCTGTTTTTTTGGAATTAATGGACATGTGGCTACAGTGCCATTAGAGAATCGTAAAACGGTTAATTCTGAATGGTATACGACCGTTTGTTTACCAGAAGTCTTTGAAGAAATAAGAAAGGACAACCGACAACGCAGAATCATATTACATCACGACAATGCTAGGTGTCACACCTCAGCTGAAACAACTCAGTTTTTGGAGGGTCAAAAGATCGAATAGTCAATTCGATTCGGTCATCCGCCGTACAGCCCTGATTTGGCACCTAACGATTTCTTTTTATTTCCATACGCGAAGAACAAATTACGTGGTCAACGTTTTTCGAGCCGCGAAGAGGCTGTTGATGCGTTCAAAATGCACGTTTTGGAGATACCTCAATCAGAATGGAAAAAGTGCTATGAAAATTGGTTCCAGCGTATGCAAAAGTGTGTCGATCATCGCGGCGAATATTTTGAAAAGCAATAAAACCATATTAAATGATATATGTTTGTTTCTTTTTTTAATTCCGGATACATAAATAGCAGCCCTCGTAATGGCCGGGTCCACACGTCCGACCCGTCCACGCTCCGATCGCGCGCGGCATGAAGCGCGCTCCACGGATCGTTTGGTGTGGACGTGCCGCGCGCGATCCATGCACAAGTTTTGGAGCGCGCGCTCCCTGGTGCTCGCGATCCGCACGTTGTCGGTTTTCATGCCAGCTTCAAAGGTGCCTCAGTTGCGTGGCGCGCACGGTGTGGACGGTTTTGTGTGGTTCGGGCGATCCATCACACCATGGATATTTCGCAAAGTCGCCGTCTGATATCGCTTTATAAGGAACTAGATGACGCCCGCAACTCCGTTGCGCCAAAATTAGTTTTTCGCGTGGGAACCGTACATTTTTTCGGGATAAAAAGTATCAGTCCTTTCCCGGGACTCAAAGTATCTCTGTGCCAAATTTCAGCCCAATCGGTTCTGCCGTTTAGGCTTGAAGAGGTAACAGACAGACAGACAGACAGACACACTTTCGCATTTATAATATTAGTATGGATTTAAATATTTATGGGACCCAAAAGACCCTGCGTAAAGTTGAGCCCCAGATTCCAAGCGATTTTTGTATATTTTTTTACCCAGAACCGTCTTTTTCGTTTTTGTAATTTTTTACGCCATAATTTAAGCAAAATAAAGGTTACTGCTGCAACGGCAATTCGCCGCTGCTGTACATATGACTTCATATCGTGCAAGATACTGACTGACATCAGAATAACGGATCGCCTTAGGATCGCTTGGAGCGCATATTTAGGATCGCAGGTTCAAGTTCCTGGATCGGTCTAACGCGATCCGCGATCCAAGCTTTACGATCCTGGATCGCGGATCGTGGGATCGCCGCTCCAAGACGGATCGTCCGGTGTGGACCCAGCTAGACGATAATTATTTTTTGATTCAAAAAGTATAGACATATAGACATCAAAAAATTATCATTAGGATATTTAACATTGTGCCTTAAAAAGTCTTATTTATTTAAAATAAAATAATATTATGCTCTCTTTGAAAAGGGTTTGTATTATGTAGAGTTTCTGGGTTTGGTTTGGTTCTTTAGTTCGTTCTTAAAGGCATGCAGGTTGTATTAGTCCGAAAATACTACTGGTGACAGTTCATTCAAGATTTTTACAGTGCGCGCCAGAAAGTTCAGGTAGTCTTTCACCGCGCCAAAAACGCACGGTGGAAGACTGCACCACTCATCAAGGTGATGAGGATGGTATATTTTTGGCATGGAACGATGGCGAATGATGAAAAGACAACCATTATTACCACAAGCAATTTTATGTTACTATGTTTGTGCAAAACATTGTTTGCATATAAAGTATAAACATATTTTACATTACCATCTCAAAAAGTGCAAAACTTAAAGACATATTCCTCGAAACATCATATTGGTCGTGTTATCGGCTACGGAGTGAAGGCCTCGTTTCATCGGTAATAGTTCCATATGTTTACGGTCGGTTTACTGCCAATAAAATTAAAATTATTGTAACAGCACCGTATACATAATTATAGCACATAGCTTTTGAGTGTTCACATTGAGTTATACAGTTTACTAGCAAATCTATCCATACTAATATTATAAATGAGAAAGTGTGTCTGTCTGTCGGTTACCTCTTCACGCCCAAACCGCTGAACCGATTTGACTGAAATTTGGCATGGAGATATTTTGAGTCCCGGGAAAGGACATATGATACTTTTAGTCTCGGAAAAATGTACGGTTTCCGCGCGATAAACGAGTTTTGGCGCAACGGAGTTGCGGGCGTCATCTATAGTACTTAATATTATAAATGCGAATGTGTGTCTGTCTGTTACCATTTACGCTACCGCTGAACGGATTTTGATGAAGTTGTGTCCGCGCATTAATAGTTTTTTTTGTTGTTTTAATAAAGTTTAATGATTTTAGATGATCTGACAAAAAATAAACAGCGCGACCGCGCCGCTACCATGGGCGCCGGCAGAACGAATTTGCAAGGGTGCAGATTTTAGCTTTTTTTCTTTTTCTTTCTTTTACCTTTTACGAACAACAGTGACTGTCTATTTACGTCAACAGAATACATTTAGTGCCGAAACATTAGGAATTATCTTTGTACGACATGGTAATAGGGTTACAGACGGCTTTTTATTTCAATAATTCCTGTTGATCCCGAGATTCCCAAGGGGTGCAAGTACACCACCTGGCATCCCCCTGCCGGCGCCCATACATTGATACATACAAGTGCTTTAGATCTCGCGGTGAAACCGCTAAGCCGCGCGTTCTAGCGGACGCATTTAAATCGAGCCTAAGCTGTAAGCTCTCAGAACCCTCGCCAGTCGGCGATCAGTCGACAAACTTGTCGTATTGTTAGGTAAAGTGTTGTCGCGTATTACCAGACGAAACAAAGCCGTAGACAAGAGCTAGTGACGTTAGCTAGTTTACAAAGCAAATGGGGCTCATGCCAAGAGCGGCGGTAGGTAAGTACCCTCCACCGCGGTAAGTACAACCACTACCAAAACTTTAACCCCGCCTTTGTGAAACGGACAAGTTCGAGTATAGAGCTAATGCCCGGTTTTTGACGTATTTTGACTGGAGTTTATTCAACATTGTTGATTGGTTGATGTTTTTGATGTAAGCCAATCAAAAGGGCTAGGGATTAGATAAACTCTCAGAAACCTGACATTGGTCATATAATCATTAGGGGGATTTTACAGGAATTGTATGAGAGTACGGGATTTGGCGCAGATAAAAAAAATACATAAAATTACACACTGGTAAAAATAACAATGACAAACACACTACTACATGCGCATACGACATGCTTCCACGACTGTGTTTGTTATACGTTTGACATTTTTTTCTTCTGGTTCAGAAATAGGAAGCAATAGAATCCTATTTTGCCTGAATTTTTGACCATGAAATATCGGAGGCGGATCTTTGAACTAGTTTTCTGCTAGACTCTAGCAGCTAGACCTTGGTGAAGACAATTCGGACAATTTTACTTTAATATAAGTACGTAATAAATATCATGTTACATGTATACATACATAAGATATACATAATATCATAATATAATGGAATGGCCAACTACCACGCCCCTTATATCAGAGATGGTCGCAATACTCCTGGCGGGTTCTAATGGTGGAATAAAATATGCGACACTTTATGGTAGGCCATTACTGGAATCACGTTTTTACGGTTCATATAAAGTGAAGGTATACTGCCTACATTATGACATTTTTGCCTTATCGTAAATGGTCTTGTATCTGAGCCCGGCAATTGTCGTCTTTTATAATAATAATTCTATACAATATATTTGTGTAAAATGATAATCTGAAAAAATCTGAATGTAGAACATAATTTATTATGCTGTATAGTGTTTCGGGCTTCGTTATTTTGAATCCAAAGGCCCGGATGATGTGGTCGTACTAGGTTTAGGCTAACCCTAACTTCAGCAGAAACTTATTTTGTAAATTAAGGGTAGGTATGTCATATCCAAATTCCAAAGTTTTTCTCTAAATTTCCACTGATTCTTCGCTCCTATTGGTCGCAGCGTGATGATATATATATAGCCTAAAGCCTTCCTCCATAAGTCTTCCTGGATAGTCATTATTTTTTTATCATCATTAATCGAGAAAGGCTACACAGGAAGATTCTTTCAATTCGAACCAATGCTTTCTGAGATAAGCGCGTTCAAACAAATTAACAAACTTTTCAGCTTTATAATATTAGTAAAATCAACTTCGGCATAGCGTATTTACATATTACATAACTATCTCCATTCTAGTCTCAACAACTAGAAGTTAAAGGAAACGTAGACGCAATATCGCGAGGGAAATAGTTTGTGTGAGTGTCTGTAGTGTAGATGTGTATCGGGCGACATCGATGACGCCATGTGTAAGTAGTTGACACACGGGGTGCAGTTCGCTGAGAAAACGCTTACAAATATAAATAACGGCCGACTCAGAGAGATTTAAAGCTTTGGCCGAACCTACGTATCAGCAACCCGGACGCAGGACGGGAGCATCTGCAACAGACTGGTGTGCACACCTGCCTGCCTAGCATACGCCAACGAGATATCTCACTCTCGAGATAATTAAAAACTACTCGTCTCATAATGTCAAAATCTCAACATTATCTCGACAAAACTCTATAACAATGTGTTATTTCGATGATAGATCTACGCGAGAGAAAAGGTTTGTCATGCTAGGGTCAATAGAGATGAAGATATAAGCTATCAAACATCGAGAAACATGTAGAGTGAGATATGAGGCAGGCTGAGCGACTACGGTGCGAAACCGTGGATTATTTCCGCTCTGCCGACGCGAGCGTCCCGCGTTGCAGACGCACCCGCTTCGCAGTCGCTTTGGTCGCGTAGACTTGGTCGAAGGTTAATGATTACTTAACACTTTAATTTAATGATACACACAAACTCCATATAGAGTCAATAAACATAAACTACATATTTTTTCTGTCAAATTCTAAGTAAGGCCGTTTATCCCTTTTTTAACTAACGTTTGTTAGGGTACACGTAAGGACCAGAATACACACACGATACGACGTCGTGTCGTACCACGATGCGACGTCGTGTCGCGGGAATGTACGACGAGCATCGTAAAAAACTACGTCGCGACATCGTAACGTACCATGATACACGGCACGACACCGCGCCGTCGATACAATGCAGGGTGAATTGTCGCAGACATATTTTCGAGTTCATATTCTCGTATGGGAAATTATCTTGGTATTACGTTTGTATGAGAACTGCGATGGCACCCGGACTCTTAAACATTTTTGATTTCTTTCTTCGCTATATTTATCGTATGCGAGTTGTCCATTAGGTCAGGAGTCGCAGCGTTACTCGGAGTGGAAATAGCCCGTGTGTTTACATGACCCGGTTTCGTGTCGCGTGAATGGCGCGCTTTATTGCACTTTTTATGCAAACAGCACCGAGTGGGCTCAGGATAGTGGAATAGGATGGAAAGAAGGGCCCAATTACACCTAGCGAGTGGAGTGGCAAGACAGTGCTCTCGGCCGAGCATTCGATATGTTTATTGTTGGATGTGCTCGGCCTGTCTCGGTATCGACTCGGTAGGTATGACATGGCATAAGATAAAATACTAACTTGGGCAATATGCACAGACATGTAGTGGTAATATGATTTGCTTATTATGGCCCAGAAACCAGCAACAGCTGTACTTTCCTTATTTTATAACAGCTGAAAGTTATCCTGTATGCAAACCGCTACATTGATTCTGCTAAGGTATGCAGATACTTTTAGTCCGCGGAAAGGACATAGGATACTTTTTATCATGTAATGTACGGTTCTCGCGCGACAAGCGAATTTCGACGGGGTTGCGGGCGTCATCCAGTTTACTAAATACTACCTTTTGCCCGCGGCTTCGCCCGCGTGTAATTCTGAGAAAGATATAATTTCATGGGAAAAAACATAACTTTTTATACATGAAATCTTTCTATCGGGGCTTAACATTTTGAAATCGGACCAGTACTTTTAGAGGGGAGAGACCTCCTACAAACAAAAAAACAAACTTTACCTCTTTATTACCATATTAGTGTAGATTAATTTAAATTACTTATCTCGGGCATCTTTAGCCCGTATTTAAAATAATTTAATAATAGTTAAATAATTAAACAATTATTAAATAATTTTCATACCTCTAATAAATTAAACATACCTCTTGGCACAATCGCGATTGTGCCAAGAGGTATGTTTAATTTTTCTTTTATGTATCATGTATATAAGTTACTAAGGTAAAAAGTATTGAATGTATCGACAAGGACCATTGGAAGCCAAGACCTCTTGTAATAATGAAATGATGTAGAACAATGCTGGAGCTCATTAACAGAGGCCGAGTGTCGTCTGCTCTACAGAGAGCTTTACAGCTCTGTAAACTTTGCGATGACGTCCATGGAAAATAAATAAACTATAGTCGGATACCTCTGTGATTCAGTGGTTGAGCGCGCTCGAGCCGGGAGTCGCGGGTTCGAATAAAAGGTTTTCATTAAAAATCGAAAATACATACTATTATTTATAAGGTAACTCACTGGCATACACAAGTTTTATCTATACTAATAATATTATAAATCCGAAAGTGTCGGTCTGTCTGTTCTCTTCACCACTGAACCGCTGAACTGAATTTGCTGGGTATGGAGATACTTTGAGTCCCGGGAAAGGACATAAAAACTTCCTGGAAAATGACGGTTACCGCGCGATTTAAACGTTTCTTTGCGCAATAAAGTAGTGGGCATCGTCTATATTAAAATGAACTCAATTTTAAAACTTTAGTTTAGCTCTTCATAATAAAAACCAATTTAGGTGCAAAATAAAAGATTTGCGTTTATTAGCAATGCATAAAAACCAAAATCCATTGACGTCGAACTGTACGTGTGGAAATAAAAATATTATTACGCGTAAATATTATTAGCGTGTACCGTCGGTGGCCAAATTATTATACTCACTTGAAAAACAATACGTTTTTGTGCCTCATAAGGAAAAATTTTTATTTTTAAAAAAGTTAATAATTTTTTTAGCCTTATGGTAAGGTGCAGGATCCTGCATACATATGCAGGTCCCGTCTGGCTGCTATAGCCAGCCAACTAGCAGATATTGGTCTTAACGCATGGTTCCTTCAACCACGTGTAGTAGACCATTCCCGTTTGAGCTAATCTCGCCCCATGTCGTAACCGACGAAGGAGGTTTCACTCGTTCAATAACACAGCTTTTATAAAAAATTTCATATCGCCTTCGGTGAACAAACTAGGGATTGTCCTGGAGGATCTGAATCAATTGGGTCATATTAAGGTCACGCCTTTAACTTCATAAAATAATGAAATTAAAATAACTTGTTTTCCTCCTTTCAGTATTCCTCAGACCAGTGTTTTTACATTGTAGCAAACACTAATCGCTTAGCATGCATGCATCTGGGGTAAACTTAGGTTTTTCGAAGGACGGATACAACTGAAATTCAATTTCTTCAGTTTCGCCTTAGCATTCTGTTAGATAAAGCTACGCCAGCATTATCTAACAAAACTTTTATGACTTTCAGGGGTTTTCTTCTATTCTCAATAATAAAACGTCTTGTTTCCTCTCCTGTTCAAGCAGTCGAAAGACGTTTTCTACCACATTTATCAACTCGCTATGGGGACAAAGATTTTTTTAGGTTCATCACTTTTTTATATTTCAAAGTGTAGACTGGGAAACGCCTACTAATCTCGCCATTTCTCTCCGGGTATGATTGATATGACTCGAAAGTGTCTAAATTTTAGATTTATTTCTAGCTGAAATGTCTGAATTCTTTCCCATGGCTACATCTTTCATTATTTTAACTTAAAACTACATTATCACAAAAAATAACCAAGAAACACTAGAATCATGTGTTAATACCTATTATTTATACATTATAATAAAATAGATAAGACTTATGTGTTGCTTTTTATAACACGTTTCACGCAAAAAACATTTTTAGCGCCTGTGTCTAACTCCCTATTGCACGCAGGAAAATATGGCATAAGTGACTGTCGTACTAAATGGTGTTATTATTAAAATATTATTATTGAATAATAAATGTTACTGACTCACAAAATGTAGAAGACAGCCTAAAATAACAAAAAATAAAAGAAAAAACTAAAACTAACAACACAAAATGGCTAAACAATCAACCAATACGAATCTATGTAAAAATCTCACAATGAGTATATTAATTTGGCCACCCACTGTATAATAATATTATCACTCATTTCCATAAGCGTAGTCTGATACTACAAGGGCTCTATAAAAAGCGATCCTGACATTCTCCTTATCCACATTCATAATCTTATTCACTACACATACATTTCTAACCTACCACAAGGTATTTTATTTACATGCTAGCTGATGCTCGCGACTTCGTCCGCGTTAGCATAGTTAGATCACGTTCCAAATATTATTTTTCAAAAATATTCAATGTACAGAATTGTCTTAATTTCCTACGATTTTATTCAGTAACCCAAATCCTATTAAAGCGAACGCCTTCATCATAGAAGCTCAAATCTTTAATAACTTCAGTTCAATCAGTCGAAAGTCGAAGAAAATTTCTAAAAACTTTCATCCCCTATTTCATTCCCTTAGGGGTGGAATTTATTAAATTCCTTTCTGAGGGGATGCCTACCTCATAGTATATTTGTGTATAATACACAGTTTCAGCCCGATCGGTTTAAAATTGACAACGTTTCATACAAACTGTCAACCCCAATTTCACCCTCTTGGGGGTAGAATTTCCAAAAACGCCTAAATTATATCCATTCAATTTTAATAAGTAACACAATAATAAAGTTTCATGTTTCTAACTTAAGAAATGACGGACTTTCATTTAAACTTTCAACCCCAATTTCACCCCCTTGGGGGTAGAATTTCCAAAAACGCTTAAATACGTGTCTATTCATTTTTAATCAGTAGCCCAAAAATAAAGTTTGATGTTTCTAACTCAAGAAATGACGGACTTTCATTCAAACTTTTAACCCCAATTTCACCCCCTTGGGGGTAGAATTTCCAAAAACGCTTAAATATGTATTAATTCATTTTTATTCAGTAACCCAAAAATAAAGTTTCATGTTTCTAACTTAAGAAATGACGGACTTTCATACAAATTTTCAACCCCTATTTCACCCCCTTCGGGTTAAAATTTCCAAAATTCCTTCCTTAGTGGGCGTCTACTTAATAAAACAATCCTGCTCACCAAATTTTGTGGCTGTAACTTTAACAGTTTTTGCTCTGCGATGATGAATCAGTCAGTCAGTCAGTCAGTCAGTCAGTCAGGACTTGTAATTTTATATATATAGATTGTGTGAATTTGTGAAGGAATGTTTAGTTAACCAAAATGAATCTTATTTACAGCCATACTAATATTATAAATGTGAAAGTATGTCTGTCTACCTCTTACCTCTTCATGCCCAAACTGCTGAACCGATTTAGCTGAAATTTGGTATGGAGTTATAACCTTGAGTACTGGAAAAGGACATAGGATCTTTTTATCGCAAAAAATGTACGGTTCCCGTGCTATAATTGTTATAATATTATAGTGTGTGAATTTTCAGTCAGCCAAAGGTCGACCGACAAAAATTGGAATAAAATGTCACTTTATAATAATATTACATAGGCTCTCATATCATTTTGCTCTACTCCACTACAAAGCAGCGGAGGCACGGGTAGCCAGACCAATGTCAGTAGAAAATGAAACCTATACCCTAGGTCATAAAGTCGCATAATTTATCTGAATTTTTGTCGGTCACTTTATCCAATTTTAAATAGCCAACATACGCATTGTCACGCTACAGTATGAACTTACCCTAAATAAACTTCCAATTTCAAATGCCAACTAAATACGCATTGTCACGCTACAATGTGAACTTACCCTAAATAGTAAATGCTATGCTGCAGATTTTTAAGTAGATTTTTCCTTTAACGTGTTTTACGAAAAAGCTTTCAATGTGAGTCAACAAAGTTATAAAACCGTTAATGTTATCGCAGCGCATAAAACAAGTCAACATTGCTTTTAGGATATTTGTACAGTTGGAGAAAGTAAATGTTCAGCACATTGAGTTTCGAACTGTGTACAATTTAACTTGCAAACAATGATATCGATACTGAATTTTATATTGAGAGGGAACTGAACATTTTATTCAAAACTAGCTGTCCCGGTGATCACTTAAAAACCTTCCCTGGACTTCCAGGTTATTTTAAGACCAACATTAGCCAAATCGGTTCAGCTGTTATCGATTTATAGAGGCGTTGCTAAAGTACGTACTATAAGTATGCCAGTGGACTCACGTGGACACACGGGAATGTACAAAACGAGTCCGGATAGATCGGCCTTCACGTCTTATACCATGCACTGTGGAATAAGACGACGGACAGATCGGCATTATGCCATTCACACATTTAAGAATCTCATGAAAATTCCGAGGTGATATAATTTTGAACATCCATAATATATTCTGTGACCCGGTCATATGTCACACCACACTTGCCACACGTTGTCACACGCGATCCCATCTGACCCATGGGACACGTCGCGAGTTGGCAACAAAACTTTTTATCCCAAAAGATCTGTCATTTTTATGTACGCCTGCCCAATCAAAAGTTCCATCAAAACACTCTGGAACGAACTGTCACCAGTTGTTTTTCCGGAAACCTTCAAGAAGAGAGCGTATTTCCTCTTAAAAGGCCGGCAACGTACCTGCAGCTCTTCTGATGTTGCGAGTGTCCATGGATGACGGTAGTTGCTTTTCATTAGGTGACCCGTTTACTCGTTTGCCCCCTTATTTTATTTAAAAAAATCGACTTATGGATGAAAATATTTGTACAGCAAATACTCGGTTTATATTTCAATGTTTTTTCCTCGTCTTATAATATATTAGAAGTCTCTCGACAAACGAAAATTGGAACGAAAATATTTTTATTTCATAGTAATTAACAGTCTTTTATATGGTTTTACCTGTTACTCGATTAAATTGGAAAAGTTATGAAAACCGCTAAGTTACGTCAAAAGGAAAATTGTTATGCCAATATTGTTTTGGTAAATTGTAATTTGTACATTGGTAATAATTTCCGTACGGAATTTTTATAAACTTGTTGTATTTCATGTTTATTTCATTTCTTAATAATATCAAATACATAATACTTAATAATATTAAAAACACAAAAATATGTCTAAGTGTCTGTCTTAGTTTCTCTAATCGCCTAAACCGCTAAACCATTTTTTTATTAAATTTGGTATATTGTAAACAATATAATTTTTATAGTCCCAAACGAATCTGTAGGCGACATGTAGTTACAATAAATTATAAGGTACAAAACTAAGAAATTATCTTAACAGTCTGATTTCCTTCAATAACAATTTTCTATCGAATTTTCTTTAATTTTACAGTAATAACATTATGTAGGTACATAGAAAAAAATGCGTATTGTAATTATTCTTGTACTATTTGAATGTTTACTGTAATACGTAAAAGCAATAGTATTTACTATTTATGTATTTTTAAAGGTCTACTCGAGAAAATATATATTGCGTGACGTTTTTAAGATCTCAGATTAAAATTGATTTATTAATAAGTGGAATTTCTAATGATTGCACAAACTGAATCGCTATAAAAATAATGAAATGAATCATTGGACGGGCCATCAGAGCGCCCTATATTGTTCAATCTACGTTGGATGCCTTTCAAATATTGTACGTCAAACACTAAAATAAACTTATTAACTTTTATTCGATGCAATCGAGCGAAGCGATGATTAACTTTACGTAATAAATTAATTAATAGATATATTTTTTATTTCTCATACTCACACGGGGTAGAGGAAGCTTGGAAAAATTACACTACACTTCACTTATATACTATCACTTTAAGTCAAATCCAGCGTTTGAAACATATTGTCGTCACAGGCCCCATGCACGCGCGAAACGGGGGCCTCGCGCCATTATCGTTTTAAATATCGAACACGCCTTTATTTTTTTTATTGTTGTTCGTGTGGCGACGGCCTGCGACTGGGCGGCTGCCGGCTGCGCGAGCAACTTCGCGCCGGTGCGCGGCCCACTCGCGCCAACTTCACTCGCTCGGCCTGACCTCGTTTCGCCAATAAATTATTTTGGAAATGGCAACGCACTCACTGCATGTCAGTGGGATTCTCGTTTCATGGATGTTGATAATGTGATGATTGTGTAACTATACCCCTAATAAGCTTTTATACTCCTATCGATTTTCGTGAAAGGCGAATTATATTTTTGTAATGCAGAATAATACAATAAGTACTAATTAAGAAATCAATCCTTTAAGGTGGCAAGTCTTAATTGAGTGTAAGAAGGCCTTAGTCCTTGTAGTAGTTTTCATCTATGAAAATTTCAGATTCCTTTTAATTTTTGTATGCACGATGGTCAATGGATTCTGTACAAACAATAAAAAAGCTTTTGTGTTTCAAATCATTTGTATAAATAAATAATTTTATATATTTTTTAAATAATTTAGGGTGAATTTTAAATATGTAATTATAATATTTTCTAAATATTGTACATTCTGTGACGTTTCCATAGCTCGTGTACAGAACCCAAAAAATATCCTTGATAAAGTAATATTCAAAACAAAAATAAAACATGTCACCCTCATTTTAGGCAAATAGTGATATTTCGTCGGCCATCTACATAAACAGTATGCCCCAACATACGTAAACATGTGACAAGTGGGTCGAGGGGACAATATTACATATTGATGAATGAATAACAAACCATATCTCATTTTTTCATATAAAATAAGGGGGCAAACGAGCAAACGAGTCACCTGATGGAAAGCAACTACCGTCGCCGATGGACACTCGCAACCTTAGAGCTGCAAGTGCGTTGCCGGCCTTTTAAGAGGGAATACGCTCTCTTCTTGAAGGTTTGTAGGTCGTATTAGTCCGGAAATACTATCTACTAGTGACATTTTCTTCCAGAGTTCTTCCAGAAAGAAATTTCCCTTACAATTTTTAATGAATTTAAAAAAATTCTTATTATTTAATCCTTTGATCGCGGATTCTTGGAAATGCTATTGTATTCTATTGTTGTCGCGATCACCGGTGCTCTTATGGAGCTTGAAGGATTAATTAACTAATTCGCAAGGTTTATTGACGACCTATAAAACCATTTCAAAAGTCTGAGCGCGTTCTACAACTGAAAAAAATCGTAGACCTCTCGTAGAATCTCGTAGAGGTCCGTAGAACTCACGTAGATGCCCCGTAGAGGTCCGTAGAACTCACGTAGATGCCCCGTAGAGGTCCGTAGAACTCACGTAGATGCCCCGTAGAGGTCCGTAGAACTCACGTAGATGCCCCGTAGAGGTCCGTAGAACTCACGTAGATGCCCCGTAGAGGTCCGTAGAACTCACGTAGATGCCCCGTAGAGGTCCGTAGAACTCGCGTAGATGCCCCGTAGAGGTCCGTAGAACTCGCGTAGATGCCCCGTAGAGGTCCGTAGAACTCGCGTAGATGCCCCGTAGAGGTCCGTAGAATGCCGTAGAAGCTACGGGAAGGCCCGTAGAGGTCCGTAGAACTCGCGTAGAAGCCCCGTACAGGTCCGTAGAGCTCGCGTAGAAGCCCCGTAGAGGTCCGTTGTTCGCCGTAGAAGCTACGGGAAGGCCCGTAGAGGTCCGTAGAACTCACGTAGAAGCCCCGTACAGGTCCGTAGAGCTCGCGTAGAAGCCCCGTAGAGGTCCGTTGTTCGCCGTAGAAGCTACGGGAAGGCCCGTAGAAGTCCGTAGAACGCTGTAGAAGCTACGTAGAAATTCCGTAGATGCTACAATGTAGTCGTAGCACATGTTTACATTTTTTTAGTCAGCAAACGAGCAACTAGATAACCTAATGTAAAATGAAACAGTTACAGTCTACGGATGTGTGCGAAAATTCTTAGCCACTATACTTACTTGTGATATTAATTAATGTATTTCTATCTAACTCTTTGTTCCTATAAACATGTATTATCTATTTTCTCACTACTTACCTGCTTGAAGATGATTATATTTTTTTTGGGAATATCAGTATTTATTTGGCACGCTCTAAAGTCATAAGTGTAGGCAATAAATGGCTTGTCCATGCTTACTAAATTATAAATGCGAAAGTGTGTCTGTCTGTTACCTCTTCACGCCCAAACCACTGAACCGATTTTAGTGAAATTTGGTATTGATATACTTCGAGTCCCGGGAAAGGACATAGCCTATAGGATACTTTTTATCCCGGAAAAATAAACTGTAATAATGGCTCCGTGCGGTACACGATTTTTGGCGCAACAGAGTTGCGGGGGCTATCTAGTTTCTTATAACTTATAAGTTTGTAAGGAATCATTAGAATTGTGTGATTCGTGAGACTAACACTAAGTACATCATAGTCGAGTATTTAGAAAGAAAAAAATTATTAATAAATACTTAGGTCAAGCTAATATGACTATCTAATACGTTATACGTATATAAAATTCTCGTGTCACAGTGTTTGTGCGCGAACTCCTCCAAAACGGCTCAACAGATTTTAATGTATATACATTCGTTAGCCCTAAGAATAGGTTTTTATTTACTTATATTGATACTAGAAATAATTTTATGGCAAAACAATGTTATCCGGGTCAGCTAGTATGATTATATTATTTTTCCTACCACACAGCCTGCATGGAAGTCTTGTAAGGCAAGTGAGACTTAAATCAAGATAAGGTAGAGAAGGGACTGACAGTGTTAATATACAAACACATACAGTATACATATACTCCACTACTGTGTTTCCGATATATATATATATATATATATATATATATATATATATATATATATATATATATATATATATATAACTAGCGACGCGCCCCGGCGTCGCACGGCTATAAAATAT
The DNA here is from genome assembly GCA_963422495.1 of Polyommatus iphigenia. Classification (NCBI taxonomy): domain Eukaryota; kingdom Metazoa; phylum Arthropoda; class Insecta; order Lepidoptera; family Lycaenidae; genus Polyommatus; species Polyommatus iphigenia. The sequence goes on from OY730177.1 coordinate 13,968,524, forward strand.
ACTACGACTGAAAAAAAAAACTATCTACTTCTTATCTGTGCCAAATAACATAAAAATTGCTCCAGTAGTTCGCGAGATAAGCCCTTTCAAATAATTTTCCCCGTTTTTTCCCACATTTTCCTCTATTTCTTCGCTCCTATTAGTCTTAGCGTGATAAAATATAGCCTTCCTCGATAAATGAGCTATCTAACACTGAAATAATCATCAAAATCCGTTGCGTAGTTTTAAAAATTAAAGGGAACAAAAGGGACATGAGGGAAAAAAGCGACTTTGTTTTATAATATGTATAGAAGTTAGTAAGATACCATTTAACACATCCACACTAATATCATTAACTAGCTGTTGCCCGCGACTTCGTACGCGTTAACATAGTATAATAACAAAGATGGATAGCTTTCCCCTTTTTGTGGTTCCTTATACAAAGGGTAAAAACGGGACCCTATTTAAGCAAACGTCAAACGCAAACGTCAAAAAACTTTCATGTTTCTAACTCAAGAAATGATGGACTTTCATTGAATCTTTCTACCCCAATATTACCCCCTTGGGGGTAGAATTACCAGAAACGCTTAAATACGTATCCATTCATTTTTAATCAGTAGCACAAAAATAAAGTTTCATGTTTCTAACTCAAGAAATGACGGACTTTCATTCAAACTTTCAACCCCAATTTCACCCCCTTGGGGGTAGAATTTCCAAAAACGCTTAAATACCTATCTATTCATTTTTAATCAGCACTCCAAAAATAAACGTTCATGTTCCTAACTTGAGAAATGACGGACTTTCATTTAAACTTTCAACCCCTATTTCACCCCCTTGGAGGTAGAATTTCCAAAAACGCTTAAGCACGTATTCAATCATTTGTAATCAGTAGCCCAAACCTAAAATTTCAAGTTTCTAACTTAAGAAATAACGGAATTTCATTCAAACTTTCAACCCCAATTTCACCCCTTTGGGGTTTCCAAATACGCTGATATATAATAGAATTTCCAAAAACGCTGAAATATGTATCCATTCATTTTTAATCAGTAACCCAAAAATAAAGTTTCATGTTTCTAACTCAAGAAATGACGGACTTTCATTCAAACTTTCAACCCCGATTTCACCCCCTTGGGGGTAGAATTTCCAAAAACGCTTAAATATCTATCCATTCATTTTTGATCAGCAGTCCAAAAATAAACTTTCATATTCCTAACTTAAGAAATGACGGACTTTCATTTAAACTTTCAACCCCTATTTCACCTCCTTGGGGGTAGAATTTCCAAAAACGCTTAAGCACGTATCCAATCATTTTTAATCAGTAGCCCTAACATAAAATTTCAAGTTTCTAACTTAAGAAATAACGGAATTTCATTCAAACTTTCAACCCCAATTTCACCCCTTTGGGGGTAGAATTTCCAAAAACGCTTAAATACGTATCCATTCATTTTTAATCCGTAACCCAAAAATAAAGTTTCTTGTTTCTAACTCAAGAAATGACGGACTTTCATTCAAACTTTCAACCCCGATTTCACCCCCTTGGGGGTAGAATTTCCAAAAACGCTTAAATACGTATCCATTCATTTTTAATCAGTAACCCAAAAATAAAGTTTCATGTTTCTAACTCAAGAAATGACGGACTTTCATTCAAACTTTCAACCCCTATTTCACCCCCTTCGGGGTAAAATTTTCGAAATTCCTTCCTTAGTGGGTGTCTACTTAATAAAACAACCCTACTCACCAAATTTTGTGGCTGTAACTTTAACAGTTTTTTGCTCAGCGATGATGAATCAGTCAGTCAGTCAGTCAGTCAGTCAGTCAGTCAGGACATGTAATTTTATAAGTATAGATTGAAAAGGATATCTGTACTAGACTAGACTAGACTAGACTAGACTAGACCCGCAACTCCGTTGCGCCAAAACTCGTTTATCGCGCGATAACCGTACTTTTTTCCGGGACAAAAAGTATCCTATGTCTAATGTGGCATGGAGATACTTTGAGTATCTCCATTTGGCATGGAGATACTCAAAGTATCTCCATGCCAAATTTCAGCAAAATCGGTTCAGCAGTTTGAGCGTGAAGAGGTAACAGACAGACAGACAGACGAACAGACAGACAGGCAGACACACTTTCGCATTTATAATATTAGTAAGTATGGATGTTGCAATTTGACGCTTAGGCCATGACAATACTTTTAGTACCTTCCTCGGGATATAATAGAGTCAAAGTTTTTAAGGTGGAAACATCTGCGGTTCCCGCGCTAACCAATTTAGTCGCGACAAAGTCGTGGTTTACATCTGAATTTAAATAATAATAATAATAATTGATGAGAAAGTATAACGAAAATCATACCCCCTTGCAATATTTAGGCAACGACGTCAATTCAAGGTTCGCTTTCTTTGTCTGTCATTTGAAGTTTCCAATTCCAATAAGCCAGACCACGACAGCACTTTATGTTAGGTTATGAATCTGTCAATACTGCACCCATTCAAATCAAAGTTTCGGCGCTACGGTGGACCAATCATACATATTTTACGAGCTACCGCAATGAGAAGAAAATATTTAAAAAATATCAAATACTTACCTCAGTATTCTCGCCAGAACAAAACACAAAACTTTCGCAATCCTAAGTTCTACCACGTCTTACCACAAATCGAACTCCGCGAGAACTAAACGAGCAGAAATCAGCAAGAATCCGTGAATCACCGAGGAATCACCAGTCACCACGGGATGACGATTGCCAAGAAAATCCGGGAAAAATCATAAATTCTTCCCGAGAAAATGTGGAAATGCGTAGATAGTATGATATTCGGGAATTCTTCAATGCAAATGTTTTAGTTTTATGTTAAAGAATATATTTAATTACTACATAGCATAAAAAAGTTGCAATTCTTGCTTTACGTCCATACTTTATAGCCTTGGATCATTAAAACTATGCGACAGATTTGTGCCATTTTCTTAATAGACAGAATGATTCAAAAGGATTTGAAATTTTTATAGCTTAAAACACTTACAGCATGTACCTTTGAAGTGACGAAATCATTTTTAAATCTTTGGATTTAAATTCGTTGTTTGTTTTTTTTTTACTTTAAGTACTACAATCTTTATTATCATATTATATATTACAAGGCTTAATATCTAATCGTGATTGTTTTGCGTTAATGACTCAACACAATCACGATTAGCTTTAACTTAAACTTTTACCTCAATTTTCGACACAGGTGTCACAACTCACGACTCACGTCGTACCCCAATGTCGTAGTATGAACTATAAACTTATTAATATCAACACGTGGTTTAGTAAATTTAACGTGATATTTATGAAATGTTTATATTTAGCGTGACGCGTGCCATTGCGTGACTAACAATATAATAATTATTTTAAGAATGCCGTGTTTCCGTTCTGGCAGTCAACGCACTTCCATTTATATTTATTTTAGTAATAATATAATGTGTTTATAATGGGCCTATATAATGTTTACCACCTTACTTATAATATTTACGCTGCGCATAATTTAAGGTCTGGTGTCTATGTCAGTCTTGCGACGTTCCCATCGTAGCAGACGAAGAAGTAGACCTCGTATTATTAGTAAGGAGGGTTGTAGTCCAAGCGTGTGGTTTTAGGGTTCCGTACCCAAAGGGTAAAAACGAGACCCTGTTACTGAGACTTCCATGTCTGTCCGTCTGTCTCCAGGCTATAACGCAAGAACGGTAATAGCTAGAGCGTTGAAATTTTCACAGATTATGTTTTTCTGTTGCCGCTATAACAACAAATACTAAAACGAAAATAAATTAAATATTTAAGGGGGCTCGCATAAAACAAACGTGAAATGTTCACAAAAATACTCAGTTTTATTTATAGCTTACTAATAATTAATTATAAAATTTAAATGTTAAATAAAAATTAACGGAGGCTCCTGTGCAAAAAATAAAAAAACATTTTTTGCCAAATAAAGTGAATGATGTAAGTATAATATTAAAGAAGTTGGAGTTCGACAAGAATTTTTAAGTTTGCCTCAGCATTAATTAGTTTAGTTTAATTTAATTAATAATAATTAGCCCTTATTATAGTACAATATAATATTATGCTACATATAGCATAATATATTTAAATATTCATTAAATTCAGGTTAAGTTATCATGAAAGTGTGATACTTTTAATGAAGCACTCAGAAACGTGGTGCCTCACGTTTCTGAGTAAAACATTTACAGCAACGACTGCAGACGTGATTGAACTCTGTATTCTGTAAATTCTTTTACCTATGTGTATATTGTGCCCCCAATTTAACGGCGCTGTTGACTTTTACATGGTGAGTGGTGTTTAGTGGTGTTTACAACAAGTTTAGCGGTAATACTTTCTAATTTATAACCTGTATACATAATAAACATTAATATTTATTAAGGGAAAGGCACTAATGCTAGACACGGAACTAATAGATGACACTTACGACAAAAGTACCATAAAAATAAGACTTACTCTAATTATTTCTCAACACTGTAAATTTTATTAGCTTCTCAAGCTATCTGTTGATGTGAAAAAATATATTAGGGACGCCTTCGCGTCGGGAAGAAAATTTTAAAATGGAATCAGTTTTCGTAAACAATTTGACCGCGTCAAGACGCGCTCGGCAATTTCTTAGCAAATAGGTTCAGGAAGGCGAAATTTTGCACGAAAGTTTTGAATACATTTATTTGATTTTTTTGTAATTTCTGTTGATTTCATTGGATTAATGGTCATGTTGTATACACTAATTAATGTTTATTTATGATTTTTTATCCATTTTCCATAACAATATAAAGGGTGTCTACTATTAGTTCTTGAAAATGTAAAAAACCTATTAAATGACATGGATCTCATCTTTTAGTTTTGCAATACATACCAAAGTTATTTTGTAGTTTATTCTACTGCAAATATCATCAATATTCTCTGAAAATATAATTCTATTTAACAAACTAACAACTTAGAACTACTGTACCTAAAAATGTACATGGTGTCTAATATTAGACCTTGTACTGATCTAAAAATCAATTGCTTTAGTTTTTTAGCAGTAAAAAGAAGAAAAAGGAGAGCCGAGAAAAGAAAGAAGAAAAAAGAAGAGGCAAGAGAAGCATGGATACTATAAAGACTGAAAATAAATTTGTTAGGAAAAAAATATGAAAAATAAAAAAAAAGGAAAGATAGTTTCAGCATGGAAGAAGAATGGATAGAATGATGTGAATAATATTATTTCTGATGCATGTAGTTACTATGATGAAGTAAATGAAATCTTTTGAAAAACGGCAAATAAAGACCTATTAATAAGAAAAAATTTAAAATGTAATGTAATGTTCTATGTCAATTCTATTAGTTCATATTGGTGTCTACTATTAGTGATGTTCGTTTTTTGTGATGTCATCCATTAGGTCTTAATATGACTAAGTTTACAAAAAGACCAATAATATATTTTTTAATTGATTTTTCAGAGAATAATTATAATACTTAGTTTTGTTTTGTAAGAATTACTGAAGACATGGAAGAAGTCATCAATCCTTTATTTTATTAATTGAAATTTGAGCAAGAAACGCCATCTATTGAAACGTTTTAAAAGTATTTAGTGTGACTTATCCTCGATAGATGGCGCTGCTTGATTAAAGTATTATTTATTTTAACTACGTTTTAAATTTATAATGGTCAACAAATAAAAATGTCTATTGATAAATTGACCCGATGCTCGTCCGGCAAAGAAATAATAAGGTATTGGTAATACTTTCTTATTTATAACCTGTACACAGTACACACTTATTAAAACTTTATTTTAAATATGAAAAAAATATACAAAATTTTAAATTTTTAATTTTTATTTACATTGAAATTTGAACATGGAACGTCATCTATTGAAATATTTCAAAACTATTTAGTGTTACTTATTCTCGATAGATGGCGTTGCCTGATAAAGGATTATTTATTTTAACTACGTTTTAAATTAAAATGGTCAATAAAATTAATAAAAATGTCTATTGAGTATTTATAGGCACTGCGCAGACGACAGACTATCCGTGACGCACTTTTTAGTCTGTGGGAAATAGAACCTATGCAATTATGTATAATAATATTATGCAGTAACAACGCACACGACGCGCAAAAAGTCCGCATATAGTTGCATATAAATATTATAGGTACTATTTCCACAGACAAAAAGTGCGTCACGGATAATTTGTCGTCTGCGCTGCGCCATAAATTGACCCGATACTCATCCGGCACAGAAATAATTAGGTATTGGTAAGGCTTTTTGACGTGATAACGTCTTATAATTCGATATGGGCTGCGCGCCCGAAAAACATGACAGTTCATGCGGCGTTACCTCGCTGACAGCTCTGAGGCGTTCCATTTAAGGCTTGAAGTGCAAGCGAGAGCGCGGAACGAGCGACGGCCGAAGCACAATCGGCCTTTGCGTTCGACAGCGTTCGACATCCGTCTCTCTCCTAAGTCCTACTTGAGTGACGTCATACGGTCCGATACGGACAGTAGGGTTACCCTGGGATGCAAATCCTCTGGCGTAATAATAAATAAAACAACCAGTGAGCGTCAGCGACAAGGCGAGATTCGAGACCTATTCCATTGAATTACATATACCAAATGTTGTCGTGTAAGCGATAGCGCGATCTAGAGGCCTAACAGCGACATCTGTCATCAAATCGCGGAACTAAATTTACTTATAAAATATTATGAAGTTCAACTCAACAAAGGTAGTTGTCACGTTCAACTATCGTCAGTAAACCGATTTTACAGACAACCGATTTTTTATTTATAACCTGTACACGTAATAAACATTCAAATTTATTTTAAATATGAAAAAAATATAATATACTTATTATAAACTAGCTGTCCCGGTAAACGTTGTTTTGCCATTTAAAGTATTTCTACTTCATCAGTTGACACAAAATCTTACCCCCTCTTTTGTCCCCTAAGAGGGGTGGGGGGAAAAATTTATACACCAGATGTTAAGTTGGAAAAACAGTTAATAATATGAAGTAAGTCCATTAAAGAAAAAAGTTTGATACAAAATCTGACCCCCTCTTTGGTCCCCTTAGAGGTGTGGGGGGGGGGGGGGGGGTAATTTTTATACACCAGATGTTGAGTTGGAAAGAGGCAAATATATCTGCGAAAACCGTATGCAAATCGGATCAGTAGTTTTCGTGTTAAAGCAAAAGTCTTATACAAAATCTGACCCCCTCTTTCGTCCCTTTAGAGGGGTGGGGGGAAAAATTTTATACACCAGATATTAAGTTGGAAGAAGACAAATATATCTGTGAAAACCGCATTCAAATCGGATCAGTAGTTTTCGTGTTAAAGCAAAAGTCTTATACAAAATTTGACCCCCTCTTTCGTCCCTTTAAAGGGGTGGGGAGAATTTTTTTTATACACCAGATGTTAAGTTGGAAGAAGACAAATATATCTGCGAAAACCGCATTCAAATCGGATCAGTAGTTTTCGTGTGTTGCTGGAACAAACATACAGACAGACAGACAGACAGACAAAAAAACTAACTAACTTTTCGGCTTCTATAGCGATATTGTGATACCCTCTGCTTATTATTTTTTGAATATCTTTAATGTACAGAATTGACATTTTTACAGATTTATTATATGTATAGATTTTTATTTAAATTCAAATTTGAACTTGGAACGCCATCTATTGAAACGTTTCAAAACTTTTTAGTGTTACTTATTCGCGATAGATGGCGTTGCTCGATTAAAGTATAACTTATTTAAAATGTTATAAGTTCTACGTTTTAAATTATTATAATGGTCAATAAATAAAAATGTAATTTATGTTGGTAAATTGACTCGATGCTCGTGCGGCAAAGAAATAATTAGGTATTATATTTTTTTAACCTCACATACCTGTAGACATTTAATCGAACACACGAAAATTGCTTAGAAAAAATCAAGGAAATGCGAAATTTTATAAAATTTTATTTAATATAATATTATTAGGGTAAAATAAATATTATATAATATATATTATATAATATTTATTTTACCCTATCATTTTTAGTCCACTTGGTCATTGGTGGACTATGGATCCATCAAATTAAGGCTCGTATTTTTGGTTGCGACCCGATCTCAAGACGCGGTTCGGCTCTATGATTGGTCCAAATTTTGACAGCCAACCAATCACAGAGCCTGAAATGTGTCTTGAGACCGAGATGCATCTTGAGTACTGACCAAAAATACGGGCCTAAGTATTTCAACAAAGTTAACATGTTTTGATGTATCATAAGTAGGTACTTATATTCAATATTAGATAAGAAACAAAACTTTTTGAAATTTTGAATTACAACATAAAAACTTAACAATTTATTTAAATATAACGTAGAGCCAAAAAGCCATGCTAACGCCTATGCGACAAAAAATACAGATTTTAAAACTTACTCTTATAACTAGCAACGACGTCACTACAGGGTCCCTTATTCAGGATGCAGTGCAGGAAGTCTCGCAGCTGCTCTGTGCTGTACTCCTCGAACACTACACCATCTAACGTGTCGTGGTAGTCCTCACCTACTACCAGCTGCAGCGTCAGCAGTATAGAGAGCAGAGCGAACATGGTGGAAATGTCTGTAATGTTGGGTGTAAGAGGTGTATTCTGACTTCGGAGTTATGACAGATGTTTTATGAGGTATATTGTGAATCACAATTCACATTTAGGTTTTATTTGATGTATGTTTAGATATTGCTGATGCAGACCATGTACAAGATTCATACAAGTAAGGTAAAGACCTAAATATGCTAGACACTGAACTAATAGATGACACTTATGACAAAAATACCATAAAATATAAGAATTATTCTAATTATTTCTCACCACTGTAAATTTTATAAGCTTCTCAAGCTATCTGTTAAATTGAAAAAATATATTAGAGACGCCTTCGGGAACAAAATTTTAAAATGGGATCAGTTTTCGTAAATAATATGACCGCGTCAACACGCGCTCGGCAGTTTCTTAGCAAATAGGTTAAGGAAGGCTAAAATTTTGCACACGTAAGTTTTGAATACATTTAAGTATTTGATTTTTTGTAATTTCTATTGATTTCATTGGATTAATGGTCATGTTGTATACACTAATTAATGTTTATTTAAGATTTTTTATCCATTTTCCCTAACAATATAAAGGGTGTCTACTATTAGTTCTTGAAAATGTAAAAAACCTATTAAATGACATGGATCTCATCTTTGAGTTTTGCAATACATACTAAATTTATTTTGTACTTTATTCTACTGCAAAAATCATCACTATTCTCTGAAAACATAATTCTATTAGCAAGCTAAGAACTTAGAACTACTGCACCTAAAAATGGACATGGTGTCTAATATTAGATCTTGTACTGATCTAAAAATCGATTGCTTTAGTTTTTTAGCAGTAAAAAGAAGAAAAAGGAGAGCTGAGAAAAGAAAGAAGAAAAAAGAAGAGGCAAAAGAAGCATGGAGACTAAAGACTGAAAATAAATTTGCTAGGAAAAAAATATGAAAAATAAAAATAAAAGGAAAGATAGTTTCAGCATGGAAGAAGAATGAATAGATAATCTGGAGACAACGTGGATAATATTTCTGATGCATGTAATTAGTACTATGATGAAGTAAATGAAATCTTTTGAAAAATGGCAAATAAAGACCTAATAATAGGAAAAATGTAAAATGTAATGTAATGTTCTATGTCAACTATTAGTTCATATTTATTGGTGTCTACTATTAGTGATGTTCGTTTTTTGTGATGTCATCTATTAGTACTTATGACTAAGTTTACAAAAAGACCAATAATATATTTTTTAATTGATTTGTCAGAGAATAATTATAATAGGTAGTTTTATTTTGTAAGAGTTACTGAAGACATGGAAGAAGTTATCAATCCTTTATTTTCATAAATATATATTTTATAACATTCAAATGTTTCATGTTTCCTTAAAGTGTCTGCCATTAGGTCTTTTCCCTTAATTGCGAACATGTAGATTAACTGAAGACATGCTTCTCAATCATGAATTTAAATATAACTAGCTATTTGACCGAGCTTTGCTCGGTATTCGATAAAACACGAATAAAATGACATTTTCTAAAAATGATTCCTAGCTATATCGATTTATCGCTCCCGAAACCCCCTATATACTAAATTTCATAAAAATCGTTGGAGCCGATTCCGATTTATTATATACAATAAGAATTGGTCGTTTAAAGATATAAGATATATTATGCACTATGCAGTCGCTATTTGTCTATTACTAAGATATGTTATCTTCGAAATAATCTGAATGAGAATCTGAATATAATATATAAATCTTATTATAATATAATATATAAGTTCTTACTCTAAAGTCTAAACTCTAAACTCTACAAACTAAACTTTATTCTACAATTTTTTCTAGGAGTTTTCTATTTATTGTGCAAATTACATTATTGAATCTAATAAATATTATTAAATGTAAACAGTCTTACCTGTTGCTATTATCCGATTCAAATGTTAAACTTGTTATGAATATTAATTGACCTTATCCACTTATAGCAGTCAAGGTTAGTACCAATTAAGTATTTGTAACTAATGTAGTTACTGTAGTTACTGATGAAAAACTCAATTAAGTACCTATTTCTGGTTTGATGCAACGATAATATGCAAATATTACTATATGATAATATTATTAAACCATAGACCTACGAAACGATATTATGGAGGGTTCAATAATAATCTATAAGACGTCACACTTCATAGCGCCCTATGTGTCGTATTGACTAAAGTTTACGAGTACGGGACCCATCAGACAGAGAGCGGTCACGCGTTCAAGCGTTCTGCGTTCGCATTCAGTTCGAGCGGTCAGTCACACAGGAGCAATTCTGACGCGGTCAGAACGCGAACGCTGCGTGAGTGTATTTATGTAACGTAATACAAAGAACGTAAAACTGACCGCTGCCAGAACGCTTAAGCCGATCTCTGTCTGATAGGTCCCTCATTCAGCGACAAGAAGTCCTTAGCTTTTAAGTTAGACCTTGCCTCTGAAAAAGAACTTAATTACCTTTTATAGTTTAGTAAAGAGAACATACATACCTAATATTTAATAACCTTTTATGATTTTTCACAGCTGAGTTCAAAACTCAAGCTTACCGAATACAAATCTGCCCGATTACATCATGGTTAGGTCTACTTTACAGTTTACTTAAAAAAAAACAACAATATTACGTCACAAAGAATTTATTCTTTCAAACTTTATTCTTGTTAACGCTCTGTTCTAGAGCCCTATAGAAGTTGTCATAATACTTGTTGTCGGGGTCGAAATGGTGACGTAACTCCTCGTACTTCTTGGGCAGGTCTTTTCTGAGGCGGTTATAGAAGTGGTACCCGCCTTGCTTCAGCTCCTCCGTACAGTATTGGCAAGCGTTGATCATCACTTCGGGGTACGCCGCTGGAATTAACCAGATATTATTAAACTTTAATGCATTACAACATGACGAGTATGCCTCAGTCTTAGAGTACCTATTAATAACAGAGTAGGTATTAATAACTACTGTTATTAATACTCTAAGGCCTCAGTAATGGGATGCACTTATTAATTGATCATTCAATTTTCAAAACTAAACTTTAGTTTTGACACGAAAAGTTTCAATGTTGAATTAGGTACTCATATTTTATTGATGCTTCTTATCCTTTCTGATTCTTCCTAGTGAATGTAAGTTGACGTTTATCCTGACGTGTTTCTATGAGTGTAGCTCCTCTATAATGTTGGGAGACTTTCCAGAGGTGAGAGGCCTCTGATAACCTCACGGCTCACCTCGACAAAACACAACAGAAGTAAGTGTTGCTAAACGCTTGTTTTGAGATGGCCCGTTCATTCTGAAGCATGTTGGCTTACATTCAAGGCCCAATCTAAGGCCTAGCCCAGCCCAGAGCGGCAAAAAATTAAGGGCGACAAAATTGACTTATTCCTATCTTCCAAATTAACCATTAGCCATCCACCACCCAAGCTTGATAGGTAATTTTATGCGCCATCTTCCAACTTACTTCAGGTTGGATAGTGGAAATATTTTAATATTTTACTTAAATATTCCCCTATTAAACTCCAACAAATATAGCTCATGACTCACTATTATATCTACCTATTATGTTTTTCTGTATGTAAAGGTCGGCGAAAATTACTTAAGTATAATAATATTTGTCCGGAGCGGCTAATTGCTAGATCGGGCCCTGCTTACATTTCAAGTACGCGAGACTTACCGCGATAGGCATCCCTCTCTGGTGTACAGGATACCTCGTGCACCAGACAGTCCACGATACCCTCGATCTCTGTCAACGGAACAGCGTCGTAGTCTTTGTATATCTTGACGTTGTACCGTTCCGGTGCTGCCAGCGCGCAGCACGCAAGGGCGAGCAGGATTAGGAACTTCATGGCTAGAAACAAGGGCCAAAAAAGGTAACTCATCATAGGATACCATTTTGCGAAATCGCCGGCTGCAGCAGCCTAGTAGCGGCTCTGGATTTATGTACAGGCAGTATAGGCCATGGCGTAGGTATGGGCGGCAGCGTTCTATGGCGTCCTGGGTGGCAGCGTCCTAGGATGGCGGCAAAGTTCGTAGGTACCATCGAGGAAATTGATTCCTATGCAGCATTATGTCAATCCAATGTTAGCTGTAATCGGTCGGATGGGTTTGACTTAACGCGACCAAATTACTTAGGTCCGCCATCTGCTTAGGAATCATCTTCTCTGATAGTACATAGGGGCGGCAAAATTAATTCATGAAGCCCCAAGCGGCCACATCCGGCCGCGATAACAATGAAAAAGCTATTGTGTCTCGTTTTGCCACGACTGATGGGTTAAAGTGGCCCATACTCATAAAAAATATAAATTATCCCGCCCTGCCTAGTACTTAGCTATAATATTGAAATGTATATTTCCTCTACAAAATAATATTTGGTTACCAAGCCGACGACGTCGCTATGCCAATTTCTATTAAAAAGTTCTACTGTAACTTGTAAGCATAATATTAAGTAGTTAAGTGTAGTCGGAGGATTTTTTTCAAGCTACCTACGGTTTTCTGGCTAGTGGCTCTCGGGCAGTCGGGCATCTTTACATTATTGGTAAAATGCCGGCCGTCGTCGACGAAATCCATTAAAATTAGCGCCTATCCATCGAAATTACTGTATATGTCATGGAATTAATTATTGCTATCTTCAGTAGCTAATAGCTATACATATTGTCTGGTGAAGATTAGCAATTAATTCCAGGTATTTTTAAATAAATTGAAGTACTTACCTCTATTAAATTTAGCAGACGAATACCCATTTTTTTACTTTGCCTGAGTGTGGTATCAAAACAAGTCAAGAGGTCAAGCGATAGAGCACTTGTTTACTAAATGACATTAGTAAATAATATTATTTTATCAATGTCGCAACAATAGCATGTTATTATTAGTACTAGCTGTTGCCTGCAACTTTTGGCTTTACTTACAATAAAGGAATGTAATATCGCTGGCTTCAAGCCAGAAGGGCGTATAAAAAAAGAGATTTTTTTAAGAAGAAAATAGATGTAAGTGCAAAATTGGCAGTTTTGGAATAGTTAAAAAACTAAAGATCATTTCATGTTATTATTAGATATGGAAATTGGAAGTACAGTTGTAGAGATGAATTAAACAAAAACTTCGTAAGTTTTTGTTGCTTTTTAAGTTTTTTAAGTTTCGTTGCCTGAAAAGTGGAGACATCCCTTATATATTATTTCTAGTTTGAAGCCCATGATATTATGTATGTAAAAATTAAAATACCCAAAAAAGACCTAAAATAAAATTTCAGAGTATCGACAATTTGGTAAATGCATCATTCTATTTTGAAGATTGTTTTAACCATTAATTCGAGAATCCGACTCGCACTTGGCTGATTTTGTAAGAATTGAAATTTCGGCAATCTTATGTCTACAGCTCCAAATCATTCTTCGTTCGGGCTGCACTGATAGTCGGCCCCTATACGATCAATTGTATTGTGCAATATCACGCTTCAATTTTATTGAACAGTTAATTTGACAATTGTTAGATTGATGGCTATGTTTAACATCAACCCTAGACGGTCAATAACTTTACGCAATACGTTATATTGCGCAATAAAATTGCACGCCTGGGGGCCCGCTTAGAAGGACATACTAGGAGGGTAAGAAAAAGAGAAATTAATTTAAAAATAACATAAGTTTATTACATGTAATGAAATAAAAATATACTATAAACTTTTGTCTCATGAATAACCGATTTATTAGTTAGTGGGCTCCTTACCCGAACAACCTTACAGTTATAGCTTCTACTTCAATAGTGATGTGACTTAGCGGTGCGTTATATCGATATTTTTGACAGGTCAATTATCGATACTTTTCATTAGTCGGTACTCGATAAATATAAAGTATATTTTAGTAACGGATAGAGAGACAGGAGTGTGCTGTTATGTCATAACGTGCATTATTTAGTTACATAGTATTAATAATACAACGTAAAACCAAGTTGTAATTATTATCGTGATATTATGTAGCTTGGTATCTAATATTTTGTAGGTATAATTATGGCAAAACATATTCGAACATATAAAAAATACAGATTCACATCACTATTGTTCATTTAAATAATTTTCAAATGTTACTTTATAAAATATACAAAATATACATTTATAGACGCAAGTAATTGAAATTCAGCCAAATTATTGTTAATTTAACACGTTTTTAGAATTACTCATGTCTATTGTCTAAAAGATAAAATATAGCTTGGAATAATTATTTTAAATCATTTTCATTACACCTCAAAGTGGGATTTTCATTATTCCAAGCTATTTAAAAACACACAAGTTTCATTTGAAAACTGTTTAATGATAATCTAAACATCGATAACACTGACATCGTGACCGAAACAAGCTGGGTGGATCAAGCTCCAAACACTACTAAAAATATCTACCGAATCAAAAAACTCCGACTCGCTAAGAATTTTAACTTGTTATATTCCTTATACCAAAATATATTATTATGGCTTGAGTGTTTCAAGATACATATAATATCTATATTAATATATTTATTTTCGTGTTATATTCTATTTAACCTAGACTTAACATTAAGATGATTGCAACACTTATAGGATCGCAACATGTCATTTTAGAGATCTGATTTGTAATGTTCAATTTGATATCCTTGAAAGTAGCGTTTTGGCGTTAATATTGAGTATTAAAAATATCACAACACACAATTTTTAAAACAAGTTTAAGCCTCTCTGCAACGAAAATTTATTTGGAAGTAGTGTTTGTTATTCGAGAATTAATATTATATGCGTCAATAACATTAAAATTATCTTATGCGCAAAAAACAACAAATTTATTTATTATAATATGAAGAAGAAAACACGTTTATTGATACCAAAAAGAACATCACTATAAAACAAAATGGCGCCGCGAATTTCTCACACTCGTCGCATCGACAGAAATGCCGTTATTTGGTTAAGAAACAGTTACGGAGGTAATACGAGTTATAACAGTATGACGAACCCATACACAATGGGGCATTTGATAAAAACTTTAAAGGATTAAGAAAGAAAAAAGTTAAATAAAATTATTTTCTTCCTATTTTTCGCAAATGCTAGAGGCGTCAGTGGCCAAGACGCGACGAACATAATTCAGCAAAACAATGTTTTTATTCTAGCTGTACAACCAGTAAAATTAAAAACATTGATATTTATCAAATTCCCCATTATAATGATTCTTGTATTACATATTAATATTACTTAAAGAGGAAACATTCAAAAACGGCATATAAGGTGTTTGGATCATACTAAGGAATTCTATTGGGACATACAGTTGATTTTGTTTGGCTCCAACAAACAAGACCAGTGTTGCCATGCTAAAAAAACTAACCATAGACAATTGTGCTAAAATAAAATACGTCGTCCTAAGTACTACAATTTCTCTTCTGACATGTACCCCTCCTAGAGGAAAATCACAGTTGGAGACGAAAACAATTGGACAAGTGTTGCCATATAAAGTTCTACGATATGGTAGTTTCCGGGACAAAAACATGACACATTCGTTTTTTAAAAATTAACACTATTAAAAAATTAAATACCTATGAGATAAGTGATGACTGCCGGCCCCGCACGGGCTAAGTTCAATTTATGCTATGGGGACAGAATTAAAATATATTTACAAAATGCCAATTCCACGCAGTGTTGCCAGGTTATTGTGTGGGTCTAGCGTGACAATTTGTATGGTGTACCTAATATAGCTCCTTTATTTCCTTAGCTTGAATAAATCATTACATACGATAAACTATGTTTAGAGTTGCCAGGATCATAAATGGAATTTAAAAACACTGTATAATAATTTAGAGTACAGCAATACAATACAGTATTGACTAATTTTGAATTTAACACACACCGTTTGTATCGTATGACGCGAGCTTACTAAAAATTTAAAATTTTGTTCCCTATGATGTCGATATTTTCCCAGCAACTCTCTATTCTAAACCTTCGCTGATACCGATCCATAACTTCAAGTGAACACCATATTATATCATATTGCTACTAAGCGTTAAACGACCATAGACAAGCCATAGACACATCTAATGAACTTTTCCAACACACCAATATTTAAAATACAATTTACAATCGAGATAAAAGTTGTAGTCCACTGTAATGAGCAGTTTCGAATCTAAATCTAAAATTGGCATATCGTGGTCCGTAGATATTTATCCATGGCGTAATTCAAATGGCAAAATCCAGTGCTCACAGTGACGTTGGATAATTAAAAAAAACTTATTGTCTCTGGTTACGCCATGGTTTCGACCAGTGGACATTCTCACACACAACTCTCTTTTTAATCTCGACAAAACGCTCTTGCCACAAGCTTAGCATTAAAATTAATTTCGTTACAATTAGACTCGACGAGTTACTATACTTACAAGAAAATTTGCTTGTGGCAAGGGCGGCTAAAATTACATCGAATTTCGAAAATACCATAGACAATTCATACATTTATAATGAACGGTGTTGTCATACGAGAAAAGACACCTACAATTTAAATACTTTAAAGCTTTTTATAATTACACGCCGAAAACATGATTATAACCTAACCGCTGCCAGTTACCATCATAAAAAATTCGGTTAAATACGAAAAATCTACCATATGGGTAAATTCAAAAATAATTTCAATCAACAAACTGTTAAGACGGTTAAAGAAAGTTTGGACAAGATCAATACAATTTAGAATCGCACTGCATCCATGGCCATTAAAATTTAAATTATAAAAAAAATGATCATCTGGCAACACTAACACGCGACGGGCAACACCGGCATGCGTTATAACTCCATGTCGTGCGCCTCGTCGTCGCTGAAGTCGGACATGGAGGACTCGGTGTCGCTGCCCGCGGCGGCGCCGGCGCCGGTGATGGCGTCCTTCTCGAGCAACGCCTCCTCCGTGGCGAAGCGGCGGACGTAGTCTGGAATTATTAGGCAAATATGAGTAAATATGTGTTCCAAAACTGCAAAAAAGTCGGTCCTGTGCCAGTCGTGTCGGTCTTCCGCCCCACTGGGTTATGACTGGCTTCATGGCGGGCGTATATCACTATTTAATATATATTTTTTGTTCCGCATTGTACGAATAATTCCTATGCTAAGCTCAGTTTCAATTAATTTTGAACCAAATGCAAGCAAGAAAATATTGCACCGTTGTTATAATTCATTACGGCCCAGTGGACACTGTGCTTCGTTTACATTTAGACAAAATTTTTTTGAAAGGAAACCGGGGGCAAGTGTGGAATGAGTATGCCAGTAGTCTCACCTGAGACTTTCTTCTTGTACTCCTCCGGTTTGTGGAGGTACATGGCGGCGGCGTCGCCGTTCAGCGGGTCGATGGGGTTCGGGTACGTCAGCAGCTGCGGCAGGAACGACTCGAAGATGTTCGACAGGTCTGCAAAACCAACATTATAATTGATTAAGCGACATCAATAAACAACATTCATCATTACTATAACATTATAGCAACATAAGAGCAAAAAGAGATTTAGTCCAATCTGACGCGTCTAAGGCTTCTTAAAGACTATTAGTGTCTAAACACACCATGCCGAAGAAACGCGGCCGAAGTTCGGCAAGAATACTCAAAACTCAATTTTTTTTTTATTCAGAATAAATTTTTGCAAATATTTTCTGAAAGTCTACATGATGCTTACCACCGGTTCGGGAACTAACCCGGCGAGAAGAACCGGCGTAAGAAACTCGCAGGGGGCCCACTTTATTTACCAAAAAAAGTGAGAAAAAAATTAATCTTTTAAAATAATGTTTACAATGCTGTAACTTAAAATTATACAATGTTAACATATTATATACATAATTGTAAGTCCTAAAATAATGTAGAAGCAGCCTTGCAAGCAGCCATCCTACTCCCAAGATGTACCATCGTTTATGAAATCATTGACCTTATAATAGGCTTTGGCACACAAACGTTCTTTGACTACTTTTTTAAATTTATTAATGGAAAGATTTTGAACGTTTTCTGGGATTTTATTGTAAAGGCGTATACATTGACCTTTAAAAGATTTACTAACTTTAGTAAGTCTGATCACCGGTATTTCTAGTTTGTACTTATTTCTAGTGTTTCTTCCGTGACTGTCACTTTTGGTTGTAAATTTACTAAGATTCTTTCTAACATATAATACATTATCCAAAATGTATTGAGAAGCAACAGTTAGAATACCAATTTCTTTACACTTTTCTCTCAGAGATTCAAAAGCTGACATTTTATAAATTGAACGTATAGCTCGCTTCTGCAGCACAAAAATCGTATTAATGTCGGCAGCGTTTCCCCATAAGAGGATGCCATACGACATTCTACTATGAAAATAACTGAAGTAAACTAGTCTTGCTGTGTCTTCGTCAGCAATTTCCCGTATTTTTCTGACTGCGTATGCTGCAGAACTGAGCCTATCTGCAAGATTAGCAATATGAGGACCCCACTGTAGTTTACTATCTAGTGTAATGCCTAAGAATACAGTGGTGTCCACCAAATCCATCTTCTCATCATTTAATAGTATATTGGTTTTAACTTGCCTAACATTGGGCAAAGTAAATTTTAAACATTTAGTTTTCTTAGAATTTAGAAGTAAGTTAGTAACGTTAAACCAATGTACTATTTTTGAGAGAGCACTATTTACCTCGTCGTAATTTGACTGTTGTCGCTTCACTTTAAAAATAAGTGTCATCAGCAAAAAGTACTATCTCATTATCATTATCCTTAACAAGATAAGGTAAGTCGTTTATGTAGATGAGAAAAAGGAATGGGCCTAAAATGGATCCCTGCGGGACGCCTAATTCTATTTTGGTCCCATTGGACCTTTTACTATTAATGTCAACCCTTTGAGTTCTATTTTTGAGGTAAGATGTCAATATATAGCTAGCTGTTGCCCGCGACTTCGTCCGCGTGGGCTTCAGTTTATAGAACACGGTGTCAACAAAATTGGTGTTAAATTTAAAAGCTTTTTAAAACCCTGGTACCCCTTAAATCAAAATACTCAAACACAGCTGTGCAGTGTGCACATAATATTTAATTTTTTTAAATTAAACTTTATTTATACCAAATTTTAAAGCTTATATTTTAGCCCCCCATTACACAACTTTAGCTTTACCCATAAACTATTTATCTTGGTAGGTTAACCGTTAAGGTCACGTCACTGCATTGATAAAATAAGTAAGTTTAAACGTGGGCCATGCTTCGGCACGAATGGGCCGGCTCGACCGGAGAAATACCACGTTCTCACAGAAAACCGGCGTGAAACAGCGCTTGCGCTGTGTTTCGCCGAGTGAGTGAGTTTACCGGAGGCCCAATCCCCTACCCTATTCCCTTCCCTACCCTCCCCTATTCCCTTCCCATCCCTACCCTCCCCTATTACCCTATTCCCTCTTAAAAGGCCGGCAACGCACCTGCAGCTCTTCTGATACTGCGAGTGTCCATGGGCGACGGAAGTTGCTTTCCATCAGGTGATCCGTTTGCTCGTTTGCCCCCTTATTTCATAAAAAAAAGTACTGAGTAGTGAGTTATTAATCAACGTGTACATACTGTATAACAATCGAAAAATCGAGAAACTTGTTTTAACATGGTACCACCTCTTATAGAAAGACATAATATGAGCAAGCGATAGCGCGATGTAGGCGACTCTTATCGCCATCTGTTATGAATTTTTGGAACTAACTCAATTTGAACAAATTTACGCATAAACACCCTCTTACAACCCCTTTTTCCAGTTAAAAAGTAGCCTATGTCCTTTTTTAGGCTTAAATGCTTAATACAGATAACTGTGTACAAAATTTCATTACAATCGGTTCAGTAGTTTTGACGTGAAAGCGAGACAGACAGACAGATAGAGATACTTTCGCGTTTATAATATTAGTATAGATATAGATCTTAACATATTACGAATTAATATTAATAATAATATTTATAAACACTTCACACCACGTCAGTCTGGCTCCGTGCTAAGTGCCTACAGGACAGTTACAACAGCTTACAGGTGCCAGACAACGGAAATATAGACCGTACATAATATTAATACTTTAAACAAAAAAAACGACATTTGCTGTCACTTATAAGAACTACAATGCGAATTCATTTTCATCGATATTTTCGTGGAAATAAGACTTTTATAATATTATACATAAAATATATTTAAGATTTTTTAAATATTATTATGATACATAATATAATATTTAATACACGTCCAAGACCCAGGAACGTTTTCTTTATTTCTATTTTTTAAGACTATTATAATATTGATAGCTGTAAGCCACCCAAAGAAAATAAAATAAAAATAAATAAAAATAACATTGAAAACTTTTTGTTCCGTCGGCGGGACTCGAACCCAGGACCCCCGGGATGAGCACTGACCACGCGCTTAACAAACTGAGCTACGGCGCAATCGGCATTAAAAACGACATCTGTTGTCACTTATAAGAACTACAATGCGAATTCATTTTCATCGATATTTTCATGGAAATAAGATATTTTCCCTCATCAAAATGTAGCCTATGTCCTTTCTCAGGCTCTAGTATATCTGTATACAAAATTTCATTGCAATCGGTTCAGTAGTTTTGGCGTGAAAGGGAGACAGACAGACAGACAGACAGAGATACTTTCGCATTTATAATATTAGTATGGACAAGTTGCCGTTGTGTCACAGATTCTTGTTGGCTCATAAAACAAGTAATTTAGGGGCATTTTCAAAAAAACGTGTACCCTTGCAAAAATATGTCTATATTTTTTAAGGTCATTTATTTACCTATATTTGAATGTCATATACAAGGAAAAATATTGAACTAATGGAATAAGTTAAAAAAACGCTGAAAACGTTATATTATTCTGATATTATTGAAACAAAATCGAATTTTCGCCGAAACAGATTCCGTTGTGTGACTAAATGTAAAATATAATTTAATACAAAAAATACAGCAATAAATTGATTTCTTCATTCATTTAATCTAGTGAAATGCATATTTAATTGTTTATTTAATGAAAATATAGATAATTTCAAGTATCAACAAGAGTAGCAATTATTTTAATTCCGTAGTGTGACTTTGTGACCTACCAACTAGGTTATTTTTCATTTTTTTACACGAGTAGTAATATTTAACATAATATTTAAAGAAGTTTTTATAACACAAAAACCTTTTATTTGAACATTTTTATTGTTGCACTACTTATAAAAGTTGAAAATTCTTTGATTTCACAGATTTAACTTCATTAATTAGAGGGACGAACATCTCATAATCATAAAGATGTGTTCACATGTCTACGAATTACTAAGTTATTATAAATCTGCAAATATCAATGACACAAAATGATTTTCAACTTTACTGATGGAAAAGTAGTGGAAATAAAATCACAATTATTTAAGAAATAAAACTTTTAGGTACATTTTAAATACTATATTCGTTATTGTTAAATTAAGGCGACGCCTTGATAATTTGGCTGTAGCGATATCAATTTTTCTCAGCAATGACTAAAGCTAAGAAATTAAAGTTCATTGTCAGTATTTATCATGTCTTTGTCTTTGAATTACCCATAACATAACACGATTGGTAAACTTTTATAACACTGAATAATCAATCAAACACAAAAAATGGATTCCTATTTTTCCAACAGAGGAGTGATTTAAGCTTCCAAAATTTGTACATAGATTGGTTCAAGCATACACTTTAATTTGCCCGTAGCTTATATGAAATGTATTTATGGTTTTTAAATTACGCGACAAAAACCGCTTTGTCGCTTACTCCCTTTCCATTTTTTGCTGTTCAATTGCTTGTTTTCTATGAGAGGCCGGCCCGGCCTAAAGTAAAACTAGCAATAAAAAAAACTAAAAAACAAGAAAATTATCAATCTAAATCATACCCTACACGGTTTTTTACTTTAACGCGGCGTCACCTTAACACATAAGTAATAAAAAAATATTTGTACGTCAATCATATTAGTTTAAAAATCTCCAATTTTCTTAATAAAATCTGTGAATAAAAAAATAATCTATTTAAAATGTGAACTAAGCCTTATGCTTTCCGCCTGTTGTGACTTGTCCGTTCCATTATAGGTGACCATACGAAAAGTCACAAATCGGAAGTCACATAATGCTACTTTCTTTTACTTTTAAAGTGTTTGTAAATAAGCGATAATAGTTATCACAATTTAATTTTTTATACTAAATACTAAACGAAATTTGCAACGTGTCAACAGTAATAACAGTTGGAGAAAGTATATTAATGCTTACAAAATATGGTCACTTATCTGAACAAAGAAACCGTTCCTGAAGAACCGTCAACCTGCGTCCGCGTCTTGTAGCAGATTTTTAACTACTAAATTCAAATTGGAGTTTCTCGATGTACAATGAAATATAGTGCTATCATTTAGTGCCGAAATATTTTTGTAGTATGTTTATAAAACTAAAAAAAAACGGTCACTAAACTGAACATTCCGATCGGGTCGTTTTTTCATGATTATAATTTTAGTTAATTTTTAGTTAAATTATGTTAGATTTTTCAATGACAACACATTCAATTGATACATTAACTATTTAGGAATCTAAAATATGTTTTTAAGCAACTTACTTTAAGAGAAAAATTAGTTAAGTATTAAAGATTTTTTTACAACTTCTGGGAAGGTGACAGGTAAATTTAATAGTTTTCGGTACATAAAAACCCTTATAAATCTTATACTAAATAAAATTTTATACAAACGTGAATTTATTTTAATAACAGGAAACTTGTTCTTGCTCCTACATTAAAATTACAAAATGTTAGATGTAATTTTTTACAAATAATCTGTAGCGAAGTCAAGGGACAAGGTAAAAACCAGGGGTACAAATTTTTTTGAAAATGCCCTTAGGTTATATGATTCATGGACGTGCGTACCATAAAGGCAAAAAAGCACTGCTTACCTAATGATAAATACTTGCTATACACATATTTTAATTTAACTTTCGTACGTTTTAGATGACTTTAATTATTATTAATAGTAAAAATATGAATACACATTAACGCCTACTTTTATAAAATAGCACCAATTGATTTGCAAAACTACATAAACATAAGTCGGTAAGTGGTAACTAGGCGCGCCGCGCGAAGGTACGCACCAAAATTATACTACATATCTGTGGTTACAGGCACTCGATGTCTCGCAGACCCCGCCTATATGTGTGAGTTAAGATTTTAGTATTCGTACACTGTTCGCAAACGTGTGTGCGTGTGCGATTTACTTGGCCAGGACCTGCCGCATGGTTTCCGAGCTAAGCCGAGCGCCGGCGCGTTCGGAAGTAATCGGATATGTTCGTTGCCTATAATCCGAGTAAAAATAATAGACGGAAATCTAATTAATCACATATGCACATAATGCATTTTTGTTTAGTACGGTTTATATTTGTTTACATTACAGAAGTGTTTTGTATTTTGGGAGGCCATTTTTTCATGTGATGAGCACTGTAACATATTATTTTTGTTTGCGCCAGTATATTTATAGTTTTCTTAGAAGATTTTTATTATTTTAACATTTAAAAGTTTGTACATTTAACAGTTTATTAGATATTAGTTATTACTGAGTTTCTAATTTCTATATTAAGTGCGTTTTTTGATTTCTTAAAAATGTTATTTGACTGTGAGGTTTGTGTTGAAAATGTGTGTTTATTAAAAATTAAAAAAAACAAGTTTTCACAATTGTCATTCAGTGAAAAGATTCTAATTGTGATTTGTGTCGAAAGGTAGGTACGTGTACCTGAGTTACAACAATTAAACCAGCAACAAAAATGAAATGTAAGTAACTCGAAAGTTTCATGTAATTCATATTCATGTACTTATTTATTTTATCATTTTATAATATTATATACTTTATATTAAATGCGAAATTATCTCTGTCTGTCTGTCTCGCTTTCACGCCAAAACTAATGAACCGATTGTAATAAAATTTTGTACACAGTTAGTCTAGAGCCTGAGAAAGGACATAGGCTACATTTTTATAAGACAAAAATATACTATGTATCTAACTTCCATGGAAATATCGATGAAAATGAATTCACATTGCATTTCTAATATATAACAATCTATATTACGCCATACACCATCTATGGCGTTTTTATTTATTTTAGCTTAGCACACATGTGAACGCAAATGAACTATCATTGTAGTTCCAACACGTGACAACAGATGGCGTTTTTTGTTTCTTCATAACAGAACGTACTCATATATTATAATAGTTTAGAAAACATAGTTTTTAATTTATATCCACACTAATATTACAATTTATGCGAAAATATCTCTTTTTGTCCGTTTGTCTGTCTGTTTTGCTTTACGCCAAAACTACTAAACCGATACCGCTGCTTACCCCATGTCAAAAAGCTCTGCACGCCTCTGATATGATTTAAATAGAGATGTGAATCTAACAGTGGTAGAGTTCAAGTCTAATAAATTAATATTAAAGTCACCACAAACAATAACTTTTTTGTTAGATGCACATAATATCTTTGATAATATTTGTTCCATGCTTTGTTCAAAGGAGTCATATAACCCTGATGGTGGCCTGTATACGCTTACAATAATTAGTTGACTTAACTCTATGCAGGCTACTTCTATTATCCGTTCAGAAGAGAGGTTCACAATGTCTTTACGTTCTTTATATTTTAAATTTTTTCTAATTAATATAAGTGATCCGCCTCTAATGGCATTATCTCTGCTGAACGAGCTTGCCACCTGGTGATCATTGAGATTGAAAATGAGTTCATGTTTTCTAAACCAGTGTTCTGAAATACAAATAATGTCAATTTGAAATTGTTTTAGAAATAACTCAATTTCAAGCTCTTTACCTACCATTCCTTGAAAATTCTGATGCACCAAGCTTATAACATTCTTGCTATTTATATTGGAGTAAGTTTTGGTAGGATTTTTCACACTTAAGCTATTAGTGCAAGAGACATCCTCCTTTGTCTTATGGTCTAATTTAAATAATTAATTGGAACATATTCCAATTCGTTACTATATCTAGAATGCTGCTCAATGGAAGCAGTAGTCAAAGAAGCCAAATTCTTGGCTTTCAAAGAAAATAAAAAATTTGATAGCATCTTTGCTATATGTCTCTTACAGTAATGAGATAAGTAATACTTATCTATACTTATATCATTAATAAATTTATTATCTAAATTATTAATATCGACAACCTGACATTTTGGTTGTGTGTCGCTTAGTACTATACAATTGTTGTTGACAGCACTATACAATATGCTATTCAACCTAAATCTAATTTGATTTTCTTGAGCACAGCTTTTTGGCAACATTTTTATGTAGGGCAAAGTGAATAATATAATGTTTGTTAAATTTTTAATATTATATAAACATTCTAAAAGATCAGTCATCTGTTTCTTATTTACTTTACCCCTTCTCCCGACTAGAATTATTATAGTGGTGTTAGGACAATAAGTCATAGTTGATGCCCTGTCTATTATCTCACAGTAAGTAGCTCCGGGCATACAAAAGTTAGTGACCAATTGTCCACACATTCTATAAAGATACGTACCTAAGTCTCTTCCTATTTCATCACTAAATAGGCAGATATTAGTCTGGCTTTCAGTATTTACCTTCTGGCTTTTCATATCAGGTGATATTCCTCCAGTTAAATGATTTTCTTGAATTTATGTAATATTATTGACTTTTAACAACGAGTTCACTCGTTCCTCATTATAGTGTAACACTTCGAGCAAATCATCCATGGCATAAATATGTCCCTGTATTTCCTTTTTAAATAATTCATAATTTTTTTGTAATATTTTCTAATGAAAACAATAAACTTGAGATTTCAGCCTGAAGGCTGCATACGAGGGCTGCTATTTATGTATCCGGAATTAAAAAAAGAAACAAACATATATCATTTAATATGGTTTTATTGCTTTTCAAAATATTCGCCGCGATGATCGACACACTTTTGCATACGCTGGAACCAATTTTCATAGCACTTTTTCCATTCTGATTGAGGTATCTCCAAAACGTGCATTTTGAACGCATCAACAGCCTCTTCGCGGCTCGAAAAACGTTGACCACGTAATTTGTTCTTCGCGCATGGAAATAAAAAGAAATCGTTAGGTGCCAAATCAGGGCTGTACGGCGGATGACCAGTCAATTCGATCTTTTGACCCTCCAAAAACTGAGTTGTTTCAGCTGAGGTGTGACAGCTAGCATTGTCGTGATGTAATATGATTCTGCATTGTCGGTTGTCCTTTCTTATTTCTTCAAAGACTTCTGGTAAACAAATGGTCGTATACCATTCAGAATTAACCGTTTTACGATTCTCTAATGGCACTGTAGCCACATGTCCATTAATTCCAAAAAAACAGGCGACCATTTGCTTCAAAGTACTTTTTGCACGAGTAACTTTTGTTGGTTTCGGCTCATCTTGGAACACCCACACCGTTGACTGTTGCTTAGTTTCGGGGTCATATGCATAGATCCAAGATTCATCACCTGTGTAGATATTATAAACGGCTTTTGACGTACTACGGTTGTATTTTTTTATCATTTTTTTGCACCAATCGACACGAGCCCGTTTTTGATCGATTGTCAAGTTGTGCGGAATCCAACGCGAACATATTTTTTTTACAGCCAAATGTTCGTGTAATATCTTATGTATGCTCGTCATACTTATGCCTAAGGACGCCTCTATCTCGCGATATGTAACATGACGATCACGCATTATTAGTTCCCGCACAGCATCTATATTTTGTGGGACAACAGCTGTTTTTGGGCGACCTTCTTTATTTTCATCCGTGAGCATAGACCGCCCACGATTAAACTCACTGTACCAGTGATAAACAGTGGTTTTTGATGGTGCTTCATCTCCAAAAGTTGCGGTGAGTTGAATAAAGCACTGTTGTTGATTTAGCCCACGCCGAAAATCGTAGTAAATCATTGCACGAAAATGTTCACGCGTTAAATCCATGGCAAATGAAGACACGCAATTTTCAAAATGACGCCACAATGGAAAAATAATTGACAGTCACATGAAACAAAATGTATTCTTCAACCAAAGAGTTCTATTTTCAAATGTTGTAATTACTTTTTAAATAATGTTCTTGTAAGTAGCCAGTTCCGGATACATAAATAGCAGCCTATGTACATCAGCCTCATAAATATATTTTATATCTTCTAATTCACTAGAACATTTCAGCAATTTATCACTCAAAAACATTTTATTCTTTGTTGTTTTAGACAATTTTGTAACTATTTTTTTATTTTTAATTGACAATTGCTGAGCCTTCTTAATAAATTTTTTAATTTTTACATATTTCTTCAGTTTTCTCTTACTGTCCATAATGCACACTGGTACTGTATCATCTGCAGTTAAATCGATGGTGCTAATATTATTACAAGATGTGTTAGAAACAATACGCCTGCAATGTATTTTAAATTACCGATGACACACTGTGTCGCGTAATATTATATGCCGCATTGCTGATGTAATCATGCCAAACTTCGGCCACGTATTTTCGGGCTGGTGTGTTTAAGACACTTAGCGCTCTTAAGTGCCCCGCAAACGATCAAACATCAAACACGTCAAACACGTCAAACACCATATAAACTACGTGTTTGACGCGTTTGAAGAAAATTTGGATTTACTACTTGTTTTGACGTGTTTGACGGTTTGATGTTTGATCGTTTGCGGGAGACTTAACAGACGAGCGGCACTTGTCGACAGGTGCCGTTCGTCTGTAAGAAGCCTAAGATGAGACGCACAAAGCGACAATGGGCGTTTTCACACTGCGACGATAACGACATGGGCGTAGCCAGGATTCGATATAGGGAGGGGCCATAGGTCTTGGGGGGGGGGGTAGATTGAGAAAATCCTATCCGTATAATCCGGAACTATTTGGCCGCGCCTTAGGTAACGTATGTGAGCGGTGGGACGCAGAGGCGGGGGCGCTTGATTTTAACAGTTCTGGCTAGTTTAGACAAAACGCACAAGATATTGCAATAGCAAGATAAGTCCGCCGATAAAAAAGACAATCCAAGGAAATAATATTTAAAGTGCACAGGTTTTTAAAAAACGGAAAGCCGATGTCAATAATTTAGAATATAAAACTGATCAATTGTATTTAATTTATTCTTTTCAATAATTAAATTATATTATTGTTCACGATATCGCGAGATTGGTCGTCACTGTCTAATCTCGTGTGCATTGCGAGCAGCAAGCAACCCGCCCCCTCACCCCTGTCCTACCTAAGGCGCGGCCAACTAATTCCGCGCGGACTATAAACTTCGAATTCGTAATTTTTAACGAGAATCTCACAATAGAACCACAAATAGAACAAAATATGAGTGAGCGAACTGGGATTGAATGCCTTCCCTCTCACCACTTAACTCTTGAGCTTTTAGCGACCGATCGCTCTTCTAGGGGGGGGGGGGGGGGCAGCTGCCCCCCCCCCTGCCCGTACCTCGCTACGCCCATGGATAACGACACGACACGATACCACAGAATAGAGAGCCACCGCACATATTATACAATTTCAAGTTGGCCGACTATCGTACAAACTGACTATCGTATTAATTCTAATATTCTGTCACTTAGTATTGAATGCACCCAAAATATTCTCCTTTCTTTTCGCCTTCGTTTTATTAGTGCCACAATAAAAGCGTGTTTTTACGCATTTTAACACGCACGTCGCTAGGCTAGCAACACCGTTACCAACTAAATCTAAAAGTCTGCGGCTGGCAGCGTACACGATGAAACTTCATCCAATCAGTCAGTTCATCATCAGTCCAATCAAATTGTGACACTACGCAATTTAGTTTGTACGATAGTCACAGATTCCTTTTGATAAAAATAACCTTAATTCCTTTTTTTCCTCTCCTAATAATTCAAATTATGATCCCCACTCTAAATTACAAACAATTAACAAACTTGCATCTACACCGTTACCTAAATTCCCTCCATTCCATTTTAGTCCGCTTACTGTTGGCGATACTAAAAAGAATGTCATGTCCATATCATCAAATGCTGTTGGTGAAGATAATATAAGTCGTAAGATGATAATTTTAGTTATAGACGCAATTGCTCCAATACTGACTCATATTTTTAATTTTTCTCTTGAGAATGGTAAAGTCCCGTCAGTCTGGAAAAGTGCACATATAATACCCTTGCCGCAATGTAACAAACCCAATTCGCCTGCTGATTTTCGACCTTTATCAATTTTGCCATTCCTGTCAAAGGTTCTTAAAAAGTTAATCCATCAACAGCTGTTCTCATATGTTAATAAACACAACCTTTTGACTCCATTCCAATCAGGCTTCCGACCCGGACATAGCACTACTACGGCTCTAGTAAAAGTCACAGATGACATACGCCATGCTATGGACAGTAGGTTGTTAACTATATTGGTTTTGTTGGATTTCAGCAACGCTTTCAATACTATTGACCATGACATTCTTATAGGCAGGCTTAGGACGCTTAATTTATCGCCTTCAGTAATTAATTGGCTTGCAAACTATCTCTCGGGGCGCCGACAACGTGTTCGTGTGGGCGACGAGTTCTCGTCGTGGTCAAGCAACAAGCAACACTGTTGGTGTTCCGCAGGGTGGTGTGCTATCTCCTCTTCTCTTTGCGTTATTCATAAACACGATTTGTGAATCTATCTCGTCTCTCTTTCACTTGTATGCAGATGATCTACAGATCTATATCCAGTCAACCTTGGAAGATCTCTTCAGAAAAATTGGAGATATTAATAATGACCTGAGTATTATTTTTGACTGGAGTAAGCGTAATGGCATTGCTATTAATCCCAATAAATCTCAGGTTATTATTATAGGTAGCTCTGCTTTAGTTTCAAGGGTTGACTGGGTGAATCTTTCCCCTGTGCTCGTTTGTGGTATACACGTGCCCTATTCAAAAAGTGTTCGTAACTTGGGTGTTTACATAGATGAGTACTTATCTTGGTCAGATCATGTAGCGGCGGTCAGTAAGAAGGTACATGCGGTATGGCATTCCCTGGAAAGGTGGAAGAATTTGCTACCGATTAAGACCAAGGTCCTACTTGCCGAGTCACTATTTTTGCCCATGTTGGATTATGCCGATACGTGCTTCGTAGATCTTACCGAAGACAAACTTAACAAGCTTGAGCGAATGCAAAATTTGGCTATTCGCTTTGTATTCGGTTTAAGAAAATATGATCACGTGACGGAATATCGCACTAAGCTCTCTTGGCTACCTATACGCTTAAGGCGTAATTATCGAGTGCTCTCTTTTCTGTACTCGCTGCTGCATGATCCCAGAACACCTTCTTACCTAAAAGAGAATTTCGTCTTCCGTATACCGAGCGTAAAATACTTGCGGTCGTCTTCAAGATTACTGTTGGACATACCGTTATTTAAAACAAACTTTTTTAGGTCTTCCTTCACGGTAAAATCAATTCTGCTATGGAATTCTTTGCCTGTTAATATCAGGCAGGCTAGAAGTGTAGACGTTTTTAAAAGACTCGTCAAAGACTACTATCTAAATAATAATAAATAATTATGTATAAAAATATATATTTGGTATAGTATTTAATATAATATTATGTATAGGTATTGTATTTGTATACATATTAAGTAGTGTATTATTCATGGATATTTATAATATTTATTATAATGCATCATATTTATTTGTCTAAATATTATGGTTTATAAATTAGAATACATAATTGTTATTGTTATTATATTATTATATTTTTTTTTTATCTTTCTAGATGTTACTAATTAGTTGTAGGATGTACCTAGATTGTTTTTTTTTGCACATTGCCCATTTGCTTTTTATAAAATAAAATAATTTCCTGCTTTTCGGTTGCTTGGAAGAAATTGCTGCATAGCAATAAAGCCGCCTTTTGTGTTTATATATAGTTTATTAATAGTGTTAAGTTTGTATGTATTTCTTTAAATGTTATGTGTAAATGCAATAAAGAATATTCATTCATTCATTCATTCATAGTCGGCCAACTTGAAATTGTATTATATGTGCGGTGGCCCTTATCTATTCTGTGGTATCGTGTCGTGTCGTTACCGTCGCAGTGTGAAAACGCCCAATACTGCAGCGGACCATTGGCAAAGATGCGACACGTTACGGCCATAACTTATATTAGTGAAGCCGCACTAGGCGGCAGCAGCGCTACGTGTCACTAAACATCGGTGCTGTGGAACATAGGTTTGTTGAGCGGCTCCGCTGCTGCGTAGGGTCGCTTAGTGTGGTCTCGCCATAAGCGTCGACAAATGAGAAATAAGAGTATTAATTTGTCTGCTCCTCGCTATTATACCGTAGAGTGTAGACACACCTTTACTTCTAGTCCACTTAGAAGCCAGATTCGCGCCATAAACTATGGTCTCATAGACCATTACTTATACACCATCAAATGCGGTCCCATGGACCTGTATCTAGATTCGTGTGCTCACCGTAGAGCGCCGTCCACACTTGGTTGACGAGGCACACGGTCCCGGAGACCTTGGCGACGTTGGGTACACGTCGGTCGCGCGGTCCCGGGGATCTGCATCTACTGTCTAGTACGTGCTGGTCTGGGTGACCCACATCACTACTGCCTTACCGTAGAGCGCCGTCCAGGCCTGGTTGATGACGTCGAGGCACACGGTCCCGGAGACCTCGTCGATGTTGGGGTGGTACACCTTGTTCATGAACCCGATGGACGGCGACTTGAACGGGTAGTGGTCCGGCAGGTGCACGCGTACCCGCCACACGCCGCCCTCGTACGGCGCTGCAAAATACAAGTTGGGCTTGTAGAGTCCTTAAGAGGCCGGGTACACTTGGAATTTCTCATACATACGTAATTCCAAAATCATTTTCTCATACGAAAATATTTAACATGTTTGAGTTGTTTTTCAGTTTAAAATAGTAATTACCTAGGTTCCTGCACAAAAATTTACTTCAAAATATTTAAACACAATTTTTTTTTTTGCTTTAAAATTTTTTTTAGTAAATTTACTACTAAATATTTAAACACTAAAAAATAGAGTAAAACACTAAAAAATATATAAATAAATAGTTAATTTACTACAAAATATTTAAACTCTAAAAAATATTTTTAGTATTCGAATATTTTGTAGTAAATTTACTATTTATTTATATATATTTTAGTGTTTTACTCTATTTTTTAGTGTTTAAATATTAAGTACTAAATTTACAAAAAAAAAATTAAAAACAAAAATTTTTTTTTAATGTTTAAATATTTTGAAGTAAATTTTTGTGCAGGAACCTAGATAATTACTATTTTAAACTGAAAAACAACTCAAACATGTTAAATATTTGCGTATGAGAAAATGATTTTGGAATTACGTATGTATGAGAATTTCGAGGGTACCCGGCCCCTTAAAGGACTCTTTTACACAACTCAAGTACAAAAGTCGCTAAAGGGTGTTACAATAACCTATAGCGACTCTCACATTTTTTGACTGGCCCTTTTAAGACTGGCCTTAGACGGCTGCAAGTTGCAGTCGGGACCTGCTGCTCTAGAGCGGTCGCGTTGTTTGCACCGACCGCTCAAGAACTGCTCGAGCGGTCCGTGTATTAAGAATATGAATTTAGTATGGAAACTGCAGATCAGCGTGCGGCGACCGCATTTAGCACTCGGTTTCGACTGCAAGATGCGGTACGTCTATGGCCGGCCCAAGAAGTGACAAATTTGACGGACCCCCAGAAAAATAATGTTTTATCTTTGAATGAATCGTCTCCATCTCGGTGTATCATCTGTAAAAACAATTTGTGCATCGTTCGCGGAGCCCCTGCATGGCCTTTGCGGAGCCCCAGGGCTTATGACTTGTATGAACTGAAATTTATTGGAGTTATATCTTTATACCTTTTACAGTTATATTTTTTACAGTTGTATCTTTTACAGTCCGTAAAATTTACAGCATTAGATATTCATGTTTATGGCATCACGCGTTTAAAATCGAATTACTATGGAAAAATCTTTCAAATAAAAGACGAAATAATAATAGAAACCACTTTATCTGGTCTAAAATTTTAAAATTTAAAGGGATTTTTCCAATTAAGTACTTAATATAAATGAGGGATCCCTGCTATATTTAACTTAACCCCGCGGCTATATTTAATCCTCGCAGGGGCTATTTTAACCTTCGAGGTACAACCTCGGAACTTTGGGGTCTGTCAATAACCCCTACTGCTGTGTTACTCCAAAATGTACAGAGTTTATAATTTTTTTCTGCCAATTCATCTATTTTAGGTACCACCTCTGTTACCCCTTTACAATAGTTATTTTACCCCCGCGGGGGTAATTACCCCCAGGTTGGGAACCACTGGCCTAGGCTATAGGTTTCATTTTCTACCGACATTGATCTAGCGACCCATGCTGCCGCCGCTCTGTAGTGGCGTAGAGGAAAATGAAACCTATAACCTAGGTCAGTGGCGAACCAATGGCACGTGTGCCACCTGTGGCATGAGACATAAAAAAACCGGCCAAGTGCGAGTTGGACTCGCCCATGAAGGGTTCCGCAGCAGCAATAAGGTTTATTTTTATGAAATTAAGAGATTTTTGATTTATTTTTATATTTCAGTTGATTTAATGAAAGTTAAATTAAGGTTTACCATTTATGACGTATAAAAAAAAACTACTGGCTAGATCTCGTTCAAACCAATTTTCGTTGGTAGTTTTTATAGTAATGTACATCACATATATTTTTTATACTTATCATGCCCCTACTTTAGAAGTTAGAGGGGGGGGACACACATTTTACCACTTTGGAAGAGTCCCGCTCGCAAACTATTAGAAAAAAATGATATTAGAAACCTCAATATGATTTTCAAAGACCTATCCACAGATAGGTACCCCACACGCATAGATTAGATGAAAAAAAAATTTTTTTGTTTCAGTTGTACCTATGGGGACCCCTAAAATTTTTAATAACTTTTCCAATTTTGTATCAAAATCTTAAAGCGGTTCACAGACTACATCTACTTACCAAGTTTCAATATTATAGCTCTTATAGTTTCGGAGAAAAGTGGCTGTGACATATGGACGGACAGACAGACAGACATGACGAATCTATAAGGGTTCCGTTTTTTGCCATTTGGCTACGGAAGCCTAAAAAGCAGTGAGCACGCTACTGGTCACAAAATTAGTATCGAAATTATTTTACCAACAATGAAATTTCAAATACACATCTGCATAGTGAGCACCTAATTAGGCAAATTTTGTAACACGCACCGAATCACAAAAAAATAATTAGATGGCACGTTTGACTTCTTTAGAAAAATTTCTTCAGAAAAGGGCACGTTGATAGCCTACAGCCATAACAACAGTAGACATGGGAAAGAATCGACAAACTGACAGATTTTATCGACAAAATGGCGGATCTCCATTGTCTAACCTTAACTTTGTCCTGTCTTGTCTATTCTTCCGGAGCAAGAAACCGTTTTTATGGTGACCATGCCACGCCTGGGGAAAAGGTTCGCCATCCCTGGCCTAGGTTATAATGTGTATTTTATGTCGGCATTACATATAGGCGAACGCGTTGGCCGACGCGTTGGCCAACGCGTTGGCCCAATGTGTAGAACGGGCGACTCGCGCGTTGGCGGTAGGCATTTAGACGTTGGCCGACGCGTTTTGTCGGCATTACATATGGGCGAACGCGTTGGCGAACGCGTTGGCGAACGCGTTGGCGAACGCGTTGGCCAACGCGTTGGCCAACGCGTCGGCCAACGCGTTCGCCTATATGTAGTGCCGACTTTATATGAATGTTTGTCGGTGACGTCCCGGTGGGCGGTGACGTCGGCGATGGACTAACGACCTATCGATCTATCAGCTATCTAGTCTGTCTGGGCCTTGGGGTCGGCAGCCCGACCGCCGTCGGTCGCAGGTTCAAATACCGCTTTAGGTAAACATGAGATAGTGATACGTTTCGTAGTGGAATTGTGAAATCGTTATATATACATATGTATGTTTGTTACGAATTTTGAAAATTGATTCGATGACATTTTTACTGGCGACTAAAGTCCAAATAATTATGAGGCTATTTACGAAATTTAATTCTTTAAACATCCATACTCATATTATTATAAATGCGAAAATGTGTCTGTCTGTCTGTTACCTCTTCACGCCCAAACCGCTGAACCGATTTTGCTGAAATTTGGTAAGGAGATACTTTGAGTCCTGGGAAAAGACATAGGATAGTTTTCATCACGGAAAAATGTACGGTACCATCGCGATAAACTAATTTTGGTGCAACGAAGTTGCGGGCGTCATCTAGTTTAACATAGTTGTGAGTTGTGCCTCGTCTTATGCTGTCGACCATAGCCTCAGGGCTCAGACTAATAAAGAATACTTTTGTTTTAAAAAGTCCGTTCTAGGCAACCTACGAGTACGACAATGATTCAGGTTCAAGAACAAAGGGCAATCAGTTCAAAAACGAGGTCACACTTGCACTATTACTAATTTATTTTTAATACCACTTTGATTTCATGATATTTATCATCACAATTTTCTTGACAAAACTCACGTTTCTTTTTACACATATAAATAGTTATATAATTCAAGGTACAAGGATAGCATAGCAGGGCAGCATGTTTAGCATGACCACAGTAAGGAGTATACAATGGGCATTGTCCAAAAAAAAATCACATGTACTTTTTATATTTTTTTTCGTTAAAATAGGGTATTTTAAGAATATAAATTAGATAATTTTGAAATTCATTGGCTAGTTTTTTCTCAATAAATTTTTAAAGTTTCGCTCTGACGTCATCATCGGCGGCCAATTGACCTCTGTGTATGTTTTAAATTTCCTATCAATCTTATTTATAATGGCTGGTTCGTCAAATGCAAGTTCTCATTATGTGAAAGCTGATACGAGAAGCTTACCAAAAGTTCGAAACGCAATGTTGGTCGAATTTATTAATTTTTTAATTTAACGTCATTGAAGGTCAAACTAAGGTTAAACATATTTGTTCAAAAATATAAGTAACTAATGGGTATTTTTTTCGTTTATATATACAGAAAAACGATCACTGACCTTATTCCTCGAAATGTTTTTGTAATGAACAAAATTAAAAAAAAATGGACAATCCCCATTAATACTAACAGAGTTAATGAACAGAATGATAGACTTCCTATCAATCTACCAATTTGAGTATTCTTAAACCCTTTTTATTATAACCAGACAGTTAACTCTCGCACTAGACGAATATTAATAATTAATAATTATTATTAATTACTTAACTGTAATTAAATGAAGAGGGAGAAGAGGAAGGCTTGCGGAAATGAGCAGAGTCGTAGGCCTGGAAATGAATGCTGAAAAAACAAAGCTAATGACCAATACTACAGAAGCCACCATAAAAGTCAATGGAATCCAGCCTGAGTATGTAACAGAATATGTCTATTTGGGACAAATTATATCTCCGCAAGATCCAATGACAAGCGAAATTAATATTATTATTTTTAACAAAAAATTAAAACCGACTTCCAAGGTAAAAACAATGGTAATATGAACTAAAAAGTATTAAATAACTCTTACCCTTTAATAGTGCCTTTTTCAGAATTCGTCTAAATCTCAACTATTTCTGTACTGTATACTACAGTCTTCATTATTTTGAAGTCGGTACCAGCTAATTTAATCGTGAGTTCAGTAATGTCAGATTATCTGAAACTTTTGGGACTGGTACCGACTTCAAAGTAATGAAGATTGTAGTATACAGTACAGAAATAGTTGAGATTTAGACGAATTCT
Organism: Polyommatus iphigenia; assembly: GCA_963422495.1. NCBI lineage: Eukaryota > Metazoa > Arthropoda > Insecta > Lepidoptera > Lycaenidae > Polyommatus > Polyommatus iphigenia. Next base: position 14,005,747 of record OY730177.1, read on the forward strand.
GAAAAAGGCACTATTAAAGGGTAAGAGTTATTTAATACTTTTTAGTTCATATTACTATTGTTTTTACCTTGGAAGTCGGTTTTAATTTTTTGTTAAAAATAATAATTTCACTCTTTTTAGTTCAGTATCTACAAAATTAGGCTTTATGCGTAAATAACCAGTACGAATGTTAACTATTCACATTATGTCACTGTAAGCGAAATTGTGGTAAATGCTTGCAGTTATCTAAGCGATGCTGCAATTTCCATACTTTTATCTTTAAAGATTCAGGAGTTCTGTTCAGTGCCTTTGGACCAAGAGACACCTTCGTATAAAATTTCTCTTATTCGTAACATATTATGTTTAACTTACTAGAAACAACATTTTAACCACTATGAGTGTTTTGATAAAATTCAAGGATTTTCCTCGATTGCTCATAGATCCCATCATCAGCTCACCACTTTCGTAATTGTTATACAAAATTAAGATTATATCCTATACAACACGAGAATTTTGAAAATCGGTCCACAAACAGCGAAATCATTATCAAAAACGTCTGCTTCGATGCAAAATATCACGAAAAGTACCAATAATTGGGTCATAGTGTGATGACCCATGGCATAATGATGGTTGTGATGATGATGATTAATCAAATTGATGTATTAGCTTATGCTTTCAGTTGTTTAAACAACGCCGAAATCCCCGAACCTGTACCTATAAGCATTCAAAAGTTCTGTTCGGTACCTTCGGATCCAGGGTATAACCTGGTGCGAAATCTTACTTTTTGGTAGCATTTACCTCGAATGCTTCAGAAAAAATCGAAATCACTATATGTTTCCATACAAATTTCAAGAAGTCCCCTCGGTTCCTCAAGGATCCCATCATCAGATCACCACTTTTGTGAACATGGTACCAAATTCGAGTTAAACCCTATACAACACAAAAATAATTTTGAAAATCGGACCACAAACGGCTGAGTAATCGTGGAACATACAAAAAAAAAAAAAAAAGATACATACAGCCGAACATATTACCTCCTCCTTTTTGGAAGTCGGTCAAAAAGAGTCGCCTGTGGATGGAAAAAATACTGGTCGCTAAAAGAAATAATGAAAAACAAGGATTTAAGCATACACATCAAAAGAAAGACCTTCAACACCTGCCTTCTCCCTTGTATGACGTATGGCTGTGAAACATGGGCGCTAACAGATAAACTCAGACAAAAACTAGCAAAAACACAAAAAGCAATAAAACGTAGTATACTCGAGATCAGACTTAGCGACAAAGTTAACAACCATGAAATAAGGAGAACCAAATTTACAGACATAATAACACGCATCGAACACCTAAAATGGAGTTGGACAAAATAACAAATGGAGCAAACAAGTAACTCTGTGGTATCCTAGAGAAAGTACCAGAAAACAGGGCCACCCAAGAGCGAGATGGAGAGACGACAACCGGTGGTAGGCCTCATGTAGACACGACGTTCTAAAAGTGTTAACTTTGTTAACCTATTTGGAAATAAAATATTTTGATTTTGATTTTGATTTTTGACATTCGCCTGACTTTGGGTCCTTACTGGACAAGAGTCGCAGACGACAGAGCTCAGTGGAGAGCACTGGAGGAGGCCTATGCGTTGCCAAGAGGCACACCGAATTGCGTGATCTGCTATAACACTAGATTAACCAAACTAAAAACAAAATGCAACGCTTTTCGGAAACAAAAAGGCTATATTATTATTATAATTAAATGAAGATTTGACATAAAGTGCCTATCTAACTCTTCTTTTATTTACAATAATTAATACCTCGATCGTGGGAATCGCAGACACAATAGATTTTCAATTGTCATGCGGCAGTCGGGTACTGCTTGGGGATTGATAAGTTAAGTAATTAATGTTTGTCTCCAGCAAGCATGCAGGTGTTTCATTGTTCAGCACACACACACAGATATTAACCTGGCACCTGCTTCCATAGAATTTCTTTAGAACGGGGTGCCTAGTTAACTTCGTCAAGTTATAAACATAAACTTGTACTCACTGCCAGGTGGGCCGAAGAATTTGACGCAGAACTCGTTTAGACCGCCGAGTATTGTCACCTCATGCTTACTCTCAATACTGTGAGTTTATGTTAAGGATAATATAAAACCATACATAAGCAGCATATAAATTTAAGCAATAAATACATATGTATAAACACTATATAATATGCAAATACACACATAAAAAATAAATAATATTTTAAAAAAGTTTGCTTGTATCAAAGGTGCTAGAAATTTGCTCTCCAGGGGAAATGAGCAACCTGGACAAAGCTAGGGCTTGGCCTAACTATACTAAAATCATATATTAAAAACAAAAAAAAAACAATGACAATACCACCTTCATGAAAAATTTGTGTACTTAAGCTTTAATCCTCCAATCGTGGATTCTTGGAAATCTATTGTTATTCTATTGTGTCTCGCTCACCGGTGAGCTTATGGGGCTTGATGGGTTAAATAATTTACCCACGTAAAAGAGTTTTTGGGGAATCTTTCATGCATTTAAAATAAGAACATACAACAATTAGGAGACATGAGTGGAAGAATCGAACAAGTAACACTTTATAACATTCGGAGAATAACCAATTTTTTTTTCTAATTATTTTAATAAAACTTGTAACTTATCTTCTTCATAACCTAGCAAATGTATCTGGCTACACATATAATATAATCCATAGTTTTTCTATTTCAAATATTTTTCCGGCCCTAAAGCCTCCATTTAAACAAAAAAACGCGAAGTTTTTGCATGTTACTTACATTATTCTTCCACTCACATCTTGATTATTATTGAAAAGTTTTCAGACATAATTTTACCTAAACAAAACTGTTAACTGATAAGATAAGAATCTGTTTACAATTATTGTGGGAAGCAAGATAACAAATGTGTTTCATTTATTTTTAGCTATGTTAAGACTGTATGGATACACAATATAGTCCACTTTTGTGGATGAGAGAAAGAGACAAAGTAGTGACAGGTCAATGGCCTATTAGTAGGCTTTACAAAAAAAAAACCTTACTAATTGAAATAAATGCAAGATCTGTGGTCTTTGTCTCTCATTTTAATATGCCAGAGAAAGACAATAAGTATTGTGTAGTTTTTCACTATGTAATATTGTAATGTGTGTGTAGTATTATAATAAATATGTAAAACAGGTTTAAAATATATAGTATTACCTAAAAATAGCATAAACCATGTATTACACATATTAATTGTATTATATCCAGTATTGCTAGGCTCTTTTTGTGTCTTTTAAATGTTTCCTATTAGCAAATTGACGATATTTAATTGAGCAATCAGTGGATGTATTGTGTAAATAGATGCTTAAAATTTCCCTTGACTTTTTGTCTCAATTTTACCTTAACCCATCAGTCGTGGCAAAACGAGACACAATAGCTTTTTCATTGTTATCGCGGCCGGATGTGGCCGATTGGGGCTTCATGAATTAAGGGGCCGGGTACCCTTGGAATTTCTCATACAAACGTAATTCCAAAATCATTTTCTCATACGAAAATATTTAACATGTTTGAGTTATTTTTCAGTTTAAGATAGTAATTACCTAGGTTCCTAAAAAAAACTTTACTTCAAAATATTTAAACAAAAAAAAATATTTTTTTGTTTTAATTTTTTTTTTAGTAAATTTACTACTAAATATTTAAACACTAAAAAATAGAGTAAAACACAAAAATATTTAAACTCTAAAAAATATTTTTTAGTATTTAAATATTTTGTAGTAAATTTACTATTTATTTATATATTTTTTGGTGTTTTACTCTATTTTTTAGTGTTTAAATATTTAGTAGTAAACTTACAAAAAAAAATTTAAAACAAAAAAAAATTTTTTTGTTTAAATATTTTGAAGTAAATTTTTGTGTAGAAACCTAGGTAATTACTATCTTAAACTGAAAAATAACTCAAACATGTTAAATATTTTTGTATGAAAAAATGATTTTGGAATTACGTTTGTATGAGAAATTCCAAGGGTACCCGGCCTCTTAACCCATCAAGCCCCATAAGCTCACCGGTGAGCGCGACACAATAGAATAACAATAGATTTCCAAGAATCCACGATTGAAGGATTAAAAAATAGAAAGACAAAGGAATTAGCAATGTTGAGAGATAGCAAAAGAATGTACATAAAAGAAGCATAGCACTGTAAGTTTTTAATTGATATAATGACCAGTAATTTAAGAAAATGGTACATATTATTTAAATACTTTTGTTTCAATGCATTTTATTTTAAATGTAAACAAAAAAATATTGCATAGTTATTATAATATATGTCAATGCTTAGTATTATTTACATTTACTTAGATGAAAAAAATATATTTAAAAGAAAGAAGAATTTTATTGTATGTTTGTTAGAACAAAAAAGTGATAATTTCATTAATAAAGAAAAAAAATAGAATATTCCATTTAACTTTTTTAACCACTGTTAAAAAAAGTCCATGTAAAAAAACAACTTGTTTGTATTCTAAATGAATAAATTAACAATAAATATTGTACTATTTCCTTATTTGAAGTTGTTTGTCTACATGCTGGTGTTAAGCAGGTATTTAATTATCAGTTGATAAACAAAATAATATTATACTTTGCATCTACTATTTGGCAGATTACCAACAGAATCAGCATCCTATTTCTGTTAAAAACTTAAAAATAAAGGTGTCAACTGTTTTGTATGTTGTGTTCCTCCTAATTATGTTATGTCCTTTGTTTAGTGTTAGCAATAATTATTACACCTACATTACTACAAGGCCAGCGATTATACTGAATATTAAATGAGTAATTACATACATAACTTTCAATTCTATTCGAATTTAGAACTTCTAGTAGCGACCATAACACGAAAAGTCGTGGATTCTACGTAATAAAAAAATGCGCAATTCAGACCGTGGCCTACATTGGGATTACGAAATATCACAATCAAGGAAGAGAACACCGTTCGCTCGTATCTCGATTTGTGAGTTTATCTAAGCGTTATATATAGATATATAAACCTACGGATACAAAGAATACACAGCCCTTTTATAGAGCTTTATATTCCCATACATTCGTTCATTGTGATAAAGGGATAAACCAAAGATAGTTCAAATAAATCGGGCACATAAATGAACTCTATCGATTTTTGTATTGTATCGTGACAATCAGCTGATGGCCCTTCAACTACCTACATATTTACATGGAGGCCCAACGCAATAGGGTCTTTGTATGAGATAACAAAGGATACAGTTTTATGACGTCCGTGTCCATACGACGTTTCCCAGCGCTCGGTGACGACATCTTCGTGATCTATTTCGAATAAATCACTGTATCGAACACCAGTACAAACACTCACTCAACTCAGAGATAAAAATTTGTCGTCCACTACCAGCAATCAGAAAAATAACATTGGAGAAAAACAATGGACACGGACCATAGACTCGAAGATGATGTGTAATGAAAAATTGTTGCCATATGAAAAATCAAATATCAATCAACTTTATTTCTCACTATTTAGCTTAATCCAACAGTTTTGACTATCTCCTAGATGTTATTAAGTTCATCTAGCTTATATTGCATTACACCTGACTGTTGTCTAAATTCTATTCAGCGTTAAAATTATTTTGAAAAGATGTGGGAGAGATTTTCACTTTCTAGAAAAGTTATATTGTCTATGCTCTCCCACCAAAGACAATATAGAGAAAAATGCGTCAAATAAAAAAATACAATTGAATTGTCTACGCTACGCCCGTTTTCCACTGAAACTTCGCGTGTGCTCGTAAAATATTAAAAATTACTCGTTCTAATTATAGATTTATCGTACTTTTGCATCCCACAGTTCGCGTAGAAAACGCACTGCTGCGAGCTCGAGCTTCGTGTGCGCCTGCCGAGTGCAAAAACATGTGTTTCGATGTGAATATTAGTTGATGACTCCAACAGTGGATGAATGTCAACAAATTATAATTATTTTAGATTTTCGTTGCTAAAGTGTTGTTGAGTTCGTCTTCGAGTGTGACGAGGCTGAGGGTAGTGCCGGTCGGGTGGTGTAATTGAAGGATTCGAGATAGCGGCAGTGCAGTGTCTGTTGGACTTCCGGTCGTAATGAGGGTTCGGTGAACAGTAATCATCGTGTGAACTGATAGCGGGATGGCCAATCCTACGATCGCGGTCTCTTTTGACCAAAATGACATGTCCAGGTAAGACCAGCACAGTCTCAACCACCTACAAAATCTAACCTTATGTTGCCTATCATTCCCTCAATGCAATGAAACTTTTATACATCCTATATTGATAATTTGTTTCTATTTACATGGTAAAAGAATGAGCGTAGTGTCCAAATTTAAAAATTCTACAGATTATGTTATGGAAGAACTTTGACCACAGGATCTCTTGACAGAGAATAGGCAAACAAAACAAACTACTTGAATGAAGAATAATTATTGATGGTTTTACAGCTTTAAACACAATTAATGATTTGTGTTGGCACACATACTTTCACACTTGTAATGGTATTAGGTTCTACATAACTAATAATCTTGAAATAAAGTTAATGCTTCAACTCCCAAGGGGTTGAATTCAACCGGGAAAACAATAGATTTCCAGGAATCCACGATCGAGGGATTAATTCTCTTTAAATGTGTCACATTTCAATAGGGTTTTCCAAGACTAAGGGTTCTCGATTTTTTTGGTGGTAGATCCCTTATGACAAAAAAATTCTGACAAAACCCCAAAATACAAGAGAAGTTGCATTCTTTAAAACATTTCTGTAGTCATTTAATCCTTCGATCGCGGATTCTTTAAAATGCTATTGTATTCTATTGTTGTTGCGATCACCGGTGCTCTTATGGGGCTTGAAGGATTAACCTCAAGAAAATTGATGGAAAACTAAATTGGGACACTTTCTGATATCAGACAAATTTTTCTATTATTACTAGTGTTCCCGTGGAGCCCCTAAAAACACTTTGCCCCATGGCTGTCCAAGATAATTGGCACTAGTGTGTTCCATTTAACTATTAACTAATAACTATTACAGTTAAATGTAACTTCACGAAGTTAACAGACTAGTTTAATGTCTGCTCTGATTTTAATGTAGGTTAACTGCACCACTAAATTCTTAGTCTGGGAACTATATTTTATTTTTATAACTTAATTATTGGAGTAATTCTTCAAAATCGATTCTCCGCATAACTTTCATGGGGATTTTTTATTTTAGAGTTATGTTTAAACAAATGCAAATACCTTTAAGGCGCTGTAAAAATAATAAATACGATCTTTAAGACATGTAAATCGGTCCATAAACTACTGAGATAATCTAATTTGAAATTTCGGTCCCCACGAAAGTTGCGACAAATTCCACGAAAGTTACGATTGCATTTTCTAGGAACAAAATATGGATTAAAATCTTTTTTCCGTAATAAATAAAAGAAATTATTATTTCATTTATTGAGATCAACAATACTAAAGATTATGGAACTATAAATTTTTGTTTAAACTGTCTAGTAACCGGTCAGCTCTCGGTCAGAACCAAAGACTTGAATGCGACTTTTAAAATTACGAAAAAAGTAATCTATACTAATATTATAAAGAGGTAAACTTTGTTTGTTTGTTTGTTTAATTGTAATGAATAGGCTCAAAAACTACTGGACCGATTTTAAAAATTCTGTCACCATTCGAAAGCTACATTATTCACGAGTAACATAGGCTACTTTTTATTTTGGAAAATATAGGGTTCCGTAAGATATTTGGGTTTTTCTGACACAAGGTGAAAAAAATCAACTAGAAAAGTTGCTTATATTGCGTACGCTGCCTAAACTATAAAAGATAGAACCATACAATGTTCTAAGTAAATGTAGATCTTATAAATATCTACAAAAATGTCCGCGACACACTATACCTATCTATATCAAGTGAGGCACAACAACCATTTTTTTATTTAAGATTCTTGATTTTTTTTTTGGACGACATTTAAACGCATTTATTTTACTCATGCTAATAATCCTTATCAAAATAAATTATTTCATCACTAAGTACAGTTTGTGTAGAAAATATTTGGTGTTTAAATGATTAAAATTGGACGTTTGGTTTAGAAGTTATGGCGAAATTAAAAATTGCGATTTACGCCCGTTTCGAAGTGGGCAAGGCGGGGGTGCGCGGTAGCGAAGATTATGACCGGCCCTGCAGCTGGTGAATACCAAGAATATCAACGATCCCTACTGATTTGCCTATAGGCTATAGTCTATACCCTGCAAAAGGCTCCAATTTCCTGTGAGACGTAGCTTTTGCGGCGGTACCGACCAATGCGGGCCACGGGTAGTAATAATGAATATAAATCGAAACTGCTGAATCAATTTTAATCATTTTTTCAGTGGCTATATATTTTATACCCGTGCGAAGCCGGGGCGGGTCGCTAATGGGTAAATAAACAAACAAAGTACTAGGAAATAATCTCGATCATATACCTTATTCCTTTATTTGATATGAGTGTCATAATTATAAATTATTATCATTCAAAACATGCACGCAAAAGTTACGTGACTACAGCCTCTTCATAATATCTAAGGAATATTTTTCCTCGTATTTTCTTTGTTTTTAAGCGACGAGCGTTTGTGTCCCCTGTACTGATGCCGGAACGGCACTGAGCGTTGGTGCAGCTAAAATGTGTAACCACAAGTCGTCGCGTTTGGAAGATAGGTGCAGTTTTGTTACCCGCCCGTGAAACTAGCAAAATCGTGTGACAGAGACGTTATGCCTATTAACTTTTTTAACTTAAGATATAACATTCTTTTAGTTTAGTAATTAGGTAGTTCAGTTAATTTAGATTAATTTGATGTATCACACTCTATGCTAATGACTAGAATACAAAAGTTAACGCTTTCCGTAAGCGCGAACAGAGTGTGACGCGCGGAGAACACCGATTTTGCCCCCGATTTCGACATTAAATTATCAATTAAACAAAAACTATAAATAATTATAGATGTTATTTATTGAAATCAGATACTTAAATAAATGAAGAATAACATGTGTTTGGTCCTAAGGCTGTATGTTTAATAGGGTAGTAGTAAAGAGCGTGTGACCACATTTTTAGGGGCCTCGGAGAATTACTCATTGACATTTCATGTGTATTTTATGACAATATGTGTTCTATTTAGTTGTAATGTGTAATTTACAGTTTCTCAATGGAACTGACCCCTGTTGTCTTTTGTAATAAATTGTGTAACTAGTCACTAGCTACATCTGCTACCACTGCTAATTTGCTAAAACTTTTTCCTGGTTTTGTAAATTATAATATAATATTATGCACATATTTATTTAAAAAAGTTCTGGTTCTGATATTAAAACCATAGCTTGAAGCTCATTCAACTTCTAATATTCAGAATATTATTAATTTGTCATTTAAGTTGAATATTTGCAAACTGTTTCATACTCATTACTCATTAATGCTAATATCTACATTATAATAAAAACTAAGGAAACCTAACTCCCATACTTCAATCGTTTTGAATTTGGTTCTCAAGGTTCTTTTCGCACACTAAAATAACATCACTAACTGCCCCACTCAGAGACATATTTAAATATTAATTACTTGACTGTAATTAAATCAAGATTTAAATTTTCTGTTTATATTTAAAATCTTCATTTAATAGGCTACTTGACCTATATTCAATTTCATTGAACAAATGCATATTTCTAGTAGAACTTGGCCTAGGAAACCGTATTTCACCCTTATCATCAAATAAAAGCTTATGGTTGATAAATAAAGTCGATTTGAAAATATGATTTTATGAAAATATGATTTGTACTGACGAAAACGCTTTTGCGGTACTTCCGATTTGGCTGTGACGTCATCCTCATAGTAATTTAATATCTTTTATTTGTCGCGCTCGTTATATGTAAGTTTATCTGTACATAAATAATAAGAATAAGCCTAGAAAGATTTGTAAAATATATTTTATTGAATAATTCACTTAAAACATCAGTTTTATATATTATCTCCATTTATTGTAGACGGGAAATGAAATGGCCAAAACTTTTCTCCAAAAGTTTTCAACATTACAAATGATTTCTAATTTCTTATTTAATTCTTTTATAATTTTTGGGCACTTTTAGACTCGTACATTTAGCACATAAAAAAATGTTCAATAAAGAGAGTTTAAAATACAAAGCGTATCACACTATGGCGGACAGTGTTTTCGGCGCCATTTAAGAGGCGTATTTTTCAATAAACATTTTTATGGGTTTCTACTGTGTAAAATATTAAAATATTAGTTTTTTTTTGTGAAAATGAATGATAAAGAAGCGATTAGCATGAAGAAAAAAAGTAGGTCAAGTAGCCTATTGAAGTTTAATCATCATTAAATGTTAGCCATGAATACTGGATTGGACTGGATTGACACATGTATAGACTATAGTGTATTAATTCAGCATTTAATTTGATTTCCAGATAATAATTTGAATTTAAATTAATTTATTTGCATTATATATATTTTTTATTGTTGATTATTGTCTTAATCATTTAAAAATCTGATAAATTTATCAGATTTGCATAAAACATAAACTCATTTATGAGTAATTTTCAGTCTCATTGTAAGTACCTACGTCTAGCCTTTATGGAACTAGTTTTCGTTTTCATTATAATATTTCCAACATTTGACTCACAATGAAAATGTGACATTTTTTCATTGTTTGGCCCTTAGTTGTTAGGGCCGGGACACAAAAACACGATACGATTCGATGTCGCGCCGTGGTACGACAAGACGTCGTATCGTATTTTTGTGTCCCGAACCTTAATAATTTTCTAGAAACAAACACCGAATTTGTGATCTTTTAAAAATAAAGGTATGAAATGTTGGTGTTCAAAGGTGGTTCTAAAATCTGAATGATAATATATTTTTTATAGCTAGCTATTAATCTTTATTAATACACTTAATTGTTTTCTGACTACTGACTTCTGAAGAAAACTGTTTTTCAGGCATTATTATCTTTGAGTTAATTATACTGACAGACACACACTAAAATTTGATATAATTTTTTTCAGTTGGTATTTTGCTGGCATGTCCCGTGCGGTGGCCACCAAACTCCTGCTCAACGAGTCGGAGAGTGGAGTATTCCTAGTCCGAGATTCTAAAACCATTGTTGGAGATTATGTGCTGTGTGTGCGGTAAGATTCATGACATTATCCTAAAAAAACTATGATAAGTTAAACTTATGTTTTAATAGAAAAAAATATATAATCAGGGTGGTATTTAGCTGAAAAATCTAATACACATGATCCAGGAAATTCATAGGTTTTCATCAAAAAGTAAAGATAAAAGGTGAGATATACAGTTATAAATTTCATCACATTTATTTGATCAGTTAGATAGTAGCTCACTAGCTACTTATGAACAGCGCTGGTCTGCATCATACTAAGATGCCAGTCTGACCAGCCTGACGCAGACTGACGGTACCAGCAGTAGCGGTGTTAAGGGGGAGCGACGCTAGGCGACAGCTCAGGGTGCTGGATAAAAGGGGGGCGCTCAAGGCAAACAAAAGGGGCGCCAAATTTTTCAGCACTACCAGCACCTTGGTACCCTGGAGGCCTATGTGTCACAGGACACGCTGATTACCAACCTAGAAAAGGACGCGACAACTTTACTATATGGTACCAGCAAAAAGGCTAATAATAAATAAAAAGACGGGTTGCACTCCGGGAGTGCCGGCAGAAGTGAAAACTTGATTATTAACGTTGTGCATTATTTTTTTTAACCCATTTTTTATGAAAATCGATTTTTTAAAAATCAATTTTTTAATTAATCAAAACCCTTACAATCGATTAAATTTTTAACTCATTTTTTATGAAAATCGATTTTCAAAAAATCGATTTTTTAATTAATCGAAACCCTTACAATTTTTTTAACCCATTTTTTATGAAAATCGATTTTTAAAAAATCGATTTTTAATTAATCGAAACCCTTACAATCGATTAAATTTTTAACCCATTTTTTATGAAAATCGATTTTTTAATTAATCGAAACCCTTACAATCGATTAAATTTTTAACCCATTTTTTATGAAAATCGATTTTTTTAAATCGATTTTTTAATTAATCGAAACCCTTACAATCGATTAAATTTTTAACCCATTTTTTATGAAAATCGATTTTTAAAAAATCGATTTTTTTAATTAATCGAAACCCTTACAATCGATTAAAAATATCGACAATCGAAAAAAAACAATCGATTGTTCGATTAATCGATTTCAATGTTACAACACTACTCTCCAACCGTCTTACGGTTTTTCGATCAGCACGAGAATCTGACGCGAGTTTCACAGTTTTTACCCATCCCACAAAAGTGCTCAACGCCGCTTTAGAAGTTTTCACTTCAATAATAATAAAACCAGCACCCTGGGCGCCGAAGAAATCTCGCCCAGGGCGCCGGTAGTGCTAAAAGCGGCACTGGGTACCAGTGTATAGTGCTATCGCCTATCTCCATCTTACAACTGTAAACTTCTTTCAGGGAGGACGACCGAGTATCCCACTACATCATCAACCGCATATTATCCCCGGAGGGCGCGACCAGGTTCCGCATCGGCAACCAGGTGTTCACGGACATGGCGGCGCTGCTGGCGTTCTACCGGCTCCACTACCTGGACACCACGCCGCTGGTGCGCCCGCTGTCCCAGGCGGCGACCACCACGCCGGCGCAGCAGTACCACGTGCTGGAGGTGGTCGAGGCCAAGTTCAACTTTGATGGGAATGTGAGTGTTGTAGATGAGTAGTGGAGAGTGTTGGAGTCGTTGATGGTGTCAAATTGATGAGACCATTGCAGCTCATTGACAAAATTTAATAGCAATTAAAATTAGTTTACTATTCCATAAGTTAAATTGCCGAAAGCAACCCTAAAAAGGGGCGCCGCAGCTGCCCCTTTTTAGGGATCCGTACTCAAAGGGTAAAAACGGGACCCTATTAATAAGACTTCGTTGGCTGTCGATTCGCGCGCGAGTCCGACTCGCACTTGGCCGATTATTTTAGCACCCTGGGCGCCGAAGAAATCTTGCCCAGGGCGCTGCTAATGATAGCGTGATAACCGTGATTTTAGATATCTTAAAGTATTTAAAAAAACGCAATATCACTTTGCACGCACGATTAACTTGTCTCTGTGTTGAGCTACTTTTTATAACTGACTTATTTAAGCGCATCACACACGGTGAAGATAATATAATATTTTATCTTAAGATGCCCAAATATAAAATATTATAGTATCTTAAGCTATCACACACGGCTAAGATACGATAATATTAAAAATCTGTTCATTTCCTTACGAGTCTGCATTGGTGCCAAACGTATTCCTTGTTAGAGTTCTATATACAGGGTGATTGACTATGAGTGATAACTGATACTGCCTTACTTCTTGATTTGTTAGACAACTCCTCAGACGATGATTCTAATATAGAATGTGAAATGCAGATTGCAGTAGCACATTCCAAAAGGAGAAACATTTGGATAGAGCCTCACATAAAAAAGAGAAAAATCTGCGGCGAATTTAACCTTTATCAATATATTCTGTCAACGAAGAAGTTTCAGGAGTATTTCAGAAATTCAAGAGAAACATTCATTTCGATTCATGAGCTTTTTAAGCTAGCAATAAATTATAAGTAAATTTTATTTAAAACTACCTGTCCCGGCAAACGTTGTTTTGCCATTTAAAGTATTTCTACTTCATCAGTTGATACAAAATCTTACCCCCTCTTTTGTCCCCTAAGAGGGGTTAGGGGTTAAAATTTTATACACCAGATGTTAAGTTGGAAAAACAGTTAATAATAATATGAAGTAAGTCCACAAAAGAAAAAAGTTTGATACAAAATCTGACGGGGGGGGGGGGGGGGGCTAATTTTTATACACCAGATGTTGAGTTGTAAGGAGGCAAATATATCTGCGAAAACCGTATGTAAATCGGATCAGTAGTTTCCGTGTTAAAGCAAGTCTTTAAATACAAAATCTGACCCCCTCTTTCGTCCTTTAGAGGGGTGGGGGAATTTTTTTTATACACCACATGTTAAGTTGGAAGAAGACAAATGTATCTGCGAAAACCGCATTCAAATCGGATCAGTACTTTTCGTGTTAAAGCAAAAGTCTTATACAAAATCTGACCCCCTCTTTCGTCCCTTTAGAGGGGTGGAGGGAATTTTTTTTATACATCAGATGTTAAGTTGGAAGAAGACAAATATATCTGCGAAAACCGCATTCAAATCGGATCAGTAGTTTTCGTGTGATAGTGGAACAAACATACAGACAGACAGACAGACAAAAAAACTGACCACATTTTTGGCTTCTATAGCGATGTAGTGACACCCTCCGCTTATTATTTTTTGAATATCTTTAATGTACAGAATCTTCATTTCTAAAGTTTTATTATATGTATAGATATGTATAGATTATCCGAAATGTTACTTTTTCCCTCAAAATGTTACTTTTCGAATGAGACTTGAGAGTATGTAACTTTCTAACATACAGCACTGGCAACACTGCATCCACTAGTGCGTCCGATCACCGATGAGCCCGCTGCCCGACACAAAAACACCCTGTATTCATAAAGATGTTTGTTGATTTCGCATCTTAAGATAACATATTAAGATACGAAATATATATTTCGTATCTTAAGATAACATCTTAAGATACGAAATATATATTTCCATATCGCTCGGTATCTTAAGATACAAAATATAAATTAACTTCGTCGTGTGTGATGGTTCATAGGATTTGTATGGTGAGCGATATTCTAAAATATGCTCTAAGATAATATATATTTTATATTATCTTCACCGCCTGTGATGCGCTTTATACTATGACAGTCAACAACCCAAGTCCCAACATCTGGGTTTATCAACATTTTATTTGTATCTGTAACACTTCCGGATTTTTTGTCTACGAAATAATCCGACCAGTGGCGGATTTACAAACTTGCCGTTAGTAGACTGTTTAGTAAATTCTTGCCGCCTAAACCTATATAATATTTATATTGCCTTTTATTCCGAATTTTTTGTTTTTAGTAGTCTAGAGCAGTATTTCCCAAAGTGTGGGTCGCGACCCACTGGTGGGTCGCGGGTAGATTTTGGGTGGGCCCTGAAACTATAGTCCGATTGTCTTACTCGTTCGTTCGTCGTCGTGGGTGCGTGCGGGACGGGAGCGGAGCATTCGAACGCAAACGTGATTGTAAGGAAGTAAGGCTGACGATGATGATATGGTGGTGAACTACGATAATAATTGACGGATAAATGCTGCGGCAGCAACATACCACTGCTTTTTTGTCTTCATTACACAATGTGGGCCGCGAACTTTAATCTTTCTTGTAGATGGGTCGGGGTCCCGACAAGTTTGGGAAACACTGGTCTAGACAATTTTATTGTTAAAATCTCTTAATTTGGTGTGACTGTTTGCAGATGCCTCTTCCAGCTTATATAGACCAAAAGACCTTTGAAATTCAATACGTTACTTTAGTTTACAATGAAATATGTAATGCTTGTGTTCAATATTCGTTTCTTGTGTTTATGAAATATGTTTCTTTTTTCTTCTGTAAGATAAAAAAATTGGGCCAAATTTGCCGCCCTCTCAAATGTGCCGCCTTAGGCTTCTGGATGCCTATTGCTATATCCGCCACTGAGTCCGCCACATTAAGAAATTGGGGCACCGCGTATAGGTGCGCGCGCGCTTCAGACCGCGGCCGGAAGTAGCGAAATGTCTACTATAAATAGACCGGACGGCACGATAACTGCTCGATAAACTAGCTTTTACCGCCATTTTTCTTATACTTTTACCCTTACAATAAAAATATTTATAATAAACTAGCTGTCCCGGCAAACGTTTCTTTGCCATATTATATAAAGCATATCGCCCGTATTATTTTATTGAATTAGTGACTAAATAAGTATGTCACCATGGCAACGTCCATCGCTATCCCGTGACCCACGTCGCATAAACAATGGTCGCTCTTTATAGAAAATAAAATTGCGACGATAATTAAAGATCTAAGCTATCCTATCTCTCAAGTTGGAAAAGAGCACACATTTAAAAAAAGGAAACATTAAAATCGGTTCAGTAATTTAGGAATCCATCGCGGACAAACATCGTGACAGGAGATTTATATATATTAGATAATATAATTAACTGAATCAATGGTATAAAATATTTTTTATGAGCAAGGGCTGTAGCCTGTATAGACAGTATATTATAATCCAGACTTGCCAACGCCTCCGTGGTCCAGTGGTCTAGACCCGCTATCCCCAACCCGCGGCCCGCGGGCCGCATGCGGCCCGCCCGCGCCGGGACTTTATTTGTGGCCCGCGTAATGTTAAACAATTTTGAAATTCACGCCTACCGGCAAAATAACGTAAAGTCTACGTGATAGTCGTTACATTTATTCCACTTTTAAATCGTTAATTTTGAAGAATGTTATTTTTTAACCCTAAAAAATTTTTGTTGCGGCCCGCCACACCAAGACCAAAACATGTTTGTGACCTGCATGAAAAAAAGGTTGGGGACCACTGGTCTAGACTCTAGGGCAGAGGTCACCAAGTGGCGGACCGCGGTCCGCATCCGGACCGCCGAGGCCGACCCATCGTGTGCGGAGTGCTTGGTCCGCACACGATGTTCGAAGATGAACTTCGTTAAAAATTAATTTCGGTCTCGAGTCTCGACATACAGATGAACATGTAGCAACAAAAATTGTCACTTTTCTAATTGATGCACTATTCTCTATTCCTTTACTCTCATAACCCAGTGGGACGGAAGACAGACACGACTGGCGAGAGATCAGGCGAGAGAGCGATGCTCTAGAGCAGGGGTCATCAATTACTTTTGCTTAGGGTCCATTTTAAGAAATAAAATGACCTTCGCGGTCCACAAATTAAAAAAAAAATTAAACAAATGTAATTATGGAAATAGGAAATGTAGGCATTTGTTTGTATCAATTAAAAAAGTGACAATTTTTGTTGCTACATGTTCATCTGTATGTCGAGACTCGCGACCGAAATTAATTTTTAACGAAGTTCATCTTCGAACATCGTGTGCGGACCAAGCAGTCCGCACACGATGGGTCGGCCTCGGCGGTCCGGATGCGGACCGCGGTCCGCCACTTGGTGACCTCTGTCCTAGAGTCTAGACCAGTGGTCCCCAACCTTTTTTTCATGCAGGTCACAAACATGTTTTGGTCTTGGTGTGGCGGGCCGCAACAAAAATTTTTTAGGGTTAAAAAATAACATTCTTCAAAATTAACGATTTAAAAGTGGAAAAAATGTAACGACTATCACGTAGACTTTACGTTATTTTGCCGGTAGGCGTGAATTTCAAAATTGTTTAACATTACGCGGGCCACAAATAAAGTCCCGGTGCGGGCGGGCCGCGGGTTGGGGATAGCGGGTCTAGACCACTGTCCATTTGTGTCTTTATTGTGTTGTATAATTTTTCATAGTTCAGTGTTTCATAAGCTATTTTCTTTTTTAATTTAGGTAGGGGGTCTTTTAATTTCGAAATATATCTGTCTGTGGTCCGAGAAAGGTGTGTCTATTAAGGTCATGTGATAAAAAGTATCCTTTAAAGATGTAGCAACGTGGTCTATTATAGTTGCGGTAGTCTGCGTTTTACGAGTACAGTAATCTTTGTCACTTTTGTTCAAAATTTGTATTCCATTTTCTTTTAGCATGTACTTATATTCCTTGACATCTTTTTCTTTACTGAGTAAATTAATGTTGAAATCTCCAAATATTACAGTGCGTTTTTTTCTTGATATTTGTTCATTGAATTCGGCCAGGAAATTTTTTGTATTTGATGTGGGTTGTTTATATATAGCTCCAATATCTAAAGAAAGGTTTTCGAGATGTATCCGAAAAAAATTATTTGATTCATAAGTTTTGTCTTCTAACAGTTCATGTTTCATATTTTGGTGTACATAAATAGACACCCCTCCTCCTTGAGTTGTTGTCCTATAATTATAATAATGTTTGTAGTTTTCTAGGTTGAGTCTTTGGGCTTCTTGCTCATTTTTAATCCAGGTTTCTGTTACATCAATCACATGTATAAGTTTATTCAAGGACTTTAAGATGAACTTGAGTTCATCATGTTTACCTTTTTTTACCAGACTTCTAGCATTAGCATACAAAAAATTTACTGTTTTATTAGTATTAGTTGTTACATCTTCATAATTATCCGTAATTTTAAATGTAGTTCGTGAGGTTTTGTTTACGATTTCCGATATTTTTGTGGTCTCTAGTTTTTTGATTTTTCTTTAATTGTTGATTTTTCTATAATTTTAGGAATTCCTTTAATATATTTTATTATCAAATTATCTTCACCGTTTTCTCTCCTTTTTTCTAATTCAATTTTGAGATTTCTCATATAATTTTGTTGTCGCATAGTTTGGTCTGAATAAATCTTCACTCCATCAATGCTTATCTTATTTTTATTGCGTAAGACTATTTTCGGGATTTCGTCATTGCAGAAACATATTTTAAGGGCCGTGACTTATTCTTGTTGTATTTTCCAAGGCGTATAAATCTTTTGTAGTTTGGGCAAGAAGAATAGATAGTATTTATTATTTGGTCTATTATACGTTTGTCTGCTTCTTGCCTTTCTTCCCACTTGGAAGAGTTTTGCTCGGCTACACCTACAATAATTATGTTTTTACTTCTTTCATTACGCTCCTGGATTTCCGACATGATTTCATTATACGAGTTACTTTTATTTAATATAGATACTTCTGATGAGGAGGACTGCTTATCGATGGTATCTTGCAGGGTTTTAATTTTTGTCTCGTTGAGGTTGCATTTATTCTTTAGCTCCTCTATTTCTTACTTTAGACAATTATTTTCAGATATCAGGTACTCCGTGGTGCATTTTATGTCCTGAAGTTGTTCTTTAATACAGGAAGTGTTATTATTTATGGCACTTATAGCTTGATTATGGTGTTTAGTTGTTTCCTTCAATATTTCTAAGATCTCTTTTCGAAAATTATTTAGTTCACTAGTGTAATCACTTTCACAGGATTTGCGCTTCTTTCCCCTATAATCTTGTGAGGTTATATCAATGGGAATTGATAGATCTGGTTGCGACGAACTGCCTTCAGACATCATTGAAAATGTTAGGGTTTTCTTAGGTGAATGTTGAGTACTCGTTGTTCTTATCGCTTTGATATATTTCTTCTTGAGGTGTGCACAAGATTTTATATTAGGCGTTGCGTAATGACAAGCTGGCGTACCGGTTAAGTTGTAGTTAACACATTCAATTTTAAGCCTTACGTTCCGTGTATATAGTTCTCAAAATTGCAGTTTTCACTTTTATTCCGATTTATTTGAAAGCAAAACACTTTATGCACACGTCTGCTCACGCTTGCACCGGACCTTCTAATGCCTTAAAGTAAAGTTGTTCTAATATTTAAATGCACGTAATGGTACAGTTATCTTTTTCTATGTTAACAATAGATACCTTATACATAGACCTTCTTCCTTAAGGTGACGCCGCGCTAAAGTGAAAAACCGTGTTGGATAAGTTTTAGATTGCTTGTTTTCTATGAGAGGTCGGCCTGGCCTCTCATAGAAAACAAGCAATGGAACAGCAAAAAATGGTAGCGACAAAATGGTTTTTATCGCGTAATTTAAAAACCATAAATACATTTCATATAAGCTATGGGCAAATTAAAATGTATGCTTGAACCAATCTATGTACTTTTGGAAGCTTAAATCACTCTCCTCTGTTGGCAAAATAGGAATCCCTTGTCTTTTTGATTGATTATTATGTGTTATAAAAGTTGACCAATCGTGTTATGCTATGGTTAGGTAATTCAAAGACAAAGACATGATGAATACTGACAATGAACTTTAATTTCTTAGCTTTAGTCATTGCTAAGAAAAATCGATATCGCTACAGCCTACAGCCAAATTATCAAGGCGTCGCCTTAAGACCTACCTGCTATAGTCCACACAGCAGGCGACCGTCGACGGAGTCGTGGATGTAATGTTGTGGCTCAGCTGGAGCCGTCAATGGTGGTTGTGGAGTCAATGGAGCTAGAGGCTGCGTTACTACCATCTTAACACACAGCAAATCCTACATACCCGCGGTAGGATGGGCGGCAGCGTCCATGAAGGCAAAGTTCGTACATAGGGGCGGCAAAATTAAAGTGGCCTATATTTTTCTATACTAATATATTATAAAGCGGAAGAGTTTGTTTGTTTGTTTGTTTGAACGCGCTAATCCAGGAACTACTGGTCCGATTTAAAAAATTCTTTCAGTGTTTGATAGCCCATTTATCGAGGAAGGCTATAGGCCAGGGGTTCCCAATCTTTTTCAGCCTGCGGCGCACTTACAAGTCAATATTTTTTCACGGCACCCTACTCTACCTAGCTATTACAAAAATATACATAAACTAGCTGTCCCGGCAAACGTTTCTTTGCTATATTATATAAAGTATATCGCCCGTATTATTTTATTGAATTAGTGACTAAATAAGTATGTCACCATGGCAACGTCCATCGCTATCCCGTGACGCGCGTCGCATTTAAACAATGGTCGCTCTTTATAGACAAATAATTTGCAATAAAATAAAATTGCGACTATAATTAAAGATCTAAGCTATCCTATCTCTCAAGTTGGAAAAAAGCACACATTTGAAACAAAAAACATTAAAATCGGTTAAGTAGTTTAGGAATCCATCGCGGACAAACATCGTGACAGGACATTTAATATATATGAGATAAACACCTTTAATAATTATAGTTAGGTTAAGCAAGTAAATAATAATAAACAAAGATTTAATCATCTGCCTGCTTTGTATAATAATTCATATTTAAATAATTTTATTTTATAATATTTGTGGTTATGGATAATGGATGGAGGATCGACTCACGGCGCCCCTCTTGCCTTCTCACGGCGCACCAGGGACACAGTTTGGGAACCCCTGCTATAGGCTATATTTTATCACGCTACAACTAATAGGAGCGAAGAAATAGAGGTAAATGTGGAAAAACGGGAGGAAATACATGTATTTAAAAGTGCTTATTTGAATGCGCTAATCTCAGGAACTATTGGTACGATTTGAAAAATTCTTTCAGTGTTAGATAGTACATTTATCGAGAAAGGCTGCTATATTTTAACACGCTACGACTAATAGGAGCGAAGAAATAGAGGAAAATGTGAAAATAATCGGCCAAGTGCGAGTCGGACTCGCGCACGAAGGGTTCCGTACCGTTATAGAGCAAAAATAGGCCAAAAATTGCGTTTTTTGTATGGGAGCCCCCCTTAAATTATTATTTAATTTAAATATTATTTTTAATTATTAAAGTACACATATAATTAAGGCTTTTGTGAAAATTTCAAGTGCCTACTTGTTGGTTTATACGCGGTTTAATGGACTGTAATTTTAAATAATGTTATAACTATGAATTGTTCCCGTACAAATTAGCATCTGCTGTAAATAATCGTACACTTCTATAACAAATTTTGAGATCTTACCTTTGGATGGGTTTGGATGATTTCCAGCGTATAGATGCGATAGGGGGGCCCCCAATTTAGCGGTTTATACAAATCCGTGGCTTACGCGGTGCGGTATAATAGCACGAGAGACCAAAAACCAACTTCACTCAGCGGCGTGCGGGCATTAGCGACGATATGTTGCGACGGCTTCAAATCAGCGACTGCAGCGCCAAGCTTGCGTGCGGGAAATTGGGGAGACAGGATCGATAAGATCTCGGTCCAGTCACAAAAATGCACAATCACAAAAACAGATGGCGCTTATAAATTATACGGTAGACAATTCATAGCTATAGACGGCGCTTTCACTTGTTGTCATCGTTGATACCGAGCAAAAAATGTTTGAAAAATTACGTTTGTTGTATGGGAGCCCCCCTTAAATACTTAATTTATTTTGTTTTTAGTATTTGTTGTTATAGCGGCAACAGAAATACATAATCTCTGAAAATTTCAACTCTCTAGCTATTACCGTTCTTGAGTTACAGCCTGGAGACAGACGGACAGACAGATGGACAGACGGACAGACGGACGGACATTGAAGTCTCAGTAATAGGGTCCGTTTTTACCCTTTGGGTACGGAACCCTAAAAACGGGGAAATTATTAATTATTTGAAAGGCCGCATCTCACGAACAGGAGCAATTTTTCTGTTATTTGGCACAAACAAGAAGTAGACCACGTAAAGGATCATAGGCTATTTTTTGTGGACTAATTTGTCTGTGAAATATCTAATTTACGCGGGCGAAGCTGCGCGGAACGTCTAGTAAAAAATATGAATCCGGCCCTGGGTAGGATGCCCCATCCCCCGCGGGAAGCGGAACCGCATTTTCTTGGCGTAAAAAAGGCCACCTTCCTGATTATTATTCTCGTTCAAATCAGGGCCCGTACCACCAAACCGTCTTGAGACTCAAACAATCGAACGAGAATGCCGCGTCCTGCTCTAATAAACGTGAAACGACGTTGTTAGAGCAGGACTTGGCATTCTCGTACGATTGTTTGAGTCTCAAAACGGTTTCGTGGTAGGCCTCCTGGTTTCAAAAACTTATCGCGCTTATAACGCTTCACCGCGCGCACTCATTTGCTGTTCACGCAAGTTGACGCATATGCTTCAAACTATGCATTGTGAAACAGGCATCTGGAAATTTCTGGCATTTTATTAAATACTTATTTTAATTATCTATATGCAAACATAAGATTTATGCTCTTTTTAGGACGCCGACGACCTACCATTCCGTCGCGGCGAGCGGCTGATGGTGATCAATCGTGATGAGGAGCAGTGGTGGACGGCGCGCAACGCGCAGGGCCGCACCGGCTCCATACCCGTGCCCTATGTGCAGAGGGTGAGTTCAGATACAGACATAATAAACACACAGCTGATCGCACATTTGTCAGCACCGTACGCGCCGAACGCACCGAACGCACCTCATAGTACACGAAATGCGGCGCGTACAGTGCGGACGAATATGCGCACATCATTTTATACAACTAATTCTAAAATGTGGCGCGTACGGCGCGTGCTTGCTGATAAATGTGCGATCACTTTTACTGTATCCCCACGGGTGTACGCACTTAAACACCCGTACTAGCGCGCACGCACGCTCGTTCACATTCTAGCACGACGCGCGCGCGCTCTTAGTGCCAACCCACACGTACCACAACCACACGACATCGCAACGACAAAATGTCGTCGAGCAGTGGTTACGTGTGAATGGTGTCGCTGCAGCTTTTTGTAGTTGCGTTGTGGTACCGACAAAATGCCGACGTGGTTGCGTTGTCGCCAGTGGTTGCGATGTGGTTACGTACGAAAGGCAATGAAACGGAGGGGGGGAAGAGCGCGGGCGGTGTGCGCGCACTGTCGTTGCATCGACGCAACGTTGTGGTTGCGATGTGATTGCGACGTGGTTGCGATGTGGTCGGCCGTGATTGCGTCTGACAAGTGGTCGACAACGACTGCAAAATGTGGTACGTGTGAATGGTCCAGTTCATTTACAATACGAAATATACGCCCGACCACGTGGTGTGGTTGTGGTGTGATTGTGGTTGTGGTACGTGTGGGTTGGCTCTTATACAACCTGTTACGCACAGGGCTCCACGATCTTCATACTCGAATGCAGTCCTCTGCATCTGTCTCTGAACCAGCGACAAATTAATCAAAAGAATGTAATCGTACTTTAACGTTTCTGTTGCCCTTTCCCCAAAACCGGGATACAGCAAAATTTAATATTATATACACTATACATTTGTAATTTACACATATATTTGTCTGTATTCTGTATTGTTTTTAAAATCTTGATTGTTTGTATTGTGTCGTATTTTTATTCTTTTTATTTTAAATGTAGGTAAGTACTTTGTGTAATGTTCAAATTTTTGTTGAATAAACGTTTACTAGCTATTTGACCGAGCTTTGCTCGGTACTCGATAAAACACGAATAAAATGACATTTTTTAAAAATGATTCCTAGCTAGATCGATTTATTGCCCCCGAAACCCCCTATATACTAAATTTCATGAAAATCGTTAAAGCAAGAATTGCTCGTTTAAAGATTATTATATTATGCCTATGCAAAATCTTTCTATTAATTTTAAAAAGAATCACGTGGATTCTGATAGTGATATTAATAGAAACTCCGAGGCATACAACTCTGAAGCTACTTTAGTGATGGGATAGTAAAATAAATTTGATGTAGGTGCTGGACCCGTCAGGCGTGCCGTACCCGCCCAACGAGGCGCTGACGCAGCTCGGCGACCCGCCATCGCCGCCCAACAACAAGCAGCAGAAGGGTTCCAATATGCAGGTGGGATTTTATTGTTATTGAATCACTAGAGCAGTTATTCCCAAAGTGGTCCAGGTGGACCCCCAGGGCTCCACGAGAGACTAGACGGGGGTCTACGTTGCCCCTGACAAAAAATGGAGGTCCACAATATTGTAGGCGGGGGTCTATGTAAATTAATTTGGTTAGCAAGTTAGTTTGAATAATCACTAAAGGGACGTCATTGAGGAGTTAATAATATTTTTCTTTGCAATCCTGACGCGTATATTTAAAAATATAATGCCACTGTTGAAAAAGCACAGCGACTGTTACTTAAAATAGTAGCAAGTTTCATGGATAAGTATTGTAGGGGGGGGGGGGGGGGGTGCTACCTTAAAAGTGGGCCACGAAACAAAGGAGTTTGGGAACCTCTGCACTAGATTCTAGATCAGTGGTCCCCAACCTTTTTTTCGTGCGGGCCACAAACATGTTTTAGTCTTGTTGTCCCGGGCCGCAACAAAAATGTTTTAGGGTTAAAAAATAACATTCTTCAAAATTAACGATTTAAAAGTGGAAAAAATTTAAAGACTATCACGTAGACTTTACGTTTAATCTTGCCGGTGGGCGTGAATTTCAAAATTGTTTAACATCACGCGGGCCCGTGGCCCGGACCCGCGGGCCGCGGGTTGGGGATAGCGGGTCTAGATGATGCATGCTAGTGGCGTCTAGCAGATATTTATGTTTACGAGCAGCGACTCATTTAGCCGCGAAAAAATTTCTCTATGCTATTTCCGTATCTGCATACCAGTTCAGTAGTTTACTGTGGTAACAGATAGACATAGTTATTTTTATAATATCTATACTTAATATTATAAATGCGAAAGTATCTCTGTCTGTCTCGATTTCACGCCAAAACTACCGTACCGATTGTAATGAAATTTTGTACACAGATAGTCTAAAGCCTGAGAAAGGACATAGACTACTTTTTAACTGAAAAAAGGGGTTGTAAGGGGGTGAAAATGCGTAAATTTGTTCAAATTAAGTTTATTCCAAAAATTCATAATAGATGGCGCCGTACTGTCTTCTACATCGCGCTGACGCTTACTCAAACGTCTTTAAATAAGAGGTGTATATCATATTGTTATTTCTTTTTTACGTTATTAAATAACTCAGTACTTTATCTATGCAGTGACGTAACCTTAAACCTATCAATGATAAATAGTTTATGGGTAAAGTTGTGTAATTGGGGGGCTAAATATTCTTTATTTAATATTTGGCCTATACAAAGTTTAATTTAATAAAATGAAATAAGTTATGTACACACTGCACAGCTGTTTTTGGGTGTTTTGATTTAAGGGGTACCAGGGTTTTTTATAAAAGCTTTTGACACCAATTTTGTTGACATCGCGCGCTATAAACTGAAGTCCACGCGGACGAAGTCGCGGGCAACAGCTAGTTTAGTATAAATTGTAGGTACCACATTTCCGTGGTAGGCAGAGTCGAAGCTCAAAATCTGCCCGGTGTCTTATCTAACGACTAAGATCAATCCAAAAAACCAACCTGGTGCAGTCGGATAAAAAAACAATCATTCCTGCAGCTAAAAAGGTAATTGCCATATGATTGTAATTGTAACTAATGTTGTATTCGAATGTTACAGAGGACGTTGCCGGCGCTGGCGCGCGTGCGGCAGTCGCGAGTGCCCAACGCGTACGACAAGACCGCGCTCAAGCTGCAGGAGGGGGATATTGTTAAAGTAAGTACCCTACCCTTGTTTTCACTTCAAATATTTTAGCAGTCTATGCTTCCGTAGAAAATTTATTTTTTCAAGTTTTTCACAAAATTTAACTGCTATTTACTTACCATTGAATATAATGTCACTGGGGCTTGTTCGAGTAACCCAGCCTCGAGTTCAGTAACATGCTGTGAATCCAAATTATAAAATCTCGGAATAAAAAGTAGGATAATCAAAATGCTTCTAATCAATCATTCTTTACACCACGCCAGACTGACCCTGGGCCCCTGGGGTAACATTTTGAAGAAATCTTGAAGAAATGTAATGCTTAATTAATAGAGCATACTCACTTGGGACACGAAAGTCTTTATACAGCCTATTGCTATGAAAAACACATGAACATATGTTACATCTATACCCGCTATCCCCAACCCGCGGCCCCCGGGCCGCATGCGGCCCACCGGGACTTTATTTGTGGCCCGCGTGATGCTAAACGATTTTGAAATTCACGCCCACCGGCAAAATAAAGTAAAGTCTACGTGATAGTCGTTAATTTTTTCCACTTTTAAATCGTTAATTAATATTGAAGAATATTTTTTAACCCTAAAAGATTTTTGTTGCGGCCCGCGACACCAAGACCAAAACAAGTTTGTGGTCCGCATGAAAAAAAGGTTGGGGACCACTGATCTATACAATATACATAATATTATAAAACAAAGTCGCTTTTTTTTCTCTCATGTCCCTTGTTTAATCTTTAAAACTACGCAACAGATTTTGATGATTCTTTCAGTGTTAGATAGCCCATTTATCGAGGAAGGCTATAGGCTATATTTTATCACGCTAAGACTAATAGGAGCGAAGAAATAGAGGAAAATGTGGAAAAAACGGGGGAAATTATTTGAAAGGGCTAACTTGAATGCGCTAATCTCAGGAACTACTGGTCCGATTTGAAAAATTATTTCAGTGTTAGATAGCCCATTTATTGAGGAAGGCTATAGGCTATATTTTATCACGCTAACACTAATAGGAGAATGTGGAAAAAACGGGGGAAATTATTTGAAAGGGCTTATCTCGCGAACTACTGGAGCAATTTTTATATTATTTGGTACAGATAAAATGTAAACCACGTGAATAATCATATAGGCTATCGATTTTAATCATTTTTTCAGTAGCTATATATTTTATACCCGTACGACGCCGGGGCGGGTCGCTAGTTTTAAATGTTATGTGTTGCAATTGTCTGTCTTAAGGCAGTGACTCCCTAATCACCAGATATTGTGTTCCAGGTGACGAAAATGAACATAAACGGCCAATGGGAGGGTGAGCTGAACGGCAAAGTCGGCCACTTCCCGTTCACCTACGTCGAGTTCCTGGACGACATACCCAGCTAAATGCTGTGACAGTGTTCAGTGATAGTGACTAACGGAACAGTGACTATAACACAGATTTTAGTATCGAATATCATAGAAACGGAGGAGTTATAGTGCCCGAGTTGTGCAATATCTCTGTTCCTATTCGCAGAAGCGGTTCTTTCTATGAAAGAATAGACAAAGTGACAGTTAGACGAAGGTTATCTGCTGGTCTAAGATCCGTACTAAAATCGTCCTTCACCGAACTCCTTACCAGACAAAAACGATGTTTTAGAGAACAAGATAATTTTTTAAATATGTTTAGATTAGGCAACCCCTTTGGAAATTGTCATTATTATTTTTAATTAAATTTATAAAAAAATATTTTTTTTCTTAATTTCACTGGCGTGTCTACTAAATAAAATTGACTCCGATGGAAAGTATATAATGTATACAATATGCTACACCTCAGTTGCAGACCTTTTTTTTTGTCCCTATTACCTGGTTGCTGTGTTTAATCCTTCGATCGGAGGTTCTAGGAATTCCCATTGTATTCTTTTGTTCTCGCGATCACCGGTGCTCGCGCGGGGCCTGAAAGATTAAACAGGTAAATTGATATTAGTAATTGCGCTTTACTGTTTACCAATTGAAACCAGTCTCAAAATGTAAGCAATTTAATTAGAAATAACGTAGTATAAAGTTGCTTGAGAAAATTCAGTCGTAAATGCGGGTTGCAAGGGTTTAAAGTTAAAAAATTCGGGGCGAGCAAAATCCGGCGATTATGAAACGTATTTCGTTGAATTACAGTCTACTTTTATATGAAGATGTTTGATTAGTTACGACCTTTGATACATTGCCCACATTCTGAATGAAAAATAATACTTTATTCTGTGGACTCTATGGGCTCTCAATAAAAAAAAATCCTATTTTCCTACTAAACATGAATTAATATTTTTTTTAAGAATATTGTTCTTTGATTTGTTTTAAAAACAGAAAGTTTCATATTTGCCAAGCTATTCAAAAATCATTTTATTGAATTTAATAAAATATAATTTTATCCACTCCAAAACACTACACTATAGTACCTATTTAATAGGTACTATAGTGTAGTTAATAGATACTATAGTGTAGTGTTTTGGAGTGGATAAAATTATTTTTTATTAAATTCAATAAAATGATTTTGAATAGCTTGGCATATATGAAACTAGTAGAGAAGCACGTTTTTAAAACATCAAAGGTCGTAACTAATCAAACATCTTCATACAAAAGTAGACTGTAATTCAACGAAATACGTTTCATAATCGCCGGATTTTGCTCGCCCCGAATTTTTTAACTTTAAACCCTTGCAACCCGCATTTACGACTGAATTTTCTCAAGCAACTTTATACTACGTTATTTCTAATTAAATTGCTTACATTTTGAGACTGGTTTCAATTGGTAAACAGTAAAGCGCAATTACTAATATCAATTTACCTGTTTAAACACAGCAACCAGGTAATAGGGACAAAAAAAAGGTCTGCAACTGAGGTGTAGCATATTGTATACATTATAACTTTCCATCGGAGTCAATTTTATTTAGTAGACACGCCAGTGAAATAAAAAAAAATATTTTTTTTTATAAATTTAATTAAAAATAATAATGACAATTTCCAAAGGGGTTGCCTAATCTAAACATATTTAAAAAATTATCTTGTTCTCTAAAACATCATTTTTGTCTGGTAAGGACTTCGGTGAAGGGCGATTTTAATACGGATCCTCTACTATGCCATTTTGTCACTAAAGTCTGTCAGTATGTCTTTTCTTTCCCGTCTCCAATGTTATACTAAGCCTGCTGTGGTAAGCTATATGTTGTATCGGCTTGCATAGCCATTTAAAGAGCCGTTCTGCAGACCATTAGTACCGTATATAATCTTCAATAGATTATAGAGGTATATGCGTACCAGTGAGATACATAATTTAACATGACTAAAGAGAGTGATTGCAGGACAGGGTTTATATGCCCATCTAAGTGCTTGTTTAGATAGGGAATCAGCGTGCATTGTCTTGACAAAACTTGTAGCACCATTTTTGTCTGTTTAACTGTAGAAAGATGTGACCTCAGAGTCGAGGGTCAGTGCCCGTACTACGAAACCGTTTTGAGACTCAAACAATCGTACGAGAATGTTGCGTCCTACTCAAACAAACGTGAAATGACGTTGTTAGAGCAGGACTCAGCATTCTCGTCCGATTGTTTGAGTCTCAAAACGGTTTCGTAGTAGGCCTACAGCCCTACAGGCCCTAAACCACTAGACCACTGAGGCGTTTAACTAATTCGGAAAACGTGTAGAGATCAACTACGATAACATGGCGCGCCCCTCCAAATGACTGTTTCAATGTGATTAGTCACATACTTATGAAAGAGTTTGTATGTAGTAAGTATTCAACCAATCACAATACACGTAATATTTCACTTAATGTCACTTATTACCAAGATTTGTTGGTCAACTAATCATAACTAGCCTACCGCGCAAGACATTAACGCACTTCAAACGTTTTGACAACGCACTTCAAACGTTTTGAATTTTGGAGGGGCGCGCCATGGTATCGTAGTTGATGTCTATGCTGCCAGCCTTATTATTATTGTTTCTGCTTTAGGCTTTATAGTGCTGTCGCCAGAGGTTTTAACCTCCGAAAGTTGTAATAGTGAGTGGATTTTTGTTTTTGAGGTGTCATTTTCTTTTTTACACTATAACTTGCAAAGTTTACCAAAAATTTTTTGTGCTTTTAGTTTTTTAGTTATTTAATTAAAAATTCATATTTCACCATATAAAACCGGTCCAGAATTTTTTTTTTCTTGTTCCTGTTATGTAATGACTCTTATCTGATTGTTTACGTTGAAAATTAACCAAATACACAATTTTTAAAAAAGAAAGTTTGCTTTGCTAAGCTAAATACAACTATAAGGTTTTTGCAAAGTTTTTAAAGATTAACGCTCGTCGTAACCAAGATAAAAGGGTTTGGGTGGATTTAAGGGTTGTAACGAAAAGTGTGTTAAACTTACTTGTTGTGCGTATTTAATTTTTAGAGAAATGATAACTTTTAAGTACTTAAAACGTTTAATTATCTCCAAAAATGTGTAAAATAGACCGAAAATATTTTTCTATATTTGTTGAGAATTTATTTAAGTGAGAGCTAAAACATTAAATGCATCGACAAATGAAAGACTTTTTCTAAGTTTTTGAAATATATTTAAACTTGCTACTTAAAGCCAGAAAAAAAATTGGGTGCTACAAATCTCACGTACATACTAAAGACGCATGCTGCGACCTATGTTTGGAAAATGCTTACCTGAATACAAAAAATATCAGTTCTTAACCTAATTTCTATTTTTTTCCTTTAAGTATATTTTAGCAAATATAATTAATGAAAAAAAATAAATAAAAAATCAATTTTATTCTGTAAAAACCTAACCAAAATAAATAAAATACAGATTTTTTTCGAAATATCCGTGAAAAGTTTGTGCTACATTTTCAGAAAATTTAATAAAGTAAGAGCTAAAAAGTTATAGACATTAAGAAATAGAAGGCTTTGTTAAGCCTAAAAAATAATTTTAAACTTCCTATTTAAAACCAAAGAAAAATAGGAACGCCTCTTACCTGGCGAGGCACACAACAAGCACATTTGGAGGTATGCCCATCTACATACAAAAATATCAATTTTAAATCTAAATTATATAATTTTTCAACTTATTTTCTTTCTTTGGAATATAAGCAACGATACAAATCAAAAAAATAATAATATATTTTATTATTTTGCTATATATTTAAAAGAAAGAAATATGCAAATTTTCTTCAAAATTTTACAGTTTATGAGTTTACTTGAAGTGGAAGAGAATAATTTAAAAATCAAAAGCACAACTTTTCAATAGGTAAACTTTATTATTTATGTTGTCAGCTACACATTCCTTTTTTTCTTTTCAATTTTCATCCACTATTGCAAAAATCGGAGGTTAGCACGATTTTTACGCTCTGGGAACTCCACTAATATATCTTATTAGCTTTGTCCACACTGTGCCTTTTTTTTTGTTCATCAAGGGCATGCGTTATAACGCTGTCAACAGCGCGCGTGAAGCATGCCAGCGACGCATGCGCTCTGACCGTATCCAAAACTTTCGGTTTGTTCTTTTTTTTTTGGAATTTTTATGACATTTTACTGGGTGGAATATGTGCGGCTTATTCGGTCTTAAGTAATTCCAAAAAAAAAGAACAAAGCGAAAGTTTTGGATACGGTCAGAGCGCATGCGTCGCTGGCATGCCTCATGCGCGCTGTTGACTCCGCTATAACGCATGCCCTTGATGAACAAAAATGACACAGTGTAGACATAGCTATTCTATGTGATGCCTCAGAAGGAGATAATATTTAGTAGCAACTTTATTCACATAACCATAGCCCAGAATTTTTACATTTGTACTATGTATGCACAAATAATAATGCACAACTTTTATGGATTTTACATGACATATTTTATACAATTTGTAGCGAAAAGTAGACATTGTATTTTAATATTTATACTTTTATATATAGTTAAAACTTTTTTTTGATATTATAACGTGTTACAGTTAAATAGTAAATTTTAGACTCGACTCCACGAAAAACATATTTTCAAAACTCAAAACCGAATATGTATAAGAAAATTGTCTCATATTAAAAGTATGTGGGTAGACTATTAAATAAACTTATCCTTCACTCATAAAAAACTACACAATGCTTTGGTTTTGTCTGTCGATCGACTTTAAAATGTGACAAGAACAAAACTGTTGTATAAAGTATCTATTGTAGATATTTTATATTAGTAAAGGGTAATTGACAAGCCTTTTAACGTTCCTGTAAGAGGAATTGATAGAACATCGAATTGAAAGACATTTACTATTGTTTTTGTATTACTTATAATATGTGTATAGTATTAGGCAAAAGAGTAAAGATACAACTGGCTGTTGTCTATCTTTATGAAGAAATTTAAAAGACATTGCCATACTATAGTCAAAATGTACAGACGATGCACTAGCGGTCATTAACCTCACTAGTCTAGGGTTAATGTGCAAAATGCTCACATCATGAAATTATTGTGTTAAAAGTTCTGGACTCAGAAGAAAAGCTTATAGATACTGTTATAATTTTATAAATTAATCTTCGCGACATATGAATAAAGTAATGATTTTTTATGAGTTGAAATCGATTTACTGTTCAAACTGAACTCAGTTCTAACTACTTCTAACATAATATAATCGCCTTCATACTTAGTTTGTATAAAAAAAGCTACAAGTCAATGACCGCTAGCACCTTTAGTCAACATGTAAACTATTGTCGGCTACAGTTAAAATCTTTATCTCGATTCTAAACATCCCCTGTATAATGAGATTAGACTAAAACACATCAAAAGTGTTAAACAAATGGCATGACTGTAAAAAGTTGCATTTAAATATTATCATTTCTCATAATATCATATCATTATTTATTTATTTAGGTGTCTAACGCACGTTTACATATAGCATTATTAGATTTATGTATAACAAAGCTTTTAACATTGTTTAGTTCTGTGTAGTGTGTGAGTTTTAACAAAATATTATAATATGATTTGTATAATAATATTATAAAAGCAAACAACAATCAAAATGGCGAGTCTGAGCACAAAATTTCATGCATTTCGCTGTTGAGACTTTGTAAGAGCTTGTCGCAATATGGTCATCTTTGCTAGCGCCTCAGGCGATCGAAAACAGTAGCAGTGTTAAAAATGTATTAAAAATAAAAAAGGGACTCTGATTTTTTACTGTGGCAATAAAACCGCTTGCGATGAGCGTAACAGCGAGGCCACACGGCCAGGAGCATCACTGCCAATGTAAAACTTCTGACAGTCTTTGACTTCAGATAGGCATGTAAATAATGCGTTTCGTACCGACTTTTGTTATCGTGCGTCAGTAAAACTCAGCTATGCACTTTGCAGCATACGCGGTACTGTTATAAAACGATGTAAGTACCGCAACGAACTACTGTGGCCTCGTTATAAAGAAAATGTACTTTCATATAAATATATAGTCTCGATGCCTTAACAATGCAACCATATTATAAGTATTGTGAACAGCGGCTTTGCAAAAGTATGCTGTTATTCTTCCAAATAATATAGTCAATATTTTTATAATTATTGCTAATGCAAAAATGTATTTAAAGCCAGGTCGCGAGGCATGATATAGCAATTCGCACATTGACATCTCACTAGTCCTCTCTTTCTCTCGCGTCGTGTTTCCACAGCTGATAGAGCGTGATAGCTATACTATGGTGTATGTAGCGTTATGTCGACGTACAAATTCTATGTGTTCCGCGAACTGACTTTAGCATTAGACATAGATTACGTGACAAGTATAACGACATTTTTAATGTTTTCGTTTTGTAAATAATATGTTTTATCATATAAAATTATTTTTAAGAATCTAATAGCCTTATGTCCACAAGAATTTTTTATACTTATATGCTTTATTTTCTCTATATATTTTTTTCTCTTTTTAGAAGGTGTGGTAAAAACCATTTATTTACAGATATTATTATGTAAGTAGTGACAAAAATGTCGTTTTACTAGGCCAAAGTATGAGGAATTTTATGCCTGTTGAACCGCATAAAGCTATGTATTAATCGATAATATTAAATGTGTAAATATTATTTTCTAAGTGTTCGGCACTATAAAGCAGTGTCCATATGCGCACTATATTAATGCACAATATCTATACTAATATTATATTATGTGGATATAATTTATGTTATGTAAAAGGAGTAAGCTCCGAAAGTACTAAACCAATTTAGATGAAAAATTGGAATAGAGTCTAGTTAATAATGGCAACTTAATTTATCTCAAGCCTGCTTTTAACCCCCTTAGTAATAAAAATAGTAATACAAGGTGTAAGCTTTACAATGTTTTTTCCTTGTCTATTATTAGTGGCTTTCCCAAATTCCAACACATCAGATAAGGACAAAATATTGTACTAACTACTGTGTAAATATTTTTACTACTTAAGGGTACACAAGACGTGTAAAATTTTGAATAGACAAGTCAAGTCACAGGTATGTGCATATTGAAGCCATGGTACTACATCATTTTGTTCAATCAAGAAAAAAGTCCTGTCTATTCTATACTCGTAAAAATCCAATTTTACACTATCATGTTTTTGTAAAACTATCAATTTTGTACTTTAGTACTTATGAGTTTTGCACTGTGGCGCTGCAAATGCTAAAATAGGTGTTGCCAGTAACATTTAGTTTTATTTTACTATTTTGTACCTATTGGTAATGTTTTATGCAATAGCCAATAAGCAGACTAGACTTGTACTAAATATTATTTTATTAACATCATGAAGTTAGTAAATACCAAATGTTTACATTGTATATTGAAAAATATTTTGAGATTAAATTCTTATGTATGTAAATCTAAGTTGTGAGAAATGCATCATTTTTATATAATATATTAAGTAAAACTGTAACATTTTTAAGTAATAAATCTTAGGAAGAAGCATGGTCACTTGTTTTATTCAAACCAATTTATTTTTATATAAGTAATAAGTATATAAATTATAAATCGTCGCTGCATCCTCGAGACTTTATAATAATTATTAACATGGTAGTCCGCCCCTAGCTTCCGGCATCGAACACTTTTCAGAGCTTCCTGAAAAAGAAATAGATGGCGCGGCAATGGCGCCATTTCTGGAGCGGGATTTTTACCCCACCGCCACCGGTTTCACCCACCAGTTTACCTCGGACGCGGAGGTTCCCTGCAGATCGGTCCTCATTCGTTTCTAGTGTTCGGACATCGAAACATCTCTAACTAAGTTATAGTGCTTTCATTTTGTGAAGTGAATAGTGAAATAACCTAATAATTTATTAATTTTTAATAAAGTGTTTTTATGTGAATATAAGTGCATAGTAATTTTAAATATCAAGGGTTAGCGAAAACTCCGTAAATTGGAGGAAGAAATGAGAAAAATTTGTTCGTCGTTGCTTGGAAGTTGGAACGTTCGTTTGGAAAAACGAATGGATCGGAAGTTAGTGAAGAAGGTTAGTCACTTATTTTTTCAGATTTGTTTTTATACATAACATTTTAAACTTTCGCGTTGCATTATAATTAAAACTTATTATTCGGGACTTAACGCAACTTATTTAAATAGTAGTGCTACTACGAGTACATACTTTTTCTCAACGTTTCGGCCGTGTTGCAACGGCCGTGGTCACGAGGGGACTACACAGATTAATATATGTATGGGGGACTGCAGGAGCGCGACGTCTTCGTTTGCACCGGGCCGTCTGATCTTCGACTACCCTCGAGTTGTCCAACATTTGTGTTCCAGTATATTTACAGTCAGTAGGTTCAGTACGACACATAACACTAATTGTATGATGTATCGGATACAGATCAGTTGCAACACGGCCGAAACGTCGAGAAAAAGTATGTACTCGTAGTAGCACTACTATTTAAATAAGTCGCGTTAAGTCCCGAATAATAAGTTTTAATTGTTTTTATACAGTTTTATTTTTAGGATGTTTATCTTTACCTACCACAATCATTGTTATAAGAACTAAAAATCGGAATAGGCTACTTGACCTATATTTAATTTCATTGAAAAAATGCATATTTCTAGTAGAACTTGGCCTAGGAAACCGTATTTCACCCTTACCATCAAATAAAAGCTTATGATTGATAAAGAAAGTCGATTTGAAAATATGATTTTATGAAAATATGAATTGTACTGACGAAAACGCTTTTGCGGTACTTCCGATTTGGATGTGACGTCATTCCATTTGTAATTTAATATCTATTATTTATCGCGCTCGTTATATGTAAGTTTATTTGTACATAAATAATATTATGAATAAGCCTAGAAAGATTTCTGAAATATATTTTCTTGAATAATTCAAATAAAACATCAGTTTTATATATTATCACCATTTATTGTAGTTGCGAAATGAAATGGCCAAAACTTTTCTACAAAAGTGTTCAACATTACAAATGATTTCTAAATTCTTTTCTAATTTTTTAGCACTGTTAGACTCGTACGCTTAGCACATAAAACATTTTTTTTTTCTATAAAGAGAGTATAAAATACAAAAAACATGACGTCACACTATGGCGGCACAATGGCGGACAGTGTTTTCGGCGCCATATAAAAGGCATATTTTTCAATCAACATTTTTATGGGTTTCTACTGTTTAAAATATTGACATATTAGTTTTTTTTTTGGTGAAAATAAATGATTAAGAAGCGATTAGAATGAAGAAAAAAAATAGGTCAAGTAGCCTATTAATTTTTCATCCGGAATATTAAAGTAAATATGGGCAACTTTTCGAAAATATCCTAAACTAAAATACAAAATAAAATAAAAAACAAAATATGTACGAGTATGTTTAGACTTTAGAAGTCATGATGCGATCATGGCCACACATACTCTTTTCAAAGGTATGTTTAGAGAGTCATGATGCGATCATGGCCGCACATACCCTTTTCAAAGGTATACACAGAGAAAGAGTCTTGGTGCGATTTTGACGTTATAATATACCAATTGGCTACCCCTTTTTAGGGGATGATTCAGAAAATTTTATTGTTCAGTCTTTCAGACTGTTAGTGAATGCATAATGCAATTATAATGAATGCAAAATGAATGCAAATATTATACATTTGTACTAATTAATTTCATCCGATCGGAATTTTCGATCCTTTGTTTGTGCGTATGCCTTTTTGAAACTGATGCAACCGGAAGTGATTGCTTTGACATAACGCTCTACCGGAGCTACTAAATAATAATTCATCTGTCTCAACCTCTCAAGGTGACAGACTCAGTGCCCAATACGGTCTCCCATCCCATCTTTATCAAATGATATTTTAGAAGTTTTGGGCTCATAGAAAATCGGTTGCCTGTAAAGTCGGTTTACTGACGATAGTTGAACGTGACAACGTCATAGCCTTAACCCCTCAGTTCCGGGAAGAAAAGTTGGCAGGTCAATGTGCAAAAAAAAAATGGCGCCCGGCCTACCCTCTTTGTAAAATTAATGTAATATCCTTACATACAATCCATATTTTATGTTTGTGTGAACTACATTATAATATTTATAATATATGTTAAATTTTCTATCTATCAAGCCATCATAATATAGTATTTAGTCCGATGTGATATTAGTTTCTCAATTATAAACTTTCGAAACTATAATTAGTGACTTGTTCAGAAGAAAAAAACGAATAAATAACTCATTATAAATAAAATATTTATAATGAGTAAAATAAACTATTCGCAATACAAAACGCTACATACATTCGTGAAATCCAGTAAAATCTTCGAACAAAACACACGTCATACCTTGACACGTAGGAAATAGAGCACATAGAATAGCCGAAATAATACTAATAGCTCACAGATTGTTTATTTATTTTTCATTCAGAGTGTGGTAATGTATCAAAGGTCATAACTAACCAAACTTCTTCATACAAAAGTATTCTCTAAGTCATCGAAATCTATACTA
Source organism: Polyommatus iphigenia (assembly GCA_963422495.1). Taxonomy (NCBI): domain Eukaryota; kingdom Metazoa; phylum Arthropoda; class Insecta; order Lepidoptera; family Lycaenidae; genus Polyommatus; species Polyommatus iphigenia. Next base: position 14,043,589 of record OY730177.1, read on the forward strand.
ATATTATAAATCCGAAAGTATCTCTGTCTGTCTGTCTGTCTGTCTGTCTGTCTGTCTGTCTGTCTGTCTGTCTGTCTGTCTGTCTGTCTGTCTGTCTGCCTGCCTGCCTGCCTGCCTGCCTGCCTGCCTGCCTGCCTGCCTGCCTGCCTGCCTGCCTGCCTGCCTGCTGCCTGCCTGCCTGCCTGCCTGCCTGCCTGCCTGCCTGCCTGCCTGCCTGCCTGCCTGCCTGCCTGCCTGCCTGCCTGCCTGCCTGCCTGCCTGCCTGCCTGCCTGCCTGCCTGCCTGCCTGCCTGCCTGCCTGCCTGCCTGCCTGCCTGTCTGTCTGTCTGTCTGTCTGTCTGTCTGTCTGTCTGTCTGTCTGTCTGTCTGTCTGTCTGTCTGTCTGTCTGTCTGTCTGTCTGTCTGTCTGTCTGTCTGTCTGTCTGTCTGTCTGTCTGTCTGTCTGTCTGTCTGTCTGTCTGTCTGTCTGTCTGTCTGTCTGTCTGTCTGTCTGTCTGTCTGTCTGTCTGTCTGTCTGTCTGTCTGTCTGTCTGTCTGTCTGTCTGTCTGTCTGTCTGTCTGTCTGTCTGTCTGTCTGTCTGTCTGTCTGTCTGTCTGTCTGTCTGTCTGTCTGTCTGTCTGTCTGTCTGTCTGTCTGTCTGTCTGTCTGTCTGTCTGTCTGTCTGTCTGTCTGTCTGTCTGTCTGTCTGTCTGTCTGTCTGTCTGTCTGTCTGTCTGTCTGTCTGTCTGTCTGTCTGTCTGTCTGTCTGTCTGTCTGTCTGTCTGTCTGTCTGTCTGTCTGTCTGTCTGTCTGTCTGTCTGTCTGTCTGTCTGTCTGTCTGTCTGTCTGTCTGTCTGTCTGTCTGTCTGTCTGTCTGTCTCACTTTCACGCCAAAACTACTGAACCGATTGTAATGAAATTTTGTACACAGATAGTCTAAAGTCTGAGAAAGGACATAGGCTACTTTTTAACTGGACGAAGGGGTTGTAAGGGCGTGAAAATGCGTAAATTTGTTCAAATTAAGTTAGTTCCAAAAAATTCATAATAGATGGCGCTGTGCGTCTCCTACATCGCGCTATTGCTTACACAAACGTCTTTCTATAAGAGGTGGTATCATCTTATATTACATTTTCGATTTTTTCGATTGTTATTATGTACTCTTTTACGTTATTAAATAACGCAGTAGGTACCTTATCTATGCAGTGACGTAACCTTAAACCTATCAATGATAAATAGTTTATGGCAAAAGTTGTGTAATTGGGGGGCTAAATATACTTTAAAATTTGGCATAAATAATGTTTAATTTAAAAAAATGAAATAAGTTATGTGCACACTGCATTGCACACCAATTTTGTTAACATCGCGCACTATAAACTGAAGTCCACGCGGACGAAGTCGCGGGCAACAGCTAGTACGTAATATAATCGAAACAAAAAGCGCGGCCACGGTGGGCCTTACGGTTGTTGAGAGACTTGAAAGGGTAAATGGAACGCCTCAGAGCTGTCAGCGAGGTAACGCCGCATGAACTGTCATGTTTACCGGGCGCGCAGCCCATATCGAATTATAAGACGTTATCACGTCAAAAACAAAGTGGAGGTTTTTGCGCCGAAGATTAGGGATGAGATCTCTGAACGTTGGGGACCAGTTTGTTGTGGACTCCTAAAGTCCTAACTCCTAAGTAAGGAGTGTATGCAAAAATGTATGGGAAAACATCTATATACCTACCTGAAAATTTAAGCCTATTAAAAGCTCCAGTTCTTGGTCCGGATCTGGCTTGAGATTCAGTTTGAAATGGACAAACGATTGGAAAAAGGCACAAAGTCATTTTGGACAGTGTATTGTGGCGATTGCTGGTCTTATACATTAATTAACTCGTTACCTACCGTAAATCGTAATGGTAATCTGGATCAAGGCTACCAAAATGGCAGAACGTTTGGGTCAGCCGTTTGTGAGATAAGCTCTTTCAAATAATTTTCCCCGTTTTCCCCATTTTCCTCTGTTTCTTTGCTCTTATTGGTGCCAACGTGATGTTAAATAGAGCTCAAGTCTTCCTCGATAAATAAGACTATCCACCAAAAAACTAATTCTTAAATTCAAAGCAGTAGCTCCACAAATTCTTTAGCTTTATTATATAAGTGTAGACTGAGTAGACATGATTTTCCCAAACTTTAATCCCGCCATTTATAGGGCGTATTATAATGAGTCGTATGAAAAAAGTGACTTGAAAATTTTTTTTACAGAATTCTATGATCTACACTCTTGTCCTACCTATTTTTGTGATAAAATGTACAGTTTGGATAAAAAACGGGGAAAACCTCATTTTCATTTTTTTCATTTCATCCTTTGACCTTGAATAAAACTTTTAGCATAAGGAGGATCGGCGGCCGGCCGACCCCCGGCGATTAATTACACGCTAATTACACCAATATATTTTATATAAATAATACCTCCGAAGTCCCCACCTTTGGAGGTTTTATTTATATTGATGTAATAATTAACGTCTCTACCAATTTTCAGCTCTATGCGAATTATTCCGAGGTTACGATTTTTCCTAGTCTACCACTTTACTAAAACAACTGACTTTACTCTTCTGACCACTACTGACTACTTTCTAGACTTTTAAGTTTTACTAGACTTTCGACTTGACAATGAAAATCGACTATTTTGTAAACTTTTTACGAAAAAATTTTTTCCCGCCATTTACTTGACACTGTCCATGGTCAAAAAGCCGATCGCCAAAATAAAGGAAAAAAAGTCATTAATCGTGTTCGTTACGTTTTTAAACTGCGCATGCGCGGCTTTTTTGTGTGTCAGTGTGAGTGTCATATTCTAAAATACCTTGTCATGTTCTAAAATACCTGTCAGATTTCTCTCTGATCTGAAAATGACACTCACACTGACACACAAAAAAGCCGCGCATGCGCAGTTTAAAAACGTAACGAACACGACTATTTGTCTATGGTGCAATTTTGACGTCAAGTATCCATTGACTTTTATAGAGTGGACTCGGCACAATGGTCTATACCAAATCAAAATACTGTGGCCGGTCCGCCATTTTATGTTCCGGTTGATTTTATGTTGATTGGTTGACGCTTAGTGATGTACTTTTTTATCGAACTTAAAAAATATAAGGTGAAGAATCTGATCATATAATATTTTAAAGATTTTAACCATAATCCGCCTCGTTATCTGTTTGACAATACATAATCATAACAAAATCAATGTCATTTCAATAGTCACTTTGTTTTCATTCTAATAATAATAATTTTACTCATTATGTAAACATCAAACTTCTATAACCCAAATTAAAAGTGATAAGACGTACATCAGTTTATTTAAAGCATCGCTGTACTATAGTGTTTGATGTTAATTACACTTAAAACATCTTAGTTTATCGATATCCTCGACAAATATCAACCGAGTGTCCCATCACTATAGACCGCCATGTTTAGTTCCAGGCAATATGGCGCCGGCCACACTTTTTTGTAGTTATGTCACTTCCATATGTTTTCTTATTCATTGCAAGTATCGGCTTTTTTGACGCTTTTTTTGTTGGCTTTGGTTCCTGGCTGGCTTTTTGTGGGCTTTTCTTTTTTTCTCTACTTTCAAAGAAAATTTTCACAATGATTCGAAATTCAAATTTCGAACTGCGTTAAAAAATGGAAGAGTCATAAAATATTGTTGTAAGTCCAATAATTTCCTATTGAAATAAGTTCAAATTTGTGAAAATGTAACAATCTTTGGACTGTGTCTGTCTGTGTTGTCTGGTTTCCTAGATAATTCGCTGCCATACTTACAATCGATCAATAACTAAAGGCGACCCAAGCTATGGCGAAAATTGTTAGTAAATTCCTTAGCTATGCGGTTTTAGCTTGCGGCCTCAGTTAAAACCAAGTATTTGGTTACTTTTATGTAAACAAATAGTAGGTAAATACTAAGCATGATGGCAGTAGTACAAGTTAAAATAGAACCACGGGATCTAGAAGAAGATGAAAATGAACCACAAGATCTGACGACTTCGGGGCCGAGCTTTCACAATTTTGTCGGCCTACAGCCTGAGCCTGTTGACATCAAAACAGAACCGGCCAGTGACAATGAAGTGCAGTCCAGCGATGATGAACCCCTTTTTCCTCACACCGAGATTAAAATTGAACCCTGCAATGAGAACGGTAGGTTGAGATAGTTTACATAAAATTAATTTAACTTTGTCAGTATGCATGCATTTAACCCATCAAGCCCCATAAGGACACCGGTGACCGTGACAACAATAGATTTCCAAGAATCTGCGATCGAAGAATTAATTTTAGTTTTTGCTAGTCATGCTTAAACTTGAATGGATAAGAAAGAAACTAAGAGCATAGTTTTTGAGTAATTTGTTTTTCACCTCTTTAAATTCCCCACATACAGAATGTTATGGAAATATTATACTTGCAGCCATTGTCAGGGATATAATAGAATAGAATATACTTTATTGCGTTCAAGATATTGTACAAACATAAAATACATATATAATACAACAAGAACGTAAAGGCGGCTTTATTGCTATTAAGCAATTTCTTCCAAGAGACCTTTGGTATCTATAGGAGTACAATAATAATTAACTTAGGGTACATACTGTGCAATAAAAACTATAAGTATATAACTACTAATAATAAATTATTATGTAGACTATAAATTCTCAGGTTTTTCCTTAACATTACTCAGGTCTTGGTACATCACCATATAATTTTTCAGGTACAGACGAATATGAAGAGGAAGAAAATTTTATGAGAACAGAGAGATCAAAACCTAGGAAACGTAAGGAATCGTCCGACGAGGATTTTACGTTGGCCAGCTACAAGAAAAAAATAAATGTAATTAGTTTTTGCTACACATTTTGAATGTATTTCTAACATACTTCACAATTTAAACCTGCTTCTTCTCTTATGGCCGTTCCCATTATTTGATCTATCTCTGGTTTTGCCTTACTAGAGATAGGAATAGCTCTCATTAGACATTAAGTATAATTTACACAGAGCCAGTACTGGCTGCCAATAAGACTGGCAGCCAGTATTGGCTTGACATATGCCGTGTGTGAACAGTTTGGCCTGGCTTGAAAAACTGTTCACACGCGGCATATACCAAGCCAATACTGGCTGCCAGTATTATTGGCAGCCAGTACTGGCTCTGTGTAAATTATACTTTCGAGACATGTATTTCATGTCAATTCAATGTTAGCTGCGATCAGTCGTATGTCAAACCAGAGATAGATTGAATATTGGGAATGGCCGTTAGAAGAGCTGTTTTTTGAGAAAACACAAATGTAAATACAAACGAATGTAATACACTTTAATTTTAACTAACAATTCATAACATTGATTTTAGAAAAAGAAAGGTGAAGGCGGGAATATAAAGCCGAGCATGAAAGGAAGATCTAGAGGTAATTTTAATATTTTTGTTCACTACTTGTTTGTTACTTTGTTACTTCAGCATTGTATGCTGCTTTAGCACATTTTTTTTATTACAATAATGTTGATAATAATAAAAAAAAACCCATGTTCGAGTGCTCGACCGCAGCAACATGTTTGAACAAACCGCTCATCATGTTCTCTGGGAGTGCAGTCTCTGGCAGGACGAAAGAACTACAATGCTAAACCACCTATTCTGTACATCTGGAGTCGCATACTACGGTGATCTCATGGACAGTAGGAACTTCTGTGCCTTCGAGCGTTTTTGCCACAGTTATTATTGGCAACAGTCTAACACAGTAAATTAATTTAGCTCTAGCGTAGTAGTCATTATTATTATTTTAACGTTTATTCCCGTGGTGCTTCCCCTTCAGTTCTTTGACTTTCGGTCATTGTAACTTTGTGCTGTCTCCCGCTTTGTATGGGGAGGGAATCTGGAATTCTTCCTGCTCTTCCTATTTTCCCAATTTAAAAAATAATAATAATAAAAAGTTAATTACAGCTGGGCCTGAAATGATATACAAGGATGAAATAATAAGCCAGATAGAGATTGAGACGATAACCGAGGAGGAGCGGCAGTCGGAGCATCAGGAGGTGTTGGAGACTCGGAGACACATGAGGTTCCTGTGTGAGTGGTGTGCCGTCGGCTTTGTCATAGAAGATGCTTACCAGGTCCACATGAAATTGCATACCCAGGTGAGGTTTAGAAAACATACAGTGATTTTAGTTTAAAAGTTTTAAAAACACTCACATGTTTTCACAATTAGACACAAAAAAAGCTTATAACATTATCAAATCTTATATCTTTAAACGAGCAATTCTTGTGTTACATATATATTATATAATTGGAATCTCGGAATCGGCTCCAACGATTTTCATGAAATATAGTATATAGGGGGTTTCGGGGGCGATAAATTGATCTAGCTAGGAATCATTTTTAGAAAATGTCATTTTATTTGTGTTTTATCGAATACCGAGCAAAGCTCGGTCAAATAGCTAGTAATGATAAAATTGTCAATGATTACATGTTACAAACATTTTTGTTGTAGCGCCACCTATAATTCAGTTGCCGCAAACTACTGCCTCGGGAAGGCAAGTCCGTCCGCTACCGCGGTACCCAATGTTGCCATGTACACAGTATTCAGTAAAAATTTACCACCTACCGTCGAGGCATGACAACGGTGAAAAAATCTACCGTTATCTAAAAGGACTAATTTCCTGCTGTAAAAAAATTAATAAATCAAAATACAATTAATATATTGTATTATGAACGTATTATAATATTATGTATGTATTATGAACATACTCCGATCCCTAATATTGTTGTCCGACATTATAATGGCCACACCAGTGGACAAGTCCGGGGATTCCCCCTGTTTCCGGGCCTTCTATAATGCTAACAAATAGAGTTGACGTCTAAAGATAATAATTTCGGGTAATATTACGATCGTTTTTCATTTGGTTGTGCTATGTGCGTTGTGCATTCGTATTTAGTTTGTGTTGGTACTTGTCAAGTCGTCAAGTTTTTGCGGTTTTTTGGTTTTTGGGCGGCCACATACATCAGTTTTCCTGATTCGATTTCCTGATCCGTTTTCCGAAACCGGGCCTCCGAACGCAGTAAATTCATACAAAAGTAATAATTGCATGTCACCCACATTCGATCAGTTTCCGTACGGTTTTTTTTCCGTCCGTTCTTCTTGAATGCAAGCCCATGCATCCGGAATTCCTGACGGAAAAAACGAAACGGATGCAAAGCCTACATTCATTTTGTAGCGCCCGCCATATACATTCGAAAATACCGAACGGAACGCTCAATCAGCGTAGCGCGATCAAGCTGAGCGGACGCGTAGCGTAGGCATTGCTGGGGCACCCACGAATACGACTATTGACGATGAGTGATATTGAACATTTAATTATTACTGTAGAAGGGTTCCCATGCCTGTGGGATCTAAATAACGAAGATTATCATAACAGGGATCTTTTTTTTTCATTTATTTATTTAAGAGGCCGGGTACCCTTGGAATTTCTCATACATACGTAATTCCAAAATCATTTTCTTATACGAAAATATTTAACATGTTTGAGTTGTTTTTCAGTTTAAAATAGTAATTACCTAGGTTCCTGCACAAAAATTTACTTCAAAATATTTAAACACAATTTTTTTTTATTTTAAATTTTTTTTTAGTAAATATACTACTAAATATTTAAACACTAAAAAATAGAGTAAAACACTAAAAAATATATAAATAAATAGTAAATTTACTACAAAATATTTAAATACTAAAAAATATTTTTTAGAGTTTAAATATTTTGTAGTAAATTTACTATTTATTTATATATTTTTTAGTGTTTTACTCTATTTTTTAGTGTTTAAATATTTAGTAGTAAATTTACTAAAAAAAAATTAAAAACCAAAAAAAAAAAATTTGTGTTTAAATATTTTGAAGTAAATTTTTGTGCAGGAACCTAGATAATTACTATTTTAAGCTGAAAAACAACTCAAACATGTTAAATATTTTCGTATGAGAAAATGATTTTGGAATTACGTATGTATGAGAATTTCGAGGGTACCCGGCCCCTTAAGGTCGCTTTAACATCGGGGTCATTAGCGACCACAACAAAGAATACATTAAAGAACAACTTAAATATATATTTGTATATACTTACATTTATCATGTTTTACAAGTTTGTCTCTTATTTTACCAAATAATTCTTCGAAAGAGCTTATGGACATCTGATGATAATCAAAAAATCTTTCTGGATAGGCTTTTTTTTTTACATAATATTGGCCATCCGTTAATCTTTGTGTGTTTAGTGCATAGGTTCTCAACGTGGGCGATAACGCCCCCTTGTGGGCGTTTGAGACTTTAGGGGGGCAGTAGAAGACCTAGAGAAAATTAGGGGGCATTGAGATAGCGCAGATGGGGCGTGGGTAGATTAAAAATATAGTCTAAAAAGGCAAAAAACACACGCTAATCACGTACTTACTAAAGTAAAATAAAAATTAATATCGTTTATTTTTGTTAATGTAGGTATTGTAATCATTTTTATCACGTTTTGGCACGAGCTTGACGAGCAATGGATTAAAATCATCAATACTAAAAACTATAAAATAAAAATATAATATAATATCTTAAGTATTACTACTACTACTTACTACTTCCATACTAATATTATAAATGCGAAAGTGTGTCTGTCTGTCTGTCTGTTACCTCTTCACGCCCCAACCGCTGAACCGATTTTGCTGGAATTCGGCATGGAGATACTTTGAGTCCCGGGAAAGGACATAGGATACTTTTTATCCCGAAAAAATGTACGGTTCCCGCGCGATAAACTAATCTTGGCGCAACGGAGTTGCGGGCGTCATCTATACTAATATTATAAATGCGAAAGTATCTCTGTCTGTCTGTCTGTCTCGCTTTCACGCCAAAACTACTGAACTGATTGTAATGAAATTTTGTACACAGTCTAAAGCCTGAGAAAGGACATAGGCTACTTTTTAACCGGAAAAAGGGGTTGTAAGGGGGTGAAAATGAGTAAATTTGTTCAAATTAAGTTAGTTCCAAAAATTCATAATAGATGGCGCCGTGCGCCTCCTACATCGCGCTATCGCTTGCTCATGCATATTTCTATAAGAGGTTGTACCATGTTGAGTAACACTTTTCGATTCTTTCGATTATTATACACGTCGATAAAGTTATTAATGAATAACTCACTACTCAGTACATTATGTACGCAGTGATGAGTGACGAAACCTTAAACCTACCAATGCTAAATAGTTTATGGGTAAAGCTAAAGTTGTGTAATGGGGGGCTAAATAAGCTTTAGGTTTAATTTAAAAAAAAATTAAATATGTGCGCACTGCACAGCTGTTTTTGGGTATTTTGGTTGTCGCGTTGTCGCGGGCAACAGCTAGTCTAGTATATTAATATAATCGTGGCAATAGCTGTTTTAAGTTCGCGACAGATGGTAAGTAAACTTAAGATGGGGCGCTCTAGAAAAAAACATATTCTCAAAGGGGGCGGTGGGCAAAATAAGGTTGAGAAACTATGGTTTAGTGGATGTACCCAGTAACGATGACGCTTTTTTTCTGAGAAATTAAAAATGCGATTGCGATTTCGACGAAGATTTCCTAATCTTTGCCGAAATCCATGTTTCTTTCAAACGTGTGCACTCCACTGAAGCTACTCCAAGACTAATCTAGGTATTCCGAACGGAAAAAATCTGATGTGTGTGGTAGTTGTACGGAATTTATCATAATACGGTTTCCGAATCAGGAAAACTGATGTATGTGGCCGCCCTTTAACTGTCGATTATTTTTGTTTTACCCGTAATAATAATGGGTGAATCTGAAAGTGACACGTCTGACTCTCAGTCTGAAGTGATCATTTCGACCAAAAAAAGAAAAGCACCGTAATTTTATAAAATCTACCGTATTTTTATTAGGGCTTCACACGAGACGAGAGTAAGCGAGAGTAACAAAAATCTCGTCTCGGTCTCGTCAATCCTCAAAAAATTGAGTCTCGTTCCAGTCTCGGTCTCGTCTCGTTACCAGTTGTCTCGTCTCGCTTTAAGTTGTAAATAATGATTTATTTCTATAATATAATAAAGAGAATAAGGAATTTATGACTATAGTCTGTTCGCAACTAGTTGGCCGCTCTGCCGGTATGTGAGTATATGGGCAGAGCGGCCAACTAGTTGCGAACAGACTATAACGTATTTATATTATGATAAAATGCAGTTTGGATGGTTACCAGATTTTATATTTTGTAAAATATATTATTGTTTTTTAAGTAGACCTTTTCTGATTTTTCGAATAAAAACTTCATAAAAAAAATTAACGAGACCCTAAACGAGACTCTCGGGGTGCCCTGTATGTGGTCTCGGTATTGCCGAGAATATTTTCCAAAACATCTAATCGAAGAAAGAAGAAAAATCTCGCTCTCGCGTGAAGCCCTAATTTTTATAATGGACTAGATGAAGCAAGCAACTCCGTTGCGCCAAAACTCGTTTATCGCGCGGTAACCGTACATTTTTTCGAGACAAAAAGTATCCTATGTCCTTTCCCGGGACACAAAGTATCTCCATACCAAATTTCAGCGAAATCGGTTCAGGGGTTTGGGCGTGAAGAGGTGACAGATAGACAGACACACTTTGGCATTTATAATATTAGTGTGGGAATAATGCGTAGAGGCCAAAGGAAGATCTTCCGACCGAGCGAGGTGGTATGCCCGGTCAGGCCGAAGCCCACGTGATACATTTCAGCTGTCGTATATATACCGACGCGCTCAGAAAACTTCGATAGCGCGATGCAGGAATGTTAGGCGAATTGTGGGTACCGCCACATCACTCCCCCTCGAAGACCGGAGGTCGAATCTTGAAGTCTTGTCGCTTGAGTCGCCAGTGCCAGTGGAGTTCCAGTGAGTCGGAACTGTTGCAGTGAGTCCCAGTGAGTCGGAACTATAAGCTGCCGTGCGGGGCCGATGCTACGTGCTGACCAGGAGAGATGTGCTCTGCTTGCTGACCGGTCGGTGTAGTGAGAAAGCCCAATGATGCCGATGCGGAGTCGCCCAGGCCGCGGTACGTTGCGGCTAGTGGACGAGGTACCCGATGACGCGATGCTGGCTGGCGCGGTGCGGAAGGGCGGGGAGGGATGATGATGAAGGAGGCGTGTTCTGTCGAGGGTCACCAATGTGGGATAAGTGCGTGGCGGCCAAAAAGGAAGATCTTCCGACCGAGCGAGATAGCATGCCCGGTCAGGCCGAAGCCCACGTGATACATTTCAGCTGTCGTATATATACCGACGCGCTCAGAAAACTTCGATAGCGCGATGCAGGAATGTTAGGCGAATTGTGGGTACCGCCACATCAGTATGGATTTACCACCCACTAGAATTTGGACATGGCAACATTGGCGGTACCTCTAGTTTTTCGCTAGATGGCGACGAGAGAGTTTCCACTTTCCAGTTTCCAGAGAGTACTCAGTACGGGGAGCGCGCGGGCAATGTCGGGTTGACTTGCGTCTCCCGTTTTATTTTATTTAGTTTTATTATGATAATTCATGTGGAAACATAAATAAACACAGTTTCTGAAGTATAAATGCGAGTGTTTTCGAATTGTGGTGCAAAACCCACGTCTCCCCTACAGTTGGCTGCCCAACGTTTGGCCGGACTTTCAAGGACAAACCGGTTTTTTCCGTTTGAAACAAAAGTGGAAAAACTTTTACAGTGCATTCAGTGAACTATTTACTGTGTTACCGTGATAAGAACTGTGTCTACAAGCTTTTTCACGTAAAGTGTTCTAAGAACTTTGTTTTCATCCTAGTTGTGAAGCGTACCTACCTACCTAGCGTACGTCCTATAGGTTACCTAGGCTTGTCGAAATCTCACTTCTAGCGACAAAATCCTAGAACTTTGTGTGCCCGCGTAGTGCTTTAGACTCTGTTTTCGGTTCTTTTCTTGTGTTCGGTGTTTTGTGGTGAAATTACAGTTCTAAATTTAGAACTGTAATTCCACCACAAAACACTCAAGTTTTCGTTTACTTAGATCGAGTTTCGAACTCAGTTGAACTGTGTTTGTGTTAAAATCTAGACTTTTGGGAACTGTAACTGTAATATAGATGCCTATTCTAGTAAATTGAAACCAATATAATTTACAATAATTTTGCTATGAACAATTTTTCAAACATTTTGTCGTAACTATTGGATTTGGAACTCGACTCGAAAAACGAACTCGAAAACAAGTGCTTTTCGATAATCGTTAGTGTAAGAAACTGTTAATAAATCTAGACGATTTTGTGATTCCAAGGACTAGGGTCAGGGTGTATCCTTAGGGGCACTATGGAAAAAAGACTTAGAAAAATTTTCGTTTTTTTTTGTGGTATAATAAACCCTATATTTTTTTAGTTTAAATGTGTAGCGACAGTCATTACTCATTACTGACATTTTTTATTATTATGTTTTTTATTTTAGAGGCACCGTTTAAAAGTTGTAGTCAAAAATACTTAGAATTTTTTTCGACAAAAAATCTCGTAATAACCCTGTATTTTTTTTCGCGCATCGTGTCGAACTCACCATAGGGATAAGTTTTACCCATGAGGAAAATTTCCGTAGGTTGCATGCACCGTTTTCGAGAAAAGCCAGGTTGAAATGTTAAATACTTAGAAGAATTTAAAAAAAAAATCGATGTCCAGATAACATCCAATTATTATTGGCGCATTCGATTGCCACCCATAAAGCCATCATTTTTTGTCATGTAACATTTTTTCCTGCGAGCCTCGGTTTCCGAAATAATCGTACTTCACAGTACTAGTGTAGCCAAAGGGGCACAGGTCTTAGAAAATTTTCGGTGAACAAAAATCACTACAATTAACACCATCATTTTATTGGCGCAGCGTATCGAGCTCACCACAAGGACCAATTTTACCCATGAGGCGATTTCACGTAGGTTGCACCGTTTTCGAGAAAAGCCAGGTTGAAATGTCATAATACTTGACGAATTTAAAAAAAAAAATCGGTGTCCAGATAACACCCAATTATTATTGGCGCATTCGATTGCCACCCATATCTATATAAACAGACAAACAGACAAAAATTCTAAAAACTATATTTTTGGCTTCCATATTGATTGTAGATCACGTCCCAAGTATTATTTTTCAAAAATATTCAATGTACAGAATTGACTTTCCTACGATTTTATTATATGTATAGATTTTTTTGTGCACTTCTGCTTACAAGTAGTAAAGTTACCCAACAATCTGAGCTGTAAATTTTTGCAATGCTTCGATCACTCTCCGGTTTCGCTGAGCATGTTTGTACACGGCCTTTAGCAAAAGCTAATATTGACTTGCAGGAGAACGGCACCCACGAGTGCGAGCTCTGTCACATGTGGGTGAGGAACGGCGACGTGTTGTACCGCCACCGGCTGCGCCACTACCGGCGGTACCGGTGCGTCGTGTGCGGCCTGCGACTGCGCGACAAGGACACCGCGGCCGCGCACATCATGAGCGACCACCAGGGCACCTCGTTCCCCTGTCCGCACTGCGACAAGGGGTTCAAGTGAGTTACACTATAATAATAGCTCCCACACCGGTTTCGGTGACGGTGGCCGGTTTTCAAGAAACCAGGCCAGCTACGCAGGAGTAATTTTATAGTGCCCAAGTGTGTGCGCAGTACACAAGAGCACTCTCTATTCCTTTACTCTCATAACCCAGTGGGACGGAAGACCGACACGACTGGCGAGAGATTAGGCGCAGGACCGACTTTTTACATGCCCATCCAACGCATGGATCATCTTACTTGTCAGACAATCAGGTGATCAGCCTGCATTGTCCTAACCAAACTTGGAAATAACATGTTTCCAACGCGGGAATCGAACCCACGACCAACAAGTCAAGAGCCGCGCTCTATACCACTAGACCACGGAGGCGTTACATTTACGTTACGTTAGTTACACTAAGTGTCTAAACACACTAGGCCCAAGTTACGCGGCGTAAATTCCGCATGATTACGCCCGCAATGTATTTTAAATTCCGTCGCGTTCCGTCCGTATATTGTATGCGTCTGACATTGCGGGCGTAATCATGCGGAATTTACGCCGCGTAGCTTCGGCCTAGTGTGCTTAGACACTTAGGCATTATTATAATATATCAAACTCTTGAATCAATATCGATTGAGATTGTTGTTGTGTTTGTGGTTGCTTCTCAGAAACGTCCAACAAAAACTATTTATTCCTTTTCGAGATTTCTCCAAATGGTGGCCTTTTTGTATGAAATAGCAGATTTTTCAAGTAAAGGTACTTTTAAACCCGGAGGAAAAAAGAGGGATGTTTTTAGTCTGACGTCTTTGTGTCAAATATTTGTATGTGTGTCAATTATCTGTGGTATCTCATCATGCAAACGGATGGGCCGATTTTCATCTATTTTTTTTAGATGAGAATGATTGTTTTAACCAAATTTCTGTTACAGACGGCCTCAGTACCTGCGTCGTCACATAGCTCAGATGCACACGCGCGCTACGGAGTACAAGTGTCCTGTGTGCGGCCGCGTGTTCTACGAGCGCGGATGGTTCCGGTGTCATGTCAGGTGAGATTCTACTCGTACTTCACTTACATATCCTGGTTAATATTATAAGTGCCAAAGTATTTGTCTGTTACCTCTTCACGCTTAAAACGGTGAATCGATTTAGACTTAATTTGGTGTGAAGATACTTTGAAAGACGGGAAAGGATATGATAGTTTTTGTTCCGGAAAAATGTCCAGTCCCGGCAAGATAAACGAATTTCTGCACAACGGAGTTGCGAGTGATATCTAGACTAGTATTTTATAGGTGTATAAAGCCTGGCTGATGTTCTGTTATTATATTGTTATATATTTACTTGACAGACAGATAGACCGACATACTTCCGCATACTAATGAGGTCTTTACATACTTATGGAAGTAAGGAAAAAATCGACCAAGTGCGACTAGGACTCGTGCACGAAGGGTCCTGTACCGTTATAGAGCAAAAATAGGCCAAAAATAGTGTTTTTTGTATGGGAGCCCCCATTGATTCTTTAATTTTATTTTAGTATTAATATTGATTATTAAAGTATACATATAACTACGGATTTTGTGAAATTTTCAAGTTTCTACCTCTTGTCATTATTGATAGGGAGCAAAACAGGCTAAAAAATAACGTTTGTTGTATGGGAGCCCCCCTTAAATATTAATTTTATATTGATTTTAGTATTTTTTGTTATAGCGGCAACAGAAATACACAATCTGTGAAAATTTCAGAACTCAAGCGATATCGGTTTTTGTGATACAGCCTGGAGACAGACAGACGGACAAACATCGAAGTCTCAGTAATTATAGGGTCCCGATTTTGCCTTTTGGGTACGGAAGCCTAATAATCGGCCTAGTTTCAAAATGTGTGATTTGTATCCAGATCTCACAACGAGGAAGTTCAGATGTGCGCGTCACAGAGCCTGCCGTGCACTGTGTGCGGACGCGTGTTCCGGCAGCGGTCGAACCTCAAGCGCCACATGTTGACGCACGTGCGCGAGCCCGTCCCGTGCCCGCACTGTGACGTCACCGCCGACAACCCCGAGCTGCTGCGCGTGCACTGCATCAAGCTGCACCCCGAGCTGGTCGGGTGAGTGACATCAGACATAAAATTTTGTTTGTTATTATTTTTAGCAATATTCCGCGAAATAAACTTCCACCTTTAAGTAAATGAGTGAGTGTACACATAGGCATGCATACAGCACCTCCCTCCTCCCACACTGCCTGTGCGTACACTCGCATGCAAGAACTTGCAAACACTACCACCACACAAGCAATAATGTTGTCATATTTGCAACGTCCGTTAAGTTAAAACTTAACGGACGTTGTTTGTAGAGTGGACATCCTGAGGATGCTACGGTGTTGGGGCGAAACGCGCGTCGAGGTTTTCAACCTGCATAGTGGTGAGGGGTCTTGCACGGATTTGCCAACATTATTGCTTGTGTGGTGGTGGTGTTTGCAAGTTCTTGCATGCGAGTGTACGCATAGGCAGTGTGGGAGGAGAGAGGTGCTGTACCTACGCATGCCTATGTGTGCACTCACTCATTTACTTAAAGGTGGAAGTTTATTTCGCGGAATATTGCTAAAAATAATAACAAACTAAATTTTAAGCTATGGATTTCCGCAAAGTAACGCCTGATTCCATTAACTATGACATCAGACATGGTTGCAACAGAATAACATTAAAAAATAATCAAAAATAAAATATCTTTATTAAACACTCAAGGGACAAAACGCAGCCAGACAATAAAAAGGACAAATGAATAAGGCTCTCGTGGGTTGGAGGCCCCGTATAATGGCGCATTTTCACTGGTCGATAGGGCCCGCATGCGGGGTGCGGGAGATCATGCCTCGACCAATCTAAATGCGCCATTAGTTGTCATAGACTCCCCGTATGCGGTATACCGCACGAGTTAACGACTAATGAAAATGCGCCCTAATTGATATTATGATAGCAGATATACACTCTCGCATTTGTAACACTATTGGCGAAGTATTTATAAGCAATTTGAAAAACAATTTCAGTGACGCGGATACAATATGCGTGCACTGTGGTCGCGCGTGCGCCACCATCCCCATGCTGCATCGCCACTTGCGGCGCATGCACGCTGACAGGACTAAAAGGTGCGTAGGGTAAAATACGAGTCATTACAATTTTTCAGTAGAGGGACACTTTACACTTTGATCGTAAAAATAAAAGTTTGTGGTTTTTATACGATGTAAAGTATAATTTACACAAAGACAGTACTGGCTGCCAATAAGACTGGCAGTCAGTATTGGCTTGGTATATGCCGCGTGTGAACAGTTTTTAAAGCCAGGCCAATACTGGCTGCCAGTCTTATTGGCAGCCAGTACTGGCTCTGTGTAAATTAGGGCTCCATTCCACCGCTGCGCACGCTGTGCACGGCCACGCACACGCGTGGACGTGCATGGATTTATTTCTTTGACTTGACACAATTCGTGCGTAGCGTGTCTGTGGGTTGCAGTGGACACAGTCACATATATTTTCTTACAAAGCGAAGCTTGACGCACATGCGTGGCCTCTCCGTGCGCCGCGGTGGAATGGAGCCCTTATACTTTCATAACAATGGAATTAATATTGAGGGACATTCACGCTACAATAAAAATAGAGTATTTTTATCAGGTTGCGGTGTAACCAAAATAAAACATCTTTTTGTCGCCATGGTCATCACATGTGCCTTGGTTTTGCAAATGAAAAGAAAAAATTAAGAAACATGCAAAAGTTTTTAATATTTTTTATGATACACATTGTGTTATGTATTTTATGTTCATTCTTAAAAACCTTTTATCTCATTTAAAGGGTTTTTTGGCCTGTCCTACTACTGGTATTGTAAAAGTGCTGAAAAACAGTTATTGGACGTTATTAGATGAAATAATACTGATCTACTTGATATTATATTTGAAAGATGAGAGTATTATTCAATACGAAAGTTAATATTTTGCATCTGACTTGTGTCTTCTGAATACTTCAATGAAGTGTGACTTCTGTATATTTCAAGAACCTAGTTGTTGCCGTTAGTTGTATGGAATGAATAAGGGAACGTAACGCAAATTGGGGGCCTTGTAAAATGCTATGGTGCGTTGCACAGGGGCTTTTTAACGGGCTTTGGCCCACCACACATTCCCACCACTGTATCTCCTGTGTCGCCAGGATCGACAGCGGCATCCAACCACGAAAACCCTTTGATATGATCTCAGGGAGCCCGAGGGACATGCTAATACTGTCTTGGGACCCGCAACGAAATTAATCAGAAGAAAATAGGAGGAGTAGGAAGAATCCAATTTCCCTCCCCATAAAAGCGGGAGACAGCACAAAGTTGCAATGACCGAAAGTCAAAGAACTTAAGGGGGAGCACCACGGAAATAAGGTTAATAATTGTGACTCCTAAGCTAAAGCTAAGTTAATATTGGAGTTTATTGTGTTTGACTGTTGCCAATAATAATTGTGGCAAAAACGCTTGAAGGCACGGAAGTTCCTAGCGCTGTCCACGAGATCACCGTAGTATGCTACTCCAGATGTACAGAATAGGTTGTTTAGCATAGTAGTTCTTTCGTCCTGCCAGAGACTGCACTCCCAGAGAACATGATGCGCGGTTTGTTCAAACATGTTGCCTTCGGTCGAGCACTCGCACATGGGTGATGCTACTAGTTTAAATCCGTAAAGTTTGGCCTTAAAATTTCCATGACCGGTCAGGAATTGAGAAACGCAGTGATCAATATCCATCCAATGTTTGGATAGCCGTTCACGAATATTAGGGAAAAAATTATAAAGGTGTCGCCCTTTGGTGGAACAGTCCCATCGTGACTGCCATTCGGAGATTAGGCTTTGCACAGAGTTTTCTAAAGGTTCAAACAGTCTTGCTATTTTAATTTTATCGCGAGCGCTTAAAAAGAACGGGTTGTCAATGTTTTTTTTATGATAGTAAATTGTCGCACGACGCTGAATCTCAAGGTCAACGGGTAAAACTCCGGCTAACACAGGTAAGGCTTCGGTGCTTGTGGTCCTGTAAGCTTTGCATAAGAATATAAGAGCAAGACGTTGGCTTTGTAGCAACTTGCGACGAGCCGCGCCGATTGTTGCTCTGTCAGCCCACACGGGGGCCCCGTAGCAAATGCTGCCTAGGTAAGTAGCAGTGTAAATTAATTTTAGGGTTTTGAAGGAGAGGCCCCATGTCGACGTAGATATTTTGGTAAAGGAGTAAAAATTGCGCTTCGCTGTCTCACCGGTTTGAATTATATGTTCTAAAAATGAAAATTTATTTTCCAAGTAAAAACCAAGATAACAGAGTGACTGTTTGCGTTTAACGTTAATATTGTCAAGTTTAATGCTAGGGGAAGATATAAGGGACCCTTTTAAAAGAATTTGGTAAGTTTTATGCGCGGCGAATTTCAGGCGATTACGTTTACCCCAGCTCGATATTAAATTAAGACTATCATTGGCTTTAGATTCAATTTCGGAACGTGAATTTGCATGAACGATGAGAAAACCGTCATCGGCGTAGCCAACTAGTACGCACAGCGGTGGTAGGGGAAGACTTAATAAATCATCAAATCCGAAATTCCATAGTTTTGGCGAGATAACAGAGCCCTGAGGGCAGCCGCATGTTAAATCTTTGGCGTGTGTACAATGGCCAAGTCGAAGCTTAGTTTGACCGTTAAAAAAATAAGAACGTATTATGGCATAAATATTAGAGTAGCAACCTCGATTTTTTAGTTTTAATAATAACATCGGCCACCAAGCATGATCGAACGCGCCGGAGATATCTAATGAAATGGCGACCACGTATTTAGATTCCGAATGATTTACTATTTTTCTAACTTCCATAGCCGCGTCAACAGTCGATTTCCCGGCGGTGAAACCGAACTGATGACTATGAAATTTAGGGCCACCGGGTAGCAGGCGAGGTACGATGAGACGTTCTAGTAATTTACCTAAGCAAGGCAGTAACGTTATCGGACGGTAAGATTTTGGGTCGTCAGGAGGTTTGTTTCCCGCTTTAGGTATTAATTTTAAGCAACCGGTGCGCCAAATTTTTGGAAATATACCTTCTGCGATACATCTGTTGTAAACATGTAGAATCGATGAACTGGCCGCTAAGCACGCTTGTTTTATCATAATATTCGATATTTTATCCTCGCCCGCAGATTTTTTTATAGGCAAAAGGTTTACTATTTTACTAAACTCCTCCGAAGTTGGTAAATCTGAGGCCGGTGTATGTATGGGGTCTAGCATTCTACTCCTAATGTCGCGGTGGTGTTCATCATCCAAGGAGGGCTCGTCGTCTGGGATGAGAACGTTTAGATATGCCTTCGCCGTTTCGTCTAAGCTACAAGTGTAAGAGTTGTTAATTTTAATATTTGAGAAAAAGCTTGGCTCATTACTACTACCGGGTTTAAGCTCGTGGTATAAAGAGGACCAGGGGCCCTCTTTATCCAGTCTATTCGCGGCATTCTTCAACATATTATTTTTCGCTAACGTAACGGCGGCGCGATAGCGTGACCTTGAAATGCGTAGGTTATTCAAACTAATTATGTAATTATAATTCGAACGATCGTGGCCAGATTTACGAAGATTATTGATTTTGCGCCTGGCCCTTCTAAATTCCCGACGAAGATTAAGAAGGTTACTGTTCCACCATTTACAGTTGTGATCTTTTTTAAGAGGTCTACGACCCAAGGCTACATCGGCACAGTAAACAAATGTGTTTGTCATAATTTCCGCGCACTCATCGACGCTTAAATCCGGCCGAGTGAAGTCTCCGGCATGAGCGGTAATGAGGGAGCGGAATAAATTCCAATCGCCGTTCTTTACGTTGTATTTATAGTCATTAGAATTGACTACGGTATCACTCGGGACCGCACGAGAAAACTCGTACACCAATAAGCGGTGATCACTACATGACGCATCAGGTAGGACGCGCCAATGCCTAATCTGGACGTACGCGCTGGATAGCGTGACGTCAATCGACGATTCGCCCGTTGGGCTACTATAGGTAGGTGGTGCATCGGGGGTGTTGTGAATTTGGAGGTTAAACTCCGCAATAAAGTCTTCTACAGCGGTACGACGGTCGCGGTCAGTGTACCTAAGCTGGCCGTGCCATAAGGGCGAGGATGCATTGACGTCGGCGCCAATAATAATTTTATCACCCGCGAGAGATTGTAATACGCGGCGGAGTTGATGTAAATGTGGGCCTACGGTATCCGCGTACTGAAAGTAGCAGCTTACAACGTATAGTCTAAACTGAGGACACGATACCTCGGCTACCGCACAATGCGACGTCGAAAGGTTAGTTAAGGCCGTGACTGAAAATCTAGACTGAGGTGTGTATATACCCGCGCGAGCTAAGTTATTAATTTGTATCATTTTCGACCGAAACGACGCGAGTTGATATTGTTCTTGAACAAGTACTAAGTCTAAATTGTGATCAGAAACTAACTTTTCTAATTCTAAAGTCGCGTGCTTGTTATTATGGAGGTTTATCTGTCCTATATTTAAACTATCCATACCTAGTAGTTAAAATAAGTTGCTCCATTTTGCTTTTATATGTTGGACAGTCTGGGGAGCCCGTGGGGTGGTCGGAAGATTTTTTATAACGTTGGCAACTACCACAAACTGGCTTAAAATTTTCTTTATCTTTGTTGGGGCACGACAACGAGCTGTGTTTTTCGGCACAGTGATAGCAGCAAGGATTAGGATCGCGACAGAATTTAGCGACGTGCCCAAACTGTTGGCAGTTGCCGCAGCGGACCAGCTCAACGTCGTCCACGAAGCGACACATCGCCCAATCGATAAACAGTTTTTCTTTTGAATTGATTAGGTGTTTACGCACAGCGGGGTCTAATTCGATACCTATCCATTTCCTGTTGTTGTAATCTTTATTTAAATTACGACGTCTTACTATTTTTGTTGAACGCAAAAATTGTTCTTGAGACATATTCATTTCGCCATTAATATTTTGATTAAAAAGTGCGAGAAGGAAATTATCATCCGTCATATGTTGCGGTACATCTTTTATGAGAATACGTGGGTTACGTCCTTTAGGCGACTCGAGTCGCAGACCGGCCGATTTAAGCGCTTCCACGGATTTAAGTTTATTAACTTGCGACTCGCTAGTTAGTCGCAAGATCACACCCGAATTAGCTGTTTTTTTGACGCCGTGAAATTGAAAACCGTCGGCCGGGTTGATGACTTTCATCAGAGCTTGTTTAGTCTCCGACGATGATTTTAATTCCCCCGATTTTTCTTGTGTCGGATAGGCAATAACGCAGGGAAGCGGTTTTCGGGTCTCGACTGGCGGCACTGACTTCGCAAGTCTTAGTTTAAGCGCGTCCGAGTAGGAGGTAGAAGGCGCGGCGGCAACTGTTTGTACGACGGGATTAGTTTTGGCAGCTAACAATTCGCGTTCCATATTAGCGACCTTGGTTTCCAAGGAGGAGTTCTTTATGGCGAGAAGTGAGACGATCGTAGTTATTTTTTGAGTCATACTCATAATATCGGACTTGTTGGCAAAATTATTACGGCGAGACACGGTGTCGTTTGCGAACTCGTTTATTTTGGCTAAGTACGAGCTAGCTTCGCGGACGAGCTCGTAATAATTGCAAGCATCGTCGGATGCGCGGCTTGTGTCTAATAATGACGTAACGGGGGACAGCAGAGGCTCGTCCCTAGTGGGTTGGTGACGCTTCTCCACAGGTGACAAGGAGGAAGGAGATAATTCCGACAACAAACGTTTACCGGACGATAATGTCGGAGAACGAGGAGTTTTATCGCTTCTATTAAACGGGTTTGTATCTTTATCTGGCGGCATATTATTTTGGCTCGACATTGTGAGTTAATATAAAATTTGAATGTACCAATTACACTTATTTAATTTAAATTAGAATGAAACAAAAGTTTAGCTTAATAATCACAGTCAGCTGATCGCAAGGCAGGCCGGCGCCGCGCGAGCGGTACCGACACACACAATATTTTACCTACATACAATTCCCTACTGATAAAAGTGAACAAAGAAATTTACTTACCGAGTTAAATCCAATAAAATACGAGCAAATGTGTTAAAAAACTTACGTTGCACAGGGGCTGATATATTTTAATTTTTTTTCGTTTTTATAGAGGAATTAGTATTTTCAAAATGAGCTACTCTTTTTATGTTTTATTAGGAAATTCCTGGATTCTGAAGTACGTTCCAATTATTTTTGTCGCTGAAGTAGGCAAATGGCAAGCCTTTGTTTATATATTTTCAAGAAATCTGTCGACTTTGTGTATAATAATTGAAATTAAACCAATTTCATACAATTTTTGCTACCCATCATTATAATCTGTCAAAAAAGTGAAGAAATTAAAAAGTGGCAACATCGTAGTGTCATCCCTTTTTTCTTAGATTGATTTGAAAGGGATGACACTACGATGTTGCCACTTTTTAATTACTTCACTTTTTTGACAGACTGTATAATCCAAACTCAAGAACATGCGCAACCTGTGGGATCTATTTCATATCCTAAAAGATAATATTGTTAGCGCACAATCGTTAAGTGCATGGCATGACAAGCCCAACTCCTTCCAAAAAGTAGAGTAGGTACGGCCACAGCGACAGGCAAATGAGCAGCTCTGCATTGTGCTCCATACAGACTATAATATTAATAGATGACGGCCGTAACTCCATTGCGTCAAAGTCCGTTTATCGAGTCGATACCGTACATTTTCCCGGGACAAAAAGTACTAATTTTCCTTTCCCGGGACTCAAAGTGTCTCCATACCAATTTTTTGCAAAATCCGTTCAGTGGTTTGAGCATGAAGAAGTAATTGACAGACAGACAGACGAACAGATTTCTATACTTATAAAGTTATAACATTAGTATGGATATGTTACAATAGTACTATGTAATATTGGTATGAATTTTAATTTTTTGAAGTCATTTTTTTTATATTTAATTAAAATACCTTATTTTGCAATAAATAATAAAAATATATGTGAAAACAACAATCTCTATATATAATAATCGGCCAAGTGCGAGTGGGACTCGCGCACGAAGGGTTCCGTACCGTTATAGAGCAAAAATAGGCCAATAGTGTTTTTTGTATGGGAGCCCCCCTTAAATTTTTATTTTTTAAAAATATTATTTCTAATTATTAAAGTACACATATAATTAAGGCATTTGTGAAAATTTCAAGTGCCTACCTGTTGTCATCATTGATACTGAGCAAAAAATGTTTGAAAAAATCAGGTTTGTTGTATGGGAGCCCCCTTAAATATTTAATTTATTTTGTTTTTAGTATTTGTTGTCATAGCGGCAACAGAAATACATAATCTGTGAAAATTTCAACTCTCTAGCTATTACCGTTCTTGAGTTACAGCCTGGAGACAGACAGACAGACGGACAGACATCAAAGTCTCAGTAATAGGGTCCCGTTTTTACCCTTTGGGTACGGAACCCTAAAAATTAAAAAATGAATCCATATTCGCGTGGTCACATCACGCGAAAACGGCTGGCCCTATTTTGCTGAAATTTGGCATAGAGATACTTTGAGTCCCGAAGACCAACTTTGGATACATTTTGTCCCGGAAAAATGTACGGTTACTGCACAATATACTTTTATGATTTGCGCGTAAACTATTCAGTCTATTTTGATGAAATTTGGTATGAAGATACTTCGAGTCTCGGGAAAGGACAAAGGATACTTTTTGTTCCCGGAAAATGTACGGTTCCCGCACAATAAACTTATGATTTTCGCCTAAACTTTTTCTTGATGAAATTTGGTATGGAGATACTTTGAGTCTCGGGAAAGGACAAGGGATACTTTTTATCCCGGAAAATGTATGGTTCCCGCACAATAAAGTTATATGATTTTCGCCTTAACTATTTAATTTAATTTGATGCGCATGGAGATACTAATTTTAATCTATTTTTTTTCTTAATTATACCAATTCGAATTAAATAATCATCGTTTAGACAGGACAACGTCTGTCGGGTCAGCTAGTTATATATAATGTTTCCTACTTACAATACCAATTTTAGCCAAATTTCAATCAAACTTTGCTTGTCCAATTACTGGTTTTGGGTGTCCGAACTACTGTAATTCCATCCCATTACTGTGTTTTACCTACCATTCAGTTTTTACAAAAAAATCAATATAAACTGAAAAACCATCGCAATTTAAGGTTTGCATATATTATGTTAGATAATTTATGAACACAAAATAAATAATATCTATGTCTATTTCATGCTAAGTATTTAATGTTTTAGAGCTATTTCTGTAATCGTTAGCTGTCCAAATTACTGGTAGTTTACGGTATATTAATTTTCTTCATAAAAAAGTGGCTCCGTTGTGAATCACCAGAGCTGAGTGTGATAGATTTCATGTCAATTATGTTGGAAATAATTATTTGAGTGCTTAATGTTAAATCAATTTCCTAATAGCACAATATATAATAGTACTCTCGCTTTCTTGTTTAATGTTATTGAAACGGATAAATGAGTCGCCTTACGCTTATCAAACCCTGGTGATTTGTTTTGCAGATTCGAGTGCGACCACTGCTCCCGGCGCTATCTCACGAAGGGCGAGGTGCGGTCGCACATAATGTGGTCGCACCTCCGCCGGCTCGGCGGGCACGCGTGCGAGTGTGGCCGCGTGTTCCGCAACCCCGCCCGCCTGAGACACCACCAGAGAATACACCATCTGCGTCTGGAGGAGCCGCGCGATAAACACTGTCCAGTGTGCGGCAAGGCCTTCGCGGTGAGTACGCACGAACGTACGCACGCTGGTACGTAAACATGCACGCACATGCGTACGTAAGTGCGGGCGCGTGTTTCGCAACCCCGCGCGCCTGAGACATCACCGGAGAATACACCATCTGCGTCTGGAGGAGCCGCGCGATAAACACTGTCCAGTGTGCGGCAAGGCCTTCGCGGTGAGTACAAACACACATAGAAGTGCGCATTCACGTACGCTGTTACGTACACGTGTGTAGGCACGCTATGACTACATAATAATTGCGAATTAGTAGGAAGTAAGATTGTTGCGTGCACGCACATACGTACGCATTGTTTAAGAGAATACAAATAATTTCGCATTCAGTAAATTTAATCTATGCATAATATTCCCTAATATCTGAGTCGAGGAATTATAACTAAAATAGTTCCACAGAACCAACAAGTCCTCACCCGTCACATACGCGGTCACAGCGGCACCACGTATCCGTGCCAGGAGTGCGGTCAGACCTTCAAAACTCAGTCCTACGTCAAGGTGCACTACAAGATCAAACATCTCAACATGACGCGAGCGCAGGTAACTACAGCTGTCGGAACAGAATTATTATCGCCGTAAAACAGTTTGGCGAGATCCACACTATCCATCCATACTAATATTATAAATGCGAAAATGTGTCTGTCTGTCACCCCTGTCCCCTTCACGCCCAAACAGCTCAACCGATTTTGCTGAAATTTGGTATGGAGATACTTTGAGCCCCGGTAAAGGACAAAGGATACTTTCTATCCTGGGAAAATGTACGGTCCCCGCGCGATAAACGAGTTTTGACGCAATGGAGTTGCGGGCGTCATCTAGTTTAAAATGAAAGTCTAATATGTTCTGTTTTTGATGAATACATAATGCATATAATATTATTATAATTATTTTTAAACAAAAGAATTGAAACTATCTTCCAAGGAAAAGACAATAATTTTCCTAAACCTAAAGTATTTCTGTACTCAATTTTCATAATTTTTTAAGTTGGTACCAGCAGAGGTAGAGATTGTCTAAACTGAAATGACGCGCCCCACTACTTAATTAGTCTATTTAAATGTCTGAGTGCAAATATTAACAACAACACTTCATCTGTGTGGGAGCATCGATTTATTAGTAAACTACGATCTCTCTCGTGTACAAGACGGTTGACTAGTCGGGCAATAAATCCGATAACGCTCGCGCTATCGAGCAGCGCCGTGTCATTGTATGAAACAATACGTCCTCTCCTCTCGCGCGTTTAACATTAACTAAACTACTAAATTTTGTGTTTACATGCAATTAACAACCTTAAATTAAGTTAAAATTTAGCTAACTATTTATCAACGTAATACGTGTAAACCAGCCCTTACTTGTTATGTCTTGTCATTTCTGTAATTTTGTTTATAATTTTGTTAAATACGTTAGTAATGTAGCTTTAATATTCGTCTTCCTTTTGTAGCTCATTTATCTTTTAAAATAAGAGAACTTGTATATTGTCTACATAACTCGGTTGCGGGTTAAAGACAATATCTTATCGGAACTGTAAACTTTACTTGTAACGTAATAAATAAATAAATAGTTGGACAAAAAATCCGAGAATAACGTTTCTTAGCAAGTATAGTATCTAAGCAACTGAGCGACCAATTATAATAGCATGTTTACGTGTATTGCGTCCATATTTGAGTTGGGCTTGTGTGTGTAAATGCAGAGGTGGGGCGCGTCATTTCGGCTTAGACGAACTCTACCAGCTTATTTGATCGTGAGTTTTATGACAATATCTGCAATTGTTTTACTGGTTTCTATTATACGTGGCGATTGCTAGATAGAACGCGCCATTAAAAACCTGTGTAACACGGTTCCATTATTTTTTTAGGTAAAAGCTGAGAGCAAACGGAAACTCCTGATGGTGGACAACGCGGACGACCCCCCCGCCTTCCGGCGGCCCCCCTCTCCGCGCACCCCCGACCCCCCCAGCTTCCGGCAGTCCCCCTCGCTGCGCACCACTGACCCCCCCGACACCCTCGTCTTCCCAGACGTAGGGGGGATCAAGCGGGAGATCATCGAGGTGCCGAAGTTCGAGACCTTCATAGACATACCACGGTAACTGGTAGATGTAACGAGCCACGAAACTTTAAGGAAATTGCGACTTTAAAAATGTACGATTTGTTTCGACTTTAAAATCGCACCGCATAGTATACAAAATGCGGCTAGTATTGTGCGGACGAATGTGCGAGGTTTCACACCATTTCATTCAAAGAATTCTAAAATGCGACGCTTTTGACGCGTGCGTGCTGATAAAGGGCATTGGGTTACTTTGTATGGACCTGTGGCGTCATTTTTTTTTCCAGCGGCTAGGGATAAAACCATTACTATTTTGTAGCACTACATTAGAGAAACATATATCAGTAATAAAAATTGTTCTAAGTAATATCGGAGCTGAGCTATGATTATTTTAGTATATGTAATAAGTTTTTTGATTGAAACAAAAAAACCAATGTTGTTGCTCTGCAAAGAGAAATTTATTGTTAATGAAATTCACAAATCATACTTTTTAGGTCCAATCTTTAATTCATCTAGTTTTTTCCTATTTAATCGGTTACCATTTTCTACATACACAATCTCTACATTGAATTGGTTATTTATTCTATTTTTATCAAATTGTTGCTTATTATAATTGTGTGAATTAATAGTTCTTTTTAAGGCTATTTCCCTATCTTTTAATAGTTCATTTTGTGTTTTATGTTCTTTCAACTCATCTGGCAAGATATCAATGACCTTTCCTTCCATTAAATAAGTTGGAGAAAATCCTGTTTAACTGAGTGTTCAGTTTCATTATATCTCTGGGTGCATTTATGAGCAATAGTTGTCCAGGCTATTTTATAATTTTTTTCATTAATTGTGCACCTTATCTTGTTTACTAATGTTTGGTTTAACCTTTCATTCAACCCATTTGAGAAAGGTGCATTATTTACTGCAGTAAAGATAATGGGTATGTCGTTAACGCCCGGGTATTGATCGGATAGAACCATTCCAATTTCATTTTCAGGAATAACTTTTTTTATGAGTTTTATAAAATCATCTGCGTTTTGGGTTTTTGATGTTAATATATAGGCGTATCTAGTGAAATGGTCTACCAGTAGGTGTAGACATGTTTTAGTAGAGCGGGAGCCACCAAACCCACCAATGGTATCTATAGAGACAATTTCAAAGGGGTAAGTAGCAGGACCCAGATGAGACATCAAGCCATATTTAAATTTCGTTCTAGATTTATTTTTTATGCATACTTCACAATTAATGCATATTTTTTCATATGAACTGTTAGATTCTTTGCCACAGAGAATGGTTTGATTTTATTTTCTGTTTGTTTTATTCCTATATGGCAGTAAGTGTAATGTACATTTTTTATTAACTCTTTGCTGAATTCCTCGGTCAGTATAATTTTGTTTTTCTTTCCTTTTCTTTTAAAATATATTTTACTTTTTAATATTAATTTATTCTTATACAGTTTAATTTCTTCATTTTTCTTTTGATCGTTTTGAATGTCTCCTAGTTTTATAAAATTTATAACTTTTTAATTTTCTTCCTGATTTACATGTGATTCTAATCCTGGGTTTCTACTCAGACTGTCTGCTTCTAAATTGTCCCTTCCTGGTGAATATATTACCTCAAAATCAAATTGTGACAAATAATAAGTGAGGTCCCCTAACTCCTCATCCGTTCTTGCTTTAATATTCAGTTTTTCTAGGGGTTTATGATCTGTAAACACTTTAAAATTTTTTTCCTATGAGCCAGTGTTGCCAGTATTTAAATGACTCTTTTATTGCTAAACATTCTAAATAAATTATTGCTTTTTTCCTTTTTTGACTGTCATTTAATTTCCTAGAAAAATATGCACATGGTCACTCTTCGCCATCTTCTTGTGGTGTTTCAAAATAGCCCTCAAACCATGTATATTAGCGTCTGTATAAATATTTATAGGAAGATTTGGATCAAATATTTCTAAAATAGGTTTCGAACAAAGCAGTTTTTTTATTGTATCAAAAGATTCTTGACATTCTCTCGTCCATATAAAATTTTGGTCTTTCCTTAACAAATTTTGTAGAGGCGTAGGTAAATATTGCAAGGCGTATTCTAATAAAGTACCCTGCCTATACTTAAATAAAAAAAACATACCTTATTGGTGACCAGCCTTTGTCCACATATGTTTCACAAAACTTTTTCTTCCAATCACACCATTGCGAATTTATTGTATATTTTATAATCATAGACTGATACCAATCTTGACATGAAAAATCTAAAAATAACCGTAACATCTGTATTTTCTCGATGTCCTCATTTATACCTAAACGATTACATTCCATTTCAAAGATATCAATCCACTGAGTAACATTTGATGTTTTTTGTGAATTTTTCTATTACAAACTTTTCAGACAAGTTCTTTAAATTAAACTGCTTAGATTCTTTCTTAGATTCAGCAAAACTTTGTAGGATTTTTGCAAGAGTTTCTGTTGGCATTTCATTAGTTGAAACTTGTTGAGTTGTAGATGAACTCTCCTCCAGTAAATATCCCTTGAACTGCATATTTCCATCTTCATCTAAATATGTATCACGTAATTCCGGAGTAAGTGAAATCCATACTCTTCTTTCTTCATGTCTTCTCTGTAGTGTATCCTTTACTTTTTGAAATGTTGGGGTTTTAATCAACTCGGTATGCAATTTTTTGGATTGTAATTGTTCCGGAATTAAAAATAAACGTTTGTCGGCGTCCATGATTGAGGTTATACAGATCACGTTTGTCTTCGGATCTTCTGCAGCCGGTTTTACAATTAAATGAAACTGGAATTTCTCCATAGTTTATAATAGCTATAATAATGTTGTTTTGTAATAAGTTTTTTGATTGAAACAAAAAAACCAATGTTGTTGCTCTGCAAAGATAAATTTATTGTTAATGAAATTCACAAATCATACTTTTTACATCTACAATACAAAATATAATCAAGTAATTACTAACCTGCAAAGAAAAACAACATTAAAAGCTATTGCTTCAAATAATGTTATTTCTATTACAATTTACAATCCTTATTTAGAATATTTCTTTTATAAAACACGTGGACACTTTCTGTGATAATTTTCCAGAGACAAAGTGCGCCCCTTCCTAATAAAACATAGAGTTAAAAAGACTTGTCACCACAGATAATAATATTCTGATGTATTTGTCAAGTATTGCGCGGGTAATTTAAATTAAATGAAGTGTATAAGAGCTTCATTTACATATATTTTTGCACCTTATGTTCACAAAATCAATAGTAATTAACATTACTTTATGGAGCTATCCTTAAGAAACAGATGTAGAAAGGGTATATTAATCTGTTGGATATATATTTCTCACTAGCTATTGCCCACGACTTCGTCCGCGTCAAATAAATGAACATTTTTCATACATATTTTCACACTGGGTTTAACTCTCGTCCGACTAAAATATAGCTAGAGTTGAGACTATCTTTCATTAGACAGTGGTTTCAAAGGGCCGGATGCAATATTAGGCAATTGTAATTATTGTTCTTGTGTATTAATGTGTTGTGTGTAAAATGACTTTAGGGTGTTGTTCCCATAATATAATGTCGATTGTTTCCACTATAATTTAGCGAATTTTGGCCATAGTTTGGTACTATAATATATTATATGTATTCTGTTCCATAGTGAAGTATGACGCTGGACGCCACCTTTCGGCAGAATTTTCAGTCAAGCTTTTAATCTACTTCCCGGCTCATTATAGAAGTACAGCCACAGGAATGTTTTATAGAATATTAACTATTTATAAAAAAAAAAAAAAAAAACAAAACGGCCCTCTTTAAGAAATTCGAGAAAAATGGATTTGCATTTTTTTGCAAAAGAAAAATAAATAGTTAAAAAATCATTAAATGACGGCGCGTTGTTGTACAGTTCGACAAAGCTTTAAATGAATATGTCAATGGTGTCAATGGGCGCTGCTGGTAAAGGAGAACTGTCAAAAATGACGTTTTTGTATGATAGAAGCATTAGTTCCTTTTCTCGCCACGTTCATATACAGCCTTGTCGAACTGTATGTTGAATGGTTAAGTCATTCTTCTAAAATGTACGAATAACTAAAATTAAAAATAAATGATGAAATGAATAATTACTATGCTTGTGCTTGCAACCTGCGCCTTGTAGAGTTGTAGGCGTTGGTCCGGACTGAAGTACTGTCTCGCTCTGTTGAGAACACCAAGCTTCTTCGAGGCTAACTTGGCCTTACCCTCTAAAATCTAGATGATATCGGAACTGGACTTCGCTCGATATGCTAACGCCAAGTATTTCAATGCTAGGGGAGATGGTTAAAGATGTGCCCTCAAAACGAGGATGTACGACCATTGGTGACTTTTTAGTGGTGAACGCGCAGACTTGTGTCTTGGCGGGGTTGAATTGGACTAAGTTACGTCTACCCCATTCAGAGACTTTCTACAATGAATTCTCTATTTTAGACACAATATGTTCGTTTCGACTCTCAATGACATTTAGCCGAGAAATATTGGGGGAGCCGGTATATACAGAAGCACCTGTACTATCATCCGCATAGCAATGAATGCCGTTGGTCTGTAACATGTCATTGATATGCAGTATGAATAGGGTAGGCGATAGCACACAGCCTTGAGGGACACCAGCATCAACAGACTGAGTTTCCGAGCATTCGCCGTCAACTACGACCTTTATGCTTCTGTCTGCTAAGAAACTTTTTTGTGATTTGCATGGGCAAGCGCCCTGGCGTAAAGAGTTTCCCCATACAAAAACGAAAAAAAAATGTTCTCTTTCAGCGCTACTACTTTTACTGTAAACTTTATACACGGGACTCATACACAGTACACACACTAAAGTATTATCACTTAGTTTTGTTATACCTTGTATACTAATATTATGAAGCTGAAGTGTTTGTGTGTTTGAAAGTGCTAATCTCAGGAACTGCTTGTTCGATTTGAAAAATTCTTTTTGTATTGGATAGCCCATTTATCGAGGAAGGCTCTAAGCTAATAAATAATGCAGTTTTTTCTTTATTTTACTAAGTATTCATGTTATAATTGAATTTACTTTTAGTTGAAAATACGAACTTAAAATGCCTCATATCTCGGCTCCGATATAGTTTAGCTATATGTCCCCCATAATAAAGTTTACTCCCCTTGATATGTTCTTTCATAATGTGCCGGTTTGGTGAGTGGCCGCGAGATTTGAAAATGACGCCAATATTACCCAAACCCCTTTGCAACCATCTTAATTGTCTCTTAGTGCAACCGTATGTGAATAGATGAAAATAGTAAAAGTAATAAGCCAATTTCAACTGCTTGTTTGGTATAATAAAAATAAGAATCTTGAACTTATTTCGTTTCGTGGCTCATAGTATAGAGTATAGACTATAGTTGATAATAATACTTGTAGCTGTGTTCGTGTGATAAATCTTGCCAATATTATGTAAGTAGCGGTAAATATTTATTTGTATATAGAATATAGATAGTACTTAGATAGTAGAAATACCATGAAATACCTCCAATGTTATACTAAGACAACATTACCTTGGAACCCGATTCTTAAAACTAGAACGCTTTCTATCGCATGTTGTCGTGCGGTGTGCGAGTGAGACAGACTGGAAATGGAAGCATCATTTCAGGTTATGAGAATTGGGTCCTCTGTGTAATTCGATTCCAATTTGTCAATTTTCACGCTCAATAGCCAATAAGCGCGCGCCTTGTCTCGTGTTGGCCAATAACCACATAAAATGTAAAATGTGAGTAACGAATAATATTGTGATTCATTTGTAAGTATAATTAATTCAACTTTTATCTGTTTGAAGCATAACTATGATTTTAAGGTTCTTGGTATCAAGGGTTGTTATAAACTTCCGTAAATTAATCGAAATTATCGTCCCAACATAATAATAACAAAATAAATATTATAATACAAAGTTGCATTTTTTCCCTCATGTCCCTTTGTTCCCTTTAATCATTAAAACTACGCAACGGATTTTGATGATTCTTTCAGTGTTAGATAGCCCAATTATCGAGGAAGGCTATAGGCTATATTTTATCACGCTAAGACTAATAGGAGCGAAGAAAATATAGAGAAAAATGTGGAAAAAACGGGAAGAATTATTTGAAAGGGCTAACTTGAACGCGCTAATCTCAGGAAGTACTGGTCCGATTTGAAAAATTCTTTTAGTGTTAGATAGCCCATTTATTGAGGAAGGCTATACCTAGGCTATAGCGTGATAAACACGCTAAGACTAATATAAGAATGTGGGAAAAAACGGGGGAAATTATTTGAAAGGGCTTATCTCGCGAACAGCTACTGAAGCAATTTTTATGTTATTTGGCACAGATAAGATGTAGAGAAGTAGAGACCACGCGGGGATCATAGATAGATGTCATTTTATAAGACAAAGACAAAACAGTGTAAAAACATAATATTTATTATAAGCGAGATTCTTGTATAGGCGAAGTGTAAAAAAAATTGAAGCACTTTTTACAACAAAATAACTGTATACAGGGTGTCAAAAGACCGCTTCCGATAACTTCGTGGGGTTATTATAGGGCATGAGATATATCCATTGGTGCAAGTAATTTTCTTTAAATCGCCAGTTTTTAAAATAGTCAAAATTTTCAACACGCAATGTATAACGCTGATGTAAATGCGCGATAGTATCGCACGCCAGTGGAGCCCCGGGCCGAGTCAGCCCCCACGCGCCGCCCGGCCCGCGCCGAGTCCCGCGCGCGCGGCCCTGCGCTAGACAAAACAGCTGATCGTGGTGTGCCCTAGCCCGTAGGTAGTGAATAAACCCCCAATATTGTAATAATTATTAGATAACATAATGTTAGAATTTTTAATTACCGTTTCTTAGGTTATTAGTTTATTACTCAAAAATACTCAGTTTTTACTTCCGGCCAAAAAGGAAAAGAAATCATAATTCACATCCGAATCAGGTTGTAAAAATACAATACACAGTTACTTACACCTACCTATCTATGGAAAAAATACTTGATAACATGTTCACTGACCTGTGATCAGCTGTCTGCTTTTATGAAATGCAGTTCGAGCTGTGCTCCATCTAACTCAATGTAGATTGCAGAGTTTTTCAACACGAAACAAAAGTAAACAGGAGACATTCCAATTCTTTAAACACTTTTTACTGCACTGTTTAAACCGCACTATCGTCTATCGACGACGACGCGATGTTCACCCCCGTTCCATAAAGGTTTACGAGTATTAAAAGTTCATTCACATTTCATCGCACATTTATCGGACGCGTATCATGTCACGGCCCGTTATTAATTACAAACATAGAAAAAATATTAATTACAAACATCCATAAAATTACAAAACTTAAACAAAAACGTCACAGTACACAGCGGGGCGCGTGTTTACAGCCGACTGAACAAAATTGAATAAAAAACTTTGTAAAATAATAGGGATGTATCCCTGTGCATATTTTGAGTTATCGCTAATTTTTATCGATAAATCGTATTGTTTTACATACGAGTATGTTTTGATTTGTAGTCAAACTAAAAATAAGTAAATACCTACTCAATGTTAAGAATAGCGACAATAATTAAAAGTTATTTAATTAATTAGGTATTATTAAAGTATTTTCATTGCGTATGTAGACGCGCATAACGCGTGCCATGGCTTATCAATCACTTTATCACGGTAATATCGGTATCGAAATTATCGAATGCAACTTGACTATGTATCCCGATAAAAACTTTCTGAATTTATAACCTCTTAATAGAGTTAATTTTAAAAATGAGAATAGTAGACCTACTAAATAATAGTTATAACTTTTATTATTTAATGGTAATTTAAATATCGACTACATCGTTTTGAATTTATAGGGTACAACACTTAGATTGTCCTTGAAATGGATTAGCGACACGTGCGTCGTACACCTACAGAGCGGCCGGCGCGGCGGCGCGTGCGGCGGCGCCTTTGACGTTGCCGCCAAGCGGTCTGGTCGTCCCGTCGGTATCTTTGAATTTACCGAAAGTCGATAGGTACATGTTTTTAAAGTCGATTTTCGCATAATTAGACTTTAGTTCCAATTTGCATCTTGAGGTTGAAGGTTGTCCGTTGAGTTATGTTTAATTAATAAGCGTATTACGATCTTTTTAAAACGTATTATTGTGATAACTAAATGTGTAAAATGTAAATTAATTAACTATTTAGTTTGTTATTATTTTTAGCAATATTCCGCGAAATAAACTTCCACCTTTAAGTAAATGAGTGAGTGTACGCATAGGCATGCGTACAGCACCTCCCTCCTCCCACACTGCCTATGCGTACACTCGCTGGCAAGAACTTGCAAACACCAGCACCACACAAGCAATAATGTTGGCAAATCCGTGCAAGGCCCCTCACCACCATGCAGGTTGAAAACCTCGACGCGCGTTTCGCTCCAACACCGGAGCATCCTCAGGATGTGGACTCTACGAACAACGTCCGTCAAGTGCCGCCACCGGCCAAAACACCGCCTTTTATACCCTATCGAGCCCCGCTACTACCCCCACTACCCTCACCAGTACCCCCGAACATATTAATAAGCGGTGACGTAGTCAAGCAAGTTTGGTCATTCAACAATGCAAATCTGTTATTTTTCTTTTCTTTTATGATCTCTAATTGTTCCAAGACGCTCAGCCGAAAGCCTTTATCGCATTTATGTAAAACTTTATAGGAATGGCCATCGGGCACGGTATGATTACTATCTAAAAGATGTTTAGCAAAATGTGACTTATCAGGATGACCATTCCTATAAGCCGCGATATGTTCTTTATACCGAGTCTCAAAGCTGCGTCCAGTTTGACCCACATATACACTATCGCATTCAGGACAATCGATCTTATAGACACCGGACTGATATTTTTCATCAATCCGGTCTTTGTTATGACATAAATGATGTTTTAAAGTATTATTTGTCCTGAATGCGACATGCATATCGTTGTTTTTCATTATTTTGGATAAGCGTGCAGATACCTCTCCCATGTAGGTCAAACTGGACTTATATCTAACTACCTCCTTATCAATAGGACCTGCGTACAAAAACTTAACCAGTTCTTTCTTGTTTTTATTTTTCAAAATATTATTAATAATTTTTGGACTATATCCGTTGGATATCGCAATTTGGAAAATGATATTAAGCTCATTTTGATAATTATCTTTACTAAGAGGGATCGATAATAATCTATGAATGTAACTATGAAAGGCCGCGAGTTTGTGTTGCCAAGGATGACATGACGATGCATGAATACTAGTATTAGTATATGTCGGCTTGCGAAAGATTCCAAAACTGTGTTCATTATTAACTCTAGTAATAGATAAATCGAGAAAATTTAGGGTGTTATTATCTTCACATTCTAATTTGAATTTAATTTTAATATGTTTTTTATTTAGTTCTTTAACAAATACGTCCAGTTGTCTCTGTGTACCCGTCCAACAAAGAAAACAATCATCTACGTATCTAAAGTAATATAAAATACTTTTATTAACGACGATATTTCTTTGTTCAAAATCGTCCATAAATATTTCGGCCATCAAAGGACTTAAAGGTGAACCCATAGCTAGACCGTCGTCTTGAACAAAGAATTCGCCGTTAAATCGAAAGTAGTTTTGTTCCATGCAGGTTTTAGTAAGAGTAAGCAATTCATTACTTTCACCAGGAGGTAAACGTTTTTCTAATGCATTCCTTAAAATACCCAATGTTTCCTTACGTGGAACATTAGTGAATAAACTGTCGACATCAAGTGAAACTAATTTGCAACGAGGTGGCAAAGTCACATCTTTAATTTTGTTGACTAATTGTAGACTATTTTTTATGGCATAAGGTGGCCGAAATGAAAGCTTTTCTTTTATTATGAAATTAAGTGAGTTTGCCAGCTCGTATGCTGGTGCACCTATGTATGAGACAACTGGACGCATGGGAATATCAGTTTTGTGAATATTTGTCAAGCCGTACAGTGATGGTGCGCGAGGATTCATTGGGATGAGTTTTTTCTTTGATGATTCAGTTTGAAAGAAATATTGATTATTATTAATTGCTAATTTAAGCTTAGCTAAAAACTTGTTTGTTGGGTCAGAAGGAACCCTTAGAAATTGTTCACCTTGAATCACGTCATTAACTCTGTCCAAATAATCGTCGCGCTCCATCACTACTACTGTGTTACCCTTATCCGCTTTCGATATTACTAAGTTATTATTATCTATTGTTTGTTTTAATGACCTCAAAGCCACTCTTTCGGGGTTAAAAGAGGAACCGGAAGGAGTACCTTTGATTTCGTTGGCTAGTAGGCCCTTAACCATGTTATCTTTCTTATTAACTACGGCAGCTATTTCCGAATCCACCGCAAGCATTTCCAAAGCATTCTGATTAATATTAGGAGTGATATTATATTTAAGACCCTTTTCCAAAAATGTCATCTCATCCTTGGCAAATTGTACGCTGGTTAAGTTTTTGACGAATAATGAAAAACAACGATATGCATGTCGCATTCAGGACAAATAATACTTTAAAACATTATTTATGTCATAACAAAGACCGGATTGATGAAAAATATCAGTCCGGTGTCTATAAGATCGATTGTCCTGAATGCGATAGTGTATATGTGGGTCAAACTGGACGCAGCTTTGAGACTCGGTATAAAGAACATATCGCGGCTTATAGGAATGGTCATCCTGATAAGTCACATTTTGCTAAACATCTTTTAGATAGTAATCATACCGTGCCCGATGGCCATTCCTATAAAGTTTTATATAAATGCGATAAAGGCTTTCGGCTGAGCGTGTTGGAACAATTAGAGATCATAAAAGAAAAGAAAAATAACAGATTTGCATTGTTGAATGACCAAACTTGCTTGACTACGTCACCGCTTATTAATATGTTCGGGGGTACTGGTGAGGGTAGTGGGGGTAGTAGCGGGGCTCGATAGGGTATAAAAGGCGGTGTTTTGGCCGGTGGCGGCACTTGACGGACGTTGTTCGTAGAGTCCACATCCTGAGGATGCTCCGGTGTTGGAGCGAAACGCGCGTCGAGGTTTTCAACCTGCATGGTGGTGAGGGGCCTTGCACGGATTTGCCAACATTATTGCTTGTGTGGTGGTGGTGTTTGCAAGTTCTTGCATGCGAGTGTACGCATAGGCAGTGTGGGAGAAGGGAGGTGCTGTACGCATGCCTATGCGTACACTCACTAATTTACTTAAAGGTGGAAGTTTATTTCGCGGGATATTGCTAAAAATAATAACAAACTAAAATTTAAGCTATGGATTTCCGCAAAGTAACGCCTGATTCCATAACTAATTAACTATTATTTCTTATTTGTTTGCGTTAAAAAAATAAGACGTGTCGTGTAAGATATCGTGTAAAAAGAGATGTGTTATTGGTGGTGTTATTGATTGGTGATATGGACTATTTTGAAAATGCATAGAGAGCACATTCAAAAATCAGAATTCAACATTTTTCACGTAAGTAATTAATTGCTAGTTTTTTCATACTGTATCGTCTGTAGTAGATAAAAAGCGATAATTGCAGATCTAGGTACTGTCCATCCACAATCATCGTTCTGCATAACACGGAAAATGTGTTATTATTTTTTTGTTTAAACTTTGTGCTGTGTTAGATTTCGTGTAAGAAACGTGTTGTTGTTGGTGGTATTATTGCTTAGTGCTAAAGAATACTTACAAAATGCATAGAGTCTAGAGAAATAAGAACACTTTAAGAACTTAACATTTTACACGTAAGTTTATTACCATAGTTTTACGTACGGAAGTTTTCATGCATCGTCTGTAATTTCGATAGAAAGCCTGACTCCTGAGATTGCGGAAGACGGTGCATCCGCATATCACACAAAATCGGTTTTGTTCCTTACGAATAACTTTTTAACTAATCGATAAATAAGTTGTTACTCATGCTCAGAAAGTTACTTACAGTTTTGTACATGAGTTAGGATTAAAGTTTTAACCCATTAAGGCCCATACGAGTACCGGTGATCGAGACAACTCTAGAATACAATAGCATTTCCAAGAATCCGCGATCGAAGGATTAAATTAGCCTAGGTAAGAGATCATAGGTCAAAGTTCTGAGTTACTTGAGAGAGTTGAATGTCATGGTTCTTGATAGGTTGGAAAGAGCATAAGGTTAAAAACTGCCGCGACCGTACAGTATGGTCGCTTACGACCTTATGTTATTAAGCGCGCTACATTTGATATCAATGACTCGCGTCTTTTACATTACGTATCGGGATAAAAAAAATAAAAGTAAAAAAAATATTTTAAATATTTTTTGTAAATGGTTTATCGTTTTGTCTAAAGGTTATTTATTATAAAAAATATATAAAAAAATTTTTTTGAAAAAAAAATTAAAAAAAAATTACATTTTTATAATCAGAAAATGTAGTATAATTATACCCCAAAGTTATCGGAAGTGGTCTTTTTACACCCTGTATATATTACAAATTGTCAATAGTAATAACTAATAAGTAATTATATAGGTAAGTAATTATACATAACAAAATCTATTATTTTTCATCAAAGAATTCATTACTTATTTAATTGTAGAATTATTATTATTAATATTATTATTGTAGAATTAATATTATTATTTCAAAAGTCAAGTTATAGGAATGGATTTTATTTTGTCAATTATAGTCAATTTACAATTACATTAATTATTAATTATCAAAATATAAGAATATCATAATGTCATACAATTCATTAAAAAATGTTTTCATTTAAAAAGTCATTTACATCATAATAGCATTTGTCAATTAAGAATTTTTTTAGGTTTCTTTTAAACATATTTAAGTTTTCAATTTTTTTTTATGTCCTAAGGCAATCTATTATAAATTAATGTTACCATGCCTAGTACTCCCTTTTGCATAATGTTCAA
The DNA here is from genome assembly GCA_963422495.1 of Polyommatus iphigenia. Classification (NCBI taxonomy): domain Eukaryota; kingdom Metazoa; phylum Arthropoda; class Insecta; order Lepidoptera; family Lycaenidae; genus Polyommatus; species Polyommatus iphigenia. The sequence goes on from OY730177.1 coordinate 14,083,732, forward strand.
AAAATAATAAGCGGAGGGTGTCACTACATCGCTATACAAGCCAAAAATGTGGTCAGTTTTTTTATCTGTCTGTCTGTATGTCTGTATGTTTGTTCCACTATCACACGAAAACTACTGATCCGATTTGAATGCGGTTTTCGCAGATATATTTGTCTTCTTCCAACTTAACATCTGGTGTGTAAAAAATTTTCCCCCCACCCCTCGAAAGGGACAAAAGAGGGGGTCAGATTTTGTATAAGACTTTTGCTTTAACACGAAAACTACTGATCCGATTTGAATGCGGTTATCGCAGATATATTTGTCTTCTTCCAACTTAACATCTGGTGTATAAAAAAATTTCCCCCCCCCCAATCTAAAGGGACGAAAGAGGGGGGTCAGATTTTGTATAAGACTTTTGCTTTAACACGAAAACTACTGATCTGATTTGCATACGGTTTTCGCAGTTATATTTGCCTTCTTCCAACTCAACATCTGGTGTATAAAAATCACCACCCCCCCCCCCCCCCCACACACCAAAGAGAGGGTCAGATTTTGTATTAAGTAAACTTTTTTCTTTAATGGACTTACTTTATATTATTAACTGTTTTTCCAACTTAACATCTGGTGTTACAAAACATTTTCCCCCCACCCCTCTTAGGGGCAAAAGAGGGGGTAAGATTTTGTATGCTGATGAAGTAGAAATACTTTGAATGGCAAAACAACGTTTGCCGGGACAGCTAGTTTAATAATATAATAATAAAATAAGTAAATTAAATGACAAAAGACCCTGTTTACATCCATTTTCTAACAAAATTATTATGGTTTTGTAGCTATGTGTAACCAAAGTTATTATTTGTGTTAAGTATATTGCTGATTTTTTATTTTCTTTAAAACTGTCCTGTAGTGGTTTTTAAATAATTTTATTTTGTTTGTTGATTTTTTGTAACATGTATATATTTTTGTTTATTTTTCAAGCTGTGCAGATGAATAAATATATCTAATTATTGAAATATACACGTTTTATTTTATTTAATACTAATACTTTTGCAAATTGAGTTAGATATTGTTCAATATAATTGCAAGTTTCCAGTTAGAGGTAGTCCCAAATCAAATCGAAATTATGGTTACCCTGCTCAAACATTGTATGAGAGAACATATTTTTCGAGATTACACGCGTTGAAAATTGCTCTGGGGGTAAAACGATATGTAATTCTCATCAGGTTAATATGTCGAATAAATGGATATTCATACCGAAATCCTAGTAATTACAGATAATGAGATATCAGCGTATAAAGTAACGTTTCGACTGCGCGGCCATGTATTTTTTGTTTCGGACTGATATGTCTGTTTAAACAAGCTTTATGTAGTATTTATTGCTTTCACTAGTTTCGACAAATTAAGACCTTTCTTTTTGTAACAGTTTTTTGCACTAAGTTTTAAGTTAAAAAGAAATAATCAACATTAAAAAATTACAAGTGAAGGATTGCGCGGCCATAACTTCTAAGGTAAATATTTCTTAAAATATTTAACTACAGTTTATAATTCGTTTTTCGACAAATTTTGACAAATTCAGTCTTCATATGACAAAAGGAATTAGATCTCTGACCCATGTGATTCCAGCAGGGCAATCGCGTTATTTTTAAACGTTTCAATTCAGGTTCACATCTGCTTTGGTTGTGGTTCAGTTACGGCTTGGTTCCGCTGCGTCTGAACAAATTTCAGTATCGTGCTATCGTTTCAACCGTAACTCAACCTTAGATGGAACTCGAACGAAGCGCAACGTTTGACCTTTAGACAGACATTGCAGCGGACCAATCAGCGCCCTTCTGATTTAGTTTTGATTGGCTTAAATATGAACAAATTTTTTCCGATGTGTTAATTGGTCAATTGACAAATTGTTTATTTACATATGGATGAATATGACACGGGTGAAGTTGTGTTGGTAGAACTTAATATGAATGTGAATGATTAGTACTTGGAGTTTTTAATTTACGTAGTTGAATTCATAATATTGTTTTACTATAATATGTATTTTACAAACGCCATATAAGTGTTGAATAGTGACTTGTAAGTTGTGACTTGTGACAAAAGTAGAAAATATTTACGTAAAGAAATAATTAGTAATGTCAAAATTCAATTCACTTTTTAACAAACTAAAATAGTCCTTAATGTTATTTTAGAGCTTTGAAGTAAAACATAAGCTTATATTATAATTTGATTATAGCTTAAGTTATATTTTTCCATCGATTTTCGTCAATTTAACACACCAAAATAAGAAACGTTTCAGAAACGTGCGAGTAAAAGTTGCATTGTATCAACTTTTTGTTTTGACAGCGTTTGCGCTCGGGCTGAGGTTCAGTAACGTCTCAACTAGCTGTCAAAACGTTAGCGCGATACCGAATCGTTCCAAAAGTCGATCAACGTCCGAGTTTCATTTGCGTTTCAGTTGAAAAAATTTAGCGCGATTGCCCTGCTGAGATCTTCATGGCCGCGCAATCCTCCACGTTACGTTCGCGCGGCCAACTTAAAACCCTTGTAACTTTTTTGTTTAAACATTGACAATTTTTTGGTTTGTTCCCTTCGATTTCGACAAATTTCGTCAATTTTTTTGGCGAAGTTTTTTTCTGTTTGGCGGAGCAATCGTAACGCACACGTCTCTCCGAGCGCCGCGGTGGAATGGAGCCCTTATGCTCAAACAAATAACTTTTAAAGGACTTTTTTGTTCTCAATTTACTATCTGGGTGGTAACAATTTAGAAGAAGAATTCCCTGGGAAGTAAAATGTATGGAGATATAATATGAAGACGCTTTTAACCCTTAATCAGGCTCCATTACCCATGTGCACTGGTGATAGACTATAAAAGATCACTATAAAACTCCAATTACCTAGGTGGTCAATAAATCGTACTATGCCTGATTAAGGGTTAAATTGCAGTCGACGATAACGTCTTGTTTAGGGTTGCGTAATGCGTAGTCAACAAGAAACCCTTATAGTTTCAGTATGTCTGTCCGTATGTCTGTCTTTCCGTCTGTCTGTCCACGGTTTTGCTCAGAGACTATAAATAATTATGCCGCAATTCGGCATGAATTCATACTTATAATAATCTTAAAAATATACAGGATGTATCAAAAATAAGTGATAATACTTCAGGTGTATATGTGTTCCTTGTATATTTTTTTTCATTTTGTATGGGAAAACTCGTGACGCTCGAGCGCTTGCCCATACAAAAGTGAAAAAAAAATTGGTCTTTCAGCACTGCTACTTTCGCAGTAAACTCTCTACAAGGAACACATACACACCCTAAAGTATCACTTAGTTTTGTTACACCCTATAATACTAGCTGTTGCCCGTGACTTCGTCCGCGTCAACATAGTATAATAACAAAGATGGATTGTCCGCAAACAAATATGGAAAAAGTAAAATATAATCTCCTCCTTTTTTAATGTCGGTTAAAAAGTAACCTAAGTTACACCTTACTACATTTTTTTTTTATAAAACAAAGGGGCAAACGAGCAAACGGGTCACCTGATGGAAAGCAACTTCCGTTGCCCATGGACACTCGCAGCATCAGAAGAGCTGCAGGTGCGTTGCCGGCCTTTTAAGAGGGAATAGGGTAATAGGGGAGGGTAGGGATGAGAAGGGATGAAAATAGGGGAGGGTAGGGATGAGAAGAGATGAAAATAGGGGAGGGTAGGGAAGGGAATAGGGTAGGGGATTGGGCCTCCGTTAAACTCACTCACTCGGCGAAACTGAAGGTTTTCAGTGAGAACGTGATATTTCTCCGGTTGAGCCGGCCCATTCGTGCCGAAGCATGGCTCTCCCACGTATAATATCAGCTATCTACCATAAAAAACAAACACCAGCTATTTACCATAAAAAGTCCCGGCAAAATAGCTCCAGCCGAGATTAGCTGGAACATACCGACAGACAGACTTTCTTTACATATTACACACAGACACTCCAATTTAATTTATTTGTATAGAGTATAGAATATGTATAGATGTATATGATGCCTACCCTACATATCAAGCGGGCAAGCTCCATTAACGTTACTATATCATACTATTTAAACGCCATTTTTCGGGTTCCATAGTCAACATTATTAAAAATTTCATTAAAAAATAACCTTATTATCATTTTACATACAGTATATTTTGTATGTATGGATATATGGATTCTTTTAGCAGTGACCAGCAATCAATAATAAATAATTATATTCTAACTGGTCCACTTGCATTTCCGAAAGTATCATCTATTTCAGATATCGCATCCAAGCATGTGGGGAGACTTCCAAATCGGACACCTTCGATATTATATAATTTATAATATTAGTATGGACGTATGGATTACAAAAAATTCTACATCAGAGTACTATATCTACATCATTATCATAATAATTGTTATAATCATCAAAGTTTTCATCGTCATTGTCATCTTCATTCTTCACCACTATCGTCGCTGCTATTGACAATACTACAATAATATTAGGAAAATTAGAAGGTTATTGAATGAGTAATAAATTGATATGAAATATTATTAGAGTGCCTAATATTTCTGATGAAATTTCAGATTATAAATTCATATTCGATTAAAATCAAGTCATAATCGTCAGGCGTTACTTCCGATGGATTGCGAATAATATGTGAATTGCACCGTATTATGCTGCTTGAGTATAATTGTATCCTCTTAATATGCTGCAAAAGTTCTTGCTTAATGGGTTGACGTATCGCAGGACTAAATTATCTTTTTTAAAAGTTTTTCCGAATCGTTGCAGGATTTATTCTATGATTTTTCAAACTTTTTGTTGACGTCGTCTTTGGTTTTGAACGAGTACATTCTACAGACGAGCTCTTCAATTACTTTAAAAACTGTGGTTGTGGTGTTGGTTCAAGCCTCTCGAATTTTGGCATTTTTTAAGGTTCCGTACACAAAGGGTAAAAACGGAACCCTATTACTAAGACTTCGTTGTATGTCCGTCTGACCGTCTGTGTGTCTCCAGGCTGTAACTCAAGAACGGTAATAGCTAGAGATTTGAAACTTTCACAGACTATGTACATCTGTTGCCGCTATAACAACAAGTAAGAAAAACAAATCAAAAATAATATTTAATGAGGGCTCCCATACCACAAATGTGATTTTTTTTGCCTTTTTTGCTCTATACTAATAATGACAACAGGTCTTACTTGAATTTTCCACAAAATCCTTAATTATATGTTTACTTTAATACTTAATAATAATATTTATATAAAATAAAAAAATAAGGGGGCTCCCATACAAAAAACACAATTTATGGTCTAATTTTGCTCTATAATGGCACGGAACCCTTCGTGCGCGAGTTCGACTCGCACTTGGCCGATTAATTAAATATTGAAGGGCTTTCTCTTCCCCTTCCCCTTATTAATGTTGCTTAAAACTGCCTGTTTTTCTTTAAAATCAGGCGTTCTATTACTTTGAAAACAGGCAGTTTTTAAAGCAACCTTAATAAATATTGTTTTTTTATTTTTTCCAATGACTGGCACTGTCCAATCACTTGTCATTTACCCTACTTTATTTTAAATCGAAAACGACTAAATTTAAAGTTGTATGTACGGGGAGACATAATGAAGTCACATCAACATTTTTGTGGTGGTGGAAACTCCAATAAGCAGCGTGATTCTTGTCGGACAAGTTGACCACAGTTTTTAAATTAGCTTTATTAAACAAATTCCAAAAAATGAAAGTTGTATGTACGAAGAGAAATAATAATAGCTACATGTTTAGAGTGTCGGACACTCCAAACGCTGCGTGATTCTTGTCGGACAAGTTGACCACAGTTTTTAAATTAACTTTATTAAACAAATTCCAAAAAATAAAAGTTGTATGTACGAAGAGAAATCAGACAACTTCTGATCTGTCGATAATAAGTCATCCCCTTTTTATAAACTTGTGGGGATAGAGGGGAAGAGAACCGAGTGGGGGAGAGGCGTGTTCGTCTATGACGTATCAATTGACTATCCCACAAAAACTATTGCGGAAGTAATTATTTATGTGTCGCATCCGGTCAAAAACGGAAACGGAACTTAAGTGTGCCATCTTTATGAAACTAGTGGCGCGCTTTGACAGAGTCGGGGCGTGTCGGAGTGGGAGAGTTGGAGAGGGAAATTTCCCCTCCTGTGCCAGTCGCCAGAAGATGCGATCAGTCTCGTCTGGGCTTCCAACTAGCCAACACGTTCCGGAACTGTCCCTAGTTTCGTTTACTTGTGCTGAGTGAAGTGATTAAAGTGTGTTAGGAAGTGATAATTATTGTGAAGCGTTTAGTAAAGTGTAAAAGTGTTCCTGAGAAGTTTAATTGTGAAAGTGTTTGGTGAATGAGTGTGATTCTGTGAATAATTGTAATAAAAACTATTTCTGATTATTGTTTTGTTCTTGTTCTTTGCGTGATACCCACACCAGGCCCACAAAATGTCTGATCGTAGTCCTATTTTACCGAGAGACTCGTTATCAGAAGTGGGATCTAATCGCGCAAATGAACAAAATAACGGCAACAACGGTGGAGATCAATGGCGTATTTTGCTAGAAATGCAAAATCAACAAATACAAGCGTTGATTCAAACTTCGAAGACTCCAGTGACCGATAACGCTGTGGTGTTGCCAGATTTTAATCCAGATGTACAGGAATCTGATGCTGCCTCTTGGTGTACTACTGCAGACCTATGCTTTGGTGAACACGTGATGGAAGGAAGTCAATTAGTTATGACACTTAGCAAATCCGTTAAGGGTTCTGCTTCCACGTGGTTGTCTCAGACAGCTTATCCTGGGATGACATGGGCACAATTTAAAGAGTTGTTTAAAGCCAGATTTTTGAGTACTGAAACGCCTGCGGCAACTCTCATCAAAATAAATTCCGAAATACCAAAGGAAAATGAAAATTATGCTGCGTATTCAAGTCAGCTGGTTACTTCATTATTGAATCAATGGAAAGATTTAAATTTAGAAGAAATTGCAGTATCTACAGTGCTTGCTCATTTAGCTCAAATGGATACTCGTCTACAACGCCTGGCGTTTACAGCCCCAATTAAAACGCGCCATCATCTACAGCAAGAACTCCAAGCGTTTTCTTATCCGAAACGAAAGATACCTGTGGATGATTGAAATACTATTGGGAATGGAAAACGACAAAAGTTCTCGACATCAACAAACATAAGGTGCCATTCTTGTGGAGAATTGGGACACAAGCAATCGGACTGTCGTTCTAAAAAGACTGAAGCCAGAAAACCGTCTGCGATGTCAGCTTCTACGCCCAATCAACGTCCCAGCCCAGTCGTTTGCTACAAGTGTGGCACTGCTGGTCACGTCGCAAGTCGCTGTACTGACTCCACGCCTGGACCATCAACCCCTGTGGAGAAACGGATAGACGTGTGTACTGTCCAGCCTCCATCCGGTACATTAGAACATTTCGGTGAGCGTTTTAACTTTCAATTTGATTCTGGTGCCGAGTGTACATTAATTAAAGAAAATATTGCAAATGAATTTAGAGGTAAACGATTAAATTAAGTATGTGATTTCTTTAGTTGGTATTGGCAATAGTAACATTTATAGTACGATTCAATTATTGTGTCCAGTTCAAATCAACGATTTCACCATGGAAATATTATTTCACGCTGTGCCTGAAAAATTTATACGCAGAGATATTTTGTTAAGACGAGAAATATTAAACAATGGTTTTCGAGTAAACATGACTGAAACAGACTTTGTTTTGACGCGAGACAAAATTGTTAACACATATTCCTTGACTGACCTATTGAGTGTGAATGATTTAAACTGTATTGATACAGACATTCTTTCTAATAGAAAAATCGATCTTTTAAATGTTTTGCAAAATTATTCCTGCTATTTTATTACCGGTTTTCCAACTACTCGAGCTAACACTGGTGAATTAAAAAATACGATTGATAGACCCAAACCGTACCGTCCAAAGATGCCCTTATCGATTGTCTCCAAGTGAGCGTCAAGTTATGCGAGATAGGGTTAGTGAATTACTTCAGGCAAACATAATAAGACCTAGTAAATCCCCATTGCTAGTCCTGCGATCTTGGTAAATAAACAAGATGGTTCACAGCGCATGTGTTATATTATAGGGAGTTGAATTCTAATACAGTTCCGGATCGTTTTTCCTTGCCGTTAATTACTGACTAAATTTCAAGGTTATACGGTACCAATTATTTTACGAAATTGGACTGCGCCAGTGGATTCCATTTAACACCTGTACAGGCAGACCCAATAGAGCGTATCGCATTTATTACACCAGAAGGACAGTATGAACTTTTAACAATGCCGTTTGGTCTCAAAAATGCTATTTCAGTATTCCAAAGAGCCATAGTTAAAAGCAGTATAGGATTCACATTCACATAAGTGTGTGTGTGGAGACTGTACCAGGATGCTGTAGCCGTAGTCCGGTAGAAATCGGCATCTGCCCTATGGGTAGTCCGTGGATAGGCGGTAAGCAGTAGTCCTGGGTGGTACAGTCGGATCAGGCCGTGTAGCATTGATCATAGAGTCGTAGTGTGTTTACGCTACGACTATATGCATGCATGCATGCAAACCTATGAATTGAGAATGTGGATCCTAAGACTGTCATTGATTTGTCATTGATTTTATTTTGATAAAAACCGATTTGATCGATCAAAGGCCAACGTTAATAAGTTTTCCGTGGGTGATTTCGTTTTGATAGAAAATGAATAACGTAACCAAACCAAATTGGATGCCAAATTTAGAGGTCCGTATCAAATTGTAGAACTTCTAGATGGTGACCGTTATCTTTTAAAGTCGTTAACAAATAAACGCACTCACAAATAGGCTCATTATCGTCTTAGAAAAATGCCTGAGGGCCAAGTACCTATTGATGTTGTTGAAGATGTTTGGTGCATTTTTTAGTTGTGTTGTTCGGATACTCGGTTCGCTGGGTCGGAGACCATACCAGTGTACTGTAGCCGTAGCCTAGTAGAAATCGGTATCGACCCCTGTGGTCGTCCGTGGGTTCGCGGTCAGCAGTAGCTCTGGATGCTGTGGTCGGGTCTAGCCTCGAAGCCAAGACCATAGAGTCAGTATGTGACTCGCTTTCTGTGTTTTGTGTTTTTCTGAGTGTATTTTGACCACGAATGAGTAACCGAAATTAAAAATGTGATTTTTGAGAATACATCTCATCAATGGTACTTGACCCGTTTTCAATTATGAGGTTTAACCTTAAGTTTTAGTATTAGAAACTTAACTAGTTAAGAATCAAATGATGTCTTAGATTAATGCTGTCAATTTTTATTTTAGATTTAAATATTTTGCTAATAGACTATAAAGTCGGTTATAATAATCCAGTTTGATGGATAAACAATGAATTTCTTTCAACATACATTGACAGCATTATGAAATGTCAGGAATGGTCGAGCGCATACTGTGCTTGTTTTAATATTGTTTTAGATTAACGTGCGAGGACGCACGTCGTCGCAGGATGGCCGTGTCGCATCCGGTCAAAAACGGAAACGGAACTTAAGTGCGCCATCTTTATGAAACTAGTGGCGCGCTTTGACAGAGTCGGGGCGTGTCGGAGTGGGAGAGTTGGAGAGGGAAATTTCCCCTCCTGTGCCAGTCGCCAGAAGATCGATCAGTCTCGTCTGGGCTTCCAACTAGCCAACACGTTCCGGAACTGTCCCTAGTTTCGTTTACTTTTGCTGAGTGAAGTGATTAAAGTGTGTTAGGAAGTGATAATTATTGTGAAGCGTTTAGTAAAGTGTAAAAGTGTTCCTGAGAAGTTTAATTGTGAAAGTGTTTGGTGAATGAGTGTGATTCTGTGAATAATTGTAAAAAAAACTATTTCTGATTATTATTTTGTTCTTGTTCTTTGCGTGATACCCACACAAGGCCCACAAAATGTCTGATCGTAGTCCTATTTTACCGAGAGACTCGTTATATAAATTAAAATTATTTCTTACTCTCCCACACGGCCATTCTGACGAGCAGCTGTTTAAGCTCGCGAATAACTTATATTGTCCAAGTCACATGACCTCAAACACCAAATATCATGGCATATAATATATTGGTCAAATGTCATGACCACACATACCAAATATCATGGCATAAAATAATATTGGTCAAATCTCATGACCAGACATACCAAACACCATGGCATAAAATAATATTGGTCAAATGTCATGACCACACATACCAAATAATAATAATAATAATAATAATCATTTATTTGCAAAGAATGTTGTTACAAAGATCTTAAAGTAAGTTATATTATACAGTATCAAACATTCTGCTTTGGAAGCATGCAAAATTTAATACTTATAAATTCTATATTTGTCATAATTAAATGATAGCCACACATTAATTATAATTAACTTGTTGCACCATGACTTCAAGTTATCTACAAAAACTACATTTGTTATCCTGACCACTACAACAAAAACCATTGATGGATTAACATAAGTTATCTACTCATTTTTCATAAATTATATACCTATTATACTATGTCATTCTTATAATACTAAATTTATTGCTAATATTTAATTGGTCTGCGATGTTAACATGTCATGTTACAATTAGAATAATAATTAGAATTTATTATAATTTATAAAGGATCAATTAGTTATATTAAGTCAATATTAAATACACAGTTTTGATGTCAAGTAAGAATTAAGATGGAAAAAAATGTCAATAGAATATTAATTAAATTTACAAATAATATTATGTCAGTCAATAATAATTATATAATTAATTCAGATTTGATGTCAAGTAAGAATTAAGATAAAAAAATGTCAATAGAATATTAATTAAATTTACAAATAATATGTCAGTCAATAATTATATAATGAATTCATTTAGGGAATACCATGGCATAAAATAATATTGGTCAAATGTCATGACCACACACCAAATCGCATGGCGTAAAATAATATTGGTCATATCACATGACCATGCACACATAATTTCGTGGCATAAAATAATATTGGTCAAATCACATGACCATGCACACATAATTTCGTGGCATAAAATAATATTGGTCAAATCACATGACCATACACACCAAATCACATGGCGTAAAATAATATTGGTCAAATCACTTGACCGTACACACCAAATCACATGGCGTAAAATAATATTGGTCAAATCACATGTGACATGACCATACATAAAAGTTATATCTTGAATTAAATCATAGATATTACTTATTATAATATCGAGTACAATCTTAACTTGTACGTTATGCAATGAAAACCTAGCCGAAATTATGATCGTTGGCCAGGCGACCATAATCACGCCAGATCGATTGATATTATAATAAATAATTTAATGTATTAGAGAAAAATAATAATACATTAATCTCAATGTATGAAAGAAAAAAAAAACAAAATCATCTCAAGATTAAGGGCTACACTGAACAACACACTCAGTGGATCTAAACTTTGGACTTTTATACTATTGTAGTGTATCGTTCGGCCAATCTGACCTTACCACAAGTTACAGATAGGTACTTAAACTTAAAAATAAAATTAAAGACAATACTGTCCGTGTACTGTCGCTGCTGGGCCGCAACATACCGCCCGCCTTGGAAACACCAGCTTCCAACATCAGGACTTGTCAGGTGGAAAGCCCCCCTCGTTTTTCCAGTTGCAGTCCGAATGTCTGCACTCTGCTACACGTGAGACGCTATCGGACGGGGTGGACGAAAAAAATTCATCCCCGCTTGATGTGTGGGAGGTACCTTATAAAAAAATTTAGATTCTGTGTACCATTTTGTCGCCATCATTAATAATATGTGCATTCATGCCAAATTACAGCTATGTAGGTTCTATAGTCTCTGAGCAAAACCGCGGACAGACAGACGGACGGACAGATCAAAACTATAAGGGTTCCATAATTGACTACGAAACCCTAAAAACAACATTCTTTTTTAATTTTAACAAATTATTGCATTGTCATTGGCGCTTAGTACGTGTACAAAGTTTAGAATTAATTGGATTGCTGGAGATAGGTAAAAATCGTGGCCAAAGATTACGTTATGAATTATGATACATACAACATTATTCGTAGCATACAAGCTTTTAAAAGCATGTTAAAAAGTAAAGATAGGGCTGATATCGCTTGAGCCCAGTACGAATTAGAATACCGAGTCACTAGATGACGCCCACAACTCCGTTGCGCCAAAACCCGTTTAATCACGCGGGAACCGTAGATTTTTCTGGACTAAAATGTATCCTATGTCCTTTCCCGGGACTCAAAGGATCTCCATACCCAACAAAATCGGTTCAGCGGTTTAAACATGAAGAGGTAACATACAGACAGACACACGTTCGCATTTATAATATTAGTAGGACTAGATGACCCGGTGAACTTCGTATCACGTCCTTCCCAATATTATAAACGTTCCCTAGACTTCAACGAACATTCGAAGACTAAAATTAGCCAAATCGGTTCAGCCGCGCTCGGGTTTTAGCAAGACTAATAAAATTTAAAAGTGTTTTCCAAACAGATTCTATCATAATATTATATTATTATGAAGCCTAGTCTCTTGATTGCTCACTTAATTTACTGGTATTAGGCATTATCTTAAATCTAAATAGATATCTGTAATTGCTCCTCAACAATTATTTGTTATCTAAGTATAATTTTATTCAAATTTAAACATTAATTAGGTAACTTTACATAATCTTTACTTAGTTGACAAAATTCTCTAATTTAGTTGTTGCATAAAATAGATTTAATAGCTACTTACCAGTCCATGTCTTTTAACTCTGAATTTAGGAGGGAAAGCGCGAACTACCCCATTGTTGGCACTTGTATTGGCACTTGGCAGTCATATTATTATTGGCGACTTAGGGTGGGTTGCACCAACTTACTATAACAGCTATAACTTTAACAATAACTACAACGCAAAATGTCAAATCTTTGGATAAGTAAAAAATGGACGCCAACTTATATGTATATTATCAATTTTTTTTCGTGAATATAATATGAACTATGGCTCACAGTGTTGTTAATTAACAATGGGAACAAATATATTGACCACCAAAAAATGCACTGATACCCTAAACTTGTTTACCAAAAAAAGATATTTAGCACCAAAAAAAGAAAGTCTAAAATTGCAATACTACCAGCTATTTTAGTCATGAGAACACTTCAAATTGTAATCGAAGACCAAATATAGTAAATGACCACCAAATATAGTAAATGATAACCAAATCCTTGTGAGCAAATCAATGCGATATTTCTGTCCAAATAAATCACTACAATTGACAAAAAATGTAAGCATATTATTAACAAAATCGGCCAAGTGTGAGTCGGAAATGGAGGGTTCCGTACCGTTATAGAGCAAAATTAGACCTTAAATTGTGTTTTTGTATGAGAGCCCCCTTAATTTTTTTTATATTATTATTAATTATTGAAGTAAACATATACATATTATAATCAAGGCCTGTGCAAAAATATCAACGTGCCTACCGGTTGCCATTATTGATATCGAGCAAAAAAGGCCAAAAAAATCACGTTTGTTTAATGGGAGCCACCCTTAATAATAATATTATTTTGTTTTTAGTACTTGTTGTTATAGCGGCAACAGATATACACAATCTGTGAAATTTTCAGAAGTCTAGCTGGAGCGGATCTTGAGATACAGCCTACAGAAAGAATGACGGATAGACATCGAAGTCTCAGTAATAGAGTCCCGTTTTTAGGGTTCCGTACCCAAAGGGTACAAACGGGACTCTTTTACTAAGACTTCGATGTCTGTCTGTCCGTCTATCTGTTTTCTTCTCATTAATAGGATTGTTAAATAAAAATAGATTTGGTTATAATTTTACATTAAAATTATAACGTATAATGTTGGTGATCATTTACTAATTTTGGTGATCGTTTACTACTTTTGGTTTAATAATGATTTATTGGGAGTCATTTTGCATAAATAGGATAGCGAAATCATAAATCTTTGGTGCTCATTTTACATTAAAATGCTAGTATAATGTTGGTGATCATTTACTAATTTTGGTGATCATTTTACATTAAAGTGCTAGTATAATGTTGGTGATCATTTACTAATTTTGGTGATCATTTTACATTAAATTCTTGTTTAATGTTGGTGATCATTTACTAATTTTGGCGATCATTTACTTATTTTGGTGATCATTTACTATTTTTGGTTTCAAGATGTTAAATCTTTGGTTATCATTTTACATTAAACTGGTGGTCTGTATTTTGGTGATCGTTTACAATTTTTGTCTGTGAAATGTAACTATTTCTGGTAATCAGTTAATTATAAGCCATTAACAATTAACAAATATTTTTCCCGTAGATTTTTACGGATAATTCATTTTTATTTTTTATACTCTCAACCCCATTAAATGTAGCTTAGCCAAGAAGCTTACACCCTAATGGAGGATTCATGCAGAACAAAAAAAGTGAAGGTCAAATATTTGAACTCTGTTGACCTTTTTGTTATGTCCTGTTCTTTTCTTTTGATAGTTCTCACTCGCTTGCTTGTAAAACACAGAGTTGCCAAAGCGTTTTATATTTTCCCTATTAACAAAATCAATTTTAGTTTTTAAGCCTAAAATACGTCTCATATACACGATTAAAAAAACCTTACAATTAAATAAATAATAATTCAAGGATGGTTTTTGGTTGCATAACATCAAAAGCAAAAAGAAAAATAAACTTATGATTTTTTTAATTCTCATTACTCCCATTTTATAATGTTAGTATTTTTTAATGGCAACACAAGCAAATGTCAGAACGTATACAAAACATTATGGCTGCCGGTTGTTGACAGCGTCTCTGTTCGATTTTTTACAAGATAAATAAAGCATAATATTTTTATACAAAATACAATGAGTTATGTAGTTCGAGGTTGTAAAAGTGGTATCCAAATTGTGGTGTGAAATTTCACGGGTAAGTTAATTAAATGAAATATTTTTTACATTTCGCTAGGGTGACCATTAGCTATACTTTGGATTGGATTGTCCTCGTAGTTCGTACATATAACTGCAAAATATGATTTATTACCCGAAAAAGGTGTTATGGACAAAAGTTTTGTATATTAGGCTAGGATGACTATTTGGAGTTTGAATTGGATTGTCCTTGTATTTTAATGTTTTTTTTAAATACTTAGCATTTTACATTTATGGCACCTATTTTACGTTACAGGTTCCCTAGTGACCCTGACCTGAGGCAAGCTTGGTTATCTAAAATACCATTAAAATCAAATTATTATAATACTGCCAGAATTTGTAGCCTACACTTTCGATCTGAAGACTATGATGTCAATAGACCTGGCCGTTTATTGAAATCTGCTATACCAAAGATATGTGGGTGTTGCGAAACATTAGTAAGTTCTAATAGTGAATTACCTTACTAAATACTAGAGGTATCTTGCGGCTTCCTTGTGGCAAAATTAGGTTTTACCGTTTCCCATGGGAACTATGTATTTAGACACAGTAAAAAGTAACCTATGTCCTTTCTCAACATCTTATCTATGTTTATGCCAAATTTCATAAAAATCGGTTCAGTTGTAAAGCATGCATGCAACAGACAGAAAGACACACAGACGATGAAGATAGTACATTAGTATGAATAAAGAAATGAGATTACTTCAGGTAACTAATCATTTAAAGTTGTGTCTTCCTCTTCTTAATATCACTTATTTTTTTCAGGAATGTCTTAATATTCCTTCAAGCTCACAAGAAACTCCGTGCGCTAAAGCGTTAGCAATGCCGATACTTGAAAAATATGTAAGTAAGCATTAAAATTTTATGGTTGACTTTGAGACTTGGATTATCGTTTACATTTTCATCTCACATTGCTACCTCTTTCAGCTCGATGAAAATGAACCACCTAAAAAGAAACAAATTGTGGAAGTGCAAGAAGCTATCATTTTACCTGTTTGCTCCAATCCGCCAGCTAGTATATGTTCTCAAGCCATGAAAACTGTAAGTTATCATATTTTATCAGAAAGCTAATATCTAGTATAGCTTATAGGCACAACATTTTTCCCAGTATGCAGAATGCACCAATTCTTGTATTGATTTGGTTTTTATGTTTATTGGTTAGTGATTTTTTCTCGGCTTAAAATATTTGTAGTATTATTTTGGAGGAATTTACTAAAGTAAAATAAGCATACATTCTATCAACGTTGCTTCACTTCACCCTAATAGTACGGGAGCCCTAGAACATTTTTTTTTGTGATTACTAACGAGGTAATTTTTTGTGAGTAGCTACATTTTGATAAGACGAACAACATGTTTTTTATTTTCGAAAAATCTCGAAAGTGGTAGCTAACAGAGATAGAAAGGATTTCATACTTTGGCTTGATGGTCCTAAAATATGGATTGTTCTATTCGTAGGACAAGGTTACTCTTAAATTATATAACTATTAACCTACCAATATACAAAAAATTAGCTGGTTAGGGTTCCGTTTTAGGGTTCTGTAATCAACAAAACTTTTGTAATTATAAAAACTAATAAAATAATCAAGTGTGTCTCTATCTATTTCTTATACTTAGTCACTGTTTATTGTTATAAAATCAATATAAAAATTAACTTTCTAGTACAATTCCTACAGTGTATAATATTATAGTTTTTTGTTTACAGGTTCTCAAGGATCAACCTGTACTAAAAGATTTCAGCAGTCAAGCTAACATAAAAACACGTAGTGAAGTAGTGCTAAAAAAGAAAAATAAGGTTCTTGAACAGAAAGTTAATAGACAGGCAAAGAAAATTGAAAATATGAAAGAATTAATAAAAATTGTCAAAAATTATACTTCACAATCAGAAATTGAAAATATATTGCAAGGTAATTATGCAAATATATGTAAAAAATTCCATACTAGTAAAAAAGACAGGTTACATATTATAGTGATGAAGTGAAATCATTTTCCTTAACTTTGCATTTTTACTGTCCGAAGGCTTATAATTACCTGAGAAGCATAATTTCTTTGCCACATGAATCAACATTATGGCGGGCGATTTCAAGTTTTAATTGTTCTGTTGGTTTTCTGTCAGAAGTAATTGAATATTTAAAATCAGAACTACCAAATAAGCCCTATTTAAAAAATGTGGCCATGATTTTTGATTCGATGGCCTTAAAAAGAGATATTTGTTACTGTAATAAATTAGGAAAAACATTTGGCTATGTTGACCGTGGTGACATTGTCGTTGATGATCCTGAACAGCTTGCATCGGAAGCCTTAGTTTTTTACTCCAAGTTCTTTGAACGCCGAATTGCTGGGACAATTGATAAATACTGCAATAATCTTACTGAGCGAAGCAGCAATTACTGTAAGGTCACTAACGTGTGATGGCGCCAAATGCAATATAAAGGCATACGAGTGTCTTGGTTGCTCATTTGAGGAAGGTAACATTAAATCCTACTTTCTTCATCCCAATGGAGTAACTAACGTTTATTGCCTTTTAGATCCGGCCCACATGATTAAACTGGCTCGAAACGTTTTTGCAGAAAAAGGCTTAAAATCACCAAACGGAAAAATTTATTTTCAATATGTACAGAAATTGCATATGATGCAACAAGAAGAGGGTCTTAAGCTCTCTAATAAATTAACAGGAGCTCATGTCGCTTACCAAAACAAAAAAATGAATGTCCGTTTAGCTTGCCAAGTACTAAGCTCATCCGTTGCTGATGCAATTGAGTTCCTTTGCAATAGTGGGAATCCTAAATTCCAAGACAGTTCTGCGACTGTCGAATTTATCCGTATTTTAGATCGATTATTTGATAGCATGAATAGCCGATCTCCCTATGGCACTTATTTAAAGTCGCCATTAACAATACACAACCGCGATGTCTGGCAAACGTTTTTTGACGAAGCTGAGATTTATTTAAATAATCTTAAAATAGGAGACCAGCCATTAATGAAGCATACCCGCAACACGTTCTGTTTGGAGTTCCTTGTGAACATGATTTCTTTAAAATTATTGTTTAATGATCTGATAACATTAGAAGAGAACCCGCTAAAATACTTACTAACTTTCAAATGTTCACAAGACAATCTAGAAATTTTTTTTTCGTGCATACGTGCTAGAGGGAGGACTCAAGACAATCCGAGCCCGCTAGAGTTCCGATATATTTTAAGAAAATTATTGTATCGCAACTCGGTACGACCCAGTATAAGAGCAAATTGTATAGATGATACATTTAATACCAACCATGTCATGGAATTTCGAAGCAAAACCAGATCATTAATTGAAAGTCAAACTCAGGAACACAGTACTGATGAAAGAGACATTTTTTCCGAAATGATAAATTCTTTAGAAAATTATCTATGCAGCGCCTATGAAGATAATGTGCTTTATTATATAACGGGCTTTATAATTCAAAAGATTAAAAAAAAAATTGCGAGTTTTGTCATGCTGTGCTCACAACTGAAAATAAAAAAGTGATCATGACTATGCCCTGAATATAAATAAGTATTCAGCATTCACAACATTATTTTGTCAACCGGGGTAAATTATGTTTTGTTTCGGATGCTGCATTTATGATCGTGAAATATGTTAATACATTATTTTAAAAAACTGTATCTATGTCACTGTTAACATTACAGGCAAATTGGTAATGGCTACACTACAAAAATTCCAACCCCAAGTACAAGAAATTTTTGTTCCTAAGCACCCTGTCACAGACGTATGTCTGGATTTACATGAAACTGAGGTTATAAAATATATAGCAAATAGTTTCTTAAAAATAAGATTGTCATCTTATTTAAAAAATGACATACAAAAGAAATTAGGCGATCTCAGGACTAAACGCCAAAAACTGCATAAAACAATTTTATTTTCACATGTATAATTACTGTTAGGGCTTCTTGCTCATAAGCTTCTTGCTGTTGTGTATAGTTATAGTATCCTATGATTGTAAATGTGTGGTTTTTAATCTATTTTTAATAAAACATTTGCATATTATTTAGTTTTTTTTTATATATTGACTAGCTGTTGCCCGCGACTTCGTCCGCGTTGTTGACGCGGATTAGTATAATGGCAAAGATGGATAGTCCGCAAACAAATATGAAAAAAGTAAAATATAACCTCCTCCTTTTTGGAAGTCGGTTAAAATGTAGCCTAAGTTATACCTTACTACATCAGCTATCTACCAAAAAAAGTCCCGGCAAAATAGCTCCAGCCGTTTCAGAGATTAGCCGGAACAAACAGACATACAGACACTACTTGTTTACTAAGGCTACTTGTTTGTCCTAGAATATTCAAAACTTTGGTTACCCTAAAGAAAAGGGATAGCACATAACAATGACGTAATCCAAGGACATATTTTTCATCTTCAATATATTGTTCACTATGAAACCTCCATTAGGGTGTAAGCTTCTTGAGCTTAGCGTAACAGAAAAAAAATAAACGCAACATACATCTGTCAAATTCTGCGGTCAAAGTTAAGGGCAAAGTTAAAGTTAGCCTTAACTACATATAATAACAATTTTAACCACGCCTCTGGTGCACCGTGCAACCCACCCTAAGATTTTTTTAAGGAATGTTACGCAAAGGTCGGAATAGAGTGCGCTACTTTTAGCCCATACGTACCTTATAGTATCTACTTTTATATTTTTTATTTTTTTTTATTTTAGTCGGATTATTTATTAATAATCCGACCAAAGTACGAAAATTGGCCGAGCGTTGTAATTTGTATCAGATTGTTGACAGTTTTTTTAATACAGACAGAAACTTTTTGCTTACCTACTGTCTGTGCTAGGGCGGCCTCTAGCGTTGCTTACTGCTTACTGCAATGAAAATGCATTCCATTCTAGGAATGCTTTATATTTTATATTTATTATATGGCTTTATAGCATAAACTCCCAAAGAGCCAAGATTATTATTTTCTTAGACAAAAATGAATTAGGTACTAATACCCAAATGTTCCACTAATGGTCCGTCCGTATAGTATTATATTACGTCACAGCTTAAGAGCGAAAGTCACACCACATGTTGTGTGATGTGACACAACAATAATATTATGTATACAGTTCAAGGTATTAAATTAAAAATCGTGACAAAGAGGAGCGGTTAACGGTGCGTCCACGTTTGTATCATTTGCGCGATCAGATCTCCGTCGCGAATAGCGATCATCGCGCCGTATCAAGTATGCGTATCATAGTGTGGACGCCTATTAGATCATTCTGCCGATCATGCGTGTATTTGATATGACACATATTATCAGATACGCGGTTAATAGCGATCGGGGCGTATCATGATACGCGTATCATTTTGACACGCTTCGATGATACGCGACGGAGATCTGATCGGGGATCTGATCGCACAAACGATACAAATGTGGACGCACCTATACTACCCGGGTGTAGTGCAGGAGGTCTGCAAGAGACGCAGCAAGGACCACAAGATAGCTCTGTGCAAGTTCTACAAGCGGGTCACTAAGGAGCTGCCCGACGAGCTGCTTGCGACTAAACAACGACACGACCCCGAAGGCAAATACTGGGACAGATACTTGGCGTCGTTCTCTAAAGAATGTTAGAGACTTTTTGTTCTGTTTGAGCGGTAGAATGCTGTATACATGTGCTTCGGCTGCCCGGGACTTTTTAATTAAAGGTTGCCACACAAAACTGCGACTTCGCATCGTATTCGCAATTGAAGACGTGAGTTAAAAAACACGATAACTAATAGTATAGGAGGTAGCAACGTTTTCGAGAAAGTATTTCAGGTCGGCTGATTTTGTGATATTATGTCGTTGTCGGCTCTTCTGAGTTCTGGCTAGAGTCCGGGTTGCGTTCATTAGTCAGATTAGTGCGCATTTCATTTATCCAGGTGATGCTATTAATATCAGGAGCTTTTGTCAGTTGTCATGTTAAAGGCCAGGCTTTAACAATTATTATTATTATTGTCATAATTACTTATTACGTTTGTGTTAAGCACTCCTTGCTCACTAAAATGATTTTAAAATCACTTAAAATAATTTTAGTATGCAGTAAGTATGTATCTATACTAAAATGATTTTAAAATCCAGGATTATAACCTGGACAAAAAGGTTGCGCACTAATGAACGCAACCACTACCGGCCGCGGCAGCCAGACCGCCCAGACAAGAGCAAAGCAACATTACAAAAACAGCCGACCTGAAATACTTTTTTTTCAAACGTTGCTAACCTGCTACCTCTTGTACCATAACATTTTATAATATTATATTATTATACTGACATTATTTTTTTTTATTACCTGGAAATAAAATATGGCCCTTCCTATGGTCGCGGATGATTCATACAGTATTCTTCGAGCTTACTTCTCAGTTGCAGTAGTGCCTGGGACAGATTTTAAGTATAGATATATTTAGATAGAAGATATTAAAAGTCAAAGATAAATCATAATATCTACACTTTATTTACAAGAGATCAATACATCCATAGATTAATGATTGGTCTTCGCGCGCGCGCTTCGACCGCGCGCGCGAGACCTATCATTAATCTATGAATACATCATTGTTTTTGTACAATGTAGGTTCACAACATGGTAACTGAGTAATGTCTAAATGAGTAATGACTAACACACAGCAGTTAGAAAATGTTTAGTAAAGTTTAAGTAAATAAACATTTGTTAGCAAACATATTTTAATCACAAATTTTAAAAAAATATAAAAATGTTTTCATGTTGGAAAAAATTTAGTAAACGTAAATTAACAAAATTATAGCAAAACGAATTATTATAACAATATAAAACATGCGGATCTGGAGCAAAAATACCTTTTCGTTCCTTTTGCCGTAGAAACAGGAGGTACCTACCTGGTGTAACGAAGCGAAAGCTTTCGTTCGCCAGCTCGGACGTCGGTTGCGGGAATCGGGTAACGATCCCGCTCCGGGGCGTAGCTGACCCAACACGTCTCCCTAGCCATTCAGCGCCGTAACGCGGCCAGTGTGATGGGGAAGTTTGAGCATGGTACGCTGCGGGGTGGCCTTTTTGATTAAGATCTTTAGTTTTTCCTTTTTTTTATTATTATTTTTTTTTTATTATTCTAATTATTATCATTGTTATATTATCTTTTATTTAAGTTTCTGTAGATTATTGTTATTATAAATTTTATATTCTAAATATGTTATCTAAATTATATTTAATCTTAGATTTAAATAAATTATATTTGATTTAAACATAGGTATTGAGTTGGGCGATTTCAATGCAAAGATAGGACGTGAGGAGATATTCAACCCTACGATTGGACATCACAGCTTACACTGTACATCTAACGACAACGGCATTAGACTCATTACCTTTGCTTCGTCAAAGGCAATGTGTATTAAGAGTACGATGTTTCCTCACAAAAACATTTATAAGGGTACCTGAAAATCGCCCGATGGTCGCACAGTGAATCAAATTGACCATGTGGTTATCGATGACCGACACAAAAACACTGTTCAAGATGTAAGAACATACAGAGGAGCCGATTGCGATAGCGATCATTACATGGTAGGCGTAAAAATTAAACTTAAGATAAGTGTTTCCAATAGGAAAGCACAGAAAAGAGAGGATTGCATTAATGTAGAAAATTTAAAAGATAGAGTAATAAGAAAGAAATTTGTAGTAGAATTAAGCAACGCTTTCGAAGATCTAGAAATAGACGACGACATTGATGATGTTTGGGAAAAGATGAAAACAACCGCAAAAGAAGTTGGACTCAAAGTGGCTGTTAGAAAGAAAAAGAGCAGAAGGAAATAGTGGTGGACGGAAAAGTGTAATATGATAGTAGAGGAAAGACGAAAGTACAAAATATTATCAGAGCAAGATAGAAAATGGAAACCTAAGTATGATGAATTACGGACCACAGAAAGAAACGTCATAAGAACAGCAAAGAGGCAGCATTTGGATGCAATAGTGCGAAATATGGAAACAATTGTAAAAGCTAACGAGACACGTAAATTTTATCAGGAGGTAAGGACGTTTAAAAAAGGGTGCAAACCAACTGCCCAATCTCTCCTTGATAAAGAAGGCAACTTAATAAATGACGCAGAAGAAATAAAATCAACGTGGCGAGAGTATTTCGTGCAACTGCTGAACTGCCCCCCTTCACAAGAACCAATCATTTGTGATACCCAAGAAGAGAGTCCTGATACAACAGAAGCCCTGTCTTTTAAGGAAGTGCAGGAGGCCATCATGAGACTAAAAAACAACAAATCTCCTGGAATCGATGGCATACCTGGAGAGATATGGAAATATAGTGGAGGGGCGGTACAGTCGAAGTTGTACGAACTGCTTGTTAAGATATGGGAGAAAGAACGGCAGCCCTTGGAATGGAATACAGGCATCATTTGTCCAATCCATAAGAAAGGCTGCAAAAAGAAGTGCACGAACTACCGGGGGATTACTCTGCTTCCAACCGCTTACAAGATCTTGTCTTATGTGCTTCTTAAAAGGCTGGAACCTTACGCGGAAAAAATCCTTAGTGATTATCAGTGTGGATTCCGCCGAAACCGAAGTACAATAAGGAAGATGCGATATTTTTATTTTTGTGTTTATTTTAAAGAACCCCATGTAGAATAGACCACAAGCATATTTAAAAAACTTAAACACTGGAATTTACTGCAAAAAATGCGGTTTAAAATTGACAATTTAAATTTTGGCGCCAAAACGGCTATAGTCTGTATGACGTCACTACTGTTTGACAATTATTGACAATGGCCCCACCTGATCAATTTATTATATTGTGATTATACCTTAATCTGTGCACCAAAGATTTGGATTTGGAAGATTTGGATTTGTAGAGTCTGCTTTGATAAACCCAGCTTCCATTTTTATTGGAAAAATGCAATTAAACTTTCGTGAACCTTAACCTCTCAAAAAGTTGTCAAACATAATAAGTACTACTCGACCAAGCCAACTAGTCGACTGTCAAATCATGCTCTCTCGCTCTTAAGCATTGTTAGGGAAGTGGGTAAGTGCGAGAGAGCAAACTTTGACATTCGTCTAGTTGCTTGGTCGAGTAGTATGTATTATATTTCTCTATGGTTGTCAAAAGCACGTGTGACGTCACTGAACGCTGATTGGTGTTTTGAAATACGTTCCGTTTCAAGCTACTTTTAATTCATATTTTTTGTAAAAAAACAATATTTTATACAATAATAACCTTACAGTGGCATTTCTTTTATATTTTTTTTAACATTTTAATAGCAAAATTTTCATAAATATTGTATTTGCATGTTCCCTATTGACCAAATCTTCCTACTGAAGCAGGTGATGGAAAAGAGATGGGAGTACGCCCAAGGGGTCCACTCATTGTTCGTGGACTTCACCAAAGCCTATGACAGCATTGATAGAGATGCCCTGTATTCCATTTTGAGATATTTCAATATCCCGGACAAAATAGTCACGATGATTAGAGTTGCGACATCGGAGTGTAGCCTACGCGTAAAGGTTGGAGGTGAGCTGACGGACGACTTCACAGTCGCAACTGGTCTAAAGCAGGGGGATGCCTTGTCGCCTATGCTCTTTAATTTGGTGCTAGAATACGTTCTGAGAAAGGTTTTACACCTAGAACTTGGCGTGGAGCTGGATGGAAGGCATAAGGTGATAGGGTATGCAGATGACTTAGCCCTGTTAGGTGAAACTCGTGGAGAAGTCATAGAGGCCTTCACAACTTTGGAGACTGAAGCGAAGAAGGTAGGGCTCAGGATCAGCCCCGATAAAACGGAGTATCTCCACATGAGACGCTACAAAAACACGCGTATACCTTGTGAAGACCTGCATGTTGGAGATACAACGTATAGGGGTGTACACAAATTTAAGTACCTCGGGTGTACTGTGACTGACACCAACAGTCGAGAGGACGAAATTGACATTCGCGTTAAAAATGCCCTACGATGCAGCGCAGCTCTTCACAAGGTGCTCGTGTCCAAGCTTCTCAGCAAAAATACAAAAATCCGAATCTATAACACGATTATTCGGCCTATACTAATGTATGGCTGTGAGGCTTGGACGCTGACACAAAAGGAGGAGAACAAACTTCTAGTCGCTGAAAGGAAAGTCCTCAGAAAAATCCTGGGCCCAGCCAAAACAAATGACGGCTGTTGGCGAATACGGAAGAGTGCCGAAATTGAAGAACTGGTGGCCCAACCCAATATAATCGGAGAAACAAAGGCTCACCGACTCCGTTGGCTGGGACACGTGGAAAGAATGGGAGAGGATCGCGGGGTAAAAAGAGCGTACAAGGGCCGTCCAACAGGACGTCGTCCAGTTGGACGCCCCAGGTATCGCTGGAGAGATGCCGTTGAGGCTGACCTGCGTGACCTTCAAGTCAGTAACTGGCAGAAGGTAGCGCAGGACAGGGCTCAATGGCGGAAGCTCATTTCGGAGGCCAAGATCCACTTTGGGTCGCTAAGCCAGCGGAGTTAGTTAGTTAGTTAGTTTATAGGTATTGTGTTACCTTTTGTTTGTAAACATTTTATAAACATTTTCTATTTGGTTGCGGCCGACTTAGAGCTGGCAACCATATTTTACATTTTACACCTTATTTTGTCACGTCATTTCCTATAAAATGATGTTTTATTGAAAAAAAATATGTAACATGCAAATTATGCATTTATCTCATGAACATTAAACGCAATTACAGGTACTTGCGCCTACTTTTGACGAGGCAACTCAATATCAATCCATTCCATACGTTCTAAAAATTACTTTAAAATACCTATATTTCATCGAAAAAAACGATTCATGCAGTTTACGGTCAGATCTCATACTATAAGAGCCACCCCATTAAGACTCTTGTTTGAGTTGTATTGGAGGCCGTGCGCCTCCGCGTATCTCCCCGAGCTCCTCAACTTGTTCCACAGGACATCGTAGGCCACCAGTAGCCGTAGCACGGCGACCAGTAGAAATAAGGAAGTATATTTCCGATCTTTACCGTGGCTAATCGCGACCGACAAAAAAATTAAAATGCCACTTTATGACAGACTATAGTACATGTCATAAAGTAGGATATTATTTGATTTTTAGGGCTATAGTCTGTCATAAAGTGGCATTTTAATTGAGTTTTGACGTGACAACGTCTTATAATTCGATATGGGCTGCGCGCACGAAAAAACATGACGCAATATGCGGCGTTACCTCGCTCTGAGGCGTTCCATTAAAGGCTATGACGTTGTCACGTTCAACTATCGTCAGTAAACCGACTTTACAGACAACCGAGTTCGAGTCGAGTTCGAGTTTTTTTCGAAACGAAAAAAGATCGGAACGGGTCGTCCTCGCAGTGTACTTGACACTGTGTTTAGACTGTTTAGGCCAAAAAAATGGCACTCCTGCCCTAAAGCTCAACTGAGCATCGCTGACCTTGATATACTCCGTAAGAAAACCATTCAGCACACTGTCAAGCACCTTCGCCGCAGTAGTAGCGAGAGAGATGAAACTCTTAAGGTGAAGAATGAGAATGAAACCCTTAAGATTATTTTTAACTTTTTTATTTATCTATGTTGTTTACATAAGTACATCTTATAGCCTAAACATCACCATCAGGCCCTCGCGCCCTTCAGTGTCTGGTAGAACCTGTCCCAGCCCTGGCGCTGAGGGTCGTATTTGTTGAGGAACTTCTGGAAGTCCTGAGGCCACTCTCTCTTCAGACGATCGAAGAATACCAGAGCGGTGTTCTTCTGGTCGCTGTTGCAGCGCGCGCAGTTTTCTATGATGACTGTTGGATAGTGCTCTGAAAAGACAAGACAAGAATGTAATATTTTTAATACTATACTAATACTGTCTAACAGGGATGGCGAACCATACAGATGGAGTTACCATAAAATTTGGAGCACGCAACTGGTCACAAAACTAGTATCGAAATAATTATTTTACCAACAAAAATGCTATAGAGTATAGATCCACCGACCACCTCAGCATAGTGATTAGTGAGCACCAAATTAGGCGAATTTTGAAAAATGCGCCGAAGCATAAAAAAATTAAATGGAAAGTATAAGACTTGTTCGGAAAAATATCTTTAGAAAAGGGCAGGTTGATATGAAAATGGTCTATACTCTATAGTATACATATAATATAGAATATGCGATAGGGACTTTTCTCGCTATTTGGTTGCGCCCCGGGGGCCCGGCCCCCGTGGTTGCGCCTGCGCCGGGCGGAAATCGTATAAGAACGGGAGCTAGGGCTGCCAACACATTTTTTTGTCATTACCAACAAGCAAATTTTTTGTGAATAGCTACATTTTGATAAGACGAACAACATTTTTATTTTCGTAAAATCTCGAAAGTGGTAGCTAATAGAGATAGAAAAGATTTCATACTTTGACAACATCTGTGGCTCAGTGAGCGCGTTCGTAGCTCAAGCCGGGGGTCGCGGGTTCGAATCCCGCCGACGGAACAAAAAGTTTTTCAATGTTCCCGGGTCATGGATGTGTAATAAATACTTATGTGTATCATATAATAAAAATCTGAAGTATATGTATTACGTATAGTATAAAAGTATTAATTAATATATTTCCGTTGTCTGGTACCTGTAACACAAGTCCTTTAGGTACATAGCACGTGGCCAGACTGACGTGGTGTGAAGCGTCCATAGATATTATATTATTATTATATTATTATGGTCCTAAAATATGGATTGTTTTATTTGTTACAACGTTACTCTTAAATTATTATAATATAACTAAGCTGGTTGGGGTTCCCTTATAGGGTTCTGTAATCAACAAAATTTGGTTGACTACTATGAGTACTGTGTACTTTCCTTAAAAGGATGTTTTCATATTCGCTTAGGCAAAAGGCAGACACACATTAGCTTTTATAATAGCACCTATCCTATAAAATCAGGACAATACATCCGAGAAAACGACTGTTGTTGTGTTAACTGTAATTACTCAAGCCCATGTAGCTAGGTACCATTACAATATACCTACATATAAGTAAGACTTGCAATGTAGCTATATTAAGATATGCAGATTAGTTTTTTAGTTTGTGATTCTTGAACCGAGTAAAAAAATTTGAACTCCCGATCATCTATACTCGTATGATGGTAATATTTTACCAGCTTACAGACCTTTTGTTAAGTATGTTGCGTCTGATGTCTCACCCGCCACACGAGTCCCGACACGACAATGTATTGCATCTCGCTCTAGATGTATTGTCTCTCATATTGTCTACACAACTCGCTTACGAAGACATAATATTTTGTCACTGTGGTCAGAATTGTAAACTTTGACGTAATGAAATAAATAAATAAATGTGTGCTCAGCGTCGGTGTACAAGAGGCGCCCAATTTTTGAGGTCTTTTTTTATCAAATTGACAGTAGATCCATTCAAATATTCATCCATTCAACGTTAGCCACTCCAAAATGGTAATGAAAAGTTAAACTTCCGCCAAAAATCTCAGAAGACGGCCATCAAAGCGCACGGAGTGCGCAGGCCTAGTTCCAGCAGGCCGCGCGCATGCCGTGCACTATTTACACCAACCGTTTCGACGCACTTTTGACCCCCCTGTAGCTCAGTATCTATTGCAAGTGCAAAGATAAAATTATACCTACGTAATTATATACCAGTACTTACGCAGTATACCAAATTTCATAGATATAGCTTCGGTAGATTCTGAAATATCTCCCTGTAAAAATAGCTAATTTTGGCACTCACTCACTCACTGACCGGTAATCAAAACCTCCAGGCCACTTCCAATTGTCCTAGCGTTATGAAATTTGGCACACAGGTCGTGTGTTATATGTAGATTAACAAAAAATTAAGAAATTTTAGAAATCGGCCAAGCGTGAGTCGGCTCATCTACGAACTTTAGAGGCTACTTCCAAATATCCTAGCGTAATGTAATTTGGCACACAGGTCGTGTGTTATATGTATATTAACACAAAATTAAGACATTTAAGAAATCGGTCAAGCGTGAGTCGGCTCATCTACGAACTTGAGATAAAAATTCTTATGTACTAGTGACACAATGAGAATACGATGGGTGGATGGGTGGGAGGAGGAGAGGGGTATAAAATATTGTCATGTATAATGCACACTGTATAGCTTAATAAATAAATACTGTTTACTTAAAAATTTGGCTTCTATTGATAGTTTAACAAATACCACTAGCGGCAGCTATCGAAACTATTGTTTACATCGGGCGTGGCACAAAAAGGAAACAATAAACATAGGTATTCTTGAAAAAAAGTATTGAAATCCCACCAAAAACATACCTGTTAAAATAGGGCCTAGTTCCTATAGGCTGATTTTTGGCCTAAAAAAAGAGTTGAAATCTAATCCAATGCCAAGTTCAGATGCACTTCACCGATCATAATCATCTTCATCAACAGCCTGATCCATAATACTTCTAAATTTGAACTTGGCAGGTTTTTGTGCTATACGTAACACTTGATTAATAATTATATAATTAGATAATATTTATAGAATTTAATTAACCTGCCAAGTTTAAATTAGAAGTATTATGGATCAGGCTGTTGATGAAGATGATTATGATCGTTGAAGTGCATCTGAACTTGGCATTGGATTAGATTTCAACTCTTTTTTTAGGCCAAAAATCAGCCTATAGGAACTAGGGCCTATTTTAACAGGTATGTTTTTGGTGGGATTAAACTTACGCTTGTAGCTGGCGAACAACTCGGAGCAGGGACCCTCGTCGTTCAGACAGAACGCGCCGGCCCTGATCTCCTGCGAGCTGACCTTGGTGAAGTCGAACACGTCGTCCAGGGTCTCGTGGTAGTCTTCAGGAGCCGCGGAGCAGATCGCCAGCAGGGCCACTATTAGCACCAGGGTCTTCATCTGAAATAGAGGAATACTGTCTACTGATATGGCAATTGCCGTAATATACGGCTTTCAGATACCCAAGGCAATGGCAACTGGCAACATAGGTTGACTTCAACGTTCGAACACATTATAAGCATGGAGTGTCTGGTCTCTGTTATAAGTAAGTATATTATATACGGCAATTTTATAATACCTATTTTTCCCTAAAAATCCGGCAACCTCAGAACTGGAACGGCATTACTACATTTCTCAATATTTGGTCACTGGATGATTATGTTATCATAAGAAATGGTGCCAACCAATAACCGACTTTCGACTTATCAGCTGGACCAGTTGTCCCCAACCTTTTTTCATGCGGGCCACGAACATGTTTTGGTCTTGGTGTCGCGGGCCGCAACAAAAATCTTTAGGTTTAAAAATAACGTTCTTCAAAATTAATGATTTAAAAGTGAAAAATGAAATTTACGACTTCCACGATGACTTTACATTATTTTGCCGGTGCACGTGAATTTCAAAATGGATCATCACGCGGGCCACAAATTAAGTCCCGGCGCGGCGGGCCGCGGGCCTCGGGTAGGGGATAGTTGAGCTAGACCAAAGTTTAAGATTTTTTAAATATAAAATACTAGCGACCCTTTGCACGCGTATAAAAAATACTTAATATAGCCTATGACCTATGTCATAATTTCACTCACTGAAAAAACAGATCTCACTGAGAAAAAGATTCACTTTGGATGCCAGTTCATGCCACCTGGGCACCTGCAACATACCTAGATGATGTTATTAAAATGTGGTTCTAGGCTTAATTTTGGTAAGAACATGAGCTGCCAGCGACTGACCAGATCAAAAAATTGACAAATTATACCTACATATTAGGTAGAAATCACAAGCCTCAAGCCTGTATTCTTCTTGCTTATGAACTGCTAGAATTGGTAAATGTTGTTCAACATACTCGTATTTACAAATTACAATGTTACGCTACTGACTTTATTCTTACCAAAAGCGTAATAAAATTGTATGTGCAAAAAATCTTAATTGTAAGTAGGTATAACAAAACATACCTTGGGAGGAATGCAGGAAAAATGTACTGATTCTTTTGCTCTGTAACGTTATATTAATTATGTTATAATCTGAACCTTTATATAAATGCTACCGTACTAAAGAGTTTTTGTTCAGAAATATTTTTTATAAAAAAATCCGCCAATTTTAAACATTATTTATGGCGACCTTGTCTCGAACTCGATAATTGCCTAGTAGTTACAACTTTTATGTTATTTATCGTATTGGTAATTAAAGTACACTGTAGGTACTGTATAACTTTAATTACCTACCAATAATATTATGATGTAATCAGGGCGAGCGAAGCGAGCCCTATTATAACCCACAGGCGGCCACAGGCTACAACAACACTTTTGTGGACACACTATTAACACTTCACGGAAAAACTATAATGTAAGTAATTTTATCTATATATGTCGCAGTCCACTGGTTATAATAGCCGTTCGATCAAACGGCTAGCCTAGCCAAGCCAAGATAATGCGCTAGCCAGCACGCTATAATTGTGCTTGCTACTAAAGAAAGGGTTCTTTTTAAGGAAGAATATTATAATATAGATTAAACATACATAGATAAAATTAATTAATAAGTAGGTAAGTATTTTAATTTTGATGTGATTTTTTCGTGACTATTATTATTAGGACGGCTTCGCGGACCACTTGGAATGCCTCCGCCTACAGGGACCACAAGTGGTCCGCGGACCACTGGCCTATTTTAATAGGCCTTTCTCGATAATCTATTCTTATTCTTATTTCTTATAATATTATAAAGCGGAAGAGTTTGTTAGTTTGTTTGTTTGTTTGAACGCGCGAATCTCAGGAACTACTGGTCCGATTTGAAAAATTGTTTCAGTGTTAGATAGTCAATTTGTCGAGGAAGGCTATAGGCTATATTTTATCCCGCTAATGCCCGTTTTCACCAACTACACCTAAAATTTAGGGGTCCCCTAAGCCAATATTCCAAGTTTTGTTCTTGATGAATTGACAACCCCGTAACTCTTAGGTGACGTTTATTTGAAATAAAACAACCTAATAAGCGATTCATCCATTAAACCATTAGGTCACGTTTATAATTTACGGGATGGATTGACGACCCCGTACACATAGGTGACGTAATATGTGGCGACGACGACGGTTGCCTTGACAATGAATCTGTTATATGTACATAGAATGGCCGTCTGATATAATATTACTTGTAAAATAGCGAACTCCCATAATTAATATACATATTTATCACAAACCTTCCTCTTTAATCACTCTATATATTAAAGAAAACCGCAATTAAAGGGAACAAAGGAACATCACTCATGAGGACGGAAAAAGCGACTTTGTTTTATAGGTACTAGGTATGTACTAGGTACGTCACCTAAGAGTTACGGGGTTGTCAATTCATCAAGAACAAAACTTGGAATATTGGCTTAAGCTGTGCGTCCACTGGATCGGAATCGGAGCGTACGGAGCGGACGGAGCGTCGTCATTTACGAAATGCCGATGGGGTGCGTCCACTGCATTCGGATTCCGCATCGGCAATTTAGTTATTAATGTATATATGAAATGTTTGCGTTAACGCTTTGGAGTTAAGGTTGGATTTGCTATGTTCAGTTTTGATACATTGTTTCGATGCGCTTTGACTCTGCACTAAATATATAAATTAACCCATAGACGCGGCTGCGGATGACGTCATCGGCATAAATTCCGGTCTCAGGTGCAGAAATGCCGATCCAGTGCACGCAGTACCATACAAATCAATACAAAGCAATAAATCCGTACGCTCCGTCCGCTCCGATTCCGATCCAGTGCACGCGCAGCTTTAGGGGACCCCTAAATTTTAGGTGTAGTTGGTGAAAACGGGCATTAGACTAATAAGAGCGAAGAAATAGAGGAAAATGTGGAAAGAACGGGGGGAAATTATTCTATTCTTTTTAATAATAATAATATAAAGCAAAAGCGGAAGAGTTTGTTAGTTTCTTTGTTTGTTTGAATGCGCTAATCTCAGGAACTACTGGTCCGATTTGAAAAAGTTTTTCAGTGTTAGATAGTCAATTTATCGAGGAAGGCCATATTTTATCCCGCCAAGACTAATAGAAGCGAAGAAATAGAGGAAAGTGTGTAAAGACTAGGGGGAAATTAATTGAAATGGCCTAATTTGAACGCGCTGATCTCAGGAACTACTGGTCCGATTTGAAAAATTATTTCAATGTTAGATAGCCCATTTATCGAGGAAGGCTATAGGCTATATTTTATCACGCTAAGACTAATAGGACCGAAGATATAGAGGAAAACGTTAAAAAATGGGGGAAATTATTAAAAAGAGCTTATCTCACAAACTAAGTACTTGAGCAATTTTTCAGTTATTTGGGTCAGGTAAGAAGTACACCACGTGAAGGATCATAGGCTATTTTTCGTGGACTAATTTGTCTGTGACATAAACTGTATCTTTACGCGGGCGAAGCCGCGCGGAACGTCTAGACTCTAGTTATATTATAAGACTATCTAACACAAAAATATTTTTTTCAATTCGAATCAGTAGATCCACAAATTCATTGGCTTTAAAATATTAGCACAGATACTTACCTATAAGTATGTACATAGATATGATTTTCCCAAACTTTAAGTCCGCTATATTTTATAAGCAGTGGTCTGTGGTAGGTAAGTCGTACGAAAAAAAGTGTTATGATATTTTTGTAGAAAATTCTATGATCTACAATCTTGTACTACTTATTTTTATGATAAAATGTACCGTTTGAGAACAAAACGGGAAAACCCTCTTTTCGTACCTTTGAACTTGATTAAAATTTTTTGCACAGGCAAGGAGAATCGCTGGGGACTTTATTTTTTTTTTACATAAAATACCTGTATAAGTATTTTATAAATATTACAATCTAGCCTAACTAAGACTTATAAGTAATTTTACACTAACTTAATCTGCTAGGTAGAGTTTACTAAGATTGTGTCTATCAACACTTTCTTATGGTCTCTATAAAGGAGAATACACACTATTGTTTGTGTTCGTCACAGTCACTTTACGTTTTTCACACTGATTTTACTCGTAGCACTTAATACACTAACTCAAAAGGTTTTGTCCTTTTCAGTCTTCTAACTAAGTCCGTGTTGTCGAGGAGCTGGATGGCCTCGACATTCACATGATGGTGAAGTCTCTTTTCGTGGGCTTCGGCGTATCTTTTTATAACTGTAGAGACCATGTCCACATTAAGATCCCGATGTAGGTATTCGTTTCTAATGTACCAGGGTGCATTCACAATAATTCCTCTGAGTACTTTGTTTTGGAATATTTGTATCATCATGGAATATTAGTCTTTTTGGTACAGCCCCACAGCTGAATACCATAAGTCCACACGGGCATAAGGACTTGTTTATATAAGAGTATTTTGTTACTGATGGATAGGGATGACTCTTTCCCTATCAGCCAGTACATTTTCCTGTAGCGAAGCTCCAACTCTTCGCGCTTCTTTTTGACATGAGCTTTCCAGCGAAGCTTTGAGTCCAGTGTCATGCCGAGATATTTGGCGGTGTTTTCGTGCGGTATTGCAGTATTTTTAATGCATACCGGGTTATAGTTTGGTCTTTTGTTCGTAAAATCAACATGAACTGATTTTGTTTCATTTAGTTTTATTCGCCACTTTTTTGTCCAGTCATATACGGTATTATTTTTTTATTTTATTTAACATTTATTGTACACAAGAAACTTATTCTAAAACAATTGACATAGAAAGACGACACAAAGGAACTGCTTATTTCAAAGAAATTTCTTACAGCAGCCCTACGAAGAGAGACATGACATGTAAGAAAATGGACAGAGCGTGCACAATCACAATAATAATGCTTTAAGCCTACATTACATACAAGAAAATAATATTAAATAATTATAACAATAATAATAATACATAGAATATTACAATTAGAATATATAAATAAATACAATATTAATTATTAATACCAATGTATTAATAGCTTTCTGAACTTTTTTCACTGATTCTGCTTGAGTGTCACCTGTAGCCATTATTGCCGTGTCGTCGCAATGGTGCTGTTTTCTATTGTTGGAATATCTGAAGTGTAAAGTAGGTACAGGACCGGGCCTAGGACACTTCCTTGAGGTACTCCAGCTTTTATATGTTTCAGCTCTGAGTATGCTTCATCTTGTCTCACCCTAAACATTCTTCGCACTAGGTAGGTAAGACTCTAGTATATCAGCAAACTGTTTTGGGAGGAGTTTCCGATTTTTTTTAATTAGTTCCTCGTGCCAAACCTTATCAAAAGCCTGCGCGACGTCCAAAAACTCTGTTGTGCAGACTTTATTTTCGTCTAGTGCTTTTCCTATTTCTGCAGTTATTCTGTGGACTTGGTCAGTCGTAGAGAGTTTTTCTCTAAAGCCAAATTGATAGTCTGGAATCAATTTTCTTTCTTCTAGTACAGATTTTAAGCGTTTGAGAAGAAGCTTCTCAAATAGTTTAGATATAATAGGTAATAGAGAGATTGGCCTGTAAGATTTTGTTTCGTGTGGTGGTTTCCCAGGTTTTGATAGCATTATAACTTCTGCTACTTTCCACATATCAGGTACGTATTTAAGTCTTAATGCGGCATTTATGTGTGTTGTTAGTTTTACTATTGCCTTTTGTGGCAAGTTTCGCAAAACTTCTCCCGTGATAAGATCGAATCCAGGGGTTTTTTCAGGCTAAGCTTTTTTATCTCACTTTTAACTTCCCGTGGGGTGACAAGTTTTATATAGGGCTCGTCTGACGATAAATCTTCAAAATTTTCTTCTAAGCTAGATTGTTGCTCTAATTCTATATTTGATTGGAAGATTTTTTCTAGATGATCTGCAAATGTAGCTGATTTATGTTCACTGCTTATAGCCCAGTTCCCGTTTGCTGTTTTGATGGGAGGTATTTGGGCGATGGGCTTTTTAAGTCCTTTTGTTGCTTTCCATAAAGAGTAGTCTGTTGAACGATCGTTAGTCAGATGAGAGAGATATGTGCTCATACTATTTTCTTTGAACCTCGTGATTTCCCGCCTGAGTTTTTTCGTGAGATTATTCAGCTCTTTTTTATATTAGGGCATCTGGACACTTGTTACTTCCTTCGCGTTTTCCTTTTATCTGCTATAAGTTGCCTTATTTCTATTGGGTAGCAATTTCCTTTTACTTTTCTGCTAGTGGTTGGTGTGTTATTCCACGCACAATATTAGATATTTTTTTACAAATTCTTTTACATCTAGATCCAATTGTTCTGGAGTCTTAAGAGGAACTTTCAGGTTTATGATAGATTCTAAATCTAATTTAAAGCTCTCCCAGTCCGTGTTTTTATTTACAAGTGTGAGAAACTCAAACTCAAAATTTTTTATTCAGAATAAATTTTTGCAAATATTTTCTGAAAGTCTACATGATGCCTACCACCGGTTCGGGAACTAACCGCTAAGAGGGCGCTCTTTCATTATATTTTCCTAATATTTTCTCACTAAACGTCAGAAATATGGATGAGTGGTCCGAGCTCATATCAAAGCCTTCCTCGATTCGTAGAAAATTGGATGATATATTTTTATAATATACTTTAATAATTGAGGCTTTATTTATACTCGTAATGGTGTATATTTTAACATCTCTACAAATTTTCAGCTCTATGCGAATTATTCCGAGGTCGAATGTTTAATTTTCCTGGGCTACTAGTCTAGGGTGTTAAATAATTAAAATTTAAAAAACAATTATTAAGTTAATGATTTATTACAGGTACCTATATGCTTACAAATAATTATTCAAATGTATGGCCGTTAGAACATTTTTAAAAATTCATTCCAATTTTTTATTTGTTTGTTTTTTTTTATTCCGAAAGGTCGATGGAGGCCAAGAAGTTGCTGAAGTATTTGTTCTCGGGGTCCATGTGCTTCCTGAGCTGGTGGTATACGTCGGGGAGCTCTTTCTGGACACGGCCGAAGTAGACCTTGGAGATTTTCTTCTGTGCGGGGTTGCAGCGCTTGCAGGCGTCGATTACTACGCCTGGGTAGTGTTCTGTAAATTTAAAAGGAACATGACTCACATTAGTATCAAAAGTGTCATAAAATTAATGGGAATGTGTGTTTGGATGTCTGTCGTGTTACCCCTTTACAAAAACGAGCCTTTACATAAGCTCCTTCATTTGATACGAAACACGACACCGTAAGATTTTTTTTTACATTTAGTAACCTGTCTGTATTACATTTTAACGTGACGTCATGTAGCCTATTACTAACACCACTAACGGAGGATCAAGAGGCTTCCAAGTTCCAACGACACCTTATTTTTGCCTTATTATGATAATTACTAGTTAAGAAGTTATGAGGGAACAGATGAACATCCATAGCCATAGCCCATAAGTCATAACTCATAAGTCATAACATACTTAGCAGGCTATACACTATACAGCGCACAGTCCTGATCGCACTATCAGAGCTTCTGAGATCTATGCAACGTCTAAACTCTAAAAATAACATCAGTGTTCTTTGGCCTGACCGAGCATATAATATGTTATCTCGCTCGGTGGGAAGATTTTCCTTTGAGGCGCCCAAGGATACCCCACAATGGTCACCCCGACAAGAACACGTCTCCTCCCTCCTTTTTGCTACGCCATAGTCGGAGATACTCACGCTTGTAGCTCAGCATCAGCTCATTGCAGGGTCCCTGGTTCATGAAGCACTTGGCGACAGCGGTGAGCTCTTCGTGGCTGAGCTTGGTGAAGTCGAAGTTGTCGTCTAACGTCACCAGGTAGTCTTCAGCGGCGGCCACCACCAGCACCAGAGCGCACGCGATCAGGAACTTCATCTGGAAAATTATTAACTAGACGACCCGGACGTGGACTTTGGATAACTTTCCTCCTAAGTCCTAATATAAACCTTCCCTGGACTGCCATTTCAAGACTGAAACTATTAGCCAAATCGGTTCAGCCGTGCTCGAGTATTAGCTAACAAAATTAATTTTTCACCGACTTATAAAAATGAGGTTATTATTTATCCTCATTTCCCTGCGTTTAGATAAGTATAATATGATCAGGGTTTTAGAGAACTAAAGTAGACCGTATTCGTTGCGGTGCAGTGTCTGAAATTGGGGTGATGGGGGGCGCACGGATAGTAGTAGGCACAATGTCTACAGGAACTCAATTAACCGGGATAAAAATTGATAACATTGTATGAAGAAAAGCTCGTTGTTTCAGTGTTTGTTTCATCAACACAAAAAATCAATTAATTCATGAAGCCCCAAGCGGCCACATCCGGCCGCGATAACAATGAAAAAGCTATTGTGTCTCGTTTTGCCACGATCGATGGGGTATTTATAATTTGTTCTGAGGGCCGGATAATAGTTTCCACTGTATGTCGAAATAAAAGACTTTTATTTTAATCTAGAGTTAGATTTTAGGGGTGTCATGACTATTACATATTGAGTATTTTTGTTGACTAAATAAATGTTATTAGCACCTCCATCGTGGGTATCGCAGACACAATAGATTTTCAATTGTTATGAGCAGCCGGCTGCCGCTTGGGGATTGAAATTGATGGTGTTGATGGATGTTAGTAGTTAGTACAAATTATTAGATAAATAATTAATAATTTAATTACCTTGCAGGTTATCGGTTGGAAGTCTGTAGGAACTTGGAACACCTGATAGTTGTATGATGTCTGTTTGGCAGATCGTGTATTTATATATGTGAGGACTGCCATTTATAATCCGATGGATAGTCAAAAAAATGAAGGATAATAAATAATAGAACATGATGTATTTAATACTACAAATAATCACTTACAATATCTAATAAAACATGAGTAAAACATAATTATTTAGATTCTGAATTTGCATAGATAAAGTCATTATAGGTCACGGCCACAGAAATAAGATAATCTGTGGTCTAGGGGCGGGCGGACGCCAGCCATGGAGGCCCTACATTACGTACGGTACATGGGGGAACGGAAAAAAGTGGCCTACTCTCATAAAAAATATTAATTCGGCACTGATTATACCAAAAAAGGCATCAAAAAGTAACCATAAGAAGCTGCGTTTAATCCTTCGATCGTGAATTCTTTGAAATCTATTGTTATTCTATAAGGGGGCGTCCACAAATTACGTGAGGTGTTCTTTTGAATTTTTTGATATTTGACACAGATAAGAAGTAGACCACATATCCCATCATAGGCTATCGATTTTAATAATTTTTTCAGTGGCGATATATTTTATACCCGTACGACGCCGGGGCGGGTTGCTAGTAGTATTATAAAACAAAGTCGCTTTTTTCCCTCATGTCCCTTTGTTCCCTTTAATCTTTAAAAATATGCAACGGATTTTGATGATTCTTTCAATGTTTGATAGCCCATTTATCGAGAAAGGCTATATTTTATCACGCTAAGACTAATAGGAGCGAAGGAATAGAGGAAAATGTGGAAAAAACGAGGAAAATTATTTGAAAGGGCTGACTTGAACGCGCTAATCTCAGGAATTACTGGTCCGATTTGAAAAATTCTTTCAGTGTTAGCCCATTTATTGAGGAAGGATATAGGTTATATTTCATTACGCTAAGACTATTATAATAGGAGAATGTGGAAAAAAACGGGGGAAATTATTTGAAAGGGCTTATCTCGCGAACTAAGTTAAATGACAAGTAGATTGGACAGTACCAATCATTGGAAAAAGCACAAGAACACAATATTTATTAGTGTTGCTTTAAAAATTTCCTGTTTTTAAAGTAAAAGAACGCCTGTTTTTAAAGAAAAACAGTCAGTTTTTAAAGCAACATTAATAAATATGGTGTTTTTGTGCTTTTTCCAATGACTGGTACTGTCCAATCTACTAGTCATTTACCCTACTGGTGCAATTTTTATGTTATTTGGCACAGATAAGGCTGCCTTCACATTACGTCGCCAGTGGTGCGGGCGGCGGCAGCCGCGCGACTTCCATACTACAAAACGAGCCGCGCGGCAGCCGCGCGACTCTTTTATTTGTATGAAGTCGCGCGGCTGCAGCGCTGCTGCCGCACTGCTTGCGACGTAATGTGCAGGCGCTCTACGAGGTAGACCACGTGAAGGATCATAGGTTATCGATTTTAATCATTTTTTCAGTGGCTACCTATATAATTATATTTTATAGGTACCCGTGCGACGCCGGGGCGGGTCACTAGTTGTTATAAATAATTATAATATGCTATAATGCTAGACAAAGACAAACAGACGAACGCTGCGTAAGTACCTACCTAAATATTTTATTAGTTTGGACTTAGGAGGATAGTAACTATCTAACTTCTAAACTTGTAAAATAATAAACGATTGAGTTAAAAAATATACTACCTAAATGGTTGTGATTCCTTATTCATTGTCGATGGTACATAGCAAAATCTTAGCGTAGCAGTTAGTATTTAAGCTACTAGCAAGTGTCCATTGGCCTCGCTAATAATTGCTTACCAGCACCAGTGGCGGCGTAAGGCGTGGGCATCTCTATAATATATAATATATTGTAATTTGTATTACGTATCTATGGGCGTGGGCGACTGGGGCCCACGGCCTCGCGCCCCTTGGACCAACGAGGCTTTTTTTAAGGATTTACTTACCAGTTATGATCCTCAAATATTTTTTTAAAATAAATGTTTAAGTATCAAAATATTATATTCTTTCTTTCTAACAAAAGCTAGCATTTTTCTTAATGCGTGACCGTGAGGCACGTTTTTGTTCAGCTATGATCTAAGTGTTCTTGAGTGTTTATTGTAAGATGTCAATGACGTTTATAATAAATCACTTGTTTTACAAATAGCTAAATAATTTTAAGTTGGTACTATCAGAGAAGTTGATTCCTAGCATAGACTTACAATATATTCCTAGGCAGATGGGGGTACCATGCAGTTTGGTCACGTTACGTCAAACCCAGCCGACAGCCGACAGATCACAACATGATCCGTCATCCGACCAAATGACGTTGGTCTGTCAACTGCCTAGGAATCAGTTTCCTCCATGGTACCTATAAATTATATACCACGCAGTACATTAATAGGCAGGGCCGGACCGTGAGCTTACGGGGCCCTGGGCTGAAACTACTTAGGGCTTCAACATTTTAACTGTCAGTTCGTAGTACCAACACCGAAATTGTATATATAAACATTGATCGTAGGATTCTCAGGGATACCAACAAAAAATAATAAAATTATGAATTCTTTCGCATTATTGTCTATTTTTGACTTGCCTTAGCTAGGCGGCGGAGGCCCTTGAACTCATGGGGCCCTGGGCTTAAGCCCAAATAGCCATATGGTAGATCCGGCCCTGTTAATAGGTATATATGTAATAGCAAAACTTCGACACGATTGGACATGCTAGATTTACGACGACCACGAGGGCTTTCATGCCTGCCTCATAGTCCATTGAAATCCTTTGTAAAAGGTTGTATTAAAGATCTAAAAGCATCGTCCAGTATCCAACACGATATTATGTCACTACTGCACATAGTTAACATTAAAATAACCCCCTCCCCTTTTACTACTTAATAAAAAGGACCATCAGAAGCGTAGCGTGCTTTGGCGGGGAATTTCCTATTCGAATGCATCAGGGCAAATAGAGCACAATCCTGAATTGTGCTAACGAAGAAAGGATCTAACGAAGAAGCAAAGACTTCGGCAAGGTCACACTGCACACAATGGTTAGACTTTGGAGTAAATTCTGTAATTAATACTCATTTGAGGCTTCCACTGATATACGCAAGGCCTGCCGTTTAAAAATAGCAATAACGCCAAAGATTACTTTCATGTTCACACGTAATTTTTGTCTAGGCACTTACCACGCAACACAACTCACAAGCTATAAACCGTAGTCCGTACGTATTTTAAAACAAAAAGATAAAACCGACTTCAAAATTGTACGTAATTGAGAATTAAAATTGCCTTATCTCAGAAACTACTGAACCGATATTTCTGATGAAACTTTTGTTCTCTAAGTTGAACAATAGGTACCATCGAGGAAATTGATTCCTATGCAGTTGATAGACCAACGTTATTTGGTCGAATATGTCAATTCAATGCTAATTGTGATCTGTCGGCTGGGTTTGACGTAACGCAACCAAACTATGTACGTAGGTCCCCGATCTGCATAGGAATCAGCTTCTCTGAAAGTACATACATACTCTAGTACTTACAACAAAAAAAGTTTTTTTTTTAAATCGGACTTGTAGTTCCGGAGATATGCGAACACAAACATAAAAACATACATAAATACATACACTTTTGAAGGGCAGATTAATTTTGTTCAGACACTGTACCGTACCTAAGTACTATCACCAGCTAAAAGCCGAGCTTTGTGGGGGCTGCGTCGTTTTTCTGCATGGTTATTTTAATTTAAGGCAGTTTTTTAAATATTTTAACAGTAAACAAACCTTGACTGACTGATGATAACACATCTATGTATATAAATAAAAATTACTTACATTACCTATAGTTTTTCCGTGAAGTGATAATAGTGTGCTGTGTGTCCACAAAAGTGTTGAAACATTGTGGCCTGTGGGATATAGTAGGCCCTGATCACATCATATTATTGGTAATTAAAGTTATACAGTACAGTGTTCTTTAATTACCAATACGATAATTAATAATTTAATAACATAAAACTTGTAAATACCAGTGTGCGTTACCCCAGCCAGATGTTGTCGATTTCTTAAACATTTTTCGTACTCTATAAATGTGCCCAATTTTTTATAATTAGTGCACTTGTAGTTTTCTTGAAAAACTCGAAAAAACAGATCTGGCTGGGGTAATGTAATTTACAAACGTTACCCCAGCCAGAAGTTTTTTTTAAGGCATTTTTGAAGATAAAAAGTATGCAAATAATTAAAGCGTTGCAGAACGTTAATTAGGGCACAAAAATTTTATCTGTAGCCTGATCCATTGTGAAGATATTCAAAATCCTGCTGGGGTAACGTTTGGCGATTTTTCAGATCTCGAAGCCAGCAAGAAGAACCGGCGTAAGAATATCTGCGAGTTTCTTACGCCGGTTCTTCTTGCTGGGTCACTTCCGGAACCAGCAGCCGCAGCAGCCGGCTATCACTTAGACCTTCTGAAAATATTTTATTCTGAATTGAGAAATAAAACGATTTGTATTTTATTTCCCTCAGGTCTTCTTACTGGATTGCAGATTATGGACGGTTATATTTTTCGAGAGTATGCATGTATGTAGGTAAGCGGGCCCCAAGACGATCAATTTTATTTTGCAATATCACGTATTGTCCAATGGTTTAGTATTGACCGTCTAAGGTTAATATTGAACACTTTCAAGCCTTTCAAGCTTGTTGTGCAATAAAATTTATCGTCTAGGGGCCCGCTAAGAGTCGCTTAGAGCGCTTACAGACGAACGGCACGTGTCGGCGGCACGCGTCCGCGGCAGTCGACGGCAGACGACGCCACGTGTCGGCGAGAGTCGACAGCAGTCGGCGGCAGCGGCGGCAGTTGACGGCAGCCGTCAACAGTTTATAACGCTTGTAGTTGTGACGTAACGCGTAAAGGTAAGCGTCCACAGGTCCGTATAGTTACGCAATGGACGTTTACATCAGACGGATATATTTTTTACAGTACGTCTCTAAATCTAATTAGTCCAAACAAAGTTCCTAAGTCAAAATTTCTGCTTTCGACTTTTCCATCCATAACCCCCTTTTGAGCATTCATTTTTTAGGCTAAACAGTAATCCATACACTGCCGATTCAGCGGACGTACTGTGAAAAAAATATCCGTTTGATGCGAGATATCCGTTGCGTACCATACCGACCTGTGGACGCTTACCTTGCGGGGGTACATCACAACTGGGGGCCTACCACCACCTCTATTAACCGACATCGTTTGACACCTTTGATAACTCTATCCGCTGTAAAAGGATGAGTCCAGTATTGACGAATTTTCTTTTTTTTTCTTCTGATTTTCCGAAGTAGTAAATAAAGACAAGCAACTTGTACGAAATCCGTGGTGAACGTGAGCAAAGATCACTATTTATTTATCGCAGTGCGCGCACCGTACTCTCTGCGATTTTTCACAGCGCGATTTTGAAATCGTGTCGCAAAAATTAAAATCGTGGTGCGCACTAGGCCTAACTCATACGTTGTATTTCTGCGATAAAATAATCGCGCTGCATAAAATCGTGGTGCACGCTAGGCCTTGATTGCGGTTTTCTTTAATATACATGTATAGAGTGATTAAAGAGGAAGTTATGTGATAAATATGTATATGAATTATGGGAGTTCGCTATTTTACAAGTAACTAGCTGTCCCGGCAAACGTTGTTTTGCCATATAAATAATTTTTGGTATGAAAAATAGATGTTGGCCGATTCTCAGACCTACTCAATATGCTCACAAAATTTCATGAGAATCGGTCAAGCCGTTTCGGAGGAGTATGGCAACGAAAACTGTGACACGAGAATTTTATATATTAGATATATCAGACGGCCATTCTATGTACATATGTTACGCTCAAAGACCGAAATCGCTCAGTGAGCGGAAAAATAACTCACAACGCGTTGTGGTCACAGTGAAACAGCCAC
The DNA here is from genome assembly GCA_963422495.1 of Polyommatus iphigenia. Classification (NCBI taxonomy): domain Eukaryota; kingdom Metazoa; phylum Arthropoda; class Insecta; order Lepidoptera; family Lycaenidae; genus Polyommatus; species Polyommatus iphigenia. The sequence goes on from OY730177.1 coordinate 14,128,014, forward strand.
GACGCAAAATTCGCGTTGTGGCTCTAATGAAAACGGCCACGACGCGTTCTGGCAATCGCAAAAAGACCATAACGCGAAATTCGTGTCGTGGCTGATATGCTATTCGTTTTTCTTGATTAGTTCTTGATTGATCAATCGTCCTATGCATAGAAGATTATAATATTTGGATTACCACGAGTACTACAAAATATTTTTTCTTTTACTAAATCACTGCATAACGTGTAAATTATCATTATTATTTATAAAATATCCATAGTTCCATATATAACTATCCGTACTAATATTCTTATTGTCTGTCGCAACGTAGTTGTGGGCATCAACTAGTAGTAGTTATTATATTATTTAAATTATGTAAATTAACAACACGTTGCGCTAGACAGACAGACAGACAGTAATAATATTAGTACGGATAGTATGGAACTATGGATATTTTATAAATAATAATGATAAACATTTTATGCAGTGATTTAGTAAAAGAAAAAATATTTTGTAGTACGCATGGTAATTCAAATTTGATCTTCCATAACTATAAACGATTAATCAATCAAGAACAAATCAAGAAAAACGAATAGCATATCAGCCACTGCCCATTACACGAATTTCGCGTTATGGTCTTTTTGTGATTGCCAAAACGCGTCGTGGCCGTTTTCATAAGGGCCAAGACGCGAATTTCGCGTCGTGGCTGTTTCACTGTAACCACACCGCGTTGTGAGCTATTTTTTCGCTCACTGAGCGATTTCGGTCTTTGAGCGTAACACATATAACAGATTCATTGTCAAGGCAACCGTCGTCGTCGCCACATATTACGTCACCTATGTGTACGGGGTCGTCAATCCATCCCGTAAATTATAAACGTGACCTAATGGTTTGATGGATGAATCGCTTTACGCTTATTAGGTTGTTTTATTTCAAATAAACGTCACCTAAGAGTTACGGGGTTGTCAATTCATCAAGAACAAAACTTGGAATATTGGCTTAGGGGACCCCTAAATTTTAGGTGTAGTTGGTGAAAACGGGCATTAGCGGGATAAAATATAGCCCATAGCCTTCCTCGATAAATTGGCTATCTAACACAGAAACAATTTTTCAAATCGGACCAGTAGTTCCTGAGATTCGCGCGTTCAAACAAACAAACAAACTAACAAACAAACTAACTAACTCTTCCGCTTAGAAATAAGAATCAAAGTGAAAGAAATAAGAATAAGAATAGATTATCGAGAAAGGCTTTAATAGGCCAGTGGTCCGCGGACCACTTGTGGTCCCTGTAGGCGGAGGCATTCCAAGTGGTCCGCGAAGCCGTCCTAATAATAATATGTGAGAATTCAGAAGTTAGTAAAGGTATGCAGTCACGAAAAAATCACATCAAAATTATAATACCTACTTATTAATTAATTTTATCTATGTATGTTTGTTTAAAGAGCTGGAAGAGCTACTGGTCCATGAAGACGCTGATGAAGGGAGATTTACCAATCTCCCTGAAACGCAGACTCGTCGACATGTGTATTTTGCCCGTCCTAACTTACGGTGCTCAGACCTGGTCATTGACCGAGTCGCAACGGTCCCAGCTCGGGGTTTGTCAAAGAGCGATGGAGCGCAGCATATTAGGGGTCAGACTAGCCGACCGAATAAGAAATAGTACACTGCGCTCCAAAACTGGTATTGCAGACTTCGGCATAAAAGCTGCCAAGCTAAAATGGGACTGGGCGGGCCATACAAGCCGTATGCATCCTGACCGCTGGGCAAAGATCACCACAGAATGGGTACCAAATGATGGACGACGCCGCCGTGGCCGGCCTCGAAAAAGATGACGCGATGAGTTAGACAAATACGAGCCAGGTTGGCCTACGGCTGCGTTGAATCGAGAGAACTGGAAGACTTTGGGGGAGGCCTTTGCCCAGCAGTGGGACAGCATAGGCTCTTAAAAAAAAATGTATGTTTAATCTATATTATAATATTCTTCCTTAAAAAGAACCCTTTCTTTAGTAGCAAGCACAATTATAGCGTGCTGGCTAGCGCATTATCTTCGCCAATGGCTAAAAAGTATCATATGTCCTTTCCCGGGACTCAAAGTATCTGCATACCGAATTTCAGCAAAATCGGTTCAGTGGTTCGGTCGTGAAGAAACTTTTGCATTTATAATATTTTGATCTAGTTTTTTTTGTTTGAAAGCTGACTAGATCGAGAGTGTTCATCATCATCAGCCTGCTCAGTGCTGGAAAATCGCGGTTTGGTTCGTGAAAGGCCGTTAGCAATTTGCAGTCGTTTGATGAGTTTTATATTTTGCATTCTGGTTCATGATATTTATGAATAATATTATACACATTAATGGAAATTTGACCTGGTGCTGCAGCATCACCTGGTAATCAATAGGATACCCAACTCCTCACCAACTTAAGAGCTGAGGTTTCGTGTTTGGGCCCATTTTAATTGCGACAATCAGTAAGACGTAGATAAACAGTAAATATTTGCATGCTACTGCTGCAGCATCACCTGGATTCTATAGGAGCCGAGCTCCATATGAACCCAAAGTGGAGGTTTCATGTTTGGGCTCATATTGACGGGCTCATCCAAGAGGACATTCATAGATTCTTTGCATAATTATTATTTTTCACTACTTATAACCAATAAAAGTTTAAAAAGCATGAAATTAAAATTAAATTAAGAAATTAAAAAAATACCCCGCCAAAAAACTTTAAAAAGTACTTAATGAAATAATGTTTACTGACTTTAAGTTTAAATAATTCCTAATTAGTGTGAAGTAATATTTTAGTCCATATTTGTTGTCAAGGTGTGTTGGAGGACCGCTAAGGTACATGTTTGATTTCACATTAATTATTATAATTAACATTAAAGTTTAAGGGTCAGTTCACAGCGAACCGACAATCAGCGACTAATTGGCGATACAAAAGCAAAAGTCGCTGTTGTCGTAGTTTACTTGGCGGTCCCCCGGGCCCCGACACACCATGACAACAATTTATGGAATAAAATATTACTTAAGAGTCCGTATACGAAATTTTGCCGATTTCGCTCATTTAACAGACGTGATTTAACAGTTAAAATACAGTATTTCTATAAGTTTTTAAAGCACAACATGTAAGATCATTTCAATTATAATCTAATGTTGCATTTATTATTTTTTTTAAGTATCTTTAAATAATCCAACTCAAACCCGCGACAGTTTTGTGATTTTTGCGTGTCTTAACGGTATGAAAAAAATACAATGTACTGTTGAGAAAGTCGTCTATACAATGTTGGAATTACTTTTTACCACTTTAATATAAAAAAACCCTTTAAAAAACAGAATACATAGGTATTCTAACTAAGGTAACTGCCCGCTAACTTGGCGACCGTCCTTTTTCACCTGGCATATGAAAGACGGGCGTGAGTGTGAAGAGAGCAGTAGAAAATATAGTACGGGCCCTTAACACTTAGGAATTATTTGTTACAATTATTTATGAGATACCTAAGCGAAATTCAGAATCTAATTATTCATGAACAAAGATATATATTTTGTATTACTAGATATTGTAAGTGATTATTTTTAGTATTGAACACATCATGTTCTATTATTTATTATCCTCCATTTTTTTGACTATCCATCGGATTATAAATGGCAGTCCTCACATATATAAATACACGATCTGCCAAACAGACATCATACAACTATCAGGTGTTCCAAGTTCCTACAGACTTCCAACCGATAACCTGCAAGGTAAATAATATATTAGTTATTTATTTAAATAATATTTTGTACTAATACAAATAATAGATACGTATATCCTTCAGTAATTCTACCAACAGTGAAAAGTAAGCTGAGTATGTACCTAGTACCCTATTGTAAGATTTTTTTTTAATTTTAATTAATTTTAAAATTATTTACTTACTCAATTGTAAGAATATTATAGAAGTTGTCCCCAGGCCATGGGACCAACAAAGTAGCTTTTACAATCGACTTTCTCGTCGAGATACAAAGGCCTGCCAAAAAACTGGTGTAATAGCGATGTTAGTTGTTACCTACCTACCTAGTTAGTAAACTTTTCTACGTGCATTGACGGTACGTCCGACGTCCAATTCAACACCCTTAAGATGTACCTACTTTCATAGGTCCGTTTGAATATAACGTTGAAAAGACACACACATTTTCCAGATGAAGTTCCTGATCGCGTGCGCTCTGGTGCTGGTGGTGGCCGCCACTGAAGACTACCTGGTGACGTTAGACGACAACTTCGACTTCACCAAGCTCAGCCACGAAGAGCTCACCGCTGTCGCCAAGTGCTTCATGAACCAGGGACCCTGCAATGAGCTGATGCTGAGCTACAAGCGTGAGTATCTCCGACTATGGCGTAGCAAAAAGGAGGGAGGAGACGTGTTCTTGTCGGGGTGACCATTGTGGGGTATCCTTGGGCGCCTCAAAGGAAAATCTTCCCACCGAGCAAGATAACATATTATATGCTCGGTCAGGCCAAAGAACACTGATGTTATTTTTAGAGTTTAGACGTTGCATAGATCTCAGAAGCTCTGATAGTGCGATCAGGACTGTGCGCTGTATAGTGTATAACCTGCTAAGTATGTTATGAGTTATGACTTATGGGCTATGGCTATGGATGTTCATCTGTTCCTTCACAACTTCTTAATTCTAGTAATTATACGGGGTGACCATTGTGGGGTATCCTTGGGTGCCTCAGAAGAAAATCTTCTGACTGAGCGAGGGAACATGCTCGGTCAGGTCAAAGCACATTGATGTCATTTCAGACGTTGCATATATAATCTTGCCGATCTCAGAAACTCCGATAGTGCGATGCAGGACTGTGCGTTGTATAGTCTGCTACATGTTCGTCTGTATGTGGCTGTGGAAGTTCTTTAATCTATTCCCCCAAACTTCTAGATATTAACATGGGCGTATATAAGGGGGGGGGGGGGGGGGGTCCGGACCCCCCCCATGACTATCTATCTTACTTGTGCAATCGACAATATAATATTATGTACCGCACCGATTTTAATCGGCGAGGTACATGTATTATTTTTTTCTATTCACAGTATAATACTTAATTATTATACTGTGGAGCGTGTCCGTAGGCAGAGTACGAGTAGGTACCGCGATGCGTTCGTAGTTCGTCGCAGGGGCGCGCCGCGCGGGGAAAATGAATCGATACATAATTATTATTATAAAACAAAGTCGCTTTTTTAGGGTTCCGTACCCAGAGTAAAAACGGGACCCTATTACTAAGACTTCGTTGTCCATCTGTCTGTCACCAGGCTGTAACTCAGAACGATAATAGCTAGAGAGTTGAAATTTTCACAGATTATGTATATCTGTTGCCGCTATAACAACAAATCCTAAAAACAAAATAAAATTAATATTTAAGGGGGGCTGCCATACAAAAAAACGTGAATTGTTGACCTTTTTTGCTCTACATCTATAATGACAACAGGTAGGTACTAGAGTTTTTCACAAAGTCCTTAGGTATATGTGAAATAATATTTAATAATAATATTAAATTAAATTAAAAATTAAGGGAGGCTCCCATACAAAAAACACAATTTTGGCCTAATTTAGCTCTATAATGGTACGGAACCCTTCGTGCGCGAATCCGACTCGCACTTGGCCGATTATTTTCCCTCATGTCCCTTTGTTCCTTTTAATCTTTAAAACTACACAACATATTTTGATGATTATTTCAGTGTTAGATAGCCCATTTATCGAGAAAGGCTATAGGCTATATTATTTTATCACGCTAAGACATAAATAGTTCGCGAGATAAGCCCTTTCAAATAATTTCCTCCGTTTTTTTCACATTCTCCTATAATTAGTCTTAGCGTGATAAAATATAGCCTATAGCCTTTCTCGATAAATAGACTATCTAAGACTGAAAGAATTTTTCAAATCGGACCAGTAGTTCCTGAGATTAGCGCGTTCAAATACATAAGCCCTTTCACATAATTTCCTCCCGTTTTTTCCACATTTTCCTCTATTTCTTCGCTCCTATTAGTCTTAGCGTGATAAAATATAGCCTATAGCCTTTCTCGATAAAATGGGCTATCTAACACTGAAAGATTTTTTAAATCGGACCAGTAGTTCCTGAGATTAGCGCGTTCTAACAAACTCTTCCGCTTTATAATATTATAAGTATATAGATTCCGTTATTCAAATTTTTAAAAATAGTTTTGATTTCCTAAACATGTTACCTATTTGCTGTTGCGGACAGCGGAACCCTTCAAGGGCGAGTCCAACTCGCACTTGGCCGCTTTTTTACGTTAGGGACCCCCCCCTTATCAAAGCTATATATACGCCCGTGGATATTAACATAATTAAGACACAAATGAAGTGTCGTTGGAACTTGGTAGCCTCTTCCAATAGTAATAGGCTACATGACGTCACGTTAACAGCATACAACGTCCTGTAGTGGACATAAAGTAAAAAGAACTTACGGTGTAGTGTTGGGCTTTGGCCTATGGGTAATGGGTATCAAATGAAAGAGCTTGTAAAGGCTCTTCTCTCTATTTGTAAAGAGCTATCACACCGTACACTGGCAGACTGATAGACAGCCAAACACACATTCCTATTTTTACAATATTATAGGATGGAGAGCATAGATGGGTATGGTGAATTGTTACTTTGATCTTTGATTTATATTACAGAACACTACCCAGGCGTAGTAATCGACGCCTGCAAGCGCTGCAACCCCGCACAGAAGAAAATCTCCAAGGTCTACTTCGGCCGTGTCCAGAAAGAGCTCCCCGACGTATACCACCAGCTCAGGAAGCACATGGACCCCGAGAACAAATACTTCAGCAACTTCTTGGCCTCCATCGACCTTTCGGAATAAAAAAAAACAAAAATGTTCTAACGGCCATACATTTGAATAGTTGTAAGCAGGTACCTGTAATAAATCATTAACATTATTAAATAGTAAGTTTATTTCACTTTAATTATAAGCACCCTAGGTAGGTATACCTACAAAGTTTATGACGAATCATTAAAACAATAATTATTAAAATAAGTAACTACTTTAAGTACAAGTAATCCAGTTTTATTTTGGTATTGAGTTTTTTGTAACCAACTTCTGTGGCTACTGGCTACTACAAAACAAATACTATCTAGGTACTAAAACACTAAACATACAATAATAATAGAAAGCATATCACATAATAATGAAATATGAATTCAATAAAATATGCTGTTTTAGTAAGCAATTGAATAGTAAAAATAGTTTTATCAGTTATCACTAACGTGACCATACGTCCCGCTTTGGGCGGGACAGTCCCGCTTTCAGGCAGTCTGTCCCGCTGTCCCCCGCGAGGCCGAAATTGTCCCGCTTTTGCAAACAGACCAAACGACAGTAATGTAAAAGTATTTTAATGTTTGAAATGCCTGGAAGTAACGCATACATACAAGTAACGTGATTATTCTGCCATATTGTGCCAAATAACATAGAAATTGCCCCAGTAGTTGGTGAGAAAAGCCCTTTCAAATAATTTTTCCCGTTTTTTCCACATTTTCCTCTGTTTCTTCGCTCATATTAGTCCTGGCTTGATAAAATATAGCCTCAAGCCTTTCTCGATAAATGAGCTATCTGGAACTGAAAGAATTTTTCAAACCGGACCAGTAGTTCCTGAGATTAGCACGTTCATACAAACAAACTCTTCCACTTTATAATATTATATAGTAAATTATGGGGGGGATTCTGTATTTGTCCCGCTCTGACAAAAAAAATAAATGGTCACGTTAGTTATCACGTCTTATCTGCACCTGTAGTTTATCTATACTAATATTATAAATGCGAAACTATCTCTGTCTGTCTGTCTGTCTCGCTTTCACGCCAAAACTACTGAACCGATTGTAATGAAATTTTGTACACAGATAGTCTAAAGCCTGAGAAAGGACATAGGCTACTTTTTAACTGGAAAAAGGAGTTGAAAGGGGGTGAAAATGCGTAAATTAGTTCAAATTAAGTTAGTTTCAAAAATTCATAACAGATGGCGCTAAGAGTCGCCTACATCTCGCTATCGCTTGCTCATAAGTCTTTCTTTAAGAGGTGGCACCATATTGTGTTAAACTTTTCGATTCTTTCGATTGTTATTCACGTTATTAAATAACTCACTACTCAGTACTTTATCTATGCAGTGTACTTTATCTATACCTTAAAACTACCAATGATCATAAATAGTTTATGGGTAAAGTTAAAGTTGTGTAATGGGGGCTAAATAAGCTTTAAATTTGGTTTAAATAAAGTTTACTTAATTTAAACAATGAAATATTATGTGCACACTGCACAGCTGTTTTTGGGTATTTTGATTTAAGGGGTACCAGGGTTTTAAAAAGCTTTTAAATTTGACACCAATTTTGTTGACACCGCGCGCTATAAACTGAATTCCACGCGGACGAAGTCGCGGGCAACAGCTAGTACTTTATAAACATTTAATCATACACTATCAACAGCTGGTGCTTTACAAGTTTAATCATAATAAATAATAATAGGTACATGCCAAGACACAAGTCTGCGTGTTCACCACTAAAAAGTCACCAATGGTCGTATATCCTCGTTTCGAGGGCACATCTTTAACCATCTCCCCTAGCATTGAGACACTTGGCGTCAACATATCGAGCGAAGTCCAGTTCCGATATCATCTAGAGGGTAAGGCCAAATTAGCCTCGAAGAAGCTTGGTGTTCTTAACAGAGCGAGACAGTACTTCAGTCCGGACCAACGCCTACAACTCTACAAGGCGCAGGTTCGGTTCTCATCTCTGGGCAGGGGCGCCAAAATACCAACTGCTCCCTCTGGATCGTATCCAACGAAGGGCCGCTCGAATTGTTGACTGCCATAGTGTTTCAAACAGCTTCGACCCCTTGGAATTACGCCGAGATGTAGCTTCACTCTGCATCCTCTATCGGTTGTATCACGGGGAGTGCTCGGAGGAATTGTTCGGAATCATACCACCTGCAACTTTTCGCCATCGTCCCACGCGAAAAACATACCATCCTCGTCACCTTGATGAGTGGCAGTCTTCCACAGTGCGTTTTTCGCGTAACTTTCTGCCGCGCACTGTAAAACTCTGGAACGAACTGTCACCAGCAGTATTTCCGGACCTATACGACCTGCAAACCTTCAAGATAAGAGCGTATTCCCTCTTAAAAGGCCGGCAATGCACCTGCAGCTCTTCTGATGTTGCGAGTGTCCATGGGCGACGGTAGTTGCTTACCATCAGGTGACCCGTTTGCCCCCTTATTTAATAAAAAAAAAAATACATAATATTATTGCATCAAAGTACCATCGAAGAAAATATTCATTCATAGGCAGTTGACGGACCTACGTCTTTTGGTCGAATTGTGTCAATTCAATGTACCTACTAGTCGCGATCTGACTGGGCCCCAGCCCCCAGCCTGGGGTCAGTGGTGGGCCTCTTTTCCCTGCGACATATTCATTGTCTAAAAAGGATGGGATGCAAGAAACCAAACATATAGTTGACAAATATTATATTTTATTAAAACAAAGAATTATATAAAATTTATCACTTAAACTTAAGATGCATAAAAATCTTATTTGGACGGATATGGTCCATCCCAGCTGACAATATCCTTGTTATACCACACATATGCGCCCTTCACGGAGTCATCTGCATCGAGAGCCAGGAACAGCGGAGCTACGGCACCCTCGTCAATAGTCAGAGGTCCCTTGTGTGATGTCATGTCTGTGTCTACGTAGCCAGGATGGACTGCATTTACCTTGATATCTGTAAGCATAAAAGTAAAAATGAACATTGTGTAATTTTAACAACCCCCAACCCCTAAAAGATGTTGTAGGTATGCTATTGGGTAGCACTTTTATTTATCCATGAATAAATATGCAGTCTACAAGTTTAATATATTATAAAAAATAAAAAAATATTGTACATAAACTTGAAAAAGACAGAACATACCTCTATCAGCTAGCATTCTCTGCTGTATTTTAGTCAAAGCTGTCACCCCAACTTTAGATACTACATACGAGGAGTTGCCCCATTTCGCAGCTTGGGTGCCGTTTTTAGCAGCTTCCACATACTGTTTCATTAGCTGAGAGAGTTCCTCAACAGTCAGGGTGGGTTCTTGGAGGCGTTGACGGAGTTTCTCGCTGGGAATGTGGCTCAGATGGCCGCAGGAGCTCGAAATATTCACAACCCGGGCACCATCGCGTAAAATGGGAAAGAGAATATTGCACGTTGAAAGAAGAGAGAAATAGTTGACGAAGAGAGTCTGCTCGGCCTGTACTGACGCGGGATCGGGGGCGTCGTGTTTAAAAGCGATGGCAGCGTTGTTAACCAACACATCCAAACCGCCGTACTTCTGTTTCAAGTAGTCGCGAACAGTTTCTATGCTTTTCTCGTCGGTGATGTCTAGTTGGTGATAGTTTGGCTTTAGGCCCTCCTTTTCCAGTTGTACTACGGCGTTTTTACCGCGAGTTACATCGCGGGAAGTTAAATAAACGACGCCGGCAAATCGTTTGCACAGACCACGAACTATCGCAAACCCGATACCTTTATTAGATCCGGTGACTACAGCTACTTTTGTTGTGCTCATTTTACTTTGATGCTTCTTAACGTTATGAGAAATGAGTAGTGACTATAATTGAATCAGTTATCACTTATCAGTATTTCAAGGAATTGCTCAACATTTATCAACAGAACCGAAGTTATTATTATTTTTTTTTGGTTTGATTCGTCCCATTCAGGACAGGCAAAGGGAACAAAGCCCATACAGCCATGCCTTTTGTAGAAACCGAAGTTATAAAATATTAAATAGACGAATACGATTACCGATTACGAATGTCACAGATTACTAGTATATATTGGGGAGTTTTGGCGGGCATGTGAAAGATCAAAGAGTGCTGTTGTGTTTTTATATTATTTTCCTAAAATTGTGTTAGCTGGGTTTTTAATGTGTAATATTGGTAGAATATTAACCATTAGATATTCGTGTTCATGCACAAGTGTAGGAAAGTGATGTAATATCCAGAAACGTGCTATTTTGTGTTCCCTCCAAAACTCCATCGAAAGTTTCAGTAAAGCGTCTACCACTTTACTGAATCGACCGACTTGACTCCTGTGACTGTATTGACTTTTACTTAGACTTTGACTAGACTTTAGACCTGACGATACATGAAAACGACGATGAAAATTATAATAGGAGGAATATGGTTTTCCCGCCATATTCCTTACCTTTTTACCTTGTCTGTGGCACAGCATACACATCCTTTGTGTCAAGTTGCCAAAAAAGAAGAAAAAGAAAGAAAGATAGTATATATTTGGGGAGTTTTGGCGGGCATGTGAAAGAGTGCTATTGTGTTTTTGTATTATTTTCCTAAAATTGTGTTAGCTGGGTTTTTAATGTGTAATATTGGTAGAATATTAACCATTAGATATTCGTGTTCATTCACAAGTGTAGGAAAGTGATGTAATATCCAGAAACGTGCTATTTTGTGTTCCCTCCAAAACTCCATCGAAAGTTTCAGTAAAGCGTCTACCACTTTACTGAATCGACCGAGTTGACTCCTGTGACTGTATTGATTTTTACTTAGACTTTGACTAGACTTTAGACCTGACGATACATGAAAACGATGATGAAAATTATAATAGGAGGAATATGGTTTTCCCGCCATATTCCTTACCTTTTTACCTTGTCTGTGGCACAACATACACATCCTTTGTGTCAAGTTGCCAAAAAAGAAGAAAAAGAATGAAAATATATTATATTTGTAGAACGAATGTCACATTGTAAACGACCTTGAACTAAAGATGCCATTTGTCAGCAGCTGTCAACGACGACATAATTTTTTTAATGAAAAGCATTGACTTTTTGCACATTGCCATGGTCAAAATAATTATTTATCTTCAATAAAACCGAAAACGTGAAGAATTCATAACGTTATCAATTACTAGAAAAAATAACGTTTCATACCTACCGTTATTTTCATAATGGTTGTCAGGTATCGTTATTTTTTAAACCATATAATATTATAGTATACATATAATATACTTAAATAACAACATACTTTTAGGTTAAAAAAAATAACGTTATATTACCGATAAGTATATCGTTATTTTCTGGTATGCGACGTTGCCAGTTCGACGCGACACATTTCATAGGAATAATCGTTGAGCATACAAAAATAAAAATATCCACAACCGAACGTATAACCTACTCCTTTTTGGAAGTCGGTTAAAAAGCAAAATACTGTTAATAGATACTTCGATTTAATTCGCAATAGGTTGTTGTAGTAACGTTAACAAAGAACATATATTTACCGTTATAAATCCTATTAACCGTTATAACATTTACCGTTATTAATTTCAACTTTTATCATTATATTTTTATAGTATCAGGTCACTGACCTCCATTACTGTTTATTAGAGATCAGTGTATCGGGTTTTCATACCGTTATCAGGTTGTTTTAACGATATTTGAAGCCCTGGTGAAGATAATTTAAGTTTAAAATGAAAACTTTAAATCCTTATTATTATTATTATATTAAGGTGTTATTTATTTTTATTTTTTATGTTATTTTATTTATTTAGGTTATTCGGCCGAAGTGATCAGGGAAGTAGACGCTGCCACTTGTGATGGCGCTACCGCTGGCGTCGTTACTTCCACAAGTATTTAGGACAATAATATTGCCGGCAGCGCGAGGAGCAGCGGCAGTGGCTGAATCACGTCCCACTAAAAACTCTGCGAATATGTTATTCTCTTATTTGGGAATACCACTTGATAGACAAGATTTTGGATTATGCCATAAAAGTATGAAAAATTTAGAAATAAAATAAAACATCTAGTACATAATGTTATATTAAATTGCCAAGGCACTTAAATTAACATAGTTATTTAAAAAATAGCATACATACATATTCTTGTTGAAAATTCCACTGGGTAAAAATATTTCAAAGATTTTTAAATTTTTGAAATCATCACTCAAACAATATACGTCTAATATTATGTTTATATGAATTTGTTCAAAGAATTAAAAATGAAATTGTAGGTATGCTTTTTGCATACAATTTCAATTTTATTTTTCCCGAACAACTTTCTAGATTCTAGAACTCAATACATATTATTAGATATTTGTTAGAAATTAAACATTATTTTAAGAGATAAGTGGATGAAGTGGATACCTAATATTTTATAACTTGAGGGCAATAACTTATTTTTTCCTTGTAAACAAACTTTGTAACTTACCTACTTTATTATCTGGCTAAACATAAAATCCATTTTTTATTTCACTAAAACCACAATTTATGCAAAAAAAATATCAAATAGTTAATTCCCTACTTCCGCTTACGTCTTCATCTATGAATTTTGTTATTACCACAATAGGCAAGTGTTTCGCTTACTCTTATACAAATAACCTAATATATAGAATACCTACATACTTTTTGTTTTTCCTGCATTTTAAATGGACGGAAAATAGGAAGCACTATGCCAATGCACCACAATAAGTTCCAATTTTAAAAATACCATTGTTACCGATTTTCTTACAACTTATACTTAAAATTCTAACAAAGTTGAAAAAACATTACCTTGAGTTCCATATCCTCAAGTCTCAACATCTTATAATTTTCCTTATCTGGTACTTCAACAAAACATTACATAATTTGTTTTACTGTAGTAATCTTTATAAATAGATACCTATTGCAATCTGTAATGTTTTTTGTTTAACTCTAAAATTATATAATAATAAAAAAACATTTGTGCTTTTTGTTGTAATTAATAATGTGCTACTTACTTATCTCAAAACTTATAAATTTAACTCTAGTGTGCAAACCTGTTTTCTGCTGCTTGTTATTTTAAGACTTACGTAATACTAGATGTTATCTGCCACTTCATTGAGACATTCGTGTACCGCACGGGAACAATATATATTTCCCACAAAAAAATCCTTTGTTCTTAACTTAACTTAACCTATACCACTCAGCTGTTATTACCACGCAGCTATTCAAGTGAGAACACTGAGATATAGTTTTATAGGAAGACACATTTTAGATTTTATAATATTAGTAGGATATGAATTTGAGTGCCTCATACATTTTTACTCTGTTACTGTTCTTAAGTTTCGTAGAATGTGGTTTTGACAAAGCTGCCACAAAAAATATCAGTAGACTTTTATAATAAGTAACAAAAATAATATGTCAAGTATCAATGCCATACGCGTTGTTTTTATTATCTTATTCCTCATCATGAGGATCTTAGCGTTCAGTTTTCAACAAGTAAGGCACTACCTCATCAACATTGACGTCTCCAACGAAACCCACGAAGAAGACGTCTTCAATAAACGATCCAGTGAACGTCCTCAATACTGGCAGTTGTAGCAGTAGGGTGTCCACTCGTTCGTCGTTCGACTGACATGTTATACGGAGAGAACGGAGAACTTTGTTCTGGTATTCTTGGAGTTTGGGCGTTATGAAGTCCGGTGCGCCGTCTGCAAGAGAAATCTGATATTAATTTCTTGAAAAAAAAGGAATTGTTCTTCATTTGAAATATGGAGTGTAGATGGAGCAGAACTATCTCTGTATGGAAAAAGTGTCCGCTGAAATGCGTTAAATTAGGGCGTTAAATTGGCGCTACAGTAGCAACAGGGTAAATTTAAAATCAAAAATTAGACTCGGATAAAGAAAAAAATAATGACAAAATAAGTTTCTTTTCGTTTCAGCTCGTTTTCCTGGTTTTAAATTCCAAATAGATAAATACAATGATCAAAAAACAAAATTCATTCCATACCCTTTGCTGCAGCTAGCGCCACTCTTGGAGGATTTATACTCTGTTATTTACTGCGGACAGCTGGACACTTTTTCAAATATCCCCCATATAAGATAGTTCTCTTTCATCTACCCTCCATAATTTGAAATGCCTCGGTCTAGACTCTAGTCAGTAGTCACTCCGGTGACAAGTACAAGACGTGATTCTGTACCTCGCGATAGGAACACAACAGGCGATAGGCAGATAATATACAATTTTCACCAAGATTCATTTTCACCCTGCCGACTTATGCAAAGCAAGTCTGGCGGGGCTGGCATTGTCTTTTCAATAAGAATTTTCGTTACTTTCCATCTGCCTCTTGGCTCCAGGATTAACTGTGTGGCGTCAAACCTTCCCTTTATTATGTAACTTTGATTAACACTTCGTTGCTTATGGTCACAATTATTTTGACGTTTGAACTTTTAAAAAGTATAAACGTCAAAAAATTGACATCACAATTTTTTAAATTGTTGAAACGTCAAAATTGTGACCATAAGCAATGAAGTTAATTGGGACAGTACCTGGCGAGAACAGGGCGAGCGCCCGCAGATGCGCGTAGTCGCGGTCCGTGAGGCGCAGCGCGTCCGCCGCCGCGATGAACTGCTGCAGGCGCGTCAGCCCCGCCAGCACCTCCGACACGCGCGCGTCGCTGTAGTCCGACACGCTGATCGTCTGAAAATTACATTACTAGTGTCAAAAAATATTGTTGAAATAAAATCTAGCTCGGATCTGCCATAGCAACATGTGAAATAACTGTGCTGCGCTGGTGTACCATGTGCGTCAGCAGCGGCGGCAGCGGCGGCAGCGTCAGCGCAGCGCTCCACCGCGCCAGCCCCAGCACCAGTAACTCTATCTCACCTCCCCCTGCGGCTCGGGCGTGTCTCGGGGTCGGTGCGGCGCGGCGCGGTCCCGCAGCTCGCGGTGCAGGGAGTGCGCCATGTGCGCCAGCAGCGGCGGCAGCGCCAGCGCCGCACTCCACCGCGCCAGCCCCAGCACCACTAACTCCGCCCAGCACTTGCGCAGCAGAGCTGATTGCACCTCGAACCTGGAGCATAATACGAATTAATATTAATTTGAGAGAAGATTGTAAAAATGTTAGTAGATTTTTAACGGGGTGTTTGCGTCAATCAGGATAGGGCTGCTAGGTTAATTAAGCTTGGCAAAAAAGTGTCTGGATGCGGTGACAGCTGAAACTAAGAGTTTTTATTTATGACAACACTATAAGTATTATACTTGTCAACTCTAGTACAAATTGTGTCAAAAGCGAAGCGTAGGGTTGCCTATATTTGAAGAAAAGCGCCCTCATTTAATCCACACTCTTTTTTGCCCAGCTGTACCTAGCGGAATAGAGAAACAAAGGCCTGAGCAAGCGAGCTGTCACTATCAGTAACACTGCGTGGTAAAAAGAGACGTGTGATACATGACAGCAGAACTCTTTTTTTGACGTCCAGTCGGCACTTATTGGCACATTGACAATTTAATCCCATATGGAGGCACTTCACATGGCTATTTGTATTTGTTATTGGCTATTTGTTGCATTTGGCAAAATTATTGACGTATACACAAACAAGCAAATAAAGGCAAATACGGCCTTCCACACATGGACGTCAAATACCAAACTTTTACTCGATTTTGTTTACAGTGCGACAAGGCTTTAAATGAACGTGGGTGGTGGCGCTGCTCGTAAGGGAGAACTGTCAAAAATGACGTTTTTGTATGATGGCAGCGTTAGTTCCTTTTTTCGCCACGTTCATTAAAAGCCTTGTCGAGCTGTACTATGATGTAGTATCTCTTATTAGTCTATGGCTGTTATACTTGCCTATTTGACTCTTTTGATGTGCGCCAAAAACCGACAAAGGTACGGATACGTATATTTGGTATTGGTCATATTTGTCAAATAGGCAAATAAGGCCAATACTTGTCAAACATACCATCTACACATGGTGATTGTTTGGCGAATACATCAAATACGCAAATACAAATAGCCATGTGAAGTGCCTCCAATAGAATTCATGTTCAATCATGCTTGTCTAAGTATTACGTACACATATTTTTACACACAGATGAAAACCAATTTCGGTTGCGTTTGACAGCTCGAGATTGTTGCTCTATTCCGGTAGGTAAACTTGAAAATTGTGTATTGCAACAATAACTGATTGTATTTCTAATACGAAGTAAATAGCGGCATCGCCAGAAAAGTAGTAGTATGGAAATAGAAACTTACCATAATCAACAGTTAAAATTATAAAAAAAAAAATGTTCATGGCTCTGTGTAGTAAATATATGAACATGTTGCCATAAACATGGCAACATTTAATAAAATTATTCGTACAAAGTGTGTCGCAGTTCACTTTTAGCATAATTATTTCTTTTATTGTTAAAATAGTCTTTGCCTATGTAGCTTTAGGACGTATCTTGTAATAGAATATCATTCATTTACTTTCACGCACTCAAACAACGGCGGAGACTGGCGTAAGTGGAGCTAACTAGTAAAGTAATACTAACGTGCCGAAGCACCCAACAAACGCGCGGCCGCCTCGCACGCGGCGTGAGCGGACTAGTAAGGGCCGGGACACAAAAACACGGCACGGCGCTGTGTCGGACGCGCGTCGTGAAAAACCACGGCACGGCGCCGTACGGCGTCGTACGACGTCGTGCCGTAGAAACTCATCTTGAATTTCTACGAGAGTTTCTACGGCACGACGCCGTGCCGTATTTTTTTACGACGCGCGTCCGACACGGCGCCGTACGACGTCGTGCCGTGTTTTTGTGTCCCGGCTCTAAGGGCCGCGCTACACCGGAACGGCAGCGGCGAAGCGAGCACTTTAAGGCCGCCCGTCGCCGCTCATGGCCGCTGGAGGCCGCGATTTCTCAAGCGATACTATGTATTACAATAATGAAAATAAAGTTTAAAATCATATGACACTGAAAGTGCTCGCCTCGCCGCTGCCATTCCGGTGTGGCACGGCCCTAAGGCCAACCTCGTTCCCAGACAAAAGGTCAATGACCATTGACCGCTGCTGCCAACTTACTCTATTTCAAGTATAGATACTATATCCGAGGTCTTTTAACAACTAGTAAAGTAATACTAACGGAAGCGCAGCCGCAGCAGGCACAGCCAGCATCCATCGTGCCGAAGCACCCAACAAACGCGCGGCCGCCTCGCACGCGGCGTGCAGACGGAGCGGGCCGCCCGAACCCGCAGGCAGAGACAACGGCAGTTGGAGGGCTTCGGCTGAACTCAGGATGCCTGCTTCCTCGCCTGGGAAAACAAGGGGATGTAAGAAGCAATTTTATAAAACCAAAAACAACAACATTTGAGCATTTATGAGCAACTTAATCTATACAATATACATACTAATATTATAAACGCGAAACAGTATCTGTCTGTCTGTTACCTCTTCACGCCTAAACCACTAAACCGATTTTGCTGCAATTTTGTATGGAGATACTTTTAGTCACATGAGACAAACAAATTTTGCGGCAATATAGTTGCGGGCGTCATAATAATTATGGTATTCTATATCATATAATATGTTTAAAGTAATATCACCAGCTTTTTGTACATGTCTCATGTATTAAATTATCTTTATATTAAAATGTTATTGTTAAAATATGTTATTCGTGGTTACATAAGTTTCTACGTGTTTAGTTGTAGCTGTATAGATTTTTAATATTTGTGTATCAAATAAATTAGTATTTCACCTTCAGAAGGCTGAGCGTCAGAGGGGTGTAGTGTGGGCATGGGGGACGCCTCCGCCGGCGTCGCACCGTACGCCGTCTGCAGGAACTTGTTGATTTGACCTGCACAATTAACGATAGTCGATACATACAACAGATGCCGTACATTTCCCAGCGCAGGTGGGCTATTATGACCTCTTATTTCCAGCCAGTTTACGCCCAAAATGTACCGTTTTCGGGCGTAAACTGGCTGGAAATAAGAGGTCATAATAACCCACGGGACGAAAGCCACGGGTCGCATCTCTTATAACCTGGTGAGGAGCGGCCTACAGGTGAGTAAGCGGTGCCTTTTTTTTATGAAATAAGGGGGCAAACGAGCAAACGAGTCGATGGAAAGCAACTATCGTCGCCCATGGACACTCGCAACATCAGAAGAGCTGCAGGTGCGTTGCCGGCCTTTTAAGAGGGAATACGCTCTTTTCTTGAAGGTTTGCAGGTCGTATAGGTCCGGAAATACTGCGTGACAGTGTGTTCCAGAGTTTTACAGTGCGCGGCAGAAAGTTACGCGAGAAACGCACTGTGGAAGACTGCCACACATCAAGGTAATGAGGTCGATGCACAGATTTCTATCTAATTAGATCCCGCATGTGTATGTACTTCGCGTGCCATCGCGTTCCCAAAAGAGTATAATTAATCTTTTATTTAATCAATTATTTAATGTTAATCGTGTGTGGCTGTAGTTTTTACCATGAAATCTACGTAACTGCGTTACATACATTGCCGCTTTAGTTAGAAAATTATAGAGCCCGATCTGTTTGTCCGCTATTGAGCAATGGAAATAAAACAATCGATACTTTCACTCATCGCTTAGTTTCGAGGTACAGTCAATATTCTCATTTTTCTGTCAAATGAAGCAAATAGTGTTGTACATATTCTTGATTCTAATTAATCGATTTCCGAAACAGACATGAAACAGAGGAATGATAATGTTCGCTTTGGGATATTTTGTGACTCGGTAATTATATTTCTATACATTTTCTATACTTACATATAATAAAACTGTAGAAATAAAAATTCTGTACATTAAAGGTATTAAAAAAATAATAAGCGGGGGTGTCATTACATCGCTATAGAAGCCAAAACTGTAGTTAGTTTTTTATCTACTGTCTGTCTGTCTGTCTGTCTGTATGTTTGTTTCACTATCACACGAAAACTACTGATCCGATTTGAATGCAGTTTTCGCAGATATATTTGTCTTCTTGCAACTTAACATCTGGTGTATAAAAAAAATTCCCCCCACCCCACTAAGGGGACCAAAGAGGGGGTAAGATTTTGTATCAACTGATGAAGTACAAATACTAAAAATGGCAAAACAACGTTTGCCGGGACAGCTATAGTCCGCGCGCAACTAGTTGGCCGCTCTGCCCATATACTCACATACCGGCAGAGCGGCCAACTAGTTCCGCGCGGACTATAGTTATGTAATATGAATTTATGTTCCTGTTTAGTGATTTAATTTAGAATAATATAATATATTACTAGCTGTCCTGGCAAGCACGTATCTTAAGATTTATCATTCCTCTGTCTATGAACTCGAATAATAATCGATTAAAAAGTCGATATACCTATTAAAATGGCAAAAGAAGCGGGGCGCGGTGATTCCTTTGAATCGATTTCGCGCGTACGGGTATTCCCATCACTAAAGTGCTCTTGTGACGTCACAGTAGGTATGAAAAAAGTGACACGCTCGTGTTCATACAAATGGAGCGACATAGCGCTTCTATCTAGATCTTATTTCTGTGGGTCGATGGTATGTTTTTCGCGTGGGACGATGGCGAAAAGTTGCACTCCCCGTGATACAACCGATAGAGGATGCAGAGTGAAGCTACATCTCGGCGTAATTCCAAGGGGTCCAAGCTGTTTGAAACACTATGGCAGTAAATAATTCGAGCGGCCCTTCGTTGGATACGATCCTTACAATCGACAATCGGATGAGAATGACGTGGCCTGCTCTAACAACGTAATTTCTCGTCTGTTATGGCCGTTTTATACGGAGTAAGTAACTGACGTCAGTGCACAGGCAAGACAGCGCTGACCTGCCACTGCCATCGTGTAAACCGATTTCGAAGACAGTTCAGTACTGTCGGACCGCGCTGTCTTCACTACTTCACTACTGACCGTGTGTAAACGGTAGGCGACAGTTTTTGGCGTCAGCACTGTCTCGGCACTGGGTTCAGTTACTTATGCCCGGGACACACGAGGCTAGTTTTTCAAGCCAGGATAGCAAGCTAGTGTTAGTAAGCTAGCAAGCTAGTACTTCTGGCCTCGTGTAGACAAAACTATCTTCATTTGTCAGCTAGTAAGCTAGTTTACAAGCTAGGATAGTTTTAATAGGATGGAGTTCTATTTTCAGGCTAGTAGCGTTCCCCCACCACTGATTTTACTATCCTGGCTTGTGTACTAGCTTCATGTGTCCGGCGAAGCTAGTTTTCAGTTGACTCGTAAGCAGTAACCACGCGTTTTGGCGTCACAAGACTCAACAGAATATCATACAAATCAGGCGTCATTCGCAAAATACTCTTATATTTGCCTAAACCCTGAAGCGAAATTCTTCAAAAGTAAAGGAGATGGTCCACATTCATCTCTTTTTAAAATTCATGGTCGTGTCTACACTCGTCCTTGTAATTCATCTTCTAGTACGTCTTGTGCGAATTGGCACAGTTTTTGAAGTAACCGTTTTTCAGTCGTATAGTGTTTTTTTCGCGTGCAGATCATTTTGGACGTGTGGTCACCCCAGTCACAGCAATAATACTAGCTTAAAATAATATAGCCTCGTGTAAACAGAACTAGCATGCTCTAAGCTAGGCCAGCAAGCCAGGACAGCTTGGTAAAAAACTATCTTGCTATCCTAGCTTGAAAAACTAGCCTCGTGTGTCCCGGGCATTACTCCGTATAAAACGGCCATTAGGCTGCGTTTCCACTGAAGCGGAGCCGAGCTTAGCGGTGCCGAATTGACCAATCACCATGCACGAAATCTTCGCTCCGCTTCGCTGTCATTCCGCTGGAATAGCACGATTGGTCAATTCGGGCACCGCTAAGCTCCGCTCCGCTTCAGTGGAAACGCAGCCTTAGAGTAGGACGCGGCATTCTCGTACGAATCGTACGGTACGATTGTTTGAGTCTCAAAACGGTTTCGTGGTACGGCCTCTGGACCGCTCTGAAATAACGACATAGTGTTCAGAGTTATTTTCAGACATAGTAACCGCCATCTAAGCGATATTCACTTTGGTTTATTTCACCCGTTAATTTTCATACGGGCTTGTAGTCTATAATACGTGAAATATGTGAAGAAGTGATGCGAAATAATATTACAATAATAAGCTTTTACAGTAAGAAAAAACAGTGCGACCATGAGTCACAAGTTCTTTGGCAATCGTCAAAGTACTTACATGGTGGCACTTCACATGGCTATTTGTATTTGCGTATTTGATGTATTCGCCTAACAATCACAATGTGTAGACGGTATCTTTGACAAAGTATTGGCCTTATTTGCCTATTTGACAAATATGACCAATACCAAATACACGTATCGGTACCTTTGTCGGTTTCTGACTCACATCAAAAGAGTCAAATAGGCAAGTAAACAAAATTAAGTAAAAGTTTGGTATTTGACGTTCATGTGTGGAAGGTCGTATTTGCCTTTATTTGCTTGTTTGTGTATACGTCAATAATTTTGCAAAATGCAACAAATAGCCAATAGCAAATACCAATAGCCATGTGAAGTGCCACCAACAGCGTTAAATTCTCGCGTGTCCGTTATCAGAACATACGACGCCATATTGTTAAACGTTGCACCCTTCAGCTAAGTATCACTTTGGATGTGGCCGAAATAAAAACTACATAATATGTACCTAATATGTATATACATGTACATACATGTATATGCATGTACATAATATGTATATGCAAACAAAAACGATATAATATTATGCACTGTCCAATGTCTATGCGTGTCCAGTGTCTACAGAAAGCTATCATTGTTGAAGGCCCAGGATTGTAGTTTCACAGAATATGTTTTTTTAACCGACTTCAAAAAAAAGAGGTTATCAATTCCCGAACTGCCCAGTTTTTGTGTATGTTAGTCTTTATCAGCGTCTGAACAACTGTCCCAAATTTCAAAAGTGTATGTATGTATGTATGTTTTTATGTTTGTGTTCGCATATCTCTGGAACTACCATACCGATTTCAGTAATTCTTTTTTTGTTGTACTAGGTATTGTTCAACTTAGGGAATAGTGAAGTTTCATCAAAATCGGTTCAGTAGTTTTGGAGATAGGGAGTTTTAATTATTAATTACGTACAATTTTGAAGTCGGTTTTATCTTTTTAAAATACAGTTATTTTGTCATAATATTTAGCTGTGGTGTTTACCAAATTGCCCCATATTGGGGAAGAGCGCGAGGTGTGTCTGCAGCATCAGCTGTCTGCGACCCTCATCCACTTGACTGCCCGCTGCCAGGTATGGTGCCACTGTAAGCAAAAACACAGACTGGTTGATGTGATAGCTTGTACTCGCCCAATTCAGGACTCCATACATTTCCGTGTCAAAATAAAGGGTCTTTTTGACTCACAGGAAATTGGTGTGAAGGAGATACAGTAGGGCCTCGTTAATCCGGAGAGGCAAAAACACGACCCTTTTCGGATTACGGAGGCGTCCGGATTATAGTATGCAATATTTAATGTTAATAAAACACATGTATAACCTTAGTCTCTTTAATCAATTTTTTAATATCAATTTCGAATATTTACGCGGGGGCGCCTGCGCCATGATCTTAGCGAACGCGCTAAATTGACACTGTACTACACGAAAGGCGATAAAAGACAAAAGACTGACGCGACGGCGCATTGGCTCATGGCAGCCGCACGGGCCGCACCTACACATGGACTTCAGCGGTTCAAGTGTTAAGAGTTAGTTCATTTAAAAATTAGTATGGAAGTATGGATTCATTCTAAAATATGTTGACCGCAACTTCTTTGGATGGCAATTCGTGTTTCATACAAGAATTGTTATTTTTTCGACAAAACGTATTGACTATTGATATTGTTTTTAGTTACAAACTAATACCTGGATTGTTCTTATTGAGTACAGCGGCTAGGGCTATGTTGAAGGCAGGTGTCGGGGAGACAGTGCCAAACCCATCCGATGACTCATCCGCTGGATTCATCTGAAATAGCAAAACAGCTTTTGTTGAATTTATGGGTAAGAAGGTAGACATTGTAAGACTAAACCATTAATAACAATTAAATTTTGTGTGCCCCTCACAACTAAGACAAAATATTATATAACATACATCTTAAGTACAGATCTTGCAATCTACGAGCGCGCGGCGCCTTTAGTTGTGTGAGTGACCATATCTATACACGCGTACATGGCTCGCTCGCTACTGACTGCTCCGTCAGGTACGCACACTAACGAAAATGTCTATTCACATTTTCAACTACAAATAAAGGCTACGCGCGCTCGTAGATTGCAAGACCTATAAATTAGGCTCTCGAAATTTAGAGTATGCCAAAGAAAAACACTAGAAAAACATGAGTTATGTATTTCTAGTGTTGTTGTCTATTTAATATACCTATGGCACAGTCTTTGTTTCTAACAACAGACACCCAGTTAAAAATCTAAGCGTGTTAAATATTTCAGGCCCTTACAATTAGTGCAATAAAACCTACATGCTGTCTTAATCTTAAGATGTACGGCCTTGTAAAAATACTTACATGTTCCAACAGTTTAGAGTACACCGTATCCTCTCTCCGCATGCGATCCTGTGCCCCTCTCGCGTCGTTCTTCTTGTCCAGTATCGGCTTCCTCTCATGTTGAACCGCTGTCGACATACAACAAGAATTACCGCTCATCTATTTGCCACTATCAATATTGACGGCTGTTTTGTAGGTTAATACACACGTAAATTACAAAATTTCACTATAAATAATTGTGTATTTTTTTTTATAAAAGTTAGAAAACTCAGACACAGCTCTTTAAAATGAACTACAATTTTTTATATTCTACTGAAGAAGCAGCTGTTAAGAAATTGATCAATATTTGAAATCACAAAAAAACCGGCCAAGTGCGAGTTGGACTCGCCCATGAAGGGTTCTGCAGCAGCAATAAGAATTATTTCTATGAAATTATAAGGTTTTTGATTTATTTTAATATGTATTTCATTTTTGATATAATGAAAGTTAAATTAAGGTTTATCATTTATTACGTATAAAAAAACTACTGGCTAGATCTCGTTCAAACCAATTTTCGTTCGTAGTTTTTATAGTAATGTACATCATATATTTTTTTAGAATTATCATGCCCCTACTTTAGAAGTTAGAGAGGGGGGGGGGGGGGGGGGGGGGTACACACATTTTGCCACTTTGGAAGAGTCTCTCTCGCAAACTATTCAGGTTAGAAAAAAATGATATTAGAAATCTCAATATGATTTTTGAAGACCTATCCATAGATACACCACACCCATAGGCCAGATGAAATTTTTTTTTGTTTCAGTTGTACCTATGGGGACCCCTAAAACTTTTAATAATTTTTCCATTTTTGTATCAAAATCTTAATGCGGTTCACAGGCTACATCTACTTACCAAGTTTCAATAGTATAGCTCTTATAGTTTCGGAGAAAAGTGGCTGTGACATACGGACGGACGGACAGACAGACAGACAGACATGACGAATCTATAAGGGTTCCGTTTTTTGCCATTTTGGCTACGGAACCCTAAAAAAGTGGCTTGTTTGTGATCATTGAAGAAGTTGATTCATAGGCAGTTGATGGACCTATGTCATTCGAGTTTTGTTGTGACAGCTGACAGGGAGTCGAGTCAATGAGCGCTACCACCATGTTTCGCCCAGTGCAGTATATAGTATAATTATATAATATATAGCGGAAACACTCACAATCACTCCTCATGCCGCTGGCGAGGCACTTCTGGAGACGACAGTACTGGCATCGGTTCCTGTGGTTCTTGGTGACTTCGCAGTTCATGCTGCCCCGACACTGGTAGCCCAGCTTCTTGCGAATGGAACGCTTGAAGAATCCTTTACATCCTGCATAAGTGATGAATTGATGATATTAGAAACATTGGATTTTAAATATGGATAGAAATATGAGTCATATTATAATAAAATGATAACTATAATAAGCTTAGCTAAGTAGTAAGCTTAGCTAAGAAGTACAGTCAAAACCATCGTTTAGAACAACATACCGGTTAAATTGACCAAAATCAAAGGTCCCGGCTGAATGCTATATGACCACCTGTCACTGGTTATTAAGTACAACTATCGGTTTTTACGACTAAATATGAGTAGTCCCTTCGATGTGGTTATAACAGATTTTAACTGTAGTATTTACAATACTGTAGATGTGTATATTATGTATAGATAGTAGATACATAAGTACATTTTATAGGGTTGACTTATCCCCATTTATTTTATGTGTAGTGTATAAAGTGTAATGTAAAATGTACAATTCATTTTCTTATTTTATTTTATCACAACAAAACAATGCATCCCAAGCCTGTAGACATAGGACAGTCAGTCATATCCTGGGAATTATAACAAATTGAAACAAACTTTACAGTCTTTGTTTACCTTCACAACTGATAGCTCCATAGTGTCGGCCAGATGCTCGATCTCCACACACAATGCAGAATTCTAGGCCGCCTATTTCATTTCCGTACTTCATCGACATTTGGCTTTCTGCAGGTAAACCTTCAAAGATACAATAACCTTAGTACAATTTTAAGGAAAACAACTTTTATGATGTGACCTTTACAGTGCATCAATTCATTAAAAAAAAATTAAATCAAAAAGACATTTCATGTTTTATCACAAATCGCTTATTGTTTGCAAGATATAATTTGTAGTGCAGCGTGAATAGATATAATTCCTGTTTGCCTACATAATATTCTAATGTCAAGAATACGCGTCCTAACTCCTAAGTAGTTTTAGAAATTGCTTTCCTTTCACTCAGAAGTCAGAACCTAACGTTGTTATAAGAATTTACGTATGATGAAAAACGATTGTAATCTTTAATCATTTCTGTCTTACTTTGGGACAAATTGCAGAAATGGTACAAAGAATCTTCAATCCATATGATTGCAGATACAGTTAGCTTACCTTAGAATGATGAGGGCTCGCTTTGCAAAGATAGGTATGTGGTTAAATTCTCACACAAATTACCATAATTGTGATTGTAAATAGTTAGGAATACTACAATGGGATACTTCTGAATATAATAGGCACGAAATTATAAATAAAACGTAAAACAAAAACAGAAATTCGTGTCACTCATAAAACACCATGACCACAGATTAAATATATGTAGCAAGCTAACCATGACTGATGACTTTCATAGACAATATTTTTTTTCAATCAACATTCAACAATCATAAAATGTCATTGACCTTTCTACAATTCCTAGTTTGTCTGTAAAGTTTGGCGAGAAATTTCAAAAATAACTATTTGAATATATGTTATATGTACTGGTTATAACATAGTTATAGCTTTAATTTTTAGATTTGGAGTACTAAGCTCTTTAAAAAATGATTATCAAGCAGATAAAAATATGGATAAAGATGGATAAAAGTAAGATTTGTTTTACAGGCTTGTGCACATTTCAAGTTTTTAAGAAAACTATTTGTCAAAATGACTTCTTTATGCTTCTTAAAAAAAATATCTTTATTTATGCTTCTAGTGTTTTGACTTTTGATTAAAAAAAAATGTTTTGACTTTTGAGTTTTGACAGTTACCAAATGTCATTTTTTCATAACATGTCAAATTCTGTCGCACGTGTTTAATATTTTTATCACAATAATTTATATAAAAAAGGCTCATTTACATCATAATTACGGAACAAAATAATTCAATGCAATGGCTAGTGTCGAAATAGACAAAATCATTAACCAGTTTAATGTCTTATGTGAAAAACCAGTGAAGTTTCTTACGGTACAAAAGGACTTAAAAGATGACTTCAAATGTTTGGTGAAATCGCTTTACGACTTCACAAAATCAGAAGAAAAGGGCAATAAGTCGAAGAAGAATCAAGCTTTACCTAAAATTATCGTCGACGAGTTCGACGAGGAACAAATATGGCAGCAAATCGAGTTACAAAATTCGGAGTGTTGGGACCAAATTACATGGGATGTAGCTAACTGTATATCGAATAAAAACGACCTCTCCTTTCCCATCAGATTGTCAGAAATACATTCTGACGATGAGGTCGACACAGACGATAAAATGTCTGAAAATGATGATAATGAGTCCGAAATGTCTGATCCCGAAATGGATGTTGACGAGCAGTCAAAATCTCAGAAAAAGTCAAATAAAACGGTGTCTCAAAAGTCAAAGTCTTCCATAGTTGATGATAAATTCTTCAAATTGAATGATATGGAAAAGTTTCTACTGAATGAGGAAAAAATGGAGGAAAAGGGGAAAAACAGGAAAAATGATGAAGAAGATGATGATTCTATTGATTTATTTGAAGATGTTGATGATGAAGACTCAGAGGGGGAGGGTAAGGAGATGATGTACTCTGACTTTTTCAATGATGAAGGTGATCAGGAAGAAAATTATGATGACAACAATGATGATGAC
The DNA here is from genome assembly GCA_963422495.1 of Polyommatus iphigenia. Taxonomy (NCBI): domain Eukaryota; kingdom Metazoa; phylum Arthropoda; class Insecta; order Lepidoptera; family Lycaenidae; genus Polyommatus; species Polyommatus iphigenia. The sequence continues at coordinate 14,156,104 of OY730177.1, forward strand.
CAAAACGATGATGAACAAGTTGGTGATGAACAGAGTGAAGAAGAAGCTGAGCATGAGCCAAGAAAGAAATCATCAAAGAAGACTGTAAGGTTTCTAGAACCTGATTCAGGAAGTGAATCAGATGGAAGTGATGATAGTCAAAAAGAGGAACCAAAAATAAATGGTGCTAGCATCAGTGATGAGAAGAAATCAGAATTTGAGCTACGACAGCAGAGATTGCAACAGACTATCACAAGATTGGAAGAGAAAACCTTAAAAGATGCCCCATGGCAATTGAAAGGTGAAGTTGATGCTAAAAAACGTCCAGAAAACTCCCTGCTACAGGAAGTATTAGATTTTGATCTAACAACCAGACCCCCACCAATTATAACAGAACAAACAACCATCACTTTAGAAGGACTCATAAAACAGAGAGTTAAGGATAAGGCATGGGACGATGTTGTGAGAAAAGAAAAACCAGTTGACGATCAACTGAACTTCAAAAAGACTGCTGTGCTAGACCAATCGAAGAGCAAAATGAGCTTAGCACAAGTGTATGAAGCGGAATATTTAAAACAGAAACAGGAGAAGTCTGGAGAGGTAGAAGAAGAGGAACCAGAAAGCCACAAAGAGATAAGAGAAGCAATGAACAAGCTGTTTGCTAAGTTAGATGCTCTAGCCCATTACCACTACACACCTAAAGCTCCTAGCGCAGAAGTGAAGATTGTCAGCAACACACCAGCTATATCCATGGAGGAGGTGGCTCCTGTGGCTGCCAGTGATGCCACGTTACTGGCCCCAGAGGAAATCAAGAGAAAACAGAAGGGAGACTTGATGAGCAAAGACGAAAGAACAAAAACAGATAAGAACAGAGAGAGACGGAAGAAAAAGAAGCTACAGAAACAAAAGGGTGGTGTACAGAAAGTAACAGACCACAGAAACACAAAGCAAGGTGTAGAATCTACTGACAAGTCTATAAAAACATCCAAGGCATTCTTCCAACAACTGAACGATGATGCTACTAGTTTAATAATTAAAAAGAAAAATGTTGCCAGTAAATGACATTAAAATGTAAATAATACTTGTTTCTTTCTATTGAAATGTTGCTTACAGTAATCAATTTCATCATCGTTTTGGTAGCCATTTTTGAATAAATTTTGATTAGTTATAATGCTTATTTAAAGTTTTAAATTTCTTGATATTATTATTAATCATCCAATGGGTTATGGCCGCCACCTACAGCTGACACAGAGAAGACTATAATAATATTATTGTAGCCACTTTCGTTACTAGTTCCCAACTAGCTAAGGTTTTCGAATTCATTTAGTTTACCATACTTAGGCCAATGCAGAAGGCTATTTGCAATAAACAAAACTCAAAAGTTATATTATGTATACCTAGGTATTTTATTATAGTGTACGACATTAGATTTTAGAATGATAGTGTAACCCAGGGGTTCCCAATCTTTTTCAGCCTATGGCACACTTATTCTACTAGTCTTAATATTTTGTCACGGTGCGGCGCCCTAGCTATTACAAAAAGATACATAAATAAACATAAAACACCTTTAATGATTATAGTTAAAGGTTAATAGTGGAGTTCCCAGAGCGTAAAAATCGTGCAAACCTCCGATTTTTGCAATAGTGGATGAAAATTGAAAAGAAAAAAAGGAATGTGTAGCTGATAACATAAATAATAAAGTTTACCTATTGAAAAGTTGTGCTTTTGATTTTTAAATTATTCTCTTCCACTTCAAGTAAACTCATAAACTGTAAAATTTTGAAGAAAATTTGCATATTTCTTTCTTTTAAATATATAGCAAAATAATAAAATATATCATTATTTTTTTGATTTGTATCATTGCTTATATTCCAAAGAAAGAAAATAAGTTGAAAAAATATATAATTTATATTTCAAATTAATATTTTTGTATGTAGAAGAGCATACCTCAAAATGTGCTTGTTGTGTGCCTCGCCAGGTAAATGGCGTTCCAATTTTTCTTTGGTTATAAATAGGAAGTTTAAAATTATTTTTTAGGCTTAACAAAGCCTTCTATTTCTTAATGTGTATAACTTTTTAGCTCTTACTTTATTAAATTTTCTGAAAATGTAGCACAAACTTTTCACGGTTATTTCGAAGAAAATCTGTATTTTATTTCTTTTGGTTTGGTTTTTACAGAATAAATTTTTTTTTTTCATTAATTATATTTGCTAAAATATACTCAAAGGAAAAAAGTACAAATTAGGTTAAGAACTGATATTTTTTGCATTCAGGTAAGCATTTTCCAACATAGGTCGCAGTATGCGTCTTTAGTATGTCCGTGAGATTTGTAGCACCCAATTTTTTTTCTGGCCTTAAGTAGGAAGCTTAAATATATTTCAAAGACTAGAAAAAGTCTTTAATTTGTCGATGCATTTGATGTTTTAGCTCTAACTTAAATAAATTCTCAACAAATATAGAAAAATATTTTCGGTCTATTTTACACATTTTTGGAGATATTTAAACGTTTTTAAGTACTTAAAAGTTATCATTTTTCTAAAAATTAAATACGCACAACAAGTAAGTTTAACACACTTTTCGTTACAACCCTTAAATCTACCGAAACCCTTTTATCTTGGTTACGACGAGCGTTAATCTCTAAAAACTTTGCAAAAACCTTGTAGTTGTATTTAGCTTAGCAAAGCAAACTTTCTTTTTTAAAAATGGTGTATTTGGTTGATTTTCAACGTAAGCAATCGGTTAAGTGTCATTAAATAACAGGAACAAGAAAAAAAAAATTTTTCGGGACCGGTTTTATATGGTGAAATATTAATTTTTAATTAAGTAAGTAACTAAAAAATTAAAAGCACAATAAATTTTTTGGTAAACTTTGCAAGTTATAGTGTAAAAAAGAAAATGACACCTCAAAAACAAAAATCTATTCACTATTACAATTTTCGGAGGTTAAAACCTCTGGCGACTGCAGTATAAGCAGGTAAATTTTTAACAAAATATATTAATTTATCACCTGCCTGCTCTGTACCTATAATAATTATAATATTATACTTAATTGTATTTTATAATATTAGTGGTTACGGATAATGATGGAAGATTGACTCAGTACGGCGCCCTTCTCGCCTTTCCACGGCGCACCAGGGCGCCGCGGCGCACAGTTTGGGAACCCCTGATATAACCGTTAAAAATAATTTTAATCAGATTTGTAGATATTAAATTCGTGTTATGTATTTACAATATTATAGCAATAGTTTAAATACATAACTTTTATTATCGTAACCTACGAATAATAAAAACTATACGTAACTCGTATTCAGTAAATACCAGCTGGTGCAAAATATTAAAGCGCCTGAATAAAAAGTGAAGCGATAATTGTAAGAGCAGTCTGCTCTGCTGCAATATTAGGCGGTTTCGTCTATAATAGCCGCAACTTCAGAGTTCAGACATTTCCGCTGTATAGCTAGGATTAAAATAATAAATTAAAGTGTAAGTTGTGCAAAACACATAGGATAAGGGATTAAGCTTGTCTGAGATCAGGGCTATTATGTATTTAGATGTTACTTTGTGTATTATTATTATTTAGGGAGTGCCTCCGCTGCCGGCGCCGGTTGCCGAAATGGCAGCCGGCGCCGGTTGCTGAAATGGCTGCCGGCGCCGTTTTCCGAACTCCGAAGTTTGACGAAGTCACGCGATGTTTGCCGAATAAGCTGCCGGCGCCTATTCGGCAAACATCGCTTGTCAAATGACAGAATAATGATCAAAAACATCAGTCTTGAGCTAAAGGACTATGAAAAGTACAAATAATAAGGTCATAAATAGTCATATTATTTGAACTTTAAAACTTTCGCGTTGCATTATAATTGATACTTATTATTCGGGACTTAACGCGACTTATATTCTAGTAGTAATGCTACTACATACTTTTCTCGACGTTTCGGCCGTGTTGCAACGGCCGTGGTCACGAGGGGACTGCAGGAGCGCGGCGTCTTCGTTTGAATTGGGCGGTCTGATCTACGACTACCCTCGAATTGTCCAACATTTGTATTTATAGTCAGTAGGCTCAGTGCGACACACAACACTCACTGTATCCGGGATTACACTTATTGACAAAGGTGACACACGCCGTTTGCACTTATTAATCACTGGATTCCAGGTTGGAGATAATTTAAATCCGTCCTCACGATTGAAATTCTTGTGCTTTTTAATTTCAATGGCTTCACGTATTACTCTTGAGTGGTAATGACGATCTGTAGAGAGGATTTTGGGGTCGTGTAGCTCCATCCAATGATTAGTTCCCATATCAAGCAGATGTTCTGCTACCGCGCATTTATTTGTCTGCTGATTTTTCACTGCGGCTATGTGTTCTTTCACTCTTTCGCCAATAGTCCGTTTCGTTTGGCCAATGTAAGAACTACCACAGCTACAATCAATTTTATAAACCCCAGGTGTTTGGAAAGGTAAGGAACCCTTTGGTGACCGTAGTACAGTTTGTGATATCTTACGTAACAATTCGAGGGTAGTCGTAGATCAGACTGCCCAATGCAAACGAAGACGCCGCGCGCCTGCAGTCCCCTCGTGACCACGGCTGTTGCAACACGGCCGAAACATCGAGAAAAGTATGTAGTACCATTACTACTAGAATATAAGTCGCGTTAAGTCCCGAATAATAAGTATCAGTCATATTATTGTAAGGATGCATATTTGAATCCTTCGATCGGGGATTCTTGGAAATGCTATTGTATTCTATTGTGGTCGCGATCATCGGTGCTCGTATGGGGCTTGAATCTTGATGGGTTAATGGTGGTGATGATGATGCTGATAAATGTGTTGTGATCTGCATGGTAGCATAATACAATATTTTACAATAATATCTTTGCTTCTTTAAACAACGCTGAAACTCTCTAACATGTATAAGGAATCTGAAGTTCTGTTCAGTACCTTCGGAATTATACCACGGGGTTTATAACTGTAGCTGTGGTGCAAAATCTTACTTTTTGGTATCTGAAAAAAGGTAGCTAAGGTATTATAAAGCTAAGTTAAGAAAATGCATCACAAAAAACTAAAATATCCACAGCCGAACAAATAGGTACTAACCTGCACCTTTGGAAGTCGGTAAAGTCGAATATATTATTTGAGATTATAATTATTTCTTTTTAAAATATGTGTATCGGCACTGGAACCTAGCGCTTTACGCATTATCACCGGCTCCCATGTTGAGTGCCAGCGCCGGCAGCCGTTGTTTTATATCTCGGCTGCCGGCAGTGTACGTACCGCCGGTTTCCATTACTGATATTTTTGGGAGCCGGCGCCGGCAGCGGAGGCACTCCCTATTATTTATTAATATTGACGGATTATTTAAAAAAAGTACCTAATTGTATTGTATTTTGCTAATCATATTATTATTTTGAGTCTATAACCAATCTTTACCTAACTATAAGAAAACTTACAAATGTAGGTATGTTTGTCTTACCTTTTCGCACTTAAACTACTGAACCGATTTGAAGTAACGATACCCAGATTCTTTATAAGAACACAGGACAGATTGTATCCCCGAAAAATGTAGTACCTGCCTGATCAATGGAGCAAAATCGAATGAAAAATAAAATGTAATGAAATTATTACTTCGATTGCCCATTACCACACCACCGAAAGCCCACTAATGAATTCGACTCCTGTTATGCTTTTAACTGCTGGCTATGCTCAGTTTAATGCTAATATTAGTTAATTAGCGTATTTTATTAGGCGCGGTGATCCCACCGCACCCTCTGTGTATTTATAATTCGCACCCCGACTGCTCATGAGACAACAGTTAGCAAGATAGAGATGCTGGAAAAGACCTACTTTAAAGTGAAATAATCTTGATGCCAATTTTTTTAATGGCATTGTATGATCGAAAATGCAAAAAGTGCACAAGTAGGTAGGTACCTAGTTATTTCGATTTTGGATCTTCCAAATTGATGATTTTTCTTGTTGTCTGTAGTCTACACCTAAACAGTGCTGTAAATAGCCTTTTTCGCGCCCAGTGCCAGCTTCTAAAACTACGCCCTTGTTTTTTAACCGACTTCCAAAAAGGAGGTTATATGTTCGGCTGTGGATATATTTTTATTACATTGGGAAACTGGTCCTGCCTAGTCTGGTCAATGGCATCTCTCTCGCTACTACCGCGGCGAAGATACTTGACAGTGTGTTAAATGGCTTTCTTACGGAGTATATCGAAGTCAGCGATGCTCAGTTCGGCTTTAGGGCAGGAGTATCGACTGAGAGTGCCATTCTTTGCCTTAAACATACTGTCAAGTATTACACCGCAAGGAGGACGCCGGTATACGCGTGCTTCCTCGACTTGTCGAGGGCTTTTGACCTGGTTGCCTATGATATCCTGTGGAACAAGCTGAGGAGCTCGGGTGTGCCTGGCCAGTACACCGCCCTCTTCAAATACTGGTATGCTCACCAGACAAACCGAGTGCGATGGGTCTGTACTCTGTCGGATGAGTACAGAATGGACTGTGGCTTGAGGCAGGGGGGGTTGAGCTCCCCCTTACTGTTCAACCTTTATGTAAATCGACTTATCGAGGAACTGAGCAGCACTCATGTCGGCTGCCACATAGACGGAGTGTGTGTCAACAACATAAGCTACGCGGACGACATGGTTCTGCTCAGTCCCTCGATAAGTGGACTTAGAGAGCTCTTGTCGATGTGTGAGAGATACGCGGAGGCGCACGGCCTCAAATATAACTCAAATAAGAGTGAAATACTCATATTCAAGGCCCCAAAACAACAGCCCCGGCGTGCGCCTCCAGTCTATCTCAATGGGGTGGCTCTTAAAGTCGTCGATAGCTTTAAGTATCTCGGTCATGTTGTGACAAGTGACCTACGGGATGATTCTGACATAGAGCGGGAGCGCAGAGCGTTGGCGGTGAGAAGCAATATGCTCGCCCGCAGGTTTGCTCGCTCCACTGCAGACGTCAAAATAACTCTATTTAAGGCGTTCTGTCAGTCTTTTTATACGAGCGGCCTGTGGGTGACATACACGAGTCGAGCCTGCAACGTTCTGCGCGTACAGTATAACAACGCTTTTAGGATGCTGTTGCGACTACCGTGGCGCTGTAGTGCGTCAGGAATGTTTGCCGAGGCCCGTACGGATGGCTTTCACGCTATCATGCGCAAAAAAGCCGTCTCACTGCTGCAACGTGTTCGCGGTTCTCGGAACAGCATTCTAAAAGCGATTGCCTGCAGACCAGATTGCCCTATTCAAAGGCACTGGGTTGAAGTAGCACTGGGCATAAAATAACTTAAACATATACCTACCTTCTATTAAATACTAACAACACTAACATAGGTTAAGTCATTGATTGTTACTAACACATTTACTAATATTTTTTATGGGCCGTGTGCCTGAAATAAATATATTTTATTTTTTATTTATTTATTTTTAATGGCCATTCTTGCGCCCCTCAGAGTCTACGCCCTGCGCCTGGGTACCGGTGGCACCGCCGCGCCCTATTTACGGCACTGTACCTAAATAAGCAGCAAATCATAAAGAGGCAACAAAATATGGTATCTATACTATACCTACTTACATTTGGCTACATCCTACTGGCATGGATAAAGGTAAAGGTGTTCTCCATAGAACATACCCAAGAGTGGGGACAGAGACAAAGTTACTAAAGTCTGTAGGACAGACCCATAATTAGCCTCATCTCTTTTTTACTTAGATTAAAATAAAAATATCGACTTATAAAAATGATCCATTTCTTACTTAATTTTTCCTCGATTTAGCGCTAAAAATGGCGCATAAGTCGGTTCCAGATTTCGCTGGGCCGCGGCACCGGCGGCGCTGCAGCAGACGAATAAATCCCGGAGATAAGCCCCGTATAAATCTGCCGAGCGGCGCAAAAAACCCGCGCAGATAACTGATAATTGTCCCTCTAATGATGACTGATCGTACTAAATAGGGGATGGGTGTTTTATTGCTAAATTGTTAGATGTTGCTTGTATGATAGGTGCTAGATGTTGCTCGCAACTTAAGGTGGGTTGCACCAGAGGCGTGGTTATAGTTACAGTATGGTCAAAGTTATGGTTATAGTTAAGGCTAACTTAACTTTAACCTTAACTTTGACCACGGAAGACTGTTGCGTTAATTTTTTTGTAGCTACAGTTACAGTATAAAAAATGAATTATCCGTAAATTAGACAGGAAACATATATTTTGTTATAACAACACTGTGTTAAAGTAAGTTGTTGCAACCCACCGGCACCCTTAAACAACTGTTTAAGGGTGGGTTGTTAAATAGGGAAAAAGTATTACCTACACGTAAAGGTCGGAGCAGAGGGCGCTTATAGCACATACATAATATATACGAGTACATAGCACACGAAATAAAAAAATTAATTGCGAAAACTTTATAATTGGCTTTATGTTTCTAATTTAAATGTATTCTTACTGTAATTTCTGCAAGCTGTAAGTTTTCCGAATAAAATAAAATAAATAAATAAATAAATACCAGTAAATAATAATCCGACAAAAATCCGACATGTTGCACACGTCATGTCAGAATATTGACAGAAACGTTGTCAAACGTCGAGCAAAACTTTTTTTTACTGTCTATGCTGGTGCTGCCTCTAGCGTGAAAACGTTGCAGTAATGTATCCTATTAAACTATTTGTTTACTGTCTATGCTGGTGCTGCCTCTAGCGTGAAAACGTTGCAGTAATGTATCCTATTAAACTATTTGTTTACTGTCTATGCTGGTGCTGCCTCTAGCGTGAAAACGTTGCAGTAATGTATCCTATTAAACTATTTGTTTACTGTCTATGCTGGTGCTGCCTCTAGCGTGAAAACGTTGCAGTAATGTATCCTATTAAACTATTTGTTTACTGTCTATGCTGGTGCTGCCTCTAGCGTGAAAACGTTGCAGTAATGTATCCTATTAAACTATTTGTTTACTGTCTATGCTGGTGCTGCCTCTAGCGTGAAAACGTTGCAGTAATGTATCCTATTAAACTATTTGTTTACTGTCTATGCTGGTGCTGCCTCTAGCGTGAAAACGTTGCAGTAATGTATCCTATTAAACTATTTGTTTACTGTCTATGCTGGTGCTGCCTCTAGCGTGAAAACGTTGCAGTAATGTATCCTATTAAACTATTTGTTTACTGTCTATGCTGGTGCTGCCTCTAGCGTGAAAACGTTGCAGTAATGTATCCTATTAAACTATTTGTTTACTGTCTATGCTGGTGCTGCCTCTAGCGTGAAAACGTTGCAGTAATGTATCCTATTAAACTATTTGTTTACTGTCTATGCTGGTGCTGCCTCTAGCGTGAAAACGTTGCAGTAATGTATCCTATTAAACTATTTGTTTACTGTCTATGCTGGTGCTGCCTCTAGCGTGAAAACGTTGCAGTAATGTATCCTATTAAACTATTTGTTTACTGTCTATGCTGGTGCTGCCTCTACCGTGAAAACGTTGCAGTAATGTATCCTATTAAACTATTTGTTTACTGTCTATGCTGGTGCTGCCTCTAGCGTGAAAACGTTGCAGTAATGTATCCTATTAAACTATTTGTTTACTGTCTATGCTGGTGCTGCCTCTAGCGTGAAAACGTTGCAGTAATGTATCCTATTAAACTATTTGTTTACTGTCTATGCTGGTGCTGCCTCTAGCGTGAAAACGTTGCAGTAATGTATCCTATTAAACTATTTGTTTACTGTCTATGCTGGTGCTGCCTCTACCGTGAAAACGTTGCAGTAATGTATCCTATTAAACTATTTGTTTACTGTCTATGCTGGTGCTGCCTCTAGCGTGAAAACGTTGCAGTAATGTATCCTATTAAACTATTTGTTTACTGTCTATGCTGGTGCTGCCTCTAGCGTGAAAACGTTGCAGTAATGTATCCTATTAAACTATTTGTTTACTGTCTATGCTGGTGCTGCCTCTACCGTGAAAACGTTGCAGTAATGTATCCTATTAAACTATTTGTTTACTGTCTATGCTGGTGCTGCCTCTAGCGTGAAAACGTTGCAGTAATGTATCCTATTAAACTATTTGTTTACTGTCTATGCTGGTGCTGCCTCTAGCGTGAAAACGTTGCAGTAATGTATCCTATTAAACTATTTGTTTACTGTCTATGCTGGTGCTGCCTCTACCGTGAAAACGTTGCAGTAATGTATCCTATTAAACTATTTGTTTACTGTCTATGCTGGTGCTGCCTCTAGCGTGAAAACGTTGCAGTAATGTATCCTATTAAACTATTTGTTTACTGTCTATGCTGGTGCTGCCTCTAGCGTGAAAACGTTGCAGTAATGTATCCTATTAAACTATTTGTTTACTGTCTATGCTGGTGCTGCCTCTAGCGTGAAAACGTTGCAGTAATGTATCCTATTAAACTATTTGTTTACTGTCTATGCTGGTGCTGCCTCTAGCGTGAAAACGTTGCAGTAATGTATCCTATTAAACTATTTGTTTACTGTCTATGCTGGTGCTGCCTCTAGCGTGAAAACGTTGCAGTAATGTATCCTATTAAACTATTTGTTTACTGTCTATGCTGGTGCTGCCTCTAGCGTGAAAACGTTGCAGTAATGTATCCTATTAAACTATTTGTTTACTGTCTATGCTGGTGCTGCCTCTAGCGTGAAAACGTTGCAGTAATGTATCCTATTAAACTATTTGTTTACTGTCTATGCTGGTGCTGCCTCTAGCGTGAAAACGTTGCAGTAATGTATCCTATTAAACTATTTGTTTACTGTCTATGCTGGTGCTGCCTCTACCGTGAAAACGTTGCAGTAATGTATCCTATTAAACTATTTGTTTACTGTCTATGCTGGTGCTGCCTCTAGCGTGAAAACGTTGCAGTAATGTATCCTATTAAACTATTTATTTACTGTCTATGCTGGTGCTGCCTCTACCGTGAAAACGTTGCAGTAATGTATCCTATTAAACTATTTGTTTACTGTCTATGCTGGTGCTGCCTCTAGCGTGAAAACGTTGCAGTAATGTATCCTATTAAACTATTTGTTTACTGTCTATGCTGGTGCTGCCTCTACCGTGAAAACGTTGCAGTAATGTATCCTATTAAACTATTTGTTTACTGTCTATGCTGGTGCTGCCTCTACCGTGAAAACGTTGCAGTAATGTATCCTATTAAACTATTTGTTTACTGTCTATGCTGGTGCTGCCTCTAGCGTGAAAACGTTGCAGTAATGTATCCTATTAAACTATTTGTTTACTGTCTATGCTGGTGCTGCCTCTAGCGTGAAAACATTGCAGTATCTATACTGTACTCGGTGAAACGCAAGCGGTAGCGGTCATTGACTCCCTGTCAAAAACATTGCAGTATCTATACTGTACTCGGTGAAACGCAAGCCGTAGCGGTCATTGACTCCCTGTCAAAAACATTGCAGTATCTATACTGTACTCGGTGAAACGCAAGCGGTAGCGGTCATTGACTCCCTGTCAAAAACATTGCAGTATCTATACTGTACTCGGTGAAACGCAAGCGGTAGCGGTCATTGACTCCCTGTCAAAAACTTGCCATTTTCTATATGACAAAGCCGCGATTGACAAAATCTGACACTTCACTGTCAATGACGGTTTACAAATTACACAACAAGTTTTTGACAGAGAGTCAATGACCGCTATCGCCATGTTTCGCCGAGTACAGCATAATATATCTTATGGCGTACCTTTTTCTTACTTCCAACGAAAACAGAGTAGTAGATAAGTGACGTGTCTGTCTGTGTGTGTGTATGTCCGTTGCAACTTAGCATCCAAACGGGAGGACCGATTTGGATCTTTTCTTTACTTGAAAGCTGACAAGATTCAGGGCGTCCGGCGTTCATACCATCGTTATCATCATTAGCCTGCTCACTATTGGAAAATTTGGGATTTATCTAGTTGGAGGTTTTTTAACGGGTTTTTTTATATCTTTTTTAGTATCTTTATTAATATTTACCTACATGTCTTTACAAAAGCAGTACACCTAGCAGTCTCCCGAACGATAAAATTAAAACTAAAAAAAAAATAATTGTAACAGCAAAACCTCATACTTAACATAGTATGGCCAACTAATTTTACTAAACCTTTCCATCTTCACAAGAGCACAAAATGTAAAAAGCTTAAGCTCAAGGCGATAAGTATGTCAAATATTAAAGCGATTCCAGCGTATCCCACATTTTAAGCCATTTTTAAGTTATGTTAAGGAGGCGACACGGGTAGCAAGAAGATTGCAATTTGCGCCCAACATTAAAATGCGCTGCGGAATTTGTGAATATTGGATAGGAATTTATATTACGTGTAACCTCGCGCATAGCGCGCTGCGGGTTACAAAGTTTTAGATGTGGCAACAGAGAAGTTGATAAATAGGCAGATAGCGGACTTAGGTAATTTGGTCGCGTAATGTCAAACCCAGTCGACAGATCACGACTAGCATTGAATTGACATGATCCGACCAAATGACATAGGTCCAGCTGCCTTTGAATCAACTTCTCTGATGGTACCATCTTAGGCCCACTTGTGCCAGTCCGAATTAAAGTTAAAATGTCTTGCCTTTTCTGTCTAAAGATATGAACCAAATACAAACATAGGTTAAATCGCAAAACATAGAAAACTTGATAAAAATTGTAAGAAAAAACATAATTGTTAGGAACAGAGTGACAGGTGGGAAGGACTTACGAACTTAAGATCAACCACACATATTATGGAAGCTGTGGGCAACAGCTAGTTTATCAAATAAACATTTTTGTTCCTATGTGTCTAAACTCTAAACACACTAGGCTAAATTACGCCGGCGTAAATTCCGCCGCGTTTCAAACTCATACAAAATACACACACTATTCCATCGCGTTCCGTCCATATTTTGTATATGTTTGACATTTGCGGCGGAATTTGCACTGGCTAATTCAGCCTAGTTTGTTTAAACACTAACTCTTACAAATTAAATTAAGAACCTTATATTTTATATAGTTACAAACTATATTTAAATAGCCTATGTTAAGGAGATTTGTGAAGTTTAGTCATGTGTGATTCCAGTATGCCAGGTTAAGACTTGTATAAGTTGCTCATACCACCTGCATGCAGCCTGGCCGTTGGGCAAAGGTCACCACAGAGTGGGTACCCTTCTGGTACCCACTCTGTGGTGACCTTTGCCCGAGAGACGTCACCGTGGACGGCCTCGTAAAAGATGGCGAGATGAACTGGATGCCTACAAGCCAGGCCAGCTTGATAGCCTGTGTTAGACAGACCCAGGATCCCTCTGTATACGGCTGAAGGCAAACCACAGTATTTTTAGTGGTAAAGAGTCCCACATACCCCCGGGGTGCTTCAGCAAACTGAGGCACATCCCTCAGTTGAAAAAAAAGGCTGGCTTGATAGAAGATCTTGAGGGAAGTCTTTGCGCAGCAGTGGGATAGTATATAGGCTCTTAAAAATAACTACCTCACTGTGTAAGTAAGGGATAATAATTTAAGTACCATATTTTGCTATTGTAACATGAAGGTATATCGTTTTGTTGAAAATACGGCGCTGTTAATACCACCTGCGTACTGTTTATCATATCATTAAACGGCCACTGGTTTTGGAAACACAGGAGGTGTTTTTTAGTTGAAAATATAGATTCCAGATAATTGCAATACAACGTTAGTCCCTCTGTCTAGGCTTTGTTTTAAAATTATTGACGCAAAGACGAATATAAGGCTTCGTATACATTTGTATCATTTGCGCGATCAGATCTATGATCAGATATCCGTCGCGTATCATCGAAGTGTATCAAAATGATACGCGTATCATGATACGCCCCGATCGCTATTAACCGCGTATCTAATACGTGCCGTATCAAATACGCGCATGATCGGCAGAATGATCTAATAGGCGTCCACACTATGATACGCATACTTGATACGGCGCGATGATCGCGACGGAGATCGGGCAAATGATACAAATGTGGACACACCTTAAGACGATGATACATAGGATAAACCTACGACAATTGCGATGTTTTCAGAATATATAAACAGTGATCCCAAATAAAAACAGTATTCATGAAGCAACGATTACTCCCTGTGAACTTCAAATATTTTTTTTTGTTTCTGATCCCTGTCCTCAGAGGCGAGGAAAGGGATTAGAAACTCGCAACACCAATCGCCTCTAATTTCCTGGTTTATTTTATACAAAATGATGTCCGCAACAACCTACAACGGGATCCGTACATTTTTCCGGGATAAAAAGTATCCTAAGGCCTATCCCGGGACTCGAAGTATCTCCATACCCAGCAAAATCGTTTCAGCGGTTTGGACATGAAGAGGTAACTCATAGACAGACAGGCAGACAGCAGACAGACGGAGAGACAGACACACTTTCGCATTTATAATCCTTCGATCGGGGATTCTTGGAAATGCAATTGTATTCTATTCTTGTCGTGATCACCGGTGCTCGTATGGGGCTTGAAGGATTAATATTAGTATGGATACGAAAACTGTCTAAACCTTCTAAGTGTTATAACATTATCTTTTGATGTAGCAGCGCGGCGCGGCACGGCGCGCGGCGGTAACCGGCTATTCGGTTAGAGAAAACACTTATATGATCGGACTTACACTTCACTAATAAAAATATTCACACAGCGAACTGTACAAGGTAGAAAGGACACGACAGATAAAGGGCTTTGATAAGTTAGATGGGTCTTATATTCGAAAGGCGGATACAATATAATTAAGTATTCGTATATTCGCACTCCGCAATATAAAATTTATATAAGTATCAAAACGTTCGGTCCACAATTTTATTTTAACTTGATGCAAACAAGCAAACTTTTTCGTTCATGCAGGTGAATGTTATGACGTAGGCATCCGCTAAGAAAGGATTTTGATAAATTCCACCTTTAAGGGGATAAAATAGGGGATGAAAGATTGTATAAAGCTAGTATTAGTATAGATTGCGTTACTGTCCGAGGCCGCTGGTTTTCTGTGTCGCTGTGCTATTTCTCCATCCAACGCAATCTCGGTATGAACTTACCATCACGAACACTGTACATTGTACAACATACAAAAACAACCGAAGTGCGAGTTGGTCTCCCGCGCAAAGGGTTCCGTCCCAAGCAACTGAAACACGCTCGTCCTAGGGCCAACCCACACGTACCTCAAGTCTCAACCATTGCCATGTGGTCGGCCGTGGTTGCGATGTGGTCGGTACGTGGTGTGGTTGTGGTTGTCGTGTGGTTGTGGTACGTGTGGGTTGGCCTCCTTTTCACCTTATAATAATTATATTAATAATAAAAATTTTAACCATTAAACCGACGCAACCGACAGTGCCTTATAAAAATCAAAATTACAAAATCCACATGCGTTATTATTAATAGTTCTAAACAGTTCTACACTCAATAAAAGATAAACAGAAATTAACTTACCCCTAGTAAAAATCTTACGGCTGTGTGAGAGTGGGTCATAAACGAAGACGTGAGTGGAAGAACCACATAACTAACATTTTATAACATAAGGACAATTACTAATTTTTCCCTTATAACTATTTTTAATTATTTTCTGCCTTGTCAGTGGCGTGCAAATTACAATATTGCTTATATATATAATACAAAAGTCAAAAATAAGATATTGAATATTAACATTAATAATATAAGTACTAGCATTAGATATTTAAGTCATAATCTACGAATAATGAAAACAATATAATTTGAACAAACCTTGTAACTTATCTACTTCATCAAATGTCTAATGTTAAAGTACATAATATAAAATCATAGTTTTTTTTTGTTTCAAAGAATTTTTCCGGCACTAAAGCTTCTATATATGCAAAAAACAATTTTTGAACGGTTACTTACCAGGTTCCTCCACTCACGTCTTCAAACGTGTCACGGAACCGTAAAAAGATTGTAGTTTCATGTGTTCTGTGTTACGGAACCCTAATTCCGATTCCGCACTAATTGTCCGCCCGGGGCCGGCAGTTAGTCTTTTTAATTTCGCGGCCGATAGCTGGCAACACCCTTATCTATCGGTTATGGTTATTTCAAAATTCACATAAATATTGACATTTTAAACTGCGAGCTTGTGTTGTAATGTTCGCGTGTGCATGTGTTTTATTTTGCTAATATTATGTGATACTAGATACTTCACAAGCGTAATTTAGGAAATTTAAGGTAACCGTACATTTTTTCGCAAAAATAGCCTATGTCCCTTCACGTGGTCTATTCTTTATGTGTGCTAAAAAATCGGTTGTCTGTAAAGTCGGTTTACTGACGATAGTTGAACGTGACAACGTATAACGTGACGTGACATGTCACGTTCAACTATCCTTAACCCCTTAACCCTCGCTTCCGAATCTCTATAAATAGAAACAAACTTTTTCGACTGTAACCTAAAGTTATTTCGATGTATTTCTTTCAAATGATTGTCTAAAAATATTTATAATGAGTAAAATAAACTATTCGCAATACAAAATGTTACATACATTCGTGAAATCCAGTAAAATCTTCGAACAAAGCAAATGTCATACCTTGGCATGTAGGAAATAGAGCACAATTTTAAATAGCCGAAATAATACTAATAGCTCACAGATTGTTTATTAATTTTTCATTCAGAGTGTGGTCAATGTATCAAAGGTCATAACTAACCAAACTTCTTTATCCAAAAGTATTCTCTAAGTCATCGAAATACGTAATATAATCGAAACAAAGAGCGCGGCCCAGGTGGGCCTTACGGTTATTGAGAGACTTGAAAGTGTAAATGGAAGCTGTCAGCGAGGTAACACCGCATGAACTGTCATGTTTTTCGGGCGCGCACCCCATATCGAATTATAAGACGTTATCACGTCAATAACATAAAAAATGCTCTAGTAGTTCTTAAGATAATAAGATATTTTATATAATTTTCCCCGTTTTTTTCCACATTCTCGTCTGTTTCTTTGCTCCAATTGATTTTAGCTTAATATTATATAGCATATAGCCTAAAATATTAAATGGGCTATCTAACACTGAAATAATTTTTCAAATCAGACCCTGTTCCTGAGATTAGCACATTCAAACAAACAAACTCTTCAGCTTTATAATATTATAAAGTAAAGATTTTCAGACTGTATGAAAAGATTTTGGATAATTTTACATTTATAAGATAAAAAACTATACTAATTATATATAAAAAAAACAAGTTTATTTTAGATATCGATAGCAGTACTTCGACAATTTTATTAATTATTACCGATTTTACAAAGCAAAACTATATAAATTTCATGTGGTTACTAGGAACCCTAAAAACATAAATAATCGGCCAAGTACGAGTTGGACTCGCGCACGAAGGGTTTCGTGCCGTTATAGAGCAAAAATAGGCCAAAAATTGTGTTTTTTGTATGGGAGCCCCCTAATTTTTTTATTTTATTTAATTATTATTATTAATTATTAAAGTACACATATAATTAAGGTACTTGTGAAAATTTAAAGTGCCTACCTGTTGTTATCATTGATACCGAGCAAAAAATGTTTGAAAAATCACGTTTGTTGTATGGGAGCCCCCCTTAAATATTTAATTTATTTTGTTTTTAGTATTTGTTGTTATAGCGGCAACAGAAATACATAATCTGTGAAAATTTCAACTCTCTAGCTATTACCGTTCTTGAGTTACAGCCTGGAGACAGACGGACAGACAGACAGACAGACAGACGGACAGACGGACTGACGGACAGACGGACAGACATCGAAGTCTCAGTAATAGGGTCCCGTTTTTACCCTTTGGGTACGGAACCCTAAAAAAAGAAAGTTGGATTGATTTCAACAAAACAGCGCTACGGGCGTAGACCCGCTACGCGTTCGTAGCGGTGCTACGGAGCTACGCGTGGGTCTACGTAGCGCTACGTAGTATGAGTATTTTTTTGTTTTCCTGGGATATACAATAAAAAAAATAATTTTAATGTTTTATTATACTAAATTATTGCGAAGAAGTGTGCCTATGTAATTATTTATTAAATTATAAAATTAATCATCGAAAATGTAAGAATGACCAATGAAAAATACCTTTTAAAACCCAAGAATATTGCTATTAGATCTAAAAATATTATACTCCAAAAATTTTCGCTGATGATTATGAATACAGTATAATCCCAAAAACTAAAGACGCGGCGCTTAAGCGGAGTGCACACAGTGGGATAATTTAAGGCGCGGCCTAATATAATACGCTCCGTTTGTGACTGCGCTTGTGTTATATTAGATTTACTACTCTGTGATTATTTACAGAGTAAGCACGCATAGAGCCTTTGCATTTTAAAATAAAATAAATATTGCATTGTAAAGTCAATAACATGTTTATAGTAGGGGAGGCTCGGTATGAAAAGTCATTTCATACCGAGTGAAAATCGTTACAATAATAGTATTCCACTAATACATAACAGCTTTGATCGTCAGCCAGTTCATAATGGGTGGAATAAAAATTGAGAGCATCTCAAAGTTGTTGTTGAGAATCGTATTGAATTGACATTAAAAAGATCCCAATTCGCACCCAATAAAGGTTCATATCTAGATTATACACGTTTAGGTTCGCTAGGTGTTGTTTTAAATCAAATCAAATCAAAATAATTTATTCATATAGGTCACACGGTAACACTTATGAACGTCAAGATTCTTAAATATTACAAAATAAACATCTCATTCTTAGATACATTAATACATAGTAATTATCACAATTATTTGACTTAAGTACATAAATTACTAACAAATTCCATTTTTTGAAAATAAAAATATGCATATAATTCAAAAAGAAATAGTTTCATGTACATTTTATGGAAAACAAAATGTCAATATAATTTTTAAATATTTTAAATTATTAAAATTATGTCAATTCAATACGTCAATTCAAGTAATATAAAATCATGTCCATACAATAATTATTATTATGATAAGTTATTTTTATACTTATAGAAAAAAAGACATTGTTCATTACATAATATTATTAATATTGTCACACTTATTCCCATGGATGAATGTCATCAAAATAGTCATTTATTCTGTAGTAGCCCTTACAAATCAATTTCTTTTTGATACATTCCTTAAATTTGTTGAAGGGCAAGGCTAAAATGTCATCAGGTAGTCTGTTATAGAAACGTATACCGAGTCCCACAAATGAGTTTTGAAACTTATGAAGACGTGAATAATTAACTGCTAGTTTATTTTTGTTCCGTGTATTAAAAGAATGCGTATCGGATTTTTTATCATAATATTAGATGTTCTTTCGAATATATATAACATTGTCAAAAATATATTGAGATGGTACGGTCAGGATATTTATCTCTTTAAACGTTTCCTTTAGGGAGCACCTTGATCCTAGTCTGCATATAGCGCGAACAGCCCGTTTTTGCAATAAAAATATTGTTTGAATATCTGCAGCACTTCCCCACAGTAGTAATCCATAAGATAAGATACTGTGGAAATAGCTGTAGTAAACGGTACGAGCTGTTTCTTCATTAGTCAGTTGTCTTACTTTTCTAATCGCAAAGACTGCTGAACTTAGCTTTTTTGCTACATTTGAAATGTGAGCTCCCCATTGAAGCTTAGAGTCAAGAGTGAGGCCTAAAAATACTGTAGAATCAACGAAATCCAGATTGACATCACTATTTAGTTTTAGTATATAACAACAGATGGCACTTTTAAAGTAAAATGTATATAATTCTTCTTCACAAATATTGACTATCGAATTAATTACTTAAAATTGCTATGTGAGATAATTTTATGGTTAATTCAAACGAAAATTGCCGTCAGCTGGATGTTTGCAGGTGGAAATATCGTCTACGCGACATTTTATACATGAGCCTAGGATACATTGAGCGCGAAGTAGGGCTATATTGGTCATAACTTATATCGCTGGCTGACGGTTTTTCCACCATCGTATTAGCGACTGACGGTTTTCTTTATTATTTACAAAGTATAAACATTCACCTGTATAAATTTTGTACGATATAAAATGACTTTATATTCAAAAAAAAAATTACTGAACATGTAAAAAATACATGTTCAGTAACGCGACTGACGTTGAATCCCCCGTCTGCAAAACGGCTGACAGTGATTTTTTGGTTAAACATGACCTCAATAATCATCCATCAAAGTTTCATTCGGTATAAAATCACTTTTCGCAACTATTTTTTTTACAACTTTGAAATACTCTCAGTTAACATTCCACCACGGGTGCGGCGACTGACGCTGATTATATTGATTGATAAATATTAAGCTACCGCTGGACAAAAAGTTGGTCGGTATGAAATGACTTAGCAAACGCTAGCACTACCTCCCCTACTATTAGGAAGCAATTCATTTAATTCCTAATTTTTGGCTGTTTAATAGAGAGGTAACCTTAATGAGATTATATTTAACTTACAACTCAAAAATATCATATTTAATCCATAATTAACTGTAATTTAAATGGCGGAAGTGGTTATCGTATTAGAATGAAATGCAATTCTTGCTAAAATTTATAACGACTGGAGTTTGTGGACCTAAAGTAATCGTATTGATTTCAGAAAAGGTTCAGCAAAACAAGGCACTAACAACCAACAGTTAGTAAAGTTAGTTAATTGTATATATTAATATGTATTTTAAACTTTTAAAGGATCAAACCTCTCTGCGTAGCTGCTCTGTATCCCGCGCTGCAATACGGAGTTACCCCCTAATACTAATCAGGGCAAATAAATTATCCCCCCCCCCACTGCCTCCTCTCCCGCGCAATTGCTCTGTGACCTAAACGGCGGATTAAACTTTTATTACACCGCACGCCTATTGTCTTACTGCTCACTTGTTACTATCTTTAATTGTTATTATTAAAATAATTTAGTTTTGTACAAAAATATTTTATATATATTATCCTACTTTTGTGGCTCAGTTGGTGGGCTGTTGGTAGCTCAAGCTGGGGGTCGCGGGTTCGAATCCTGCCGACGGAACAAAAAGTTCCTGGGTCATGGATGTGTATTAATTAATAATATGTGTATTATATATAATAAAAATCTTAAATATATGTATACTATAAAAGTATTAAATATATTTCCGTTGTCTGGTACCTGTAACACAAGTCCTTCAGGTACTTAGCACGGGGCCAGACTGACGTGATGTGAAGCGTAGATATTATTATTATTATCAAAAAATTCAACGCGATTGTGACATAATATCACTTAGAGAAGAAAGTCGTTTTGAATTACTAAATTACTAGGGATCGAAAGGGTGGTAGACGCAACCCTTACCACAAAAACTTAGCGAGACTCCAACAACTCTGACCTTGTTGGAGTAAGCTGGAACATCAGTACCTTGATGAGTGGCAGTCTTCCACGGTGCGTTTTTCGCGTAACTTTCTGCCGCGCACTGTAAAACTCGACTGGAACGAACTGTCACCAGGAGTATTTCCGGACCTATACGACCTGCAAACCTTCAAGAAGAGAGCGTATTCCCTCTTAAAAGGCCGGCAACGCACCTGCAGCTCTTCTGATGTAGCGAGTGTCCCATGGGTGACGGTAGTTGCTTTCCATTAGGTGATCCGTTTGCTCGTTGGTCCCCTTATTTCGTAAAAAAACATCAAGATTTCCATGACTCCGGCGGCACCGGATACGAACCTAAACCGCATCCATGTTTCTACGCCATGGTGAGGCCATGGGATAGATATTATGACTACAACTGCTGCTGCATTGACTCATCAGGCAAAATGTTATTATACAATGATATATAAGCTATATTTTTTTCTTATGAAAACTTACAGCTACATAATAATAACTGTAACTAAAATTACTACAAAACTAAGAGCCAATAACAAGTTTCCACTAATGATGCTATTACTATGATGCTATTTTCCTTCAGGATGAGGGCTCCCCAAGACTGGGTGGTTGGTGTTCATCGTAGGAGCCTACTGACTAACTAACAACACAACAACACAACAAAACAAATGCTTAACATTTGACCCAGCATCACTGTTACAACCAATAACCCAATAATCCCCCACAAGTTGAAAGCTTAGACAAGTAAGTAGAGGTACCTAGATGTTCTTTTAGGGGGTAATGCTTAAAACGAAATCCTTGTCATTTTTATCGTAATTATTATTATATATTTATTATTATATATTATATTATATATTTTGGCGACAATTTATTCATTTTGTTAGTATGATAATAATAAATAATTTAAGAAATGTACCTTTAACTAAAAACGTTGTGTTCTATTAGACTTCTTCTTCTAAAATCTTCTTACTAGTTAATAAGTAGTAAATTTAAAATGCTGTAAAAGATTGCTCCAATATTATTCATGGACCATTTCATTCAATGACCGAGAGATGACCATAATCGTTAAGATGCATTACTCAAAACACTGCAGAAGGCTGCTACATTAAATATTTACTTCATAACGCAGTCAAGAGGGCAAAAAATATTAGATTACACAAAAAAATCCGCCTAAATCGCTACGGCGATCCGCCCAAGATGTGTTTTTAACGCACACACGCTCGCACACGCTCACCAACACAACACACATACGCACACACACACAATGTGACATTTATAGACGCGTCAGCTGAAAAGCAAAGTCAAGCGAAAATCGCCCCTAACACAACACACTAAGAAGCACGCAATACACTTGTAAGTTCGATAAATTAGGATATTTCAAAAGTCGAATACAACACTCTAATGTTTTGTTGCTCTTTTTATACTGTGTCCTAAACGAACGGGATAAGGTTAAAAATTAAATGGCGCATCGTAAAAGATATGTCATGTCTGTGCTCCGAATGCGAAGAGCTTTCCGAGCGGCACCGAGCGCGGCCGAGCGAGACCGAGCGCGTACCGATCCGGCCCGAGCGGCGCCGAGACGCAGCGAGCGCCGCGAATGCATTACGATGCCGTCTTAGGGCTGTCTACCAAGAAAATTGCACAGAAAAAAAATATGGCCTACGCTACGTCTGTAATTTCTATTGATTTTTATCGAATTTTGGTTTCATATTGAAACTGTTTAGAGAAAACGGTTGTAATTTTTTTAATATAATATTTAAATAATTGAAACAAGCTAGAGCTGTGGACTTCATTGTATCATGTTTTCTAAACAATTGAAAAAAGCTTGCGCAATCACAATTTACCTTAATAAATTGTAATTACAGAACTCAAAAAAAAGTTTTTCTTGAGCATTACCATATCATTAGTTACACTAATATTAGGAAAACAGGTAACGCAACAACTTTATAATATTCAATTCAGCCACATCTTGCACGATTCTTTTCTCTGCAACTTTTTTGCGTTTATCTTGCGCTGAATGCACACAGCACAGCCCGAGCGATGTAAAATAATTACGTTAATATTCGGAAAAGCTTTTGTGTCGCAGCCCTAATGGCTGGGCGGGGAGGGGAAAAGCGACGCGGGGCGGGGCGGGGAGGGGCGGGGGCGGGGCGCGCGGCGCGGGGCAGGCGGCCCGCCAGTCCGACGCGGCGCGCCGCGTAGCTCGCACGCGACATGCGCGCCCTCTAGCGTATTATGTTCCTCCCCGACCTCCCGCGAGCCTGCATGGTGGACGACGTAGCGACGTACCTCCAAGCGCCCTCCTCGGGACAGGTGGCTACAATATATTAACAACAAAACCCATATGTAATTAACAATGATCATATTAACAGATGTTGTGAGCTAATGTTCGCTTACCTAAGCCGCAGCCGCCCGGGTATTTTCGGGTACGCCGACTCCGACACGTGATGTCTTCAGCTTTCGAAGGTACTGTGCACGTGCCAAAAAAGAGTCGCCCGTTTGAGGTTCGAAAACAAAGTTTGTAAACAGATCAATATGATCTGCGGACTCCGCGACGAAATGTGGCGTGTTTTCGTCATAGCGGTACGATTTCGTTCTATTTTAGATTCCGATCTATATCTACATCTTCGCTGCACTTTCATGTGCTTGATCTATAAACTGCCGCAAGATTTACGTCGGATGCACCATAAACAATGTGCATTCGAATATTTGATTCTTGTCCCATAGTATCAAGAAACTAAACAATAACGCATCGCACTAGAGCTAAAAGAAATTAAATGAACATTTTTCGCGTACATTATATTTACTTGTATTTGAAATTTTTAAAAAGCCAACCACGTGTCCTAAAAAGTTTCAAAATTGGTCCGACTGCCGAGTGCCGACATTCAACGTGCCGAATGCCGATTCCCTTTTCGAATTCGATGTTCCAAATTCAAGCGTGTCTTTTTATTTCCAAATTATTTTTGGCCAGTAAATAAACAAGTTAATTTCGTGAATAATTTACGTGTAAATTTAGTGCTAAATGATTTCAGCTTCAGTTTATCAGTTAATGGGGAGGGTTTAAGGGGAAGATAGTAAATCGATATAGTTTGAACAAGACGTGAGTAAGCCAACTGCAGGCGGACTACGCCATCGCCGGTTCCGCAGTCTGGATGTTTTCGCCGCTTCTTGCAATTGAAAAAAAAACAACAAAACATAAGTAACCGTTTTAGAGATGCTGCGGTTTTTGATTTTGAAAATAGAATTGTTTTAATGTTACAAACTTGCAAATTGTGTTGTTTTACACGGATAAAGATATGGGTAAACATATTATATTTTTCTTATCGTTATAATAATTTGATTTAGCACTTTTGCAAAAATATGAAAATAACTGCTATAGTTCCATACTAGTATGTTATGTTTTAACTAATAACTATTGTTTGAACTTTGTTATGTTTTAAACAGCCTGCAGAGTAAATATTTTTTGTATGATTAAACAACTTAGTTAATTAATAAATAATTTAATGTAAGACAATCAGTACTAATACAATGTGATTTGTTTATTTAGGTGACCTAGATTTTGCGTAATATGAATAATCCAAATGGAATGACTGAGGGAAAACATTGCAATTTTCCGGGGTTGTTCGTATATCACTATTCCTATTCGATTACTTATTAATTATTATATTTGAATACCATTATCCAAAATATTTACACATATTGATAAGTATTACTTATCAACCAAGACATAATGTAATTGTTGACCTTACGGTTTAGGGACCTTACGGGTAGTTTTCAGTAGCAATGGCAAAGAAAAGCTCATGATACTGTAAACAGTGGTCTTAAAATTTTTATTTGTATAAGTACTTATAAAAAGGAATAAAGTATTGTAAAATTAATGAATTTGAAATAGTATCAAATCACACAAGCAATGTGAATTCGGAGAACATCTAGTACTCGTAAATTGAGAATTTCAAAAATGAAACTTCTTATTTTTTTATGTTATGCCAAAAACATAATTAATATTATGTGTATCATAGCGTAAACGACTCATTAAGTTTAAGCTTCATTAGTTAGTTAATTAAAAATAAGTAACAGCTTTCAATTAATTTTAAATTATTAAAAAAGTATTTACTTTTCATGGCATACGAGTTCTTATCCAATTAAAAAATTAGAAAATTGCCTATGGTTTTTAGTTCCACATTTAAACTGGGATATCCGTGTAAAATAATATGAAACGTTTTTGTGCGAGCTAAGTCAGTTCGCTCGGTTTAGCTTATTCAGCACAACAGAATCACTTGAGCAGAACAACTAGAATTTTAAGCTCTCCATTTAAAATTCTAACTTAAGAATACCTTTTGTGCTACGAATGTTTTTAAATTTCGGCGAATTTTGTTTTGTTTCTGTATGCTCCGTATATGCAAAATGTTTCGAGCGCGTTATGTTTTTTATAGAGGCAATAATTGAAATTGTTAAAAATTAAAATAAATTAATAAATAAGATTCCTTAAATGACATACGTCTTATCTAGTCTAGGTTACTTTTGAAAAAATTTATGAAAGATGAATATAATTATCTGTAACTGCAGCTTCCTTGAATAAGTCTGTTGGATATCGACTCAGGAATAACTTTTGGATGAATTAAAAAAACATTTAATCTTCTTGGAATTCGGCAAAAACAAGCGCCTTTAACCCAGTATCACTCTTCAAGTCTAGGACCCGAACTAGAAAAAAAATTGGAGACTACACGAACCAAATTTCCCTAAAGTCAGGAAATCAATATTTGAAGCAAATTTTTAGCCCTGTTATGTAGCACTTCCCCAATCCAGGATCATTGAATCTGTGGGATCTCGGCAATAGCAAACTGAGGACCCCAAAGTTCTGTTTGTCCGGAGAAACTTTTGTGTTTCATTGAAAGTCGGCAAATTAAATTTATTGAAGGTCAGCAAAACTATTAGGTGACCCCAAATTTTAAAACCTCTAGAGGTTTTAAAATTTGGGGTCACTAGTACCACCAAATTGAGCAAATTCCAAGTGTCTAGCTCACAATATTAAAAAAATGGAGTCGGTAACACATTGAGGTCTATACTATACTATCCAGTTAAAAAAAAATTGGAATCGGCACGCAATTAAAGTCTTAGATGCTAGTATCCAGTATAAAAACATTGGAGTGGGTACAATCGTTGAGGTCTATGCTAGTATCCAGCTCAATAAAAACATTTGGAGTCGGCATTACGGTTAGAGCTCGACAAGGCTTTAATTGAACGTGGCGAAAAAATAAACTAACGCTGCCATCGTACAATAACGTCATTTTTGACAGTTCTCCTTTACCAGCAGCGCACGTTCATTTAAAGCCTTGTCGCACTTTAAGGCCTATGCTAATATCCAGCTTATGAAAAAAAATTGGAGTCGGCACCACCGTTGAGGTCTATGCTAGTATCCAGTTAAAAATATTGGAGTCGGCACCACCGTTGAGGTCTATGCTAGTATCCAGTTAAAAATATTGGAGTCGGCACCACCGTTGAGGTCTATGCTAGTATCCAGTTAAAAATATTGGAGTCGGCACCACCGTTGAGGTCTATGCTAGTATCCAGTTAAAAATATTGGAGTCGGCACCACCGTTGAGGTCTATGCTAGTATCCAGTTAAAAATATTGGAGTCGGCACCACCGTTGAGGTCTATGCTAGTATCCAGTTAAAAATATTGGAGTCGGCACCACCGTTGAGGTCTATGCTAGTATCCAGTTAAAAATATTGGAGTCGGCACCACCGTTGAGGTCTATGCTAGTATCCAGTTAAAAATATTGGAGTCGGCACCACCGTTGAGGTCTATGCTAGTATCCAGTTAAAAATATTGGAGTCGGCACCACCGTTGAGGTCTATGCTAGTATCCAGTTAAAAATATTGGAGTCGGCACCACCGTTGAGGTCCCCAAACTACCCGGCCGGCTCGCCAGCGGCCCGCGCATCGGTGTTACAGATATACTCGATGTTACCCCCCCTCCTCGTGTTGTTTGTTTTCTCTTTCTATCACCTTTTCTTACCACTTCGGTGTTGGATGTTTTTCACTAACTGTTAATGTTGATAAACGTGTACTAATAGTGCGTGTTGCTTGAGACATGTCGCGCGACAAATGTTACAAAACATATGTTGCGTTGCTTAAAAGAATAATTTTCTTAGCGGCTGTAACACCGCTTTCTGATAACTGCCGGATAGGCTATCCACAACTTATCTGGAAGATAGAGTCAGATAAGCTGTGGATAGTCTATTCGACACTCATCAGGAAGTGGTGAAAAAGGCTCTTAATGTTTAAAAATGTAACATGTTAAAATAACACAAAATTATTGTTATGCATTTAATGTTTCATGCAACACTGTATATATTTTACAATTTTCAGTGTTTTTTTTTCATTGTCTGAAAAAAGATAATTTGTACCTTTACTTTGCCCTACTTTATACATTCCAAAAAAAGCCAAAATTATCTTTTTTCAGACTAATAGTGAATAATGTTGATGTGCATGATTCCTGAATGCACTGAACCCTGAGCAAGAATGTTGCACGTATTTTTTACTGTTTTTTTTTTCATTTCCCGAATTCCAAAGGCAAAGGAAAGTCCATTAGTCGATTGGATTGGAACGCTGCGGTTATCCAATAACCCCGCACGGATTATACAAATTACATACAATCATACACGGGTTTCATACTGTATGATATTTATATTACGTTATTACACGCATATTTTAATACCACGAATGAGTGGTTTTTCGATTGTATTATCTAAATTAATACTGATTTGAAACTAATTGGAAACATCCAGTTTTTTGTACTTATAGTTTATAGGTAGAGGGTTATAGTAGTGAAGTAAGTAGTAAAGAAGGTCTTAGTTTAGGTTTAGAATTAGAAGAGAACATTAAACATTAAACAGTAGTTCGAGAACCTAAGAGACGTAGAAACGGGATGCGACTCGATGATGCAAAAAAGCATCACAAATATTTCTGCGAAAATTATATAATATATATATCTGCGAAAACTGTATGCAAATCGGATCAGTAGTTTTCGTGTTAAAGAAAAAAGTTTGATACAAAATCTGACACCTTCTTTTGTCCCCTTAGAGGGGTGGGGGGAAATTTTTTTATACACCAGAAAAATATATCTGCGAAAACCGCATTCAAATCGGATCAGTAGTTTTCGTGTGATATTGGAACATACATACAGACAGACAGACAGACAGATAGACAGACAAAAAACTAACCACATTTAGGGCTCCTATAGCGATGTAGTGACACCTTATTTTTTGAATATCTTTAATGTACAGAATTTTGATATCTACAGTTTTATAATATTATGTATAGATGACGTCCCATTTTGTTACTGGCTTTTATCTTGAATAATATAAAAAGGATAAAAATATAACTAAGAGCTTCAATAACGTTATAAAATCGTACTCATTACGTAGTCAGGTTCTCAGACTTTTAAATATATTCTTTCACTATTATGCCCGGTTCTGATATATTATTTTGATAAAAGCTAACTTTATCCAATTCAATGAGACAGTGATTAAATAAACTCCGATCAAATAACGATAACTTGCTTTTGTTCAAGAACAGAAGTCTATTTTATTCAAAACTCAAACTCAAACTCAATTTTTTTTATTCAGAATAAATTTTTGCAAATATTTTCTGAAAGTCTACATGATGCCTACCACCGGTTCGGGAACTAACCCGGCGAGAAGAACCGGCGTAAGAAACTCGCAGGGGGCCCACTTTATTTACCAAAAAAGTGAGAAAAAAATTAATCTTTTAAAATAATGTTTACAATGCTGTAACTTTAAATTATACAATGTCAACATACATACATAATTGTAAGTCCTAAAATAATCTACATTATTTTACAAGCAGCCTAGCAAGCAGCCATCCTACTCCCAAGATGTGCCATCGTTTATGAAATCATTGACCTTATAATAAATAGGCTTTGGCACACAAACGTTCTTTGACTACTTTTTTAAATTTATTAATGGAAAGATTTTGAACGTTTTCTGGGATTTTATTGTAAAGGCGTATACATTGACCTTTAAAAGATTTACTAACTTTACTAAGTCTGATCACCGGTATTTCTAGTTTGTACTTATTTCTAGTGTTTCTTCCGTGACTGTCAAGTTTGGTTGTAAATTTACTAAGATTCTTTCTAACATATAATACATTATCCAAAATGTATTGAGAAACAACAGTTAGAATACCAATTTCTTTAAACTTTTCTCTCAGAGATTCAAAAGCTGACATTTTATAAATTGAACGTATAGCTCGCTTCTGCAGCACAAAAATCGTATTAACGTCGGCAGCGTTTCCCCATAAGAGGATGCCATACGACATTCTACTATGAAAATAACTGAAGTAAACTAGTCTTGCTGTGTCTTCGTCAGCAATTTCCCGTATTTTTCTGACTGCGTATGCTGCAGAACTGAGCCTATCTGCAAGATTAGCAATATGAGGACCCCACTGTAGTTTACTATCTAGTGTAATACCTAAGAATACAGTGGTGTCCACCAAATCCATCTTCTCATCATTTAATAGTATATTGGTTTTAACTTGCCTGACATTGGGCAAAGTAAATTTTAAACATTTAGTTTTCTTAGAATTTAGAAGTAAGTTATTAACGTTAAACCAATATATTATTTTTGAGAGAGCACTATTTACCTCGTCTTAATTTGACTGTTGTCGCTTCACTTTAAAAATAAGTGAAGTGTCATCAGCAAAAAGTACTATCTAATTATCATTATCCTTAACAAGATAAGGTAAGTCGTTTATATAGATCAGAAAAAGGAATGGACCTAAAATGGATCCCTGCGGGACGCCTAATTCTATTTTGGTCTCATTGGACCTTTTACTATTAATGTCAACCCTTTGAGTTCTATTTTTGAGGTAAGATGTCAAAAGGTTGAGTGCTGAGTATGTTCCTTAATGTAGAGCCTACGACAGTAGACGCGTAGCACGCACGTAGCACATGTATTTTCCAACTATACGCTAAATATATTTTGTCTAATGCACGCGCATTAGGTCTTCTGGAAAACCAAGAAAATTACACCCCTAAATGGGGTAAATCTATTTTTAGCTCTTTTAGGCGTCTTATTTAAATATAATAGTTTCTTGTTCTTCTCTTCTTCTTGGCCTATATATTTTCAAATTTTACATCTATACTTACTATTTTTAAGGATAGTTTTTTTTTAATCTATGGATGCCTCATACCACGTCAGTCTGGCCCCGTGTTAAGTACCTGAAGGACTTGTGTTATGGGTACCAGAAACGGAAATATATTTAATACCATTAATACTATTGTATTGTAATACTTTAATTGTATTTAATACCAAATATTATAAATACATTTAAGATTTTTATTATATGTTACACATACTTAATTCACATCCATGACCCAGGAACTTTGGAAACTTTTTGTTCCGTCGGCGGGACTCGAACCTTGAGCTACCAACAGCCCACCAACTGAGCCACAGAGGTCGTCAAGGTATAAACGAGAGCAAATCAAACACTGCGTTTAGCGCCGGAAAAACTCCGTCTGAAGCTGAAAACAACTTTTAAAATTAGAACGCGCAATTTGCGTGGACCATAGACAATTTTTTTTTTCGTTTTCGCGAAGGTCAGTGCGGTCGATGACAGGGGTCCGTTTGGCAGGCGACACTTGGCAGCCGACGGTGTTACGCGCTGTTTAACGTTTATTCCTTTGCATTAAAAGACTTTTGATTGCATTGCAACTTTTTGCACAATCTGGGAGTACTTGGTGCCATCTGGTTTAGGTTTTACTGTTAATTGTTATGTTTAAAGTCTGATTGGACTTTGTTACGTAGATGAAATTTTTCCGGTCCTGGATATTGACAATATGCGAGGAATTTTGTTTTTTTTTCGGTTGTAGAATTGGACAGCCAAGCGGCAAATTGTAGTACTGTAGATTTTCAATACAACGAAAGTCTTTTCTGTCCAGAAAACAAAGAGCCAATGCTACTTAACAAAATATTAGCTAAGTGGACTATTTTTATCGTCCAAAATCTGAAGATAACAATTGTCTATCTTTTATTCGGGCACCATGGATTATGAATAAATTTTTATAGCGCACTGCGACACCATGCAGTCTTAATGGTGTTCCCTACGAACCCAGATTTTCCAGGCAATTTATTGCGAAATGACGTAATAAGACAGATGTTAAGAAAGACTACGGTTTTTTAAGTAAATAAGAACGGCTTATATTTTCAAATTATATAATAAGAAGGCCATATTTTTTAAATTTAATATTAGTAGTTTAGACTTTCGGCTTAGGCTACTTTTGATCATAAAAAGTGTTTTCGTAATACTCCTTTAACCCATTAAGCCCCTTAAGGATAGCGGCGACCGAGACAACAATATAATAACAATAGATTTCCAAGAATCCGCGATCGAAGGATTAGTGTTACTATGAAACGTGTTAAGAGCGGCTTCGTTAATGACGGTTATAGTTAATCATAATTATGGTGTTTCATTAAAAGATTTTCGTGATTTATTAAAAATTGGTTTAATTTTCTTCCAATCCAAAAAATTTGTTCCGGGCACCAATAATTGTATAAGCTTGTCCCTCAGACTCCATGAGATCGTAAGCAAGCCTTATATTAAAATAGTAGCAACATTATTGTTGAACATAAATTCTTATTTTTTAAGAGAACATTTACAATAACGATCTTTAGTTATTTGTAGGGACGTTTTGTTAACATTGTTGTGTTTACATTATGTACTACGTTGTGAAAGAGTACATTGTTATTTAAAGTAATGATGAAGCTGTTTTCAGCGGAAACTGCGAATTTTCCGCCATAAAATGGAGCCGATGTACGCCAGTGATCTATATATTATATTAAATTAAATTAAATTCAATTCAATGTTTTTATTTGCACAAGACACTATAAAAAGATGTTACAAATTAGCGTAAAAATAGTACATGCTTTGCCGTCCGTTTGTTTATTTTATGTTATTACATACATACTTTCATTAAATTTTGTAGTTTTTGATGGTGGTAAAAATTTGATCGACAAATGAAAATTAATGAAAAAAGCTTTGATAGAGAAATATGCGAAGAAAACTTAATGTACTTGTTAAAAAGTCCCGTTACCTAAAGGGTAAAAGCACTTTGGGTACGGAACCATCAAAATGTAACAATGATTCAATGAACAAGGGACGGATTCATCGGAAAACAAACGATTCTTTTAGGAAAGTTCAAAATCGTCGAGGAAATTCCAGGAAAGTTGAGGAAAATCCAGAAAAGTCTTGGCCGTATTCGCTATAATATTATGTTCTACAATATTATGTCGTATTTTTCCGAAGTTGAGTCACATTCCATAGACAATTATAGAGCGCACTTGTCAAATTTGACATTGACAGTGGCAAGAGCCAAGGACGCACGCGGTGGGCGAGTGATGCCAATTCTTGGCAAATCACTCTGTATTGTACACAAGCCCTGATGATCAGGCGTGAAAAAGTGTTGGCGTTTCCGGGACCAAAACTACTCATGAAAAAAACTTCAGTGTTCGAAGTTCAAAGTTTTAAAAATTTAAATTCGTCATGGTGTTTTAAGTTTATACGATTTCAGTTATTTTCGGTTGTTTTCGTAGTCTATACGATTTACATTTTTCTGAGGTCTTCACTCATGGTAACTTATTAATTTTTTACATTTACTATGATTGGATCGCCTTTTGCAAAGCAAAAAACATATTATTTACATAAAAGTAATTTATGGATACAAATAAGATTTTAACTTAACATATTGTCAAAGTTTTCAGATGGAAGCTTAAAGCACGTCCGAGGTATTTGTCAACCATCACAATCTGTATAAACTTTTAAGTTCGAGTATTAAACTTACGGATAGTCTCTTCTTTGCGATAGTGAACAAGCTCTGGTTTTCGCAGTTTTTTTTGTTTACTTCTAAAAGGGAAAGCTATGCCTATATTTTGTCTTAATAAAAGCTAACGGACCTCAAAATATGTCTCTACCAAGTTTAATTATTGAAATCAGTGGACAGACATAATGTGGCATTTAACTTTCGTATATATTCGTAACCCGATGAACTTCATAACAATTTCTTCCTAATACAAACTTTTCCTGACCTTCCACGAATATTTCAAGACTTAAATTAGCTAAATCGGTTCAGCCGTTCTCGAGTTTAACGAGACTAACAAATTATAAAAATATTTTTTAGATATGTCATAGATATTTTTCTTTAATGTAAGTATAATAGTTGCTCAATGATTTACTGCTAATAATTTACAGAGTAACTTGAAGAAAGTAATTGATATTCAACAGTAAGACTTACCAAACTCAAATTTTTGGAATTAGGTATAATAATGTTGCCACATCAAGAAGTTTCTCTTTCTATAACCGTAAAAGTCATATTAACCTAAACAGGTAGGGGGGTATCTCTTGCCCCTATATCTCCGTGGGTATCGGGTGTGGGGTCGCGTGGGGTACGTGGGGTGGCGTGTTGCTGACGTGTCCGATGCGATGATACGATATCTGAACTCTTGGGCCCGGTTATCAATAGATTACCTTATTGACAAAGTGTATTTATGGTACAAAATATCCGCCATATTACAAATGGGTATTATTTTCTAAGATTACGGTTTTGGAAAATTTTAAAATAAATTAATTTGTTGATTGTATGCGTAGACTTTAGCTCTCGGATTTATAAAAAGGTTGGTCAGTCAAAAGGCCGACACTTCATGAACTATGATTGATAACAATGGTTGCCAAGATAGCGAGCAATATCAACGTCGATTACGGGCAAACATAGACGAATATGCCACACGTTCGTAATCGCTTGTATTGGTTCATCGTGGGCCAAATGGAGATGCCGCATACAGTCTATTTTCAGAACTTTTTTTCGAGCTTTAACGTAAATTACATACAATCACTCAACAACTAGGTCATTAGTTAAATAACGGAAAGTTGTTGAAAAGATTCAGCAATAGATGATGCTGTGACGTACGTGTTAAATAAAATCCAATTTGCTTCGTACTTTTTTCTAAAATTAAATTGCAGCAAAAGTTGTCCAAAGTTGTACTAGATTTGCGTAAATTTTTATTAAAATCAGACCAGTTTTGAAGGCTATTCTAAATCTAAATAAACAAAAACAATAAAATTTTAATATACTTATTAAATTAAATGTATGTAATTAAATGTATTTTAGATTATTATGTTTGGCTACAAGAGAATCAAAATCGTTTCAACGGTTTAAGCGTGAAGAGGTAACAGAATGACAGACAGACACTTTTGCATTAATTATAATATTCGTATATTATAAGAAGTCTTAGATAAAAAGTCCAAGAATACTATAAGAAGTCCTCATTTCGGAAAAATAGTATTATAGAAGACTTAGCTTCAAAGATTAGTCTAGGAGATTAAAGCGACTTAAAATTTGATTTCAATTTCAAATAGAATTGAGTCCGAAAAAACAATTTCATTGCACGGATTATATAAGTCATTTCACGATCGGGTAGGCTGCAAGGAGGAATTATGGCTGCTATTCTAGATGCAGGGGGTTCATGCAAACAGTATCGAAACGATAACGAAGTGATAACGAAGTTGGATGGTAAAATATCGGGGATTAACCATGTGATTTGATGAGGGACGGCAGCACTCAGAGAAAATGATTATTTAACTTTATGCTACGAATAAATTATTATTCGTCGATCACTTTAAATTAATGAATTTGACAGAAAGTGTGCGGCTTTTAGTTTCATTTTTGCTCAACTGCAACAAGAAGGAGTACGTACTTATATTCATTTATCACTCAAGGTTATTATCTAGTTTTAGCATTCGAGTTTTGTGAAAAACATCATTAGATACTCTTGAGCTTGAGAGTAACAAGTGACTATGTAAACAGTCTGACTCTTAATTTTGAGTGTGGCGAGTCGTCGTGCAAGTTGCGAGGCAAGTTGCAACTTGCATGTAAACAAAGCATAAAGCGCATCACACACGGTGAAGATAATATAATATTTTATCTTAAGATGCCCAAATATAAAATGTTATAGTATCTTAAGCTATCACACACGGCTAAGATACGATAATATTAAAAATCTGTTCATTTCCTTACGAGTCTGCGTTGGTGCCACACGTATTCCTTGTTAGAGTTCTCTATACAGGGTGATTGACTATGAGTGATAGCTGATACTGCCTTACTTCTTGATTTGTTAGACAACTCCTCAGACGATGATTCTAATATAGAATGTGAAATGCAGATTGCAGTAGCACATTCCAAAAGGAGAAACATTTGGATAGAGCCTCACATAAAAAAGAGAAAAACCTGCGGCGAATTTAACCTTTATCAGTATATTCTGTCAACGAAGAAGTTTCAGGGGTATTTCAGAAATTCAAAAGAAACATTCATTTCGATTCATGAGCTTTTTAAGCTAGCAATAAATTATAAGTCAATTTTATTTAAAATAATCCGAAATGTTACTTTTTCCCTCAAAATGTTACTTTTCGAATGAGACTTGAGAGTATGTAACTTTCTAACATACAGCACTGGGAACACTGCATCCACTAGTGCGTCCGATCACCGATGAGCCCGCTGCCCGACACAAAAACACCCTGTATTCATAAAGATGTATATATTTCGCATCTTAAGATAACATATTAAGATACGAAATATATATTTAGTATCTTAAGATAACATCTTAAGATACGAAATATATATTTCCATATCGCTCGGTATCTTAAGATACAAAATATAAAATATAAATTAACTTTGCCGTGTGTGATGGTTCATAGGATTTGTATGGTGAGCGATATTCTAAAATATGCTCTAAGATAATATATATTTTATATTATCTTCACCGTCTGTGATGCGCTTAAGAATCACGTCGGGGTCACCAGTAAGTAGCTAGGTAGCTCCTAGCTGCTTCACTTTCATGAGTATCGTCTTTACACATCTCATTTCCTTATTGAAATATAGCTGAAGGACAACAGCATGCTGCAAATGGTTACTGTCAGCCCTAGAATTGTCTCTAAACCTTTCAATACCTTATCAAAAGATAGACGACGGACAATAGCATCATGACTAAGGGTTTCAGCCAGCCCCAGGGTCCCCGGATGTCGAGGAAGCTCATTACCGTATGACAATATTTCCCAACGATCGGTCCATTTTTCCGATAATAGAATGTTCCGTCCCCGTCGAGCGGCGTTGCGCAAACGGCCCGGCCCGGCTAAATTTAGTTCTGCAACACTGCATCCGTACCATTAACACCGCGCCCGCACGATATATGGACACCGCATACTCGCAGCCAGATTTTCGGCCGCACAAATTGCCGGATAATATTCAATTAGCGCCGATATTGATGGCGGCCGTTTCGGTCGGCGCAGCTGGCGCGACAGCGCCTAGTTTTCCGTACCCCCGAGGTACGCGGAGCCACTAAATATAACGCGTCCGCCCGGCGCGCGGCCGCCGTGACGTCACGCAAAGGTAAGGACTCCGAAATAGCAAGGACGTCCGATACACGCGTATTCCGGGCGACGGTATCTCGATAATTACGCAAGATCCAACATGGCCGCGGGAGACGCGGGAGAGATGAGCTGTCGCGGGATATTTATGAAATTCGAACTAAAATAGATCCGGTGGCGGCGGCGAGTCACCTTGACGCTTATATAACGTTCGATCGTGATTTTGGTTTTCCAAAATGTCCAAAACTCGCGTGACGTGCGCTGACGCGGGGCACTCCCCCGATGAATTTATCGTTTGGCATGTAAACGGACGAGTCCGCGCCAAGAAATTACAGCGTTCGGTGAAAAAAATATTGAATGAACCGGCGGAATGATGGCGCAGGCCGATCATGAGGCTGCCAACATATTGTTTATAGTAAACTTGCATTCGTAGCGTGCGTACTACCGACGCTCCCCGGAAAAACATTACTGTCTTCCTGGAGGCCCGAAGTTGATTCTGTAAATTGAATGTAACAATAATGCGGTTTCGATCTGGTCTCAATATTATATAAAATTGTAACGGACTAACAGTGTATAGTGCAGTTGCCAGAGGTTTTAACCTCCGAAAATTGTAATAGTGAATGGATTTTTGTTTTTGAGGTGTCATTTTCTTTTTTACACTTTAACTTGCAAAGTTTACCAAAAATTTTTTTGTGCTTTTAATTTTTTAGTTACTTAATTAAAAATTAATGTTTCACCATATAAAACCGGTCCAGAAAAAAAAAATTTTCTTGTTCCTGTTATTTAATGACTATTATTGTATATTTGGTTAATGAATTAACCAAATACACAATTTTTAAAAAAGAAAGTTTGCTTTGCTAAGCTAAATACAACTATAAGGTTTTTGCAAAGTTTTTTAGAGATTAACGCTCGTCGTAACCAAGATTAAGGGTTTGGGTGGATTTAAGGGTTGTAACGAAAAGTGTGTTAAACTTACAAATACAATACAAAAAATATCAGTTTTTAACCTAATTTGTATTTTTTTCCTTTAAGTATGTTTTAGCAAATATAATTAATGAAAAAAAAAATCAATTTTATTCTGTAAAAACCTAACCAAAAGAAATAAAATACAGATTTTCTTCGAAATATCCGTGAAAAGTTTGTGCTACATTTTCAGAAAATTTAATACAGTAAGAGCTAAAAAGTTTACACATTAAAAAATAGAAGGCTTTGTTAAGCCTAAAAAATAATTTTCACCTTCCTATTTAAAACCAAAGAAAGATAGGAACGCCATTTACCTGGCGAGGCACACAACAAGCACATTTGGAGGTATGCTCATCTACATACAAAAATATTAATTTTAAATCTAAATTATATCTTTTTTCAACTTATTGGAGTTTACTCCTTAAGAGGCCGGGTACACTTGGAATTTTTCATACATACGTAATTCCAAAATCATTTTGTCATACGGAAATATATATATATATATATATATATATTTTCGTATGACAAAATGATTTTGGATATATATATATATATATATATATATATATATATATATATATATATATATATATATATATATATATATATATATATACTTAATATAATATATATTTTTTTTTTTTTTTATTATTTTTTTTTATTTTTTTTTTTATATATTTATGTTTTATTTTTATCTTCCTTTGGAATATAAGCAACAATACAAATCAAAAAAATAATAATATATTTTATTATTTTGCTATATATTTAAAAGAAAGAAATATGCAATTTTTCTTCAAAATTTTACAGTTTATGAGTTTACTTGAAGTGGAAGAGAATAATTTAAAAATCAAAAGCACAACTTTTCAATAGGTAAACTTTATTATTTATGTTATCAGCTACATATTCCTTTTTTCTTTTTAATTTTCATCCACTATTGCAAAAATCGGAGGCTTGCACGATTTTTACGTTCTGAGAACTACACTAGTAGTACATAAATAAAAATATTTAAATACAGCAATAATATGGGCTCCAGGTGAAGATGGATTCATCATATTTTGATGGCTGTACCTCATAAAGTACAGCTATTAGCCTCCGATAGCCCCAAATACTTGAAGAAATTTTTGTTATTTAACGCCGGTTTCTTTCGAGGCCTTACAGCTTACTATTTATCCGTTCTACGGAGCCTCTCTTGGAAATCTCGTTTCCGGGCCTCTCGATTCGGTTTTTTTGTGAGACTTTTAATTACTTTTCCTTAATGACGCCGCCCATTGTAACGGGGCACTTAAGCATGGACGTGCCTTCAATTCCGCCGCATTTCAGTCTAACTTTCCAATTTTACAAAATTTCTCATTAAACGAATTTTAAATGTTTCGAGCTCTTAGACCATCATTGGAAGAGCACCTTTTATGTCTATGACATGAAATTTAAGTCAACACTGAATTTGTGATTGGTTTTGAACTACTTAGAAGTATTAATACCTTAAATTCACGATATTTAAAAATATATATATATTATATATTTTTTTTTTCGATAGATATTATATATTCTATTATAAAACAAATAATATATTATAAAACAAAGTCGTTTTTTTCCCTCATGTCCCTTTGTTCCCTTTAATCTTTAAAACTACGCAATGGATTTTGATGATTCTTTCAGTGTGAGATAGGCCATTTATCGAGGAAGTGGGAGCGTGCGAAGTGGGTGGAGGGGGTAAAGAAAGCGATTGCCGCGCTTGCCGCGCCAAAAATATGCAAAAAAAGAGGCTCAGCTAATAGTCAAACAAACTTGTCAATCTTGTTTGGAAATTGTTAGAAATTGGTCTTAATTGTTTTTGTATCGTAGACTGCAAAAATAACAGCAAAAATAGGTAGTCAGTATACAAATTTAATGTTTTTCCTAAATCCACTAGGAAATTATTCCCTCGATCACCAATTCCAGGAAATCTTTTGTTGTCGCGGCCCATATGGGCCTTACGGGGCTTGAGGGATTAGATCAGATATAAATGGATGTGATTCGATATAACCTAAAATTGCATTATCAGTCAAGTCAATTTTATTTGAGTTGCATTTTATAAAGATATTAATTGAGTACCTAACTATTATTTTAGTGTTGATGAATGATGGATCACCATGGTCTCCAAAACCCGACGACAAAACTTGCAGTCATAGTTTCATAGAATATTTAATTTAAATCCATTGAAGTATTAGGTGGAAGAAATAGTGACTCACAAAATATGACGATAAACCAGATACTACATACTGGTTTAACTGATCTTTTAGAAGCTGGAGATAGAGTTTTGAATCAAAAAGGTTTTTCAAGTAAGCAAGTTTTAGATGAAAGGGGTAAAAAAGTTAAAATTATTATGCCCCCATTTTGAGCAAAACAAAACGAGTACTCTCAAGAGGAAACTTATGATATTGCTCGAGTAAGAATCCATATTGAAAGCAATGATATTCTACGTTACTATTTTAGGAACTCATTGATTGAAAGTGTATTAATGCAAAGACTCAGAAACATCAATAATGTTTGCAGTGTTTTAGTAAATTTATAGACTCCGATTTTCTTCAAGAGTATTAATGTTGTAAAAAATAAATAAAAACAAGATTTTTAAAAACATTACATTTATTTTTTTCAAGTACTTAAGTATAAAATATTGCTCGTATTTTTGTTACTGATTAAAGCAGCAATATGTTTGCACTTGCCGCTCTGTTTATAAACGCAGCTGCATTTTACTCCAGCAACAACTCGATAATTATTATCTTTCTGTAAGAATAAATAAAAATGTTTAGACTTGCTTTATCCAAATGTTAAGTTACGTTTTTTGGTTGGTTAAGTACTTACGTTTGAACTTGTTTTATGGGGTGCTAAAGTCACCGAATGATATTGGCGAATTATATTGGCTCGTATTTAATAACATTGCCATTAGTTCTTAGCTCTTCTACATCCCTTACATGTCCTGCTAACACCAATTTATTTCCTTTTAGCATAGATTGGGCCTTGAAACTTATTACTCTCAAAACCAGGTTTTTATGATTATATTCATTTTCCACAAGTAGTTTTTAACTAAATATAACCCAAATACCATAAATTATTGTTCTAAATATGCTTTATTTGCTATAATATTTACAAAATAAACGAACTCTTGTTGTTTATTTTTTGACACAAGCCCACAAAACTTCTTTTGAAATATGTCACTACTGACGTGCACGTTCCGAATAGGCTATATTTTATCACGCTAATGGCTCCCGCAAACGATCAAACATCAAACACGTCAAACACGTCAAACACGTAGTAATCCAAATTTTCTTCAAACACGTCAAACACGTAGTTTGTACGTATTTGACATGTTTGACGTGTTTGATGTTTGATCGTTTGCGGGCTACTTAAGACTAATAGGAGCGAAAAAATAGAGGAAAATGTGGAAAAAACGGGGAAAATTATTTGAAAGGGCTAACTTGAACGCGCTAATCTCAGGAACTACTAGTCCGGTTTGAAAAATTCTTTCAGTGTTAGATATCTATATATAAAATATAGCCTATACCATTTATTGACCAAGGGTATAGGCTATATTTTATCACGCTAAGACTTATAGGAGAATGTGGAAAAAACGGGGAAAATTATTTGAAAGGGCTTATCTCGCGAACTACTGGAGCTATTTTTATGTTATTTGGCACAGGTAAGAAGTAGACCACGTGAAGGATCATAGGCTATCGATTTTAATATTTTTTTCAGTGGCTATATATTTTATACCCGTGCGACGCCGGGGCAGATCGCTAGTCACTAATAAATGTCCGCTTTTTTAAATTCACTAGCGCGCTTTTGATTGGCTAATTAAATATGAAATGGCAACCTTTCTTATAAACCTCGGACACTGTACTAACCAACTAACAAATCTTCCCAGAAACCCTCGGAAGCCGCGCATTAACCATTACAACCTGCTTAATTCTAAATATACATCTAATTCAAATGGTCAAGTATCGTATAATGTATTCTAATACAATCGGTAGAACAATAAATCATTATTAGTAGCGAAACGTGGCGCCAGACGCCGCGCTGAGTAGCAATGCCGGTACAGTCAGGTGAATCAGGTATATAAACAACAGTATTTTTGTATGTTTTGGCCTAATGTCCAGTTTTTTACTTACTGCGTATACGTGGGAGAGCCATGCTTCGGCACGAATGGGCCGACTCGACCGGAGAAATACCACGTTCTCACAGAAAACCGGCGTGAAACAGCGCTTGCGCTGTGTTTCGCCGAGTGAGTGAGTTTACCGGAGGCCCAATCCCCTACCCTATTCCTTTTACTACCCTCCTCTATTCCCTTCCCTTCCCATCCCTACCCTCCCCTATTACCCTACTACCTCTTAAAAGGCCGGCAACGCACCTGCAGCTCTTCTGATGCTGCGAGTGTCCATGGGCGATGGAAGTTGCTTTCCATCAGGTGACCCGTTTGCTCGTTTGCCCCCTTATTTCATAAAAAAAACTAGCGCTTTCGATTAGCTTCCGTATGTTAGAATCAATCGCTAACGCTGTCAGCAAGATAAAGTAATGGAAAAAGACCTTAGAATCCGGGCAAAGGTGATCTGAAAATAATGTAATCATTCCTGCATAAGTGAAAATTACTCAAAAAAGATTTTATCTGACTGAAAATTTAAAATGACGTGTTATGTTTTTCCTTAAATGATAAACACTGATTGTTCGGAAATTGTTAATATGGATAACAACAAAATTTTGGGTCTACAACACAACCTTTTCGAAAATTGTTTTTGCTCATGCATTTTTGCTAAAATATGCTTACTTATGTCGATCGACTGATATGGGATAGCATTTACTCGTAGTGAATTTGAATATAATCCATACTTCCATTTCCATACTTTATACTTATTTACTTACTTAATATTATCAATGCGCAAGTGTGTCTGTCTGCCTGTCTGTTACCTTTTCACGCCCAACCCGCTGAACCGATTTTGCTGAAATTTGGCATGGAGATTTTTTGAGTTCCAGGAAAGGAAATAGGATACTTTTCATCCCGGAAAAATGTACGGTTCTCGCGGGATAAACGAATTTTGACGCAACGAAGTTGCGGGTGTTATCTAGTTGCATATAATAGTCGACATCGATTGTACAAGCCTTAATGGTCGCTGTTAAGCATATTTTGTGTCCTTTTCAATTTTGAAATAAATGATCTGAAGAACAAGACGTGCATTCATTACACAATACGTAATTTTAGTGGGTTAGTACACTAATGCTTAGCGTCCCAATATCTATCATAGCCCAAACTGAAGAGTTTAATATTCGCGTATACACAAACAATAAAGCAAGTGTATTGCACACACACAGCATACTAAACTGCATCCTAGTGAGTGTCATATAACTGATGCGCGGTTACGTGGATGCAAAGTTAATCTGGCTTTGAGTGACGTCTGAGAAGTTCAGAATTTCCCAGGTTAGTTTGGATGTCGCAAGCTATGAGATAAGTCAAACATTAAAGTAGATTTTGCTTGCAACTTCGTTACGTTTAATTTTGGAATCCATTATTTTTTGGGTCAAAAATCTAACAG
This sequence comes from Polyommatus iphigenia, assembly GCA_963422495.1. Classification (NCBI taxonomy): domain Eukaryota; kingdom Metazoa; phylum Arthropoda; class Insecta; order Lepidoptera; family Lycaenidae; genus Polyommatus; species Polyommatus iphigenia. The sequence continues at coordinate 14,199,268 of OY730177.1, forward strand.
ATTTCACAACTTCTTAATCTGTATATTTTGGAGATAAAAGTAAGAGTTACAAAAATAAACAAAGTAATTTAAATAACGCCGAAATTTTCCAGCAGTGAGCGAGCTGATAATAATGGTAACTAATGAACACACGAACAGACAGACAAGTCAAACTTATTGTTGTCGTCAGCAGTTGAATGCGAACAAAAACCTTTACAATATATTTTTTAAACGTACTCTCGTATCTTCCCTAAAAGTAGAGTAATCTAACTCTATGAATAATAAATAAATATATCTCACAGTTATCCGTAACAGCGCTATCTCCTCCTCTTTTTACCCCCCATCTAATTGTCCAAAAACTTTCCGCCATAAATCCGGCGACGCGTTACATACATAATTTTATCATTAGTGCCGCTTAGCATCGCAAATCCCGCAATCAGGAAAGTCCCGGATTCCGAGAAAGTCCGTATTATTCCGGGATCCGGCAAGACGTCTAGCAGTGCCGGCTTTAGCACTACGCCCTGGGCGAGTCTCCTTCGACGCCCCCCCTTACTGTAAATACATGTACGAAAAAAATTGGCTGAGGCTGATTCGCTTATGGAGGGTTGTAGCGCCCCTTTTTTAAATTAGGGGGCAAACGAGCAAACGGGTCACCTGATGGAAAGCAACTACCGTCGCCCATGGACACTCGCAACATCGGAAGAGTTGCAGGTGCGTTGCCGTCCTTTTCAGAAGGAACTCGCTCCTTTCTTGAAGGTTTGCAGGTCGTATTGGTCCAGAAATTTGACTATGCGTGGTAAAAGGTTACGCGAAAACCTCACGGTGTTGACTGCCATTTTTTGGTTGCCCCTTTTTATCCGGCGCCCTGAGCCGTCACCCAACCGCCTAAAGCCGCTACTGTCTAACAGATGACGGTAACGGCGGTTGTATGCAAATCCCGGGATCCCACCACTAATCCAGCTGAGTTAACTGTTGTCGGCTTACCGTGTTTGTATTGTAACGTATGATGTGACGCTTGTTAGACCGGATCAAATTTACAACCGGGTTCAGCCGGTAAACCCGTTGACTTGGAGAAACTGCTACATGTAAGGATTAGGGCTTGATCAGAACAAGCATACGAATCGGAGAATGTCCATTGTCTACTGCCTATGTTGCTATCATATTATATTATGTAATGCTATTGTATATTACGAGTATGGTTCGAAAAACAAAAACATACATATTATAATATGTTTATTAACTACTAATAATGCAATAAAATAAAAGAACGAGAGCTTAGAAATTAATCAAGTAATTGACTTTGACGACAACAAAATGGATATGGATCATAAATATAATGAATCGTATAATATCAAGGGTGCTAAGTAAGCATTTATTTTTCGACCTACATTACGACACGAAATACACGAAAATGTTTAATTCATAATCTTATTCTTATAGTTATCTTCATTATCGTCGACCAATAAACACACATGTAAATGGATGAAGTTGTCCGTCTTTATTCAACACGTCTTACAATGAACCAAAGTCTCTATAAAAATTAAGAACATAATGTGTAATAGTACAGCTCTGCTCTGGGCTATACTTAATTCTTTGTTTCCACTTATATTTTGTTATTCCAATCACAAAATATAAAAAAAAAACAACACACAATAATAATTAATGTAGTTATGATCGATTAAATGTACCTATTATTATTATTAGAATTAATATGTCTTATGCTAATTTGCGCCCAAATCAATCGCGAATCATACAGTTATGCAACATACAATGGTATTAACATACACAAGGTAGGATTGTAAAAATGGTGCGTGTCCGGCATTAAACAGGTGCATCGGCCGCCGCTCACCTTGTCCCGTGCCTGCGGAATACTAATCGCTTGCCGGACTCGCGAGGATTCCGGGATTTTTTAATAATGGTCACAACACTATGCAGTTTTTGGCGTTTACGTTACTAGCTTTTGTTCGTTGTCCGACTCGCGAGGATTCTAGGATTTTTTAACACTTTCACAGTCCATGGTATCCGAACGGATACGAAAACGTGGTTAACGTGGAGTCCATGTATCCAAAAGGATGCATTGGCACTGAAAAAAGCATAGGAAAATAAGAAGCACAGAAGCATATAAAATTGCTAAATGAAATAATAATCCTTATAACCACTTAAGATGACTAAAAGCTCTAGATTATGATGAGAAAGAACAAATATTAAGAGAGATATATAGATAGAAATAATCACATACATAATCACACACACACACACACACACACACACACACACACATAAACACACAAAACGCAGCGCGGTATTGATATTTAAAATTGTATAAATTTTCGGCAATTGTATAAAACTCGGCAGTAAAACGTCTGTAATCTTAAAATAATATAATGTACCTGTAAAAATATTTTGTAACAGATGTATGTATGGTTGTTTCAATAAATTATTATTATCATTATTATTACTTATAACCCATTATAAATAAAAACTTTACAATGAATATTGGAGTGGACTTGAGGGACTAGATTTTGTTTTTGTATGGTGGAGTGTGGAAGTGTCAATAATGGGATGTGTCACAACACTATGCAGTTTTCTAGCCTCGACGAGGGTTATGGAGTTTTATAAGATAAGGGTAGGACCGAGAAAACTGAAAATGGCTAACTTTTGCTAACGGTTTCACCATCATATTATTTGCGTGCACTGGCACTTTCATCTCCTTTGAAACTTTTTTAGTATCATGGAATTTTAAAACAGAGAACGGAGAACATGGTTTTCTATTGGTAAAATATTTTTTAAGTCTATATCCTATTCTCACAAGTTTTATCTCTTTGTGCTGTTTAATTCCATTTATTACGTTTTTATATGTCAGTTAATTGTGGTATAAAATATTATTTTTATTCATTTTCATATCAGCAAGACCACCAAAAAAATTTCAAGCAACATTCTAATGGATTATATTATAAAGCCTCGCGCTTTGTGGTTACTGTAGCTTATTATTTAAAATATCTAGTTCACTGTTAATCTAACTAGTGGCTTAGTGGTGAACCTCTAACCACTGCGTGCTTGTTGACAACCACTAAGGCATACCTAGCAGCCACGGGATTCCGTGGGATTTAATAGAGTTTGGAATTTACTTAAATTACTAAATAATAATTGAATTATATACCAAATAATAATTACTTACGTAAATAAAAAAAATACTTACATATTGAGATTTCAGGAATCTTGGTAATCAAAAGACAATAAATACCTAAGCTTTTAATTCGAGTACAGCAAAACTGCAACATTTATTTTCGTAGTCAGGTTTAAAATCATAAAATTTAGTACAAACATATAAAAAGCTAAACACATTTGAATGTTATCTTAAATCGTATGCAGATTTCAATAAAACGTGTCCAGGAAAAAAGTGCAGCACGCGCATACGTGACAACAACGGGACAGACCGACATGACTGAAATACCTTAAAAGTATCTCTCCACGTCAGAGAGATGTATAAAGGCTCCTCTTCACGTTGGACAATTTATAACCATCATGGTTGCGAAAATATCTAAAGAAAGTACGGCTGATGTTGATTCTACGCAATCGTTGACGATAATGGTGCTCTAGAGTCTAGGGTAGGCAAAGAAGCAGGCTACATAATATAACATAATATATCTATACTTAATATTATAAATGCGAAAGTGTGTCTGTCTGTCTGTCCGTCCGTCTGTCTGTCTGTCTGTTTGTCTATCTGTCTGTCTGTTACCTCTTCACGCTCGAACCGCTGAACCGATTTTGCTGAAATTTGGCAAGGAAATACTTTGAGTCCCGAGAAAGGACATAGGATAGTTTTTATCCCGGAAAAATGTACGGTTCCCGCGCGATAAACGAATTTTGGCGCTACGGAGTTGCGGGCGTCATCTAGTTAAATATAATCATGTTATACGAATATGTCTTTAATGGATTTAGGTATTTTCATGTTATTTAGACTGAACCATTCTTTTGCAAAATTATTGTATTCCTTTATTATAAGAAAATAGATTTAATTTAATTTATCAAGTTTTATTGACATAGCCACTGTATGTGCTAAAATCGATAATTAAAATAAGAATTAACGAAAAATAGACCAATACGCCTCTCTACACACGCTCTCAGCTAATTGCTTGAATTGGTCCCATCATGGGCCAACATGGAGAAGCCGCATATAGCATGCGCACACATGGTCATAATTTAGGTGTGTGTGATTAAATTTTACTGCAATTGTTAAACGATTTAGTCCATAAGGCCATAACCAGCAAATTGCATCATTTACGGATAATATTTGTGAAGCTAATTTATTGCAATATTAGCTCGATTGTGTGTTATCAAGCGTTTGGATTTGAAGGATTTAATTATTTAAATAAAGTGATAACCAACAGTTTTTAATATACTTAAATAAACAAAAATAAATAAAAGAAGCCAATAATAGGTTTCTACCAACCCGAGTAATTTTCCAGTTCTTCTCGCAGGGACAGTTTTAGAAAAAAGCCTTAACGTAGATGGTAGATATTCATAGTTTCAGTTTCAGTTATATAAAATTGACCATGATAAAACAATTGATTTTGATTTTGTAAAGCTGTGAGCGTAGGTGCCAAACCTTAGCTCGCAGCTTAAATTTATGTTATTTATTTTTATTTTCAAAAAGCTACAATATTTTAAAACTAAACTTAAAGCTTAAGTATTAAACTTGTCTAAGTTTACAAAACTTTTCCAAGAGCAATATAAATCATCAAAAAAAGCCCCGCTACAATTTCATTAGAAAATTCCGGAGAAAATTAAAAGAAAAGCAATCTCCAAAGCCTCTTAGTTGTAAGTTGTAATATATCACAAGTTTATGAGTTACGGCGTTTTGGCAAACGGTCAATTAGACTCAAGGTCGTCGGTCAGTGAGAAAACGCCTTAAGTTGCGGAGTTAGAAATGATAGAGATTTATAGTTGATTGGTTAAGTTTTTTGTAGTTATTATTATTCGTAAGTATTTTGGTAAAAAATTTGGACTGAAATTATTATAAAGGTTTGAATTTTCATTATTATTATGGTTTAATTTTAAAATTTTTGAATACTAAGAAATCAAATCGTCAACTATCTATGTTTCATTTGATTGATTGATGATTGCTACATTCATATCTGATATCTTTACAAACTATAGGACGGAATTCAAAAAAAAGTTTTCAGAGATCTTTTGTGACCTCTAGAAAGTCTTAGATACTTTTACTACCTTTTACATTTGTTTTTCTTTCTACAATGAAATATATTATATCTCAAGGTATACTCAAAATCTTACAACATCAGACTAGCCTTATTTTTTGAAGAAAAAAAAAAACAGTTGGAAGAATAGACATTTAGCTATATCTCTACATTAACTTCTACGTGTTAGTTTTACTTAATCTTTAATTACATACAGTAAACTACTTAAGTGCTAAACCAACATTCCTCTACCCGGATTCGTTCCATTTCTCGCGGCACCCGGACGTCTCGCACACTCCCCGCCACACCCCGCAACTCCCCACCACTCCCCGCGACTCCCCCCAGCCCCCAGCCGCTAGACACGGGGAATTCTAATAGCGCAATGTGCAGCCTTCGTGTATTTACTTAGACATCAACATTATCATCAACAGCACAGTGGGGTCTACTGCAATTAGAATGCTAGGTTTGTCAGCAAAGTAAAGTTTATTTTTTGACTTTTCCGCAACACATTACTAGGTCCTGTGAGGTTGCATGTTGCTGTGAAATCAAGATTCAAGTATCAAAGTCAAACTATATAGTGTTTGCCTCCGTTTATAGAAATACTTTGGTTTATTAAACATCAAGCGTTCATTTTGTCCCTCATTTTTTTTAATCTTGAAAATATAACGTTCTATTTTCAATTTTTATCTCTACGCGCCACGTTTACTACGAAGTAGCCACGTCGAAGTTCAAATACGTATGTTATTTCCAAATTTAAAACGTGTTAACAGAAATTTCATAATTAGATAAAGAAAGCTTTAGATTTTGTTGTTTTCTTTAAAGTACATAGACAAAATACAATCCCCAAATAAGCGGAATTTTCCAGCACAAACCCATTACATATTGTAAGCACCCAGTACGAATATTGGTTTAAAAATAACGCATTAGAGTTGCATTAGTGGCGGGCTTTGATACCGTAACCTCTCGTGGAAGGTCGAGCGGAGTGCAGTGGTGCGGTTGCACTGATAGCGGGGAGCATAGCGGTTAGGTAAGGGTATGGTCCCAGTTACAGAGGTTCGAGTTAGTGACAGAAGGTAAAGCGTTGTCCCCTGTTGCAAAGGCCATCTTGATTGGTCAAAATTATAAGGGGTAAATAGCTGAAAATTATAAGGGGGAAAAAAGGTAGTTACACCGAAAAAATCCGCAGAACTTTTAAATAAATAAAAAGCGTAGCTAAACTAAAAATAGTAATAATATTACTATTCGTTTGAAAGCTGAAGAGTTGCGATCAGATAATATACTTAAAAAAAAAAAACAAACAGAGAGCGCCGCTTAGCGATTCCTGAGGCCGCAAATTTTACTCGCGTTACGCACACACTTGCATAAACTCCGCTATAGACTTCAATTGACTGGCATAACAGTAACGTTGTTTGATACTTGTAAGTATAAAAGACCGGCCATCTTTGTTTCTTGTTTGTAAGTATCCTGCCTACTATCCTGCCTATACATTTATTCGATTTTTGTATCGAGACTTTTATTTATCAGCTCACTCTCTTTTCAAATCGGTTTCCTTAGATTTTTTGTACATTTGCGCAGTTCGGGGACACCGTGACGAGCACAATTTTGACACTTGATACGAATTATTGCAATTCTAAATATACCCGCGGGCAGCGCCGCCGCGCGGCTTCTTGAAACTATTTTCTATTTCTGCGCGACCGCTCAGCTGCCGCTGGTCTTCAACTTGTGGAATACAAATAATATTGAGATTTAGAGTGGCTTAATTGATTTTCCTAGATAGTAAGCCGGCCCCTAGATGAGCTATTTTACTGTCAATATCACGTATTGCGTAATATTATTGACCGTCTAGGATTGATATTGAACGTCGCGCGTCTTCAATCTAATTGTCAAATAAACTGTTCAATAAAATGGAAGCGTGATATTGAAAATAAAATTGCTCGTCTAGGGACCGGCTAACCCTTATGATATACTTATCCTTGTCGTTCTAAAAAGAGATAGCGACCGGCTGTACTTAGGACTGAAAAGCGTTCTTTAGCGTAGCAGTAGCGTTGTGTGAAAGACAAGTATATTTTCTTGGTGAAAAACTCTAACCAATATGTTTCAAAGAACATTTTCTGCTTATAGATGGATTTGCGTAAAAGAACACAAAATTAATGATGAGATTTCGATAAATCGTGGGCGATACCGCAAACAAAAGTAAGTCTATTAAACGTAAAATCGCCAATCCGTATCCGTTCAACGGAATCAAAGGTTTTTCTAACAGTAAAACCTCCTTTGATGTTGTTGTTTTCGGTTTACGATCGAAACCGAAACCGGATTATTGTGTAACCGACGACTGTGCTGTAACCGACCAAGTTCGCTACTTGTGTGAACTAGATCTCCGACTTTACGATTCCCATCGTGAAACGTTTGAATTGAAAAAGTTCTAATGTTACGTTTTTAGTTTAAGGGCGTGTTTCCACCGAAGCTGCGTTGCTTTAAGAAATATGTTTTTGAGAACCAATATAATCGCTTCATTTGCCTGACCTCGCTAAGCGCAGCAATTCTACCTATAATTGGTTCTCAAAAACACATTCCTCGCAACGCATCCCCGGTTGAAACGCAGCCTAAGCCTTAGATATCATGCTTTAGAGTAAGAGACTAACTAGGTACTTATAGTTAAATCTATGTTTTATAATCAATATACATATTTACGTTTTACGTGTTTACTTTGTCTGTTATGTGACTATTTCAATGTACTACAAATAAGACTTATACCTTGTTATTCTCTGTGAAATAATTTTTAATAGTAAGTGTGTTTAAATCTTTTAGTGGTAAAATAATAAGTACATAATTACCTAGAACATAAACACCTTCCACACAAAAATTGAAAAACTATCATGACTCTTTCAAAAACACTATTCAAATCGTAGGTACATCTACTTTAATCCTTTGCTTCTTGGACCAAGATACTTGTATTCAAATTATAGGTTTACAGGCTATATTCTAGTTTTCTCCTAGATCTCCTGCCAACAATTTCGCCATTTCGGCCCCTGATTCACGCCATTGTTTGTAACGGGTATGTAAAATTATAGAAATTCCTCGTTCAAAAACTTTAAACTTAAAATTCTAACGTCGTGTCGGCTACCTAAATGCATATAATCAAATTTTGCATTCAGTTTACAACAATGGGGATTTATTGTAGATGTACGTGCGCTGTGAGTGCATTTGATGCACCAAACGGCAATATTTAACTTGCAACAAAGATGATATTTTTTTTTAAATAGTTATAAAAGAGCAAAAAACTTATTGGCACTAAATTATGGCAACACCGATTTACAGGACTATGCGTAACGTCATGCTTCTATGAAAAACCAAATTTATTTTTTTGTACCAAATCTTTGAGGCGATCATTTTTAACCGACTTCCAAAAAGGAGGAGGTTATAATATGTTCGGCTGTGGATATTTTTTTTGTATGTTAGTTTGAAAGTATCGAAAACGTCTTCTAGTTACCTATAGGTTTTTAGAGGGAAAGGATCCTGACTGGTAAACAACCATTAGTTGTCCAATGTCCATGCAGATAATAAATTATATTAGTAAGTTGTAGAATAAGTAGGTATTGCCTTTTTTGGAATTAAATCTTTAATAGCACGCGCGCCGCAAAGTAAGGTAGGAACCGTACCCTGCTGAGATTTAAAAGTAGTTCCTCCTATTCCTAATAGGAGGAGCGACTCTTGAATTTTAATCCATAGCCTAATAAAAAAGAAAAGACGTATCAGAATCAGTCATTGATATACACATCGCGTATGATGCATTTATTATGTTTACATTGGCGCCAAAAAAATCGTAATGGCGCGGCGTGTTTCCGCGTGTGGCGTGGTTTTGGCCAGGGCTCCCGTGACGTGGCGACCCAGATAGGTACGCCAACCGGTGCCACGGCCAAGTCCAGCGGGCTATCCCCGAGCCAATATCTATAAAATAAATTACCGACGATATAGAGAAAAAAAAACGCAATGAAGGAATCATGATTTGCCGCCAAAAATTCCGAGTCAACGAACTCCAGTGTTTTGGCAATAGTTGCTGGATGTTTTCCTAATAGTACGTTCGGATTCACTTCTTACTTTTGTAAACATGTGTTCGAATTGACGGTGTTATGATCGATAATTTTATGTTTAAATTCGTTCTATTTTCAAATTTTAAAGATGGCGTAGGTCGTTTGTACGCTAACGTCTCACTGCTGCAAAGTTACATGCATCTTATCGTAACTGTTGTACATTTTAGGTTAATTGATTCAGATTAAAAATGTTTGATTTCTTCCTCCTATTATTATTAGAACTTCTCTACTCTGACAATAACTATCCCGCTTTGTTTTGCGAATTCTCGATTAACGTTCTTGCTTTTGCAGAGTGATTTGTTTCTTTTTAAAAAATATGATCATCAAGAGTTTGTTTAACAAATAAAAGTTGAGGCAATAGACACAAGGTGGTCCTTATCACTTGACGTCTGGAGCGGCTGCCAACAAACTTTGACTTATCAAATTTTCACCTTCGCAACTTCGGTCGTTCCCGCCATTTTAGCTGTCAGATTCAATCGTTCGATTTTCAAATTAGGAAAAGTTACGAGGCGCGTCCTCGGCTATTTTTAAAAATAGGACAGTTTCGTAGAATGTTACGCTCTACATGCGTAGAAGACATGAGAATAACGTAAGCTTCGTTATAACGACCAGGGCATTTTCTATAGAAAATACCTTGGTATTGTGGGTTAAAATATATTCTAAACGATATTTCAAACTTTTAATAAATATAAAGCTTGCTTTGAACTGAGTTCACACAAGAAATAAACAGTCATTATATACATCAATAGTTTTTTTTTAAAACTACCTACCTATGATTCAAAATTAACGTAAACAACTGCAGTCGTAGCCGTAATACCAATTATGTATAATTATACAAGATTGTTTTATTTTAAGTATGAATACACAGGCTTAATGTCAGGCATGCAATATTCAATAAAAGTCCATATTGTTTCCTCCGTAGCAGAAATTTCAACATAACCTAAATCTTACGACCGCCTCATTAAAGTCAGTAGTATTAGTAAGTCGTAAAGTCCAGTCATAACATTACACTTGGCGACCAGCTCAGACAGCACGCTGCCAGCAGCGTGCCAGGAGCTGCTGCCAGGAGGTGGTGCCAGGCGAAGGTGCCAGGACACGTGGGGAACCCCTGCCAGTGCCAGACCAGTGAGAGTATTGACTCATTGATTCTGGCTGTTTGTTGATATAGGCCATGTTAATGAAATTACTACTTTGCTAGTCTACAGTGCTCTACTTTTATATTCTATGTTTATAAAAGTAAAGTATAAACTTTTTTATGTCAGTTGCCTTTGATATCGGGATCGCAAAGTCGGAATTTTATAATTATTACAATAAGGAGTCATTATACATAACCCTATTCTATTGTACTATCAGAGAAGTTAATTCCTAGACAGATGGAGGACCTACGTAGTTTTGTCTCATTACGTCAAACCCAGCTCACCGACCCAGACAGATCACAATTATTATTAACATTGAATTGACATGATCCGACCAAATGACGTTGGTCTGTCAACTGCCTAGGAATCAATTTCCTCGACGGTACAACATATAATACGACTTTACTGTCTTATAACTATTATTACCCGTGCAAAAATATTACATTTTGTGTAATAATATACTACTTCCTATTATTATTTGAGTAATGTCTTTCGTTTAATTTCTTTGTGGACCCCACGACAGGTTTGGTAAATCCCTTGCGTTTTTGTGATCATATTTAAAGGGTTTTAGTAGTTGGATAATACGAGTATCACAGTCGATCCTGCGATGATGCAGTGATAGGAATGTTTGATGGACCAAGACCTGTTAAGGAGAAATCTGCACTTATTACAAAACGCCCTAAATCTGGATCGCTTTTCATCAGGCACAGTTACAGATTAAACTGTACAGAATAACTGCAATGCTTCTTTTTATGGCGGAAAAACGAAAAAACCTTTTTGTTACATTATCCGATTAATTATATTTCTTGATAAATATATCGTCACTCCTTCAATTATTATAGTCCTACGAAAAGCCCTTTGTCACTGATGACTCCGCGTTACTTGTGAATTCTGCGCACCACTCATTATCCATACAATTGCATGTTGTCATACATCCATACATACGTGACCTGTCCACTACTTTCGTTCTCTATGGTAAATGGGTTTTAAATGTTCGATGACTAATTTTATAAACAAACTAGCTGATCCGGTTGTTTTGCCTTATATGTGGAGGTAAGATTCTCGAAGAGCGAAAAGTTGGTATTGATTCTGGAAAAAATACGGGAACTTCATACCTTTTTTTACGGAATAATTTGAAAATTATTCAGACTATTAGCATTTGTGTATGATACTAAAAATACGTATTGAGTTACGAATGCAGTCATGATCATTTAGTAAAGGACTGCATTCATAAATTGTGGGTTAATACACAAATGCTTCTCAACACACACACAATAATATAACTTTTATTACGTATTAGGTTTTAGTTTATCAAGTGCATTTATTTATCTATTTCTTAGAACTTAGCTATAGCTACTTAGCTAGTCAACAATTATGAAAATATCAAGTAATAACTAAAATTAGTCAAAAATATTCTACTTAGAAAAATCTAGAAATATTTGATTACGACTTTCTTTGCCTTTGGATATTTTTACTGAATGCTTTGAATGTAAATATTGTACAACTAAGTATGAATGTGTTACTTATAAACGAAGATCTTTTGACTTTGACTCGAGGTCTTAGTATAAGTTTTAAATGTATAATCCACTCACTTTTTAACTTGTAAAACTAGATTTAAAATAATATTGAAAATGAGTTTCTAATTAATATTTTGTAAAAAAGAAAATCCCTACATTTTTTATTTGCCAATACAATTTGTAAGTAGTACAGTCACAGACAAAAGTGTTTCGTGAAAAAAAAAAAACAAAAAAGTAAAAAATGACAGATGTGTCCGCCATTTTGGTTTTTATTTTTTAAATGTGTCGATTTGGATGTTCCAGGACGAGTTCCATCCGTTCATAGAGGCCCTGATGCCTTTCGTAAAGTCCTTTTCGTATACGTGGTTCAATTTACAAGCGGCCAAAAGGAAATATTACAAAAAACACGAGAAACGGATGAGTCTGGAAGAGGAGCGACACACCAAGTACGAGTTACAGGTGAATATATTTTTGAATATTTTTTTTTTCTTTATGTTTGGAATGCTTATTTTAATTGACAGATTTGTATTCGCAAAGTTTACGAAAATAATAAACTATAACCACTTTACGTTCGAAAACCTTACGAATAGGATAAATTACTTTAATGTTTTCAAGCTAGAATGCAGCACCAAAAAAAAACAGTAAACATGTAGGATTTTGGTCCGATTGTGTGCTAGTAGCGCCCTCTGCTTTGACCTTTGCGTAATATTTCCTATTCCATGAAGCTGTACCTCGTTTTTCAGAAAGATGACATAACCATAAGTTTTACTACTGTCTAAGATATATTATAATACTAGCTGTGCCCCGCGGTGTTACCCGAGATTTATTAGGTGTAATTAGGTAAACTAAATTGTGTTGTAATAGGTAAATAGTATTAGAGACAAGTAGAAGACGGCAAAATTTTGAAAATCGGTTCACAAACGGCGGAGTCATCGTTGAACATAAGTAATTAAAAAAATGAACATAACACCTCCTCCATTTTAAAAGTCGGTTAAAAAATATAAATAGCCTATGTGTTAATCCAGGATGTCAGCTACCTCCTTGTAAAATTTTGTCGAAATCGCTCCAGCCGTTTAAGCGTGAGGAAGTAACAAACATACAAACTCACAAACTCACATACTTTCGCCTTTATAATATTAGTAGGATTATGAATTATTACTTTTATTTATTATTATATTTTTAGTATTAATTTATACCATCTTGAGTAAAATACATTTTACAAAATATAAATATTGTGGAACCAACATTTTTTAGGGTTTTAAGACGGCGGCTATTACACCCAACAAACTACTGAATTTGCAAATTCTAAATATTAGTATGTTAAATGTTATCATACTCGTAGAAGCAAGGAAAAAATATGCAGTAACTTTTGTCCGGTATCGATCAAAATACCAAGGAAATAGGGGGTGTAACAGATAAGGGAGGTTGTAAGCCGCTCCGTGCTAATCTTGTTTATTAGGTCAGAGGATAACTGGGTACTTAGACAAATTGCATTCGATATTATCGACAGTGAATCCATACTAATATTATAAATGTAAATGTGTGTCTGTCTGTCTGTCTATTATGGAGATGCTTTGAGTCCCGGGGAAGGAGATGGAAAAGTTTTTATCCCGGTATAATGAACGGTTCTCGCGCGATAAACGAATTTTAATTTAACGCGATAACGAGTCGCGGGTGTCATCTAGTCTGTTAATACAAGATGTTTGTGTAAACACCGTTGTCCTTGAAACCATCAAATGAGCCCGTCAAAATGAACAACTTTTTCGATGAGAACAATGCTGGGAATTAAAAAAAACTGTCTTCATACCCATACAAATTGCCGATCCGGACATCTGTATGGGTATGAAGACGGCATATTTTTTTTGAGTTCCCAGCATTGTTCTCATAGAAAAAGTTGTTCATTTTGACGGGCTCATTTGATGGTTTCAAGGATAACGGTGTTTACACAAACACACTGTATAATAGTGAAGTTAAGGCGCGCCGCAGACGTCACACTTTATGTGTGATCGAGTCTGCGGCTTACATACAGTCTGATGGCGCGCGTCGCGCCATGCGGACTGTAGGTATGCAAGCCGCAGACTCGATCACACAAAAAGTGAGACGTCTGCGGCGCGCCTAAATGTAAAAAAAATCTGACCACGCTATCAAAACTCAAAATTATTCAATGCAATTTGAATGAGTACACTGAGCTTTATTGTAGAACTAGATGACGCCCGCAACTCCGTTGCGCCAAAATTCGTTTATTGCGCTAGAACCGTACATTTTTTCGGGATAAAAAGTATCCTATGTCCTTTCCCGGGATTCAAAGTATCTCCATAACAAATTTCAACGAAGTCGGTTCAGCGGTTTGGGTGTGGAGAGGTAACAGACAGACACACTTTCGCATTTATAATATTAGTATGGATGTACATTGTACAGCTGCAGCTTATCTTTCTTGATTTTTAAACATTAACTCCTAATATACAGCTTTTACTAAAATTATACACAGTGTAACTATACGTCCTTGGAAGGAATACTTCGATGAGCGCTCGCAATCTAAAGGAATTTGGTATAAAACCTTACAACCTAACCTACGTCCGTCTGCCTCGTTCGCGATGTCTAACTTATCAAGAAATACTATAGTGACTGCTCTCAGGCTTCGTTCCGGACACATCCCACTAAACTGTTTCGCGTTTTTAATGAGAAAAGTAAATAGCCGAAATTGCAGCGATTGTGACAAAGTGGAGGATGTTTACCATGTATTGGTGGAATGTGTTCGGAGCGAGGCTGAGAGGAGTATCTTTTGCTCTGTTCACGGCATTGATTTGTATGATTGGCTTCACCTATGTCTGATGAAGCGAAAATGCTATACAAATTAGCAGAGTTAAACTTAAAACGCAGAAATGTTACTTAGAGTAATAATATCATATATTTTTTAATATTTTGTATGTACCTATGGGAATTGCATAATCTATGTAGATTAAATTCCCTTCTTTTTTTCAATAAAGATTAAAAAAATATTCAATTGAATATTCGGAAAAAAAAACTATATGTCTTACTGAAGCAATATGCAATAGTCCTTACTTGTTTGGCGACTTCGCTATAACTTCGCTAATAACTGGACTAACTCAGAGACATTTAATGCCGATTAAACTTCAATGTAACGACGAGTTTTGACAGATAATGTATGGGGCTTATGTCAAAATATTCATTTAATTACTATACATAGGCATAGGTCTACCAGAATCTGATCTCAAATTTTGACAGAAGATTTAAAAAATATATCCTTGATCATTGGATTATATATTTGCATGTTTCACGGACAGCCGCTATAAGGAAAAAAGGATCAAAATGTTTTATTCCAATTACCCCCGTATTGCTAGAGTAAATTTTGTTTCTCACTTTTTGCTATCGGATTCTGGTAGACCTATAATTAATAAATATTTTGTGTATGAGTGCGGCAGTAAGACAAAATATTGTACAGCTATAACGTTAATATTTTAACGTAATAATAAGATATTTCAAAAAGAATATTCTGCTAAAAATCGTATGTACTATCAGCAACACAAGCTCATAAAGCTCGCAAAAAAAATATTCTTTATGAAACAGAATTTTTATAAGGAAAAATTTTAAACTCACGTAGATTGTATCACAAAAGTATGTACGCTCAAGCTTTATCTTAATCACATGATTCCGATAGAATTCATGAAATACAGGGACAAGTTATTGTGAACTGAAAATATGTAACCAATATCTGAGGGTGTAGCCACACGAGCGTAATTTTGTGAGTCGTCGACTGAAATATGCTAGTGGTAGCCCTAAGAGACTCTTGTTTCAATATTTTTTCCCAATCGCAAATACACTTGTTTTTGGGGGAAGAGTTCTCATTAATAACTTTGGTGGTAGTCCGGTCCCTTCTGAGGTAGACCGGCCGGTCGTGGAGGGAGTCCCGTGTTTGTTAGATCCGGGACATCCCTCCTTTATAGGCTGAAGGTTTTGGTAGCTTAAGGTTCGCACTGGTTTTAGTGGGTAAGAGTCCCACATACCCCTGGGATGCTTAACTAAGGCACATCCCCAACCCAGGGCACCCATATAGGGTTTCCCCTGCGCTAACAATAGACACTAAATGAAAGCACAAGGCATCACACATTATGAACGGTTTCTAAAATTTTTACTACTTTATCTATTCACTAAAGCTTTGGATTGGCTAACGTTCATACTTACTAATATTATAAATGCGAAAATGTGTCTGTCTGTCCGTCACCTCATCACGCCCCAACCGCTGAACTGATTCTACTGGAATTTGGCATGGAGATACCTTTAGTTCCGGGAAAGGACAGAGAATACTTTTTATCCCGGAAAAATGTACAGTTCCGGCACTATAAACGAATTTTGGAGCAACGGAGTTGCGGGCGTTATCTAGTTAAAATCTAAAATCAACAACGCTGAATAGATAAACTCCTCTCAAAACCCTCAGAAACCAATCAAAGAAAAGCTTTACAAAGTTTAAGTTTTGAGCATTACATTGCAGTTGAGAAAATTTCGATAGCACTCGTCTATAGTCGAGGTCGTCCTAAAGGTCAACAGCCAAAAGGTCAACGATAAATTCTCGAATACATTCCGTATTTCGGACCATTAAAACGTCTGAAACGGTGGGGTTAGCATAAAAATGAAGTATGTTGAACAAATTTCCACTGCGGAAGATACATAACAAAGTCTGTGCAGTCGCAATGCGTCTATCGGGCGCCCCTAAAGATATTCCGCGGCCGTACCCCGTACACTCACCTACAGAATCGCTTATTTTTTTATTAATTTTTGACAATTTGTATATTTTGGGTATTGGGTAGTGTATTTTAATTTTTAATAATGTGTTTTGTGTTGTAGTACTTACTGATTAGTTTTTGTATCGAAACAAGATGTTTGAATTAACTGCATATTAATATGTTGACAGTGACGGGAGTGCTTTTATGCACATTTTTTAGATAGAGTGTATTTTAATTTTAAATAATGATTTTTGTGTTGTGGTGATTACTGATTAGTTTTTGTATCGAAACAAGGTGTTTGAATTAATTGCATATTATGTTGACGGGGACGGGAGTGTTTTTATGCACATTTTTTCGCACGTTATATTTGTGTAGTGTTTCTAAAATAACAAACTAAATAGGTAAATGCCTATTTCAGCATAATGTTTTGAGCAAAAAATTTTTTTTTCTTGCGTATAAGTACGTGTAGTTACATTACTTTGGTGTTAAAAATTTAAAACACCTTTCATACATACAGAACAAAGTAAAAACGTTAAATACATTTGTACTTACTTGATTGTACCTATTGCAATTGGTATTAGGCAAAAAATACTTTTTTTTCTTAAAAAGTTTTGGTACTTTTCGTAGCACTTTTGTGCGCGAGTGTATGGCGTGCGACTGTACGGCGCTGCAGTCGGTAACCTAATTAAAATTAGGCTCTTGCCTTTCTCATTTCAATATTGATTTAAGGGACAAATCGGCACGATTCCTCGAATTTATTGCATTTTTGTCATGTTGCTCCAATTGCTCTACTTCAGTTCATTGCACGAATCATTCGTCTGGATACGAAGGGTATCTTTGGTATAGTAAGTTCTGTAAAAATATAGACGCTCAATGCAATTAGTACAATATGATAAAAAGTAGCAGTAAAGATTTTAACAGTCCAAAGTGTTGTGTCACCATGTCACGCTGGGCAGGTGGATGGCTTGAGGTATCCATACTAATATTATAAATGCGAAAGTGTGTCTGTCTGTCTGTCTGTCTGTCTGTCTGTCTGTCTGTCTGTCTGTCTGTTACCTCTTCACGCTCAAACTGCTGAACCGATTTTGCTGAAATTTGGCATGAAGATACTTTAAGTCCCGGGAAAGGACATAGGATACTTTTTCTCCCGGAAAAATATACGGTTCCCGCGCGATACGAACGAGTCTTGACGCAACGGAATTGCGGGCGTCATCTAGTAATTAAATAACTTCCATTTTTAGTAACTTGTACTTTATTGTTATTTGACATTCACACAGCGAGTTGCAGATTTGAAAGATTTTAGGAGTAACTGAAGCTTTGGTTGCTATAATACTACCAATTTAACCGCATAATAAAGAAATTCATTGACACATTTATTTAGGGCCTGTTTCACCACTTCCTGATAAGTGACGAATAGGCTATCCACCAATTAACTTGACAGATCAAGTATGGAGAATCTGTCAAGTTGTGAATAGCCTATTCGGCACTTTATCAGAAAGTGGTGAAACAGGCCTTTAGTCGAGTTTCAAGTGTTCTTTTTACTTTCACATTATAATATTTTGTTACTATATTAAACACACTACGAGTAGCATCCAGGCTTGATGTGTCATTCGGTCAAACTTTTTCTCCAGCTACAATTTTCTTTGCAACCGAAATAAAGTAGCGTCTTTTCATCTCTATAATATATTCTTATTTCTTGTCCGTCATTCATCTCTCCCTTATTATGGTAATAAATAGGGGGACGAAAATCACAACATGATTTGTATATTGTAAGAGATGCAGATAATCAAATGAAAACATGTGACGTCATAATCAATGTATAATGTATACAGCCAAAGTATATAGCAGAATAACAGCCGCACTTAGATACATTGAAAATTGCTTAACTTTAGTTGAATTACGATTTTGACTGATAATGTACAAACTTTATGTTAAAATCTTTAACAAACTAAAGTTAAGCAAATCAATAAAGAAACGGGAGAATGGACACAATGAAGTAATTAAAATAAGATCTTGCATATTATTATTGTCAAGGCTTAACTTGAGGTCACTACTCTCTATATTATGTGGGCCTTTTTATAATCATAATAAAATAAATAATAATAATAATATCCACAGACGCTTCACACCACGTTAGTCTGGCCCCGTGCTAAGTACGTGACTTGTGTTACAGCCTACAGGTACCAGACAACGGAAATATATTTAATACTTTTATACTATACATATATTTTAGATTTTTATTATATCATACACATATTTAATACACATCCAGACCCGGGAACATTGAAAACTTTTTGTTCAGTCGGCGGTATTCGAGCCCGCGACCCCCGGCTTGAGCTGCCACATACTCAACCAATTCAGCCACAGAGGTCGTCACATAATATAAGCAAGTCTATCTAAAACGACATAAGTAGAAGCATTTGCAAAAAACTTTGAAATCTCTCTCTCTCTCTCTCTCTCAATCTAAAACGACATAAGTAGAAGCATTTGCAAAAAACTTTGAAAAAAAATATGTAACTGATATCAGAAAAGCTCAGCCTTGCGAGCTGGACAAGAAAATCGTGTCAGAAAATGAAAATAAAAATATTTATTTATAGTTTAGGAGATAAATATCGTCGTAAAACAAAAGTATCTCGTGTCGGCCGGGAGCATTAGTCCAAACAATTTATTGCCTATGTTTTAAATTGAACATAAAATTACAGTATCACGGGGTTTAATCGAAATCGTTTCAATAGTTTTATTAAAAAATATGCAGATCTTTTAAAAACATTATGTTAAAGATTATTTACAAAATTCTTTTCAAAAAGGATGTAAGAAAGGACTTTTTGATTTACAGCTCTACAGTGGTGAAAACAATATTACTTCTAGATGGTGATGATAATAATAATAAGCTTGACGATTTTCATATCGATATTGATGATTGCTATGCAGAATATAATGACGATGATCTTGCTACTCTTGTAGATAACGTGAATACCTGTGACGATAATTTATTTCTTTTGAATTATAAGCTACTGCGAATTGTTATAGTGATAAATAAGGCTTGTTTATTCATAAAAAACATAAGGTGTAAACACCGTATATGAAAGTACGATGAACTGAGAAAATAAATTAGTACCAGTTAGTAATCTACTTCAATATGGAGCCACTTCACATTTACTTTATAACTCAATGTTCACTAATCACGTTTCAGAACGAGAAAGCGGAGGTGAAACAAAAATGGGCGTCGCGGCTGCTGGGGAAGCTACGGAAAGACATAACGCAGGACTGTCGGGAGGACTTCGTGTTGTCCATCACAGGCAAGCGGCCGGCAGTGTGCGTGCTGTCCAACCCCGACCAGAAGGGCAAGATGAGGCGGATAGACTGTCTACGGCAGGCAGATAAAGTGAGTATTACTGCCTCCCACACAAAATTCCTGCAGTATTACTGATTTTGGTTCTGATAGATGATTTCATTAAAACGAAGCAGCACACGATTGTACTCAAGTTTATGCGTAGTAACCAAAATATTACCAAAGCGGGAATCAAACCCATGTCTCCACGAGTCAAGTGCTAACCACATGCCGGTCCACTGAGGCATTACAGTATTCTGCATTAAGAGATGGGCTGTCTCAACGATACAGAACTTTTTTGTAAATGAAAAAATAGCGAAATACTATGATGCTTCATACGATTATATTATTGTATAAACTAGTAATTGCTATAATTTTAAAACCCAAATTGATTTTAGTGTACTTTTTATAAGCTTTAAATACATTATTGACTAGCTTATAAATCACAAAAACACAAATATTTAAAATGAGAAAATAAGCGTAATATGTACTCCAAGGTCCTGTTCTGAGACCCAAAGTTTCTTATGAGTATACTAATATACCACTTATCACTTTCCAGGTGTGGAGGCTAGATTTAGTAATGGTGATACTGTTCAAAGCGATACCGCTCGAAAGCACAGACGGTGAGAGGCTAGAGAAGCACCCAGAGTGTACGCAGCCAAACCTCTGTGTGAACCCTTACCACATCAACGTGTCAGTCCGCGAACTCGACTTGTATCTCGCTAACTTCATCAACAGCTATGGTAATGGGAGCGACGGTCTGCCAGGTCTCTCGCTCTACTATATTATTGCTTACCCGCTTGCGTATTAAGGTGCCGATCGGCAGCGGACGACATGAAGCAACCTCAGACGACATGTCCTCGCGACACTACTGGTTTGTATGTATTTCTATGAAATACCCTGCGCAGCTAGTAACACGAAGCTAGCGACACATTCATAGAAATACATAGAAATGACATTTCGCGACGACAAGTCTTCTGCTGCAACTTCATGTAGGCAGCTTCGAACTTGTACCTTTAGGGCTTCCACACAAAACTGCGAATCCGCATCGCATTGCATCGTAATGTCATTTTTATTATGAATTTTGTCGTAGATATTTGTGATGCGATGCTTTGCAGTTATGTGTGGGAGCCCTTACTCGCGTAAGATGAATATAAAATCTTACGCGTGAGCTCCAAGGAATCATGGGAAATTGTCGCCTCTGCAATGTATAGCAACGCAGCAAAGCTAGCGTTGCTGTACATTGCAGGGGTTACGTTATGGACTATTCTTTAATCATAGTTGTCTGACACACGCCTTGTTATAAGTTACCAATTCCTTAGAACTCGCGCATAAAGTATATTTAAATGCCAATTGTAATTCATATCATACCTTGAAGATTCTGTATCGAGTCAAACAAAAGAAAGTGAGCTAAAGATTTCAGGTAGTCAAATCATTGTAGATGCTCATTAGTAGCTTCAATATTATTACGCTGCTAAGCTGCAGCATATGTTATGAAAAAGCTAAAAAAGTTTAAAAAGAAATTACGTTGAAAGCTTGTAACTAATAACTATAGCATGGCCGTAGAGTATCGTAGCTTACTTAATAGTTAATTATAAGGCCTTGCGAATATACCCAACGATAATTCAAAAACCTTTTAAAACGTTAATAATGAAGAAACCTATTTCTTTATTTCTTAAAATTTATTTTGTCATACATTGCATTGCAACGATAAAGGTCCTTGAATAATTGTCGCTTGAACAGGTTACCATTGGCGAAGTGTTATATCTTCAATATGTTTCAGATATACTAAGCGGTTCTCTCTCGCCACACCCCTCTAGGGATAAAGAGAACGAACACGAGGCTAAGAACAAAGGTAAAACGTCGGTACCGTGTCGTGTTGTAGCTAAGAATGGTCGTTCTGTTGCTTGTGTGCTCTATGTTTCAATTTATTTCCTAAATTCTTCATTGGTACGTCTTGTATCAGTGTTTGCATCTATGCTTGTGATACTTCTTTTTGCTTCAGTTTCGATGTGTTCTATTATTGCATTATTTTAAAATTTGAAATTATTCGATGTTTATACATTTAAACAGTACTATTAATTTTTTAAAAGTCTATGTTTAAATTCATTTCTCTTGTTTAAGTATTAAAAAAAACTTTTTTTTCCGTATCCGTTGCTTGTTATTTATATCGTTTATTATTATATCTATTTATAAAATGAAATGTGCATGATTGTTTTTATCTGAATAGCTTCAAATAAAGCAATTTCCTAAGAAATTGATTTCAATTTTAATAGTTAATTTTATAGACTCATTAAAATAAATCATTCATTCAAGTTGTTTAAGAGGATGTTTAGTAAAACTCTTTCATTTAATGTTATGAATCATTCTATACGAACAATTACAGAATTTATTTTATCAATAGTTTAGGTAAAGATTAAAAAAAGGAATTAAAAAATTAGCTTAGTAATTAATACTTCTAGATTGATCTTTATTTTGTAATCAGTAATGACGTAATTTTATTAAACGTTAAACTAAATTTGAAATCGGTTTGTTAGAATAAATAAATGTTTTACCAGATTAACTAATACCATTCTTAGTTACATTGATGTTAAAATTGTCGTGCACCGAACACTATTAGTTGGTTTGTGTACGTTAACATTGGCCTGCACTATCATGCTTTTGTCGAAGTTTGATGGATCGATTTTGATGTGGTTTCGATGTTTTTTGATATTTGTAGTCGGTGTTCTTTCTCTTTCGTTTTTATTTTCAGTTGTAACTTTTCAATTCTTGTTAAAATTACTTCTGTGTGTGGATTTTGCGTCTTGTGAAGCATTTATAACATTCTGATTTTGTAAACATAATGCATCAAGAAAAGTTACAACCTAAAATAATACCGTTTTTCGTATAAATGCAAACATTCGAATGTATTTACTGAAAACGTTTAAAATAATTCAATAATATGTTAGTAAAGTAATTTGTTGGAAATATCCTAACACGTTTTGCATTTATATGAATTTTGTTTTCAATGTTCTGTATAAATTCAGCACCCTGTAAACCCCAAGAATCGTACATTTATTTCCTCACTGATATTTTATTAGACCCCGCTTAAGTACCCTTTCGATGTTAGTAATAGCCACTGGTAGATGCACAGTGTGCGGTCTTTTCAATTCTTCAAGTTCATGTAGGTACTTACAGTTCCTATAATATAATATTTTCTTTATGTTTTAGAGTGCATTGATCAAAGGCTACTGAATTATTTTCTTGGTTAAAATGTCTAAAATCTTTTACAAAAATATTTTTGTCCTTGAAAATAAGTAAACCAAACAGAAAAATTGTGATGGATTAAAACACGAGGACAATGAAAGTGGTTACTGTTAAATGCACTCTATTTTTCTCTTGGCCATTAGAAGCCCATTTATTCGTTTACGGCGAGTACTCGCTCGATTTTGATGTAACATTTGCAATGTAATGATGGGTTACAGGCTATACCCATAATCCGTACAACGGAGTGATATGCAACGATATTATTCTAGCGACCGGTGTCTTCTCGTCGAAGGAACTATGGAAATTATCTAAAGGTATCTTTCTTCTTATTTTTTCTACCTATGCTGTTATTGTGTGGTGCTTAAAGTGTTACGCTTTGGGCCTGCATTCTCATAAATTGATTTGGCAGTGAACTAAAAACGAGATCCTAACATATGCCACATAAGACAATAACTTCATTAAAAAAATCATCGATATCAAAATATTATGCTGTAGTAATTTTCTCTTTGTTGTCTTAAACATTATTACAAAACATTTTTACGAAGTTTTTATTATTATATTTATTCTATTAATGTATTAGTTCTATTAACATTATGATTAATACTATTATAACCTTTCCAGCGTCAATACTCCAAGAGACGGGTTCGGAGTCACCGGGTGGTTCTGGCGGCATTAAGTTGGAGTCCACCTACTACAGCTACAACAGTCCAGCTCCGCCTGCCTTCGAGCCGTCCGCTGACCGTGGCACCCCCTCTGGCATGCTGGTCGGCCAGTGCTTTAGTAAGTATATCTACAGTGATTTTGATATTGGCTGGTTCTGTTATTATCAGGCTAGCTTTGTTAATGGAGTTGTTTTTATAGTACATAGAGTGCGATATTTAAGATCACTCTTCTTATATGAGTACAGTATTTTCGTTTTTTTTTTATATGAAATAAGGGGGCAAACGAGCAAACGGGTCACCTGATGGAAAGCAACTTCCATCGCCCATGGACACTCGCAGCGTCAGAAGAGCTGCAGGTGCGTTGCCGGCCTTTTAAGAGGGAATAGGGTAATAGGGGAGGGTAGGGATGGGAAGGGAAACGAATAGGGGAGGGTAGGGAAAGGAATAGGATAGGGGATTGGGCCTTCGGTAAACTCACTCACTCGGCGAAACACAGCGCAAGCGCTGTTTCACGCCAGTTTTCTGTGAGAACGTGGTATTTCTCCGGTCGAGCCGGCCCATTCGTGTCGAAGCATGGCTCTCCCACGTGTGTGAAATCCTGTGTGTAATTAAGTAAAAGGGATGAAACGGCCGGCATGAGATCAGGCAAAATACCTATAGTTAGTACTTAATACTTATCTCAATCCCGACGATGCAAGGATTTCACTTCTTGTTAGACAATCAGTCGAGCCTGAATTGTCTTAAACAAAATTAGCAGCAACGTTTTTTGTTCAAATCAACCAAACTCTAATCTACCAGACCTGTGAACAGTAGTTCATCCAATTGAAATCATATTGAAAGCTTTATCACCCGGTGGAGCTCACTCATATCGAAATTCGAAGCATGGCTCTCCCACGCGTTAACTATTTATAGTGATGTAGAAATAGATCTCTATAATCAGTTCTATGAATGTGGTGAGGTTTTTTTATCATGTAACAAAATAGAATTTAATCAATATTGGAGTTTAATTAGCTAAAAATGTTGTAATCTTCTAAAATGTTTAAATTTTTCGTAGCTATTGGCCAAACCACAAATTAATGTACCTAAATACAAAAACAGCTTTCAAAATGTTACAATTATCTTTTGAGGCTAGGATAAACAACAAACAAAGAAAGAACGTGCTCCTCATAAGTGTCCACATAAAAGTTAGCACATAATAACAATTAATCGATTCTAGATCCCTGATAAGGATATTTAAATTGTACATGATAATGAGACGCCAGTGATCAGTATGCGGCGCATGTAGCAGGCGCATACATGTAGGAGGTTACGATTACGCACGGGTCACTGACATTCGCATTGTTCCCAATATGTCCGGGTTGCGACCTACTGACAAACAATAAAGCACTTCTTCACGTCAGGCCATCATGGATAACCATTACCCATGTCTATAGACACAATCCATATCGCGTCGATCATGGGCAATTACAGACACTTTTCTATTCACTTGTTTTTAATAAGCCATCAAGGGCCAACAAGGAGGGGCCGTCTGGAAAGAATGGCACGACTAGAGTGCTTGGCAATTGTTTTTCATAATAATATTAAATTACCGTCTATCATTTCTTAGAGAAAAATCGGCCCATACTAGCAGGATTGCCTGTACTTAAACTATGATTAGTGGAGGCATTGAAGGTTTTCACCTCCGATTTCGTTGAACCTCCATCGATTTTCATGAAAATTGGTAAGCAGGTGGGGGATACCCTAAGAAACAAAAGTGACATAACTCTAAACTTGCGCTTTTGCCCTGGGGGTGGATGCCAACCCTTCTCGGGGGGTGATTTTTTTTAAATAAAAACAACACCAGGAATCAATAGACACACAAATTTTAAGCAAAATTTGTTATATAAAGTTTTTTGATTAAATCAATACTTAAGGAGTTATTAAAGATCAAAGATCATGTTTTTGCGTGAGAAAAATACATGTCTTAAAAGCGGGTTTTCATAATTAAATATGAAACTATAGGTTTTTACGAAAAATGTCTAATCACCAAAATTAAAGCCAATAAAAAAAAAAACTAATTTCTACTCTGAAATACCTTCCTTTATTAATTCAAAGTGAGCTATAGGTGATTGTATATAAATTTTCTTTCGGCGAGTACCTAAGTCTAAGCATTCAAACTTAAATAACGGTAAACCGATGCATTTTATGACATATACTTCTTAAGGATCTTTTAAAGTGCTTAAAAGTACCTTTCTAATGAGGATTTTAAAAAGTTAATAGCTTCAAAATTGAACAAGTTATCATAAAAATAAGATGACCCTTCCAAATTTTTTTGCAAAAATCGAAAAATAAAACATTGACCATTTCTACAACAATTCAAACTTATGGTTATCCCCAAAGAAATTTCTTTATTTTAGCATAAGTAATGACCTCAAAAACTTTTCTTGGTTTAGAATGCTTAGTTTTGAAAAAAAGAATGATGTAGTAAAATCGAAATTATTCAAATTTTCGTAAATATCATTTTGTTTTGAACATAACTTCAAAAATATTGAACCTTCGTAAAAATTAATAAAGAACGATATTTGAGTCCATTTTTTAAGAAATCTTTTAATTTTCTTTTGATTTATATAGGATGAAAAATAACGAAGATAGAGACGTTTAAAGCCTAACTTTTACTGTGAGAACCATGAAACCGGGACCTTTTAACCCAATTTTTTTTTTAAACCAAGGGCTTTAAAAAGTATTTGTTAAGTCAATCTTAAAGCTCTTTAAATTACTTTTAAAATGGTCTATAAATGAACCCGATAGCTTAAAAATTAAAAGAGCTATTGTGATATTAACGATCATTTTTTTTGAAAACAATTTTGAAGCAGAGATTTGGGATGCAAATATTGTAGGAAACCCTGTCAATAGGTACATCATCATCACAATTTTATAAATGCTAAAGTGTTTTTGTCTACCTGTTACCTCTTAAAACCCAAAAGGTTCAACAGATTTTGCTGAAATTTAGTATGAAAATACTTTGAATCTCGGGAATGGATATGGACATAGGATACTTTTTATCCCAAAAAAATGTACGGTTATTGCAGGCGTCGTATAATCCATACTAAATATACATTAATATTTTCAAGTCTTTCAATATTCAGAAACGGTAAATGTCTATTAGATAAGAGAGGGGCTTTTTATAATGATGTGCGTCTATAAAATATTTCAGTCTAGGAGATTCAACCTTTACGTAAATTTTTTGCACAGAGGGTAGTTTGAAATCGTTGTTTGAATATTTTGGACTAAATAATATCAATGTTTGAAATATATTAATATATAAAATTTATCTTAACTATGAACAAATATTCGAACTCATTAAAGCTGATAAAAAACTTACAATAAAAACTTAAAGCAATTATTATTCAGACATTGGGTAGTTTACAGGCAGGGGTGAAAAATTTTCGCAAAAAAAATCTTTAAAATAAGAAATTCATACAAAGTAATTTAACTGAAAAACTTGGGTTCAAAAACTGAAACCTATTAAGTTTTTGAACACAATTTTGACCGTTATTTTGCAATAAAGGTGTACTTTTAGGGGTTTATATTTCAGTCTTATCCAAAAATTATATCATAAATATTAAACAAACTCTTTATGTAACGTAAATATACGATTTTAAAGGAAAGATATACAAAAAATTTTTTTTCACGATTAAAACGATGGTTGCTAAAAGGAATGAAAAATTAATTATAATATAATCATAAATCATGAATAAAACATTAAAAACATTTATTTTCTCAAATGAAACACAATTAGTTAAGCCAGAATGGTTAAATCTGCATTTTTTTCTATTTTCAACAAAAGGGGTGGATTTCACCCCTAAAATAAAAAAGCGCGATACGAGCGTATGTCACTTTTAAAGTAGAGGGCTTAACGTACTTAATCCCAAATTTTCATCCAAATCGATGGAGGTTCAACGAAATCGGAGGTTGCACCTGATTTTTGCCTTCATTTACTGTACTAGATTCCCAATTATCGAAACATGAACTTTTATTGTTTTGGCAGTAAATGGTAGGAAGTATAATATACTAACTATAGGATCAAAATCGATGAATATAATAACATGGCATTAGCTAACCTCTCAACTGTGGAGCCATTTTTAGTAGATTCAGCGTAATATACTTAGAAAGCGTTCGACAAATTATACTATAACTAGCGACCCGCCCCGGCGTCGCACAGGTATAAAATGTATAGCCACTGAAAAAATGATTAAAATCGATAACCTATCACGATCCTTCATGTGGTCTACTTCTTATCTGTGCCAAATAACATAAAAATTGGTCCAGTAGTTCGCGAGATAAATTCTTTCAAATAATTTCCCCCGTTTTTTCCACATTCTCCTATTAGTCGTAGCGTGATAAAATATAGCCTATAGCTTTCGTCAATAAATGGGATATCTAACACTGAAAGAATTTTTCAAATCGGACCAGTAGTTCCTGAGATTAGCGCGTTCAAGTTAGCCCTTTCAAACAATTTTCCCCGTTTTTTTCACATTTTCCTCTATTTCTTCGCTTCTATTAATCTTAGCGTGATAAAATCTAGCCTATAACCTTCCTCGATAAATGGGCTATCTAATACTAAAAGAATCATCAAAATCTGTTGCGTAGTTTTAAAGATTAAAGGGAACAAAAGGACATGAGGGAAAAAAAAGCGACTTTGTTTTATAATAAGTATAGAAAGATATAGATATAGAAGCTAATTTGTACCGTTTCCATTTCAGATATCCCCCACAGTTCAGCCGCGCTGAGCGTGGCGCAGTCCCCGCTGGTGTCGTCCAACACCATCTTCTACCAGCACGCGCCACCGCCCACAGACACGCATCCCACTTGTAAGTTATAGAATAATATAAGAATTAGCTGAGGAGCCCATATCATAAAAAGGATATTGAATTGATTCTGAGTCGTAAAATTATATACGTCTGTTTTCATAAACCCCTTTTTAGGATTCAGTCGTATGTTATTTAGTTTCTTCATGTAGTATCTTAAGATCATCGTAAATAGGTGATGGTTGGTCAAAACGTCTTGTGTAAAAATGTCTGGTGAAATGTTTGTCCAAAAACATTTCACACTTCGGGCACGGTTGGTGAAAACGGGGATAACCTGTTGAATTTAAATTAAATGTGTTAACTTCTTATCTCGAAATGCTTTAACTAGTAAGTATTTCAAATCATTTTCGATCTGTATAAAGCTGTGAAGCTATTTATTTTACACAAAAACCAGCTGACCTGGCAAATGTTGTTTTGCCATGTAAATTACTTCTAGTAGCAATATGAAAAGTAGATTAAAACCTATTCTCAGGCCTAACGAATGTACCATCGAGGAAGTTGATTCCTATGCAATTGACAGACCAACGTTATTTGGAAGAATATGTCAATTCAATGTTAATTGTGATCGGTCGGCTGGGTTTGACGTAACGCAACCAAACTACTTAGGTCCCCGATTTGCATAAGAATCAATTTCTCTGATAGTACATACAAAATTTCATTCTAATCGGTTGAGCCGTTCTGGATTGGAGAATGATGTGAAGTGATGAGAAAATGGAGAAGATTATAATTGGAATCATTAATATATTTCCAGCATCAGACGGTCTATCCAGCCAGCACGGGGGCAAGTACGAGAGCGCGCCCCAGGACTCGCTCGGAGACTTCGTCACCTTTGTATGTCAGGATCCCACGGATGTGCAACAGCTTCAGGTAGCGTCTTATTAAGTTTTTAACCGACTTCCAAAAAGGAGGAGGTTATATGTTCGTCTGTATATATATATTTTTTTTGTATGTTCAACCATAACTTCGCCGTTTGTGGGCCGATTTTCATGATTCTTTTGTTGTTGTACAGGGTTAAATCCGAATTTGGTACCATGTTCACAAAAGTGGTGATCTGATGATGGTATCCATGAAGAATCGAGGGGACTCCTTAAAATTTGTATGGAAACATATAGTGATTTCAATTTTTTCTGAAGCATTCGAGGTTAATACTACCAAAAAGTAAGATTTTGCACCTGGTTATACACTAGATCCGAAGGTACCGAACAGAACTTTTGAATCCTTATAGATACAGGTTCGGAGATTTCGGCGTTGTTTAAACAACTGAAAGCATAAGCCAATATATCAATTTGATTAATCATCATCATCACAACTATAATTATGCCATGCATCATCACATTATGACCCAATAATTGGTACTTTTCGAGATATTTTGCATCGAAGCAGATGTTTTTGATGATAATTTCGCTGTTTGTGGACCGATTTTCAAAATTCTCGTTTTGTTGTATAGGATATAATCTTAATTTTGCATACCAATTACGAAAGTGGTGAGCTGATGATGGAATCTATGAGTATTCGAGGGAAACCCTTGAAATTTATCAAAGCACTCATAGTGGTTAAAATGTTGTTTCTAATAACTTAAACATATGTTACGATTAATAGAAATTTCATACGAAGGTGTGTCTCTTGGTCCAAAGGCACTGAACAGAACTCCTGAACCTTTAAAGATAAAAGTTGGGAAATTGCAGCATCGCTTAGATAACTACAAACATTTACCACAATTTCGCTTACAGTAATAATTATAATATGGATAGTTAATATTCGTAGTGGCTATAATCTACGCATAAAGCCTTGTCTTTTAGAGAACTAAAAAGAGTAAAATTATTATTTTTTAACAAAAAATTGAACCCAACTTCCAATGTAAAAACAATATTCTTAAAATGACCTAAAAAGGATGAAATAATTCTTATTCTTCATTAGTGTCTTTTTCAAAATTCGACTAAATCTCAACGAATTCTGTACTCAATTTTCATTCTTTTGAAGTCAGTACTGGCTAAGTTCTATGTCAAGTATCTCAGTTCTAGGCTGCTACCGACTTCAAACGAATGAAAATTGAGTACAGAATTCGTTGAGATTTAGTCGAATTTTGAAAAAGGCACTAATGAAGAATAAGAATTATTTCATCCTTTTTAGGTCATTTTAAGAATATTGTTTTTACATTGGAAGTCGGGTTCAATTTTTTGTTAAAAAATAATAATAAAGTCTAATAATGGCTGGACGCTGTTAAGCATATTTTGTGTACTATCCCACAAAATACGTATTGAATTAATAATATGAATGCTGTCGTATTCTGAATTCATAACTCAACAAAAAGAAAATTGTGGGTTAGTACACAAATGCTTAGTAGCGTTCAGCTATGATTTGCAATAATTTGGTCCGTCATCCGTCAATCATCAGTCAGAACCTTGGTCACGAGTCACGACTCACAACAAGTTCTTGAAAATTATGGGCTTTTGGTGGCCTTGAAAATTTGGTGGTGAGTTTTAACTCGCAACCGTCTGTCTTTGCTTGATGAAAATAACATGATATTAATCCTTCAGGCCCCGCGCGAGCACCGGTGATCGCGAGGACAAAAGAAAACAATGGGAATTCCTAGAACCTCCGATCGAAGGATTAAGGGCCTGTTTCACTACTTCCTGACAGATAGAGTATGGAAAATCTGTCAAATAAGTTGTGTAAAGCCTATCCGGCACTTTATCGGGAAGAGGTGAAACATACCCTTAGTATTATATTTTAAATGTAGGCGTTAAACAACAAAATATGTTAAACAACAGTGACCAAGGCATTCAACTCTCAATAAGACAACTTTGTGCAAGGAAATTGACCAAAAGTCCTGTAGTATCTGCACAAGTGTTCATTTCTTTAAATTACGTTTCAGGTTCACAGTTTATCGCGGAGTCCAAAGCCGTACTTCCAGCTGCCGCCCCCACCGCTGCCGCCCATGGCCAGGCCTGTCACCATCATCAGATCTACTAGTATGCTTTAAGCCTATTAAACTATTCACCTTCTCCTCGACTGTCCCTCTACTACAGAGCAGGAACAGGCACCTTGGTCGCTACGAACTATCATCCACAGAGGAAATTCGTGGCATCAACCCCAACCATATCGTTCAATTTATGAGCAGCATTGGGTTGGGGATGGTACTCTAGTGTGAAGGAGTCACAATAGATCTTCAAGGGTCACAGTGACGTCAGGGCTACATCGACCTGTCTTCAAAGAAGAAAAAAATGCTTTAATTCTTTTTCTATGTAACACCGCCAAGAGTCCACGCTTTACGGAATAACATCATAATAACAATAATAACAATGCTAGCAGAGGCAGATAGCAAAATGGTATTTATATAAACTGTCAAATGAACGCGCTAGTGATATTTTATAGAAATAACATAATAATTGTAGGTATTATTATTGATAAGAAACTGAGAGAATCGAAGCAAAGACGTCAGAAACAAAGTAGTTTTAGTGGTAGAATCGGTGTAATACTATTAGCTTCTCGAATCAATATTTTGCGTAACAGCTATAAGTTACAGTTCAACCAAAGCTGTGTGTTCAAACCAAAAATGGGGAATGTAAACTAAGCAATACCTATCGTCAAAACTTCGCCGTCCAGCTCCTGACCTACCTTACGTCTGTTG
Source organism: Polyommatus iphigenia (assembly GCA_963422495.1). Lineage (NCBI taxonomy): Eukaryota > Metazoa > Arthropoda > Insecta > Lepidoptera > Lycaenidae > Polyommatus > Polyommatus iphigenia. The sequence goes on from OY730177.1 coordinate 14,231,648, forward strand.
CAGCGAGTGAGCTGAGCGGAGTTGGTGTGGGCAGCGTGGGCGTAGGTGGCGTGGGCGGCGGGTCACCATCATCTCCGGAGGTCCGGTCACCACCAACGTCGCCGCGCCGCCGCTCGCCCCACTACCGCGACTGCCATCCCCCCATCTCGCACTTCAACCACTTCCACGCACAGCCTCAGCAGGTAATCACATTGTTGTACCATCAGAGAAGTTGATTCATAGACAGATGGTAGACCTAAGTAAGTTACGTCAAACTCATCCGACCGATGTCACCGATCACATCTAACTGCCTCTGCCTGTGGATCAATTTCTTCGATGGTACATGCTTTACGTGTTTCCACCTGCAAGACAACTGTCACGAGAAGTATCTGAGAGTCTGTCTGACAGCAGCTTGCAAGTGTAAACCCCGTACTCCGTAGCAAGTGCTGTCGCAGCAATTTGTCAAGCGCTTCCTGCGAGTAGTTGCGAAAACATGTCTAAACACGTCTGCATGGACTCGCAACAGATCTCGCTGCTATATCTCGTAGCAAGTTATCGCACGCACGGCTTGTGTTTTTGTTTAAAATAATGATAATGTAAGTAGTTCCTATCTCGACATTCGTAAGCTCTCGTAAACACCTCCGCGATAAGTTGCGATAGTATTATCCGCGAGCTTCTCGCAAGATATTTATTGCAGCAATAAAGTGCAGGAATTAGTACCAAATGTAAACAATATTGCAAGAAACTCACGCAAGACCGCGAGTTTGCTTGCAGGTGGAAACACGGCCTTAGAGTTCTTCTATATATCCGTTTTACCAACCACATAATTTAACATTAAGTGACTTCCAGAAAACACCCAAAGTGAGGACTTTGGGTGTTTTCTGGAAGTCACTTAAAGGCATAAACTGACTCTGAATAAAACCTTTCAGCAATGTGTCTCCTAATCCTAAGGATTTATAGCCAATGGAGAACGCTTAACATCAGAGATTGCTTGGCAAAAATGGGCACTACTACTTCAGTCGTTTTTCTGAGGGCCATGTAGGTTATTCAGTAGTTACTGTAGGTCTGATGATAGGCGGTTCCTTTATGTTAGGAGACGCTTTCTCATTGGTTCTTTGATGCTACTATATTACTTATTAAGTTTCGTAGAAAAGTTTGAGAAAGACGCGTTCGTCCTGATGATCTCTTATGAAAGAACGCTTGCTTATAGGTTCCTCAGTTGTTACTGTAGGTCTGATGATAGGCGGTATTCCAGGTGTTCAGCTACGGGTCGATGGGCGGGGGAGCGGTGCTGGGCAGCGGAGGGGGCGGGTCATCACCACCCGGTGGGCTGGGACTGTACGCACCGAGACATCCACCTCGGGCGCCACCAAGGTACACTTCACTTAATAATAATGATCATTAGTCACTGTTATCAGGGTAGTTATTTTCATGAATAAGCATCAATTTCTACCGCGTAGCGTAAGAAACAAAGATTTTACACTTTAGGCCAGTGGTTCCCAACCTGGGGGTAATTACCCCCGCGGGGGTAAAATAGCTATTCTAAAGGGGTAATAGAGGTGGTACCTAAAATAGATGAATTGGCAGAAAAAAATTATAAACTCTGTACATTTTGGAGAAACACAGCTACAGAATACCCTATCATTGCAGACAGAGATCTGAAAATGTTGGTACCGTTAGCCACCACTTGTAATTATGAGAGAGCGGCCTCTCAACTATGGTAACATTAAAAAAAAGGCAAGAAACCGTCTGAACGTGGAGCATGATATGAGATGCGCGTTAAGTGTAACTGAAGTCTGAACCTAATTATATTAAAAAAACTTGCAAATTTACAAATACAAATTTATAAAGTTGTTTTTAATTTGGGGGGTGGGGAAAATCATTTTCTCTAAGAGACTATAGGGGTAACAGCTCTTAAAAGGTTGGGAACCACTGCTTTAGGCGATTTGATAATCGGTTAGTCGAGAAGAATGTTTCCGAATAAAAATATTTTTGAAGCTTTGCAGTAATATTTTAGGAAATGATAAAAGTGATTATATTTTTAATTTCAGATGGAATGCTCCGTTCCCAACGTTAGAAGAGGAGTTCAACATCATGACTGCCCCGACAGGACCAGACCACGTCGTTCTACTGGATGATGGTAAGAAGTTCGTCTAACTGACTTTTACTAAACTATTTCTAAGTCTTAATACTATCATTTAGTTACAAAATATAACATTCATTAAAAACTATAAGTAATGCAAAATCTGTAATATGGAGCAATAATTTTTAATTATTTTTGTGGCGCCCAACGTGGGGCTGAATATACCATAGTTTGGGGGCCAAAACTTATAAATTTGGACATTCGTCCAAATGTTATTTATTGACCAGTCTAATAGATTACTGCAGTGATAGTGATAATACCAAAATTAACTTTTATAATATTATACAAGTCTACTAAGGAAATTATAATGTAAAGTAGAGGTGTTTTACATTCCAGAACGGTTCTTCCAATCGAACGTGATAACGTCGGACGCGACGGCCATGGACACGACGAGCAACGTGCAGGTCGGCGTGGACTCCGCCGAGGACATCGCTCCGGACAAGAGTGCGCCGGATCTGCGCTCGCCGTGATCCGCGCCGGCCGCCGCCGACGCGTGCGGCGCGCCCGACGGCTCGGCCGCGACTGTGCTCCGCTGGACCCCCGCGCCCCTCCCCCACTGGCGCCCGGTCACTCATCGGACTGTTTAATTTTTTTAATTCTACCCGTTTTTTCGTGTACAGGATTCGTAAAGTATTCCATTATTACTGGAGGAGGCTAATTGTAAATATTGTTGAACTCGGATCGGCCCCCTCGTAGTCGAATTATTTTTATGGCATATTGACTGTTCGGAACGGCGAATTCGTACTGGTGTTCATTTCGAGAGCCATCTAGTGGCGACGAAACTCAGTATAGTTATTCGAATTCGCTCCGTGAAACTGCAATACTCCAATCCGAGATTACTATGTAAAAAGCTACGAATAAAACAACATACTATATTCTAATATTTTTATAGAATATAAAATAATGATCGAGCCTTCCAGTAATTTAGTGAAAGTGTTGTTAAGAAATCAGCTTATAAATTATTTTGCTGACCTAAAAGGCAGTTAGTTTACGGAATGCTTCCAATACTGCGTCGCGACGCGGCGTCGTCGACGAGTGTGATATTATAAGTTGTTTTTGTTCTGTTGTGAGTTTTGTATTGACAAGTGTATAGTTTAAGTGTCGTAGATTACGGAGATTTTTTTAACTTATTAAACAAATATTTAAGAAAGACGAGCCTTGCTTACGAGATTAGTTTAGTTGTATGTTTAGAAGCAGTGATAAAATCAACATTGTTGCTATTTTGATCTGAAATTTCATTACTAGACTTAGAATTTTTTGGCTTTTGTACTTTTAAGGGGAGTCCTAATTTCTCTTTACGTGTAGTCGATCTTTGAAAAGCAATAAAACGTCAATTAAATTGAATTTTCAAATCGAAGGCAACAACCGTTGATTCGTAGTGACGGGAGTCAAGAAAATTTTTATAGGTGCCTTTTATAAATTGTATATTAACATAATATTAACGTAGGTTTTCCTTAACGCATCTCCTCCTACCCTCTGCCCTATACGATACTCTCACCTGCTTCTTGGAATGTTTTCTCTCGTACTTAACGTTCGTTTAGCGACCCCGTGGCCATACGAGAAGAGCTAGTCATTAGGGTTACTGTAAATTAATGTTTCATATAAAGTTTAATATTTACAATTTAAACGATACCTCTTACGTTACTAAGTAAGGGATGAAAAACTAAATTTGTGGCCAAATTACACTTAACGAAATCCAAATATATATACATGTTTTTATAGATTTTAGATTTATAAGTGGTATTGTTAAGTTCTTTGTTTCATCCCCAATTGTCCACCTTTGAATATAATTTTCGAACTTTCGCTATTTCCTTCTTGACATTTTCTATCTCACTCTCGTACTAGGAATAAAACCGTAGATCACATATGGTCTCGCATCGACGTCGGGTTCCTACCAATAGATGGCGTTTATATACAAATATTTTTAAATATATTCGGTTGCCCATATTTAAATGTAACTAGTAATTTAGTATAGTAGAATAATATATAGCAATAAACGACGAGCAATAAATAAATAAAAATATATTATATAACAGCTTAGTGAAGCTAGAATTGGTACTGAAGTAGCCGAGGTAGACACTCGTATGACGCGCGATATATTTTATAACATAGTGAGTAAAGCCGGAGTACTGAATTAGTATGGTCGGCATAAGGTACAACTAGTTGTAGCGACTTCACAGAAACTATAGAGTACAGCTATATAGTCCGTAGACAGAATAGTCAATTGCTAGCTATAGACAATATAGAGGATATACAGACAAAAATAAAGGCTTTGAATCGGAGACCTTCGTCATAGTAACCGGGTGACGAATTTAAGCTCATTGGTGCCGAAAATTTTAGACTGTGATTAAATTGTTCATTCAGGAGGTGTCTTATATTGAAATAGTCATTTTGTATGATTGGCGTCGCACAGGCGTGCGACAGGTGAGGACCGATCTATAGCCGTGGACTCCGTTATAGAGGGTGCCTCGCCAGGCAAGGACCAATTTACAACAGAAAACGCCGCTGTAGTTGGTAACCAGTCCGGCGAGGACCGACTAACAGCTGTAGATGTCGCTGTAGTTGGTTTCTTCACCAGGTGGGGATCGATCTATAGCTGTGATTGTAGTTAGCGCCTCGACCTGCGAGGACCTTTTCACAGCTGTGAACACTTTTATAGTTGGTACCTCGTCAGGCGAGAGCTGACAGACGCTGCTATAGTTGGTCCCTCACCAAGTGAGAGACCACGTATAGCTGTGGATTCGACTGAAGCTATAGCTGAGGACTATATATAGCTGAGGACGCCGCTATAGTTGGTGCCTCGACCAGAGCATTTGTTACAAGTATTGGAGTTGTAAATTGTTAACCGCATTAGTAGATTCCGTAGTATTTTTTTAGCTTCGCAATAGTTGTGAGTCTGTCACGAAAACAGCCGGTCCGGGTGTTTTCATGGCAGATACTTTGATTAGCATCATTGTTATGATATGGAAGTAATAATTGAAAGCCTAAACATTATGTGCCTTAGATACAACAATATTGTATATTTATGATGCGTTCTATACAACGTGCTAACTAGAAATAAATTATTACGATTGTTTTCGAAGCCTGAACCGTGTATTTAGTGTTGATTTCCGCATGGGCTTGAATACCGTTTGTCATCCTTGGAGCTAATTTCCCTAACAATTTGGGCACCCAGAGTACCTTTTTCTTCGACTTACTCCTAAGTGTTTCGTACGTCGAACGCGACCGGACATCCGGTGGTTAATTTTAAAATTTCAATGTACCCTCATCTAATTATTGTACTATTAAGTAATGCTTCGCGTAGTTTTGCTGATATGTAATATAATATATCATTTTAGTACTTACCTACATTTACCCACTTATGTATTACTGAAGTGTATCTTTATAAGCGCAAAATTAGCCTCACTTGTTTTGGATATAGTTTTGAGTATCGCGTCGCTTGTGTACCCCTCTCGATGTATCCCCCCTCGTGAGTTGTTCGAATTTGTATTTATATAATAAAGTAACGATCCGTCTTACTGTTAAGTTTTGGATTTCAGAAAATGACATACGTAATTAAAGTATAATGTAAAGTTAACCGATAATACTAACTTAGTTCATCGATATGCGAATTAAATTGTTTAGCGAATTTATTAATTATTTTTAGTACTTTGTCCATAATCTGTAAATATCTTCGGGAGCGTATATAATTTTGTACTCGTGTAATGTAGACAGAGTTGCGTTTGTCCTTACTCACATAATTTTTTAGTTTTGTTGTTTTTTACGTTTATTTGTAAGTACGTGTGTAAGTCGAGCGCGTATTCGGTGAGTTACAACGAGAGCCGTTTGGTTTATATGTTAACTAAAGATAGACTTGTAAAAATGTTATAACATGTATTTTTAACCTATACATAGTAAGATATTTATAGAATTTTAGTCGTTTAATTATTTTGAACGACTTGTTATAAAGAAAATTGGTGCTTGAAGCTTAAAACAAATATGTACGGTTCGTGCCGTGTGTGTATTGTCATGGTGGACGGAGCATTTGACATAGCATGCGTTGTTATGCTCGTTGTTGCGTGAAAATGTATATTTAATTAGGTAACACATGAAAGGTAATAACGAAATTGAAAAAAATCTAAATCTCCAACAGATGGCGCTTTCACATTAATAAAAGCGCGCCATCTGTCGACAGACAACTAGCAACTTTTGTCTATGGCTGATTAACAACTGTACAACATAAATATGTAATTTCACGCAACTGAAACGGCAATTATAATAATGTAGGTAAACTTTGCTCAATATCGACGAAAACTGAGAGTGTTACAGTTGATGCAATACAAACAAACAAACACAAATTGACTTTTATTTTATGACATCCCTATCTAGTATCTATACAGTTTGGTCAGAGAAGAATCGAGTACGAAAACTTACTTACTAATAAAAACATTTACATTGCGAAAATTACACAAAAACTGCCTGTCTTTGTGTGGAACGTTGGAGAAGCCCAATGACAGATAAAGACAGGGGGTCTTCGAATGGTTAAACGCTGGTTGGGGGTTTAACTATGTTCGGTCAAATTCGCATCGTAAGTGCAGTGCTATCAAGGTTTTTAATTCTGGTATAAGGAAATGACTGACACCCAATTATGGCCTAAAAATTACATAAATTAATAAATTTGCTATGAAGATATCAACAGAACAGCTGAATTAATTCAGCTACAGAAGTAAGAAAGCCGAGAAACGCAAGTGACAATTTGTGTTACTAATTTCATATCTTCTACTTATTATTTAAATTTTTTTTAATAAAATTAGGGGGGAAAAGCAAACGGGTCACCTGATGGAAGGCAACTACCGTCGCCGTTAACCTGGAGCGTGCATTACCCCTTTTAATCAGAATGGGGTGAAATTAACCCTAGTTATATAATGAAGACAATCGGGTCAGACTTTATAATATATACTCATAACGCCATAGGAATTTTGTAATAAAAGAGACGCGGTTTTTAAAACTGGTGTAGTTAAGAAAGTGGTGTACATAGTACAGCTTACTTTTAGTCACGTCTTATGAGTTATGATGATGAGGACGTTCATTGAAAATTGGTATATTCCTTTTATCTCTAAAAAGGATAGTGTGCTGGTTTTGTATGAAAATATTAATTTCTATTTTAATTAAGTATTGCTCCGTAAGTACTTAAAATTTAGTTAATAAGATAAAGAAACAAGTAGATAGATCATCCAAATTAGATAAATTATAAGAAAGTTGGTCGCATTACCGCATTTATTTCAGGCATCTGGGTCCCTGGAATTAGAATAGGGTCAAGTTAGAGTCTAAAATTATAACTTATGATCTAAACCCTAGATTTTATGTTTTAATTTCCTCTTAAGCCAGATCTTATATTACAGTCATACAGTAGTAAAAATAATTCTAATGCATCCTTATAGTTCTTATAGGGTATTGCAAAAACAAGAATAAACGTTGCCGAATGAAGATCTACCAATATATTTGTTGTTTGATTTAGGGAGACAAACCCCGAACGGACACACTTGTATAAAGCTATTCAAAAATGTCCAATAAATCGAAGTGGTATTGAGGGATCGCGAAAATCAATAGTCGATGTAACGCAGTGGACACTCAAATAAACCATAAGAGCATTATTAAAAAACATCTGCAAAGAAAAATCAACTCTGGCTAACTCAGATAGAGTTGAACTTTATGCGACACACAGTTTGATATGCGACCGTATGACATTGGCAAAGAATAGACCGGATAATCGACGCCTAGCCTTGCGCGATATCGATTTTAGTCAGGCCGTTTCTGACGTATCCCCTCCTGCTCCCTCATACGCAATTAACGCGTGTGTGAGAGGGACGAAAGCGTGTTTTCCCCTCGGCTCCGTCGCCATGGCGACGGGCGAGGGTGAATTTTCCGATATGATCGTGGTATCAATTTTCGATATTTTTAGGTCATGTGATAAAATAGAGATCCACGTTTTTATTACAAAAGTACTCTGTGTTTCAAATAGATCTATATTGATAAATGAAATATTAAGGATTGGCATTGATCTATTAATATATTGATTAATTAATCAATAATTATTGCATAAATACGAAAGCATGCTCAGAATAACTCTTGAATATGTACATTTAAAGGTACTCGTTTTGACTCTTATTTTTCTGTAGATTTATCAATGAGTTTCTAATTAGTAACATACATTGAGATTTATCATCGATTTTTAGATTTTTGTGCGTGTTACAAGTCAAATATAACAATAAACAAAATTAATTTACTGTAGTATAATAATTACTTAGTTAAATCATTGAGAATTTTAAGCGTAAAGTTATTCCACGAAAGTAAAAAGTATGAAGTACAATTTATTCAATAAAAGTAAGTAATGTTAGAGATATTTGTATTTCATAAGTAAGTAATTTATAATAGTACCTAGTAGTTTTAGTACATACAGGCGACTCTATGCAAATTTAGATTTTAATGACATTCTAATTTTCAAGGAAAAATGTTATACTGAAAAATTTAAAAAATATTAAGTATATATAATACATTTTCTTGAAAAGTTAAAAATGTTTCTTGATCATTTAACATTATTTATATGTAGGTTGACGTGGAAAAGAACTGGCCCTAGAACATACAGAGGTATAGGTTCGATAGCGATACCAATTAATTAATAACTGTTGATAATAATAATTATAATCTTAGGGGTGCTCAAACTTCAAAGCTCAAGCTATCTTGGGACTCGTGATGTCGTATGTAACATAAAAAGTTATAATAGTATAGTATATTCCTATCTAATTTTTTTCTGAAATGCAATAAATATATCTACTTCAAAATTGAGTTCCAAGATTCCACCTCAACATACATACTTACATACATACAGAGCAAGTTAAATAAAAGCTTTTAAAAACAATATCAAGGTTCAAACGAATCTTATAGTTATGATCGTTATGATATCATTAATTTTCGACGTTTTGACGAATCAGAATGCATTTGAGGTTGACATTATACTGATTACCTGTGTTCCGTTCATTGGCTTTATTTCCTACTTGAACCCCCGAAGTGTCATATTGCAGGAAACCCTTCTTCCTTCCCATATGCCACGGGCGTAGGGCGTTGACCTCACGCGCACGCGCACAGGTGGGCGCTCTATGTGACGTCATGCGCCTGCGCAGCTGGCAGGGCGCGCACCCTGCGACAGCGATGTACAAGCGTAGATTCACATAAATTTATATTCTTAGAAATAGCCCTGGATGTTCCGTAAGGAAGTCGTTTCTTGCATGGACACCATACACTTTTTCTGGAATGAAAACTATATATATATCCTTTCCCGGGACACACAATGTGTGTATACTGTATACCATCTTCTTTGTATTTAAGGGTAAGTGGAGCTGCAGCTACTTTTTCTTGTTCTGCGAGACTTTCAGCTCTCTAAAGACATGATATTTGTATCTCCATACCAAGTTTAATAACAATGCGGTCTTACTGTGAAAAGGTAAAAATTTATAACAATTATTGCGACCATACTTTATATCTTGCTTACATTTCTAATAGATTTTCCACGTTATCAATAGACCCAAGGAAAATCCAATAGAGCACTTACTTACTTACTTTCGTTAACACCTAATCCGAAAAGGTAACAGAGTGCAAAGGTCGCGGGTGATCCTGTCATCGTTTTTCCGCCGAAATTCTGACAGCCAATCACCAAAATAATATTTCGTTTCATATTATTTTTGTAAAGATCATGAACGTAGAAAAAGTAAAGATCATGAAATTAATAAAATGGTGTGCCTCATTTACAGGCAGAGATGTAAAACTAGTTGGCACGTTTTTGTCATAATATCTATTCCTTACAATAAATCGAGGGTATGCAAATTTTGTTACAATTTTTTTGCTGTTACAAAACTGTGTAAAGTAACAATGACATTAAATAAAAAACGATAAATTTATAGTTACAAGCTTTTGTCCTCTTGTTGAATTTTAGGGCGACTTTTTACCTTCGAGCGTCAAAAGATAAAAGGAATAAAAAAAAATTATTTTCTTGCACCAAACGTTTTTAATTACTTACTAGAAATTTTATTATTAGTTTTGATTTTTTACTACAATTATAATTTTTGTAAACGTAAATAATACTGAATATAAGTACTTATATAATGCTTACAGCTTAAGTATATAATATGATTTTTAAGTATAAATATTTTTTAATAAAGTTGTCTCTAAATATATTAAGTATATTGAGTTCATTTATTCCAATGTTTTAACTCCAAATTCATTATTCTGATACAGTGCTGATACAGCGGCGCGTGCTAACACACAGACAGACCGAATAGGGGCGCATTAGAGTAGAGACGGATATCCGCTATTGTCGATATCGATATCATAAAATTTTCAAATTTTTTCTGATATAACTATATTATTTATATGCGAATACTTTTACAATATCCTGTCCGAGAATGGTCAACACTCTAGTAAAAATTATCCTCAAGAGCCAGGACAACCGCGGTAGTTTAATTCTGGTAAGATAATAATATTCTCGATCCCAGTGGCCAGTTTTTTTTTAATATTGAACACCTGCCCTTTATGTACGTAGACAATTAATGTGTCAACTTTTCACAGATTTCTTCATAGAGGCTAATACCTCCGTATAGTGCCAATTTCATCAAGGCCTGGTCAATTTAATGGTAAATTATATTTTTATATAATAAATCATAAACTTTAAGAGACCTTTCGCAAGGCCTGTTAAAGTTTATGATTTATCACATTATGGGCCTCTTTCACCACCTTCGAGTAAAGTGTCGAGTAGACTACTCGCCAGTTAAAGTCACCCGTAACTACATGTGTCAATTTCACGACCCTCGAGTAGCACTAATCATATGATTAACTGTCAAGTAAGTTACTTGCCACTTCATCTGACAATTAGCGAGTTTACTAGACGCTTAAATTTGTTTATCTCTTGTCAAATATGGATTTCTTTGATTTAATTGATCACCAATTAGGTGAATTGTACTATATTTCGTTGCAACAAACATCGAGACCTCATATTATGTCTTTAAATCCCGTGTTGATTATTTCATGGACTTAGATGAAACAGATTTTCTGGCTAGATTTCGTCAATCGAAGTTTACAGCGAACCAAGTGCATAAGTTAAACACAAAATAATGCCTAAAACGCAATAGTCAGTTTAATATTTTTATCATTAACCCATCAGTCGTGGCAAAACGAGACACAATAGCTTTTTCATTGTTATCGCGGCCGGATGTGGCCGCTTGGGGCTTGATGAATAATCATTAATCAATAATGAGTAATGAGTAATGAGTAATGACACAGTATCTAGTACCTAGTTAGTTTTTGTACAAATTTTAATAAAGAATTTTCTATTCTATTGTAGTACCTACCTACTATTAATCCTTTTTACACGTTGGAAACAAAATAATACCTAAACTTATTGAATATTATGATGTTCTGTCAGTAACCTACTTCAAAAAGTATCTATGTGCATACTAACTTATACCTGCTTATACATATCAAATAAACAACAACAATAGATTTACAGTAATCCACGGTCGAGGGACAAGCAACAACAATGGCAACAACATACAAAAGAAAGGTATATGTACTTCTTCTGTTTTACCGCCAATGACAAGTGACAGCGTCAGACGATTGACGTTTACGTCATTTTGAACGAATGTAATGTACGATTTGTTATGTCATTCACTTAACCGGCAAGTAGTTAATCAGAGCTTCATTTTTGTTTGTGAAATTGACAAAAGTTACTTGTAAGTTTTACTTGCCAATTAACGTTACTTGACAAGTAGCTACTCGACACTTTACTTGGAGATGGTGAAAGAGGCCCTATATCTCTTTGGTTCCTAGTTTAAATGACAATAACATAATATATTTTGACGAACGTTGGACGCTATGAGTCATCACTCATCAGTAAAGAGCTTATTTCATCGACAAGTCCCATCCCTATCTCGCGCCAGGTGTCGAGGCTACGTCCCCACGTTTCTGTTGCTAATGTGCTTGTCTTTTACAGTTTTTTATTGAAATTCGGCATGAATTAATGCAGCTGATACTAGTTTTTGAACCGTAAAAGTTAAGTTAGTTGTTGGACAAGAAATATTAGGACAAAGCTTGCCGCTTACAATGTATTGTGCGGCAAGGAAGAACTAACTCTGTAGGTGACGATATATTATGTTAGTTTGATTGGTATAGATGCATTTATTACTTAACTAGGCAACGCCCGCAAAAATCGTTTATACCGTAATGATTTTGGGATAAAAAGTATTCCATGCGATTTCCCGGGACTCAAAATATCTCGGTTCGAAATCGGTTGAGTAGTTTGGGTGTGAAGAGGTAATAGACAGACAGACACTTTCAAATGTATAAAATTAGTATGGTTATAAAAATGCAACAGTGTATTTGTCTGAAGATTTTTAACATATAAATTATCCATCGACCATCTTTAATGATAAGTCCCAAGATTGACGTAGGATAGTTTTGATTACCAGAAAATGTAACACTCTGTCACCAGCAGTATTTCCGGACCTATACGATCTGTAAACCTTCAAGAAAAGAGCATGTTCCCTCTTAAAAGGCCGGCAACGCACCTGCAGCTCTTCTGATGTTGCGAGTGTCCATGGGCGACGGTAGTTGCTTTCCATCAGGCGACCCGTTTGCTCGTTTGCCTATTTCATAAAATAATGATGCTGGCATGTAGTATATAGTAAGAATATTTTACCTCCATTTTTGTGTTTCATTATTTATTAACGTGGTTTAGAAATAAATTGTATAACAGACAGACATTTTGATGACGTGTATCTATGAATGTCTGCCTTTGCGTAGTTCTTAAGTACTACGTGTGTAGTACCAAAGGGGGGTATTATAGGAAAAACCCCATTTAGTTGTAGACAGTATAGAACATATTAATATTACTCAAAAATCGTTTTAAAAACTTCCAAAGCTTGAAAAGCTTATTTTGTATATTATGTTGCTGTTTTAGAGTTGTTATATATCTTTACAATTCGAGTACCATAACATAGGAAAGGCAGAAACGTTTGTCTGGTTAGTGGAGCTGCTGGTCAGTGATAAATATAGAACTTTATCTAAATCGATACAGGATCTAGCCTGGGACGAGCGGTATCCTTGATAGCTTTGGCTTTATATTTCTTGTAGTTTTTAATTTTGATTTATTTTAAACTTAATTAGGACTGTGCAATGTTAGTTAGGATAGAGTTTGTAGCCTTGCTCTAGAATGTATGTATAAAAAACATTAAAGTTTTATATAACTGAAGCATAAACTGTGTAATTTGTTACTTATACTCTTATTCTCCCAAATTTTCTCTCCATTATTATTGTGATCCCGAATAAATAATAAAATTAATAATATATAACGAACGTGTGAATAATTTTACGAAATAAATTCACGTTTATATTCATAACGTGAGGTGTAGGCTGTGATGTATTTATAGTTTAGGTAAATTTTACAATTGGCTTCTAAAAAGGGATTTTCCTTTTGTGAGTCGTGGAGGCAGCCGACTGACAGTACGCCGCGATCGGGGGCACCAGACCCACCATCTTGAGGTAAACACGCTCTCTCCGACGACTACACACAACCGTCACATACATCGCCGGTAAAAACCAGGGAGCCGCTGGGAAAAGCCTGAAAACTCCGCAGTGTACGCCGCCCCGCGCGATACGGCGGAGCGGGGAAACAATAACGCCGCAGGGTAGGTTAAGGGTGCATTGTGGTATTCACAACACTACGCTAGACTCGCTGCAGATTGCCACCGAATACTGCTCCCTACTGCTCGCACGAAAAGTCGAAAATGGGGTGCACCGGGCGGATTTAGGACGTTTACAGCCGAGGGTTCAGAAGTAGGGGTGTTTCGCAGGGCACGGAACGAGGGGACGCGCGGGTGCTAGGCGCAGGCGTGCTTCAGTCGCCCGCGCGACCCCGCTGCCGCCGGCCGCGCGCCATGGACGACACCCGGCGAGACCGCGCGCCGCTCACCGTCATCGTGGCCCCCAGCAACGCCTCCCCGCCGCGCCTGTCCCCCGCCGACCTGCTGCCCGACGGCGACGCTGCCTTCCACCCGCTGTCCGCCGTCAACGGCCGCCTCACGCCGCCCGGCCTCGAGCCCGCGAGCTACGCGACGCTCACGCCGCTGCTGCCGCTGCCGCCCATCAGCACCGTATCGGACAAGTTCGCGTACCACGCGGGTGGCACGTTCACGGTCATCCAGCAGCAGCAGTCGTACGCGTCGCTGTCGCCGGCGCCGTACAATGAGCCGCTGTCGCCGCAGTCCGCGTACAGCCGGCGGAGCGCCTCGCCCGGCTCGTTCGAGCGGCGCTCGCCCACGCCGCCGCTGCCGAGCCCGGGGCTCGACCTGAACGCGGCGCTGCTGGCGCGCGAGGAGCAGGCGCAGCAGCAGGCGCAGACCCAGATACAGAACGACACGGAGGAGATAAATACGAAGGAGCTGGCGCAGAGGATAAGCGGGGAGCTGAAGAGGTACTCGATCCCGCAGGCGATCTTCGCGCAGAGGGTGCTCTGCCGGTCGCAAGGGACTCTCAGTGACTTGTTGAGGAACCCCAAGCCCTGGTCGAAGCTCAAGTCGGGGCGAGAGACGTTCCGGCGGATGTGGAAATGGCTGCAGGAGCCCGAGTTTCAGAGGATGTCAGCGTTGAGGCTAGCAGGTATGAATTATCTCTTTACCTCTTTTTTGTATGGTTTCTTATAAAAAAATTAAAATCATTTCATAAAACGGTATTAAAATGCTTTTCAGTTTTACGTGAAATTGAAAATTATTTATTTTTTGTACTGCAAAATGTAAGAGAGACGCAATTTAGTAACCATATTTTTTCACTGAATAGGTTTTTAGATAAGTACGCATTTTATTTTATAATGATCCATTTAAATGATTACATACAATAAAACCTAAAATAAAAGGATACATAATATATTTTAAAATCTATATTCTATACCATAGAAACTTGTAAAAGGAGAGCTGGAAGCAACTGTAACTTTCATAATTTTCTAACCCATGACTATCTTTCCAAAAATTACAAGCTTTTCGAACATCAACCATTTTACCCCTTGAAAGTATGCAAATTATTCAACCTACGTAACGCGATAAGCGCACGAGGCGAACATCGATATGGTTTACAAACATCACGTCAGCTGCTATCGATTCCGCACAATCGATGCGGAACGTCACTACGGTCGATACGCGGGGGAAACTGGGCCGCGTTCAAACACCGCTACGTTAGTGAGGGGGCAATGTGCACGATAATTTTTTGTATGGGGTGGTCGGTAATCCATACTGATTTATAAATGTGAATGTGTGTCTGTCTGTCTGTTACCTCTTCACGTCCAAGCCGCTGAACATATTTTGCTGAAATTTGGTATGGAGATACTGTGAGTCCTGGGAAAGCACATAGGACACTTTTTATCGATGAAAGATTTGTCACGCGATGAACGACTTTTAGCGCAACGGATACATTTCTATAGCATGATTAAGTTGAATAGTTTATGGTTGTAAAGATAACCTTTCAATTTGGTGACGGTGGCAGGGCTTTCACAGAAGCATAATACCTGCTACGAAGGAGGTTTTCACCGCTAGGTGTTAATGAGGGGGCAGTGAGCACGATAGTTTTTTGTATGTGGTGGTTGGTAATGTGGTTTCATTTCTATAGCGTGATTAAGTTAAAATATAGTTTACTAGATTGACGCCGTAAAATCGTAAATTTTATCGATATATATAAATAAATATCGATAAAATTTACGATAATATAATCGATAAAAAATATGTATCCTATGTTCTTTCCTGGGACTCAAAGTATATCTATACCAAATTTCAACAAATTGGTTTAGCGGTTTGGGCGTAAGGAGGTAATAGACAGACAAACAGATAAATAGACAAACAGACACACTTTCGCATCTATGTATGGATTTCTAAATTTCTAATTTCTGGGGCGTGATTATGTTAAAATGCCATGATTGCTAAGATAATATTATTTCCTTGCATTTCGGTAACAGTGGCCGTTTTCATAGAGCCTTGCTTGAAGGAGGTTTCATCGCATAGGTATTAGTGAGCGGGCAGTGGGCACGATAGTTTTTTGTATGGGATGGTAATTTTGTCGTTTTATTTGTATGACGTGATTAATTATACCCTCGCAATACCCTGTCTCATAATAAATTGAACTGCTCAAAATGGTTCTAGATACTGAAACAAGCCAGGATAACGAAATTGTATGACCAACTACGACAACTATACTGCACTCGGCGAAACATGGCGGTAGAGGTCATTGACTCCCTGTCAAAAACTTGCCATTTTCTATACAAAGCCGCAACTGACAAAATCTAATATTTATGGGGGAGCCCCCCATAAATATTTATTTTATTTTAGTATTTGTTGTTGTAGCGGCAAAAGAAATACACAATCTGCGAAAATTTCAGAACTCTAGCTGTAGCTGTTCTTGAGATACAGCCTGGAGACCACAGAACACATTAAAAGAGAACCTCTTTTAATGTGTTCTGTGCTGGACACAGACAGCGGACAGACGGGCAGACATCGAAGTCTCAGTAATAGGGTCCCGTTTTTACCCTTTGGTTACGGAACCCTAATAGATTAAACAAATTGCTACTCAGTTGACTCTAAATAGACATTCATAATAATTCTCATTCATTGTATCTGTAATCTGTATAGGTACAGTACCTAGTCTACCACGCATGCGGTCTACATGCACTTCTGCAGATTTAAAGTAGCCACGTTGAATAATTCATAATCTGGTTATATTAGATTTTGAATACGACAATATGTCGATGAAATATGAATTGATTTCTGTAAAATATATTAGGGAATATTACGCAAAGGTCGAAGCAGAGGGCGGTACTTGCACATAGTCCGACCAAAATCCGACATGTTGCACACGCTAAATCAGAATATTGACAAGAACGTTGTCAAACGCCGAAATAAACATTTTGTTTACTGTATGTGCTGGCGCTGGATCTAGCATGCATTGCAGTAATATGTCTGACGCTGAAATGTCCATATATGATGTGTGTAGCCATATTAGACCTCCAGTAGCGCTAGCACGCCGACCAGCGGAAATGCGAAAGTATGGACAAACTGTGGAAATAAACCTAAGGTGCCGTTCCGATCTTTACCGCGGCTAATCGCGACCGACAAAAAAATTAAAATGCCACTTTATGACAGACTATATATATGTCATAATGAAGGATATTATTTCAATTTTTAGGACTATAGTCTGTCATAAAGTGACATTTTAATTGATTTTTTCGGAACTAAACGGCACCTTAAGTTTATCTTCATAGTTTCTTGTCTCCGTCACTGGCGCCAAATAATCGCCGTGGTGATCCTAATGCTGCATACGTGTGGGAACGAAATGGTGATTCAGAGTGAAAGAAATAAGTAGCTATAGGTCAAAGGCTGAATTTCTTCCTCATCCATGTCTAGGCTTCAGCTGTTATTATGTTAATGAAACTAGATGACGCCCGCAACTCTGTTGCACCAAAATTCGTTTATCGTGCTAGAACCGTAAATTTTTGCGGGACAAAAAGTATTCTATGTCCTTTCCCTGGACTCAAAGTATTTCAATACCGTAAAATAGGTTCAGTGGTGAAGAGGTTTATAATTTATTAAAAGCATGGAAGTATGGATGATAGCTAAAACTTAAAGATAAAGAACACTAATAAAACACAATTTTCCAAACCGGTCGTGTAATTTGTTAAAATTAATAATTTCTAATAGGTATAGTGGAAAAAGTACACGAAAAATTGTGTTTTATTAGTGTTCAACATGAATTTCCACCAAGAACCAACAGTACAATCAATTACATCAGCTATATAATATATAAAAGAAAGTGGTATTAGTTACACTACTTATAACTCAAGAACGGATGAACCGATTTGTCTGAAAGTTGGTGGAGAGGTAGCTTAGAACCAGGAAAAGGACATAGGATACATTTTGTCCCGAAAAAATGTATGGTTACTGCACAATATACTTTTATGATTTGCGCGTAAACTATTCAATCGATTTAGATGATTATTGGTATGGAGATACTTTGAGTCTCGGGAAAGGACAAGGGATACTTTTTGCCCCGGAAAAGGTACGGTTCCTGCACAATAAACTTTTATGATTTTCGCTTAAACTATTTAATCTATTTTGATGAAATTTGGCATGGAGATACTAATTTTAATCTATTGTTTTTTTAGTTATACCAATTCGAATTAAATAATCATCGTTAAGACAGGACAACGTCTGTCGGGTCAGCTAGTATAATATTAAAGATAAAGATTAATGATACCATAACGTTTAATAGCTCACAATGATAAGGTACTGATTTTCATTTGCCATTTCCACAAAAATTCTTCATTCATAAGGTCAATATTATTGGCCTTCAGCAGTTGCCAACTAGCAATCCAGACTGCAAAATCTATTGCCTATTTCAAATTTTGTAGCTAAGCGCCATTTTAGTTCATGTGTAGGTTCATGTATAAAAATAAAGCAATATGCCTGTGTTGTGGCTGAAATCGTTCTTACACGTGCTTACGCACACACATGTATCAAACTACGCTACTTCGCGTTATGCTTCGTAGGTAATTAATTGACTAGTTATGCCTTGTTTGACCACATGAATGTAAAACCTCTTTATTTGTTCATAGAAAGTGTATACTTTTTATGTGGTCTGGGTGTCTAAGTTTACACTAAGTATAGGTCGTGTGAAGTTATATCTTACATAAGCATTACTTTGAATAATTAATTTTAAATAATGCTTCCGTGGTCCTGCGGCTTAGAACTTAGTCCTCGGAGGTCGTGGTTTCAATTTCTGCATTCATCAGTAAACCACCAGCTTTTCTTACCTAGATTCAAATGAATTTTAAACATTCAAGCTATTAATTTGTAGAAATTAAGTCTTAAGTTCAATTAAATCAAGAGTTTGACAGAAAATTTATGGCATTTATGTCAAAATCTTCATTAAACTATGAGTTAAGTGACCATCAAAATATGTCGGCCTATGATTTTTCAAGCGGAATCACTAATTCACTATACCTCTACCTTGCTTCATAACATTTCATCCCCAAGCTACTTCATACTACAACTTACACCCCTAACATTCACGAGCATTTCTAACGCGACTAAACAATGGCCACGCTGGCACATGGCGAACCCCCTCCCCCCGCCGTCGTGACGTCACGCCCCCCCACCCCCCTCGGTATCGATCCGTCGACCCTTCGCGCGGCTCGGGGTTCTCGTCCATTGATCTAGAAAGTCGATTTTATTATAATCGATATTAAATACGAAAGTTTGCGTTATGTAAATGAAAATATAGTTAAATTAGAGATCTTATGGTAATGGTCGATAATAGTAACGTTAAAAAATGGTGTATAATTTACTGTATGAGATTATTGGTATACCTCATACTGTAAATTATAGATAGTAATACATAATAATTATTATAACATTAGTTTTTGGATTTTTTATTAAAGAAAATGCCATTAGCATCGTGGTTAAACTGTATCCTATAAGATTTTTCATGTAAACTCATGTAAAGAAACAATAATTATAACTCAATACAATATAACAAATTTTAATTATATAATACCCTTTTAATTTTAATCTCTTTCAAGCTTGTGATGTAGCTATAATATGTCTTAATGCTAAATAAAGCTACCTACATCACAAGATATTATGACCACGTGGCTAGCAAACATTTTGGCCAAGCTGAGCGATTTCTATTCAAAAATTTTAAAGACGAATGATAAATTGGTAACTAAGAACTGAAAATGATAAATTTATCACCCTGAGGAAACCACATGCTAATGCGTTGTGTAGTTAGATAAGCTTAAAATACTAAGACCTACTTGAACTGGGTTAAATTAACAGGGTTTTTCACGTTATTTCTTTCTTTATTATAAAGAAAAATGGAAATTATATTATTATTTTGAAGTAGTTTTAGCAGTTAACTTTAACCCAGGCCTGTGAAAATGGATCTGTCTGGATATTCATAATATTATTATATAAAAATTTTTACATACTTCACACTGGTTTTCATTTCAACGCTTTTTATTTATCCTGTTTTGAAAATGGGTTATTTGAACAAAACATAATACATGCGTGTTTGTTAACTATTAATTATATCCATATTATAATTACTTTGATTAAAATCGACAGCAGTAATAGCAGGACAATCTAATTACGAATATCTAGATTATATAGCTGCTAGCAAGGGTATAAATGAATATCTATGTTTGTCACTAATTCTTTTTGCAGCAAAACTGTTTCTGGTTCAATTTGGCATTGTAGTAACAAGTACTTTAAGCTCTGGATTAACGCATAAAAATGGAGTTTTCTCGACAGGATTCGGGAATATTATTTTTCGATTATTTTAAAGGAATATTCGAATATATTCGAATAATAAAATTCTCTACTTAGGATACTTTAATAACTACAACGTGTTTTTATTTTTAAATACAATATTTTAAATATTATTAACTAGAACAAACGAAATGAACCTTAACTTAGCTTGAGTATAAAGAACCTACTGTGCCAACCAACCAACTAGTGCTGATGCTAGTGTTGAAAAAATATTTATAATCATTAGGTTCACTGAATACTGATGTCCAGTCGCGGTTGTAGAGGAATTTTGAATGGCCTTTCTTACCTCTTGCTACTTCTGGCTTTTACTGGGCCTAAAAGTTTGCTATGTTGGTCCTTACGCGAACCTGTGGAAACTAGATGACGATTGAAAGAGACAGGTAGAGTTGGGTCTCTATCAAAATTTCTCCCTGTGCGATGAGTGATGCCAGACTTTAGCTGTCTATTGTGACTAGGCAATTGTTGAAAATGGTATAAATCAGAAAAGCTTTACACTAAAAAATGTATGTAAGGAGAAATATAACAATTCAGTGAGATGTACTTTTGCAGATGCGCCGGCGCAGCAAACTAAAGGCGACAATGTAAACAATATGCCGCAGCAGACTTATCGGGACTATCAGGGTGCTCCGCCCTCGGCCCCCTCGTACCCCGGGCCTTCGCCCTTCTGGGACACACCGGCATACGAACCTGCCGGGGACGTTTCTTGCTTGTGAGTCCCCACTTCTATCCCGGATCCTCCTCCCCTCCTTTTATGTTTGTTTTAGTCTTATAAGTTACTTATAATGTTTTTAAAATTTATTATAACTTTAAGAGTCTTTTCGTTGTTTTATTTTAAGTTGTTGTTGTTATTTCTTTCTCTCCCCCACCTAATTTTGCCCTTGGCTGCGTAGCAGTGGTCTTGGTTTTTATAGGTTAAATTGTGCTTGTCGCAAAGGTAATACGTATGTATTTTATGTATCTAGTTTTATTTTTAGTGTCATGGTCGAGGACTCGCTTTGTGACAAGCCTTAGTATATCAGTGTATGAAATTTTGTTTGTTACGATCCGACGTGTGTAAGATATAGAGGCTCTAGATGTTTCGACAAGGCGGCATCTCTAGCGGTCGCTTCAGATGCCGTCTACTTAGCGTTATTTCTAGCCGTAGGTAAGTGTATTTTGTTAGCTTCGAGAAGCCAAGATGTTTGTTAGACTGCTACCGCTGCCCCTCCCCTCCATTTTGTTTCTCCCGCCCGGGCTGTTTTAGTTTATTCTATTATTTTATAGGTGCCTGCGAGAGACCCTTTGTTAATGTTGTTTACATTGTCGCCAGGTATGCAAATTTAATAGATTCTAAACGAAACAGTCGCAAAAACATTATAGACGCTGAATTGTTTTCATTGTTCAGGATTGATGTTAGATTTTTTTATTTCTCTTTAGGTTCAAGTTCCCTTGCAAGCTTCCTTTTGTTTTCTGGTGGAATTTTTAATGCGACTTAATTCTGAAATTTAATCAGAATCGGAAGGAAGCTTGGAGGTAGTCTATGTTTTAGCGGCATGTTTGTTGTTAGATTGCAAGAGCTTATTGGTTTTAGACCAATCAAATGTTCTTAGATATATTTTTGTTATCTAATTAATTTATCTTTTCTTTGTTTCAGCGGCCCAGATTCCGCAGAGAGGCAGTGAGTATTATTTTATTTTCTTCAGTTTCCTGGCAAACAAACAGACTAATAAAATATAATACTGTCCCTACTCTTGAGAATACACTTTCCCTACGAGTATAAAAGAAATATCAGTACCGCAGTTGTATTTGAAGTTATCTCAGTATTGGGAATCTAAAAGTTTACCTAATAGAAAAATAAAAAGTAAATAAGTAAATGTTGGCATTGAAGGCGGTTAGATTTTTAATATTAATAATTACTCGTAATTTATTTACCCCCTTCTCTTAGGGCATGTTGGTAATTGATCCATTAATTTATAAGAATTTATCAATTCCAGGTTGCAAACGCAAGGAGGATATGGGTTCGGATACTCTGCCTTCGCCGAAGAAGCCTCGTTTGGTTTTCACAGATCTCCAGCGGCGTACTCTACAAGCTATTTTTAAGGTACTTATTTTTTATAAGGCATGAAAATATAACAGAAAACCTGACTTCTTTGATGGAAATGTAAAATGATTTCGCTCTTACTGCAAACTTGAGAGGTTGCATAATACTTCATGCTACCTCTCAAGCTCAAATGTGACCAACATACAAAAATATTATTAAAGTAGTACATTCATTTGGAAAATCTAACTATCCTTTACGCGTTATCCGGTAAAAGCTCTGTAGACTGTAATCAGTCTAATAACTAGATATTCATAATATCTGTATATCTATACTAATACTTATAGGCTTTAACATAAAGCTATATTTATCTTCAACCCACGCTTTAAATGATTTTGTGGTGAGGGTTGTCGCAACACGCATGCTACGAAAATCAACCATACGATTTGTTACTCCTAGCACCATCTGGCGTCAAACAAACAAAACCATGTATAATAATATCTTTGTAATGATAATTATTATTTTATTTTATTTCAATGTGTACGTACATTGAAATATAATAAAATAATAATGTGTGTGTGTTAAAGATTTTAATTTATATTTTTAATTTTATTTAACATTTTTCTTAAGTTCAAACGACAAGTATAAACTTTTCTTCCTCATTATTTTGATTATACCATAGTAACTAATTACTAGAATAAATCATTAACGTTATAATATTGGTGTTTTCAGGAAACGAAAAGGCCGTCAAAAGAGATGCAGGTGACGATAGCGAGGCAACTGGGCTTGGAGCCGACCACCGTCGGCAACTTCTTCATGAACGCACGCAGAAGATCCATGGACAAGTGGAAAGATGACGACGCTCCCTCATCAGAGCTGGACCCCAGCTGCGACGGCCAAGACCTCGACCACGTCCCCAGCCTGGACTCCGCGGACTCTGACGAGGACCACGACGACCCAGACGACCACCTGTTGTGACGCCGCATACCTCAACAACATCTACTAGTGCTTTAAAACTTGGAGTTGTCACAGAAATCAAAAGAACTGGTCCGTATTTCTAGTCAAATTTTAATTTTAGTTTTTTCATCGTGATCGCAAGCTTACTTGTGACCACGTCGTGAGTATTAAGGTGTTGACTGTTGTATCGACTCCCGGGTATTGTACAGTTTTCGCTGGGACGTCGAGTCACAATACTGATCTCTTATTATTATATCTAGTCAAACGTATTCAAATAGTTTAATTTTGTATAAGAAAAGGATCGCAGTTTTCATTGCCGGATATCATTACACATAAGGTCAATTACGAGTAACTTACCTACGTTAAATGGCAATGCTATATTTTATTTTTGCTTTTTTAGCTATTTTATTTCACGAGCAATAGTACCTGCATAAAAATATTAGTTGTAATGAAAATATTTACAATTCAATTATAATTTTTGAGATCGGCGTGATCTAGACAAATGATCGATTAAATCGAGCAAATAATAAATTATGTGCTTAGTATAATTTTACTTGAATCGTTAGTATTTACAAAATTCGATGATAGGAATTTATATTTTAATTTGGAACTGTTTGACGCGTGACGTAGTATTTTAAATTGTACATTAAATGTACCTTGTTACCCGTGCTTTTATACATTATTTTCTTAAATTGTATAATGTTATGTATACGAGCAAGTACAAAATTTATGAAGCTCTATGCTAATAATCCCAACTAAAGCAATAGTTTTCCACATGTCAAAATATTAAGTGTAAATAGTGCGTTGTTGTGTAGTTTGGAATAATCGTAGACAAAACAGATTTTACATCAAATCACAGTAAAAACTTTATATTTTCTTTCTTTTACTTCATTAATTTATCAAAATTCGTAACATTACTCACAAAATATCGAAACGTGTGTTTTAAGATTTCAAGAAAATGATGAGGGTGAAATATAATAATTTTAATGTAATTTTTTTTGTGGTCAACTTTTGTAGGTTTATTTTCTAGTCAAAAGATCTCGTGACATTCCAATTTTTGTGACGGCAACTACGTGCGTGATATTACTTAAACTTAATGAATTAGACGTAAATGTATGTAAGGAAGGCTTCTATTGTGTAAGAATGAGAATCTAGTCCGAGTTGTGCAGATGTCTGATGTAGTTCATTGAAAAATATCAGTAAACAAGCTTAAGTACGTTTATTAAGTCAAAGGGCTTATTGCAGACACTTGATTATTAAACTCATGAACGAAATGTCGCCAGCAGTATTTCCAGACCTATACGACCTGCAAACCTTCAAGAAATATTCCCTCTTAAAAGGCCGGCAACGCAGATCACACTTCTGATGATGCGAGTGTCCAGGGGCGACGGTAGTTGCTTTCCATCAGGTGACCCGTTTGCTCGTTTGCGCCTTAATTTTATATAAAAAAAAAACAATTACTTCTAATTAACTGTAAAGATACGCGCATATTGTGACAGGGTGCATCCGGGTAGACATGTTATAATATTTTTTATGAACTGGCGCAATTTAAGTAAAAAAAAGTATAGTACGAGTAAATGCATACCGCCACACCGAGCCAAGTTGTAATCTGCGCGTACCTTTAATTGATAAAGCATTACATTATAATTTTCAAGTAATTTATGCAGATATTATTTTGTTTGCCAATTATAAGTTAAAAAGATATTGTAAGAATCCGCGATCGAAGGATTCTTGGAAATGATATCGTATTCTATTGTTGTCGCGATCACCGGTGCTCTTATGAGTTATGGGGCTTGATGGATTAATTTGTTTTATAAAATATGCTAACAGAGTTACACAAAATATACTTTCAGAGTTACGTTAGTAACATACAATATCATTGCTTTCAGATGACTTTCAGAGACATTGTAACTTGTAAGATAACTTAAATTTTATGTTGGTTTTGACATTTTCTGTCAAATATTTCATTGAATTTAAAATAATCAATCAATACTTGATTGAAAAAAAAAAAGATTTTAATGATCAAGTGACTGTGGTCAGTAAACATTTCTCGTGTCGTGGTGGTTTTCTAAAAGTGGGCGCGAGATGTATGCTATGCAAAAACCGTGTAAGTACCTTATTTTTCACCAAAATATTTTTAATTTATTATATTACCTTATTATAGATTGAATGAAAGTATAATATACGTGCAATTACTATTATTGTTAGACATAATTTATTTTAATTTTTGATAGTCATTAATATAAATAATTTTGAAGCTTGTGTTCTCTAAGCGGATTAAATCTACGAGGTATTTATAATGATTAATATTATAATTTAAAATTATAATACTAGATTTATTGAAAATGCAGAAATGCAAAATTTATATGCGTACGCGCAAACGAGCGGTTTCGCCGCTACACGAGTTAGAGCGACCGCAGACTTCAAATTTCAAGTTGGCCAACTAAATCGCATAGTATACCAATAGCTATAGCAACTTATGAGAGCTCGCACATTTTTCCAATTAAACTAAATAATTGGACACCTATCGTAATAAGAACCACGATTCCTTTCCGATTTCCCACAATTAAAAAGTTGTCCAATTAAATTGTGATACTACGCAATTTAGTTGTACGATAGCAAACTTGAAATTGTATATCTGCGGTGACCTTAATAGGAAATTGTATGAAAGGATTTATTTAAGTAGCGGCTCGGTCACACCTTTAAATACTTGCTTGTTTTTTTTAGTAAAATTGATTCGGAGGGACGCACATAAATCGAACGCAATATTACTCGTAGATTTAATCGGCTATCAAACTATTTATTCTTTAAAACCACGTTAAAGCAACTGAAAGTAGCGGTTATTGTAGACATTAATTTATTCGTAATATTTATCATACAGTACAGAAAATAAACAGTTTGAAAGTTTTATGAAAATCGCACAAAAATATTTTTTTTAAAGTTGGGATGATCAAAACCTTTGAAAATAGCAATAAAATTATAGTTTTTTCTACTGATTTATATTGGTATAGTAATTAGCGCCAGTATTACTGGACTTTGGTGCTGGATCCCCTTTCCCAACACAATCGAGAATCGAATCAACTTGATCTTCATGGCCGGTTTACATTATTAAGCTACTGAAAACGGGCACTGGATTGCACTGGAAAGCACTGAATTGCTTTCCAGCGAATTCCAGTTTACATTATTCCAGTAGCAGCGCTGGATTACTATATTGGAATAATGTAAACCGCCTATTATGATTCCTAATCTAGCCTAGCCCACGAACTTGCGGGTGCTCAATTTGTGACTAAACAGGATCAAGAATTTGACATTTGGCAATCGCGATGTTGATCTTCTACTTTTTGACCGACTTCCAAAAAGGAGGAGGTTATATGTTCGGCTGTAGATATTTTTTTCGACAAAATCGATATCGGTTCTAGTAAATTAAATCAAATCAGTTTTAGGGGTAGGCACTATAAATCAAAGCGGTGTGCTTTTCCACTGGAAATGAGCTAAGCTGCGTTGCAACTTGCAAGGAATTTGTTTTACAAGAACCAATAGAATCGTTGCGATAAACGTGGTCAGGCAAAAGAAGCGTTTCTATTGGTTCTTAAAAACCCATTCCCCGCAACGCAACATGTGGAGTATCTAACTGTAAGCATCTTTCACTTCAGTACAGTGTCTAGTAGCTGGCGCTAGTTACTGTATCAATGTAAATCAGTATGGTGTATTATTATTTTTTGTTATCGGTAATGTTTTGGGACAAATAATATTTTTGTGCATGTATAGAGCGCTTCTCTCTTGATTGTAAATAGAATTGTATGTAAGAATAAATGTAAATTTTTTAAAGTGTTTCATCTTTTATTTACTTCCAACTTGTTTAATTAGAGCCATACGATTTTTTTAGTAAAAGTTACGTGAAGTAATCATAATTTTTAAGACAGATCTTAGGAGCCTTTAGAAAGAAAGAAACTGTTGGAATTGGTATCAGTAATTTTTATCAAGATCAGGTAATCAGGAATTTTTATCAGTAGCCTTACTGGAAATTGCAAGTTTAATAAGTACCCAAAATAGGAGCTAGTGAAATTATAACGACAGATTCTGTGAGGAAAATGTTTGATACACCCCTTCTTTAGGCTGCGTTTCCACTGAAGCGGAGCGGAGCTTAGCGGTGCCCGAATTGACCAATCGTGCTATTCCAGCGGAATGACAGCGAAGATTTCGAGCATGGTGATTTGTCAATTCGGCACCACTAAGCTCCGCTCCGCTTCAATGGAAACGCAGCCTTAACCAGGATGTCCTGTATGATGGAGCAGAAACAGGTGGAAAATTCTAATACTCTACCACAAAGGAAATTTGTAGAACTAACTCCAATCACATCGTTTTATTAGCAGCATTGTGCTGTGGATGGTATGCAGTGACGTCGGAGTCCAATTTAAGACTTCGGACATATTATAAAAAAATTGTAGTAGGTATACTTGAGTTTCCTGCTGTAAGTATCAATGAGTACTCTATACAAACTATAAAGGGACCGTGCAGAAACTATGGGGCTCCGCATATTATGTTAAGGCCGTCCCCCGAGCAAACGACCTTGGCCATACATTTGCCGCGTTGCCGAGATCGCACCAAAACCCTATTTTTTTACTTATCTCAGTTCAAAATTGACCTAAAAAAAATTAAAACGTGGAATATGTAGTTTATGATATTGTCGATCTATTGGCGTGCGTTTCAAATAATAGTAATTTGTAAATACTAAGGAGATGCTGAATGTATGCTTGAATTTTAATAAATTGGTTCTACTTTGGAAGCTTATATTATGAGTATAAAAAACAAAAATATAAAATTTAAAACGTGGAAATGTAAGTTGATATACTGAAGATTATTGGTGTATTTTTATTATAACTTGGTAGCTTTCAAATTATGAGTTTATAAGGCTTCAAATACGGTAAATTGCGGAATCTCCGTAGGGAAGCCCCTTAAGTAGCAAGTAGCAACACCTGCGAGGCTAAAATTGTCATATTTTAGCCATTCCTTTTAATCAATTCAGCAAATGAATTGTCAAAACTTTCAAAGTGATGAATGTCAAATTAGTAAAAATTACTAGACATGAATTGCAAGCAGAGTGACCATTTTGCGATTGAAAAAAAAAATCATACTATGACTCTCCAAAGTGACCATTTTAGCCCCGCAATTCGCAGCAAAATATTTCCCTATGAACTCTTGCAAAATGCCATCTTTGTACTGTGTGGTACAAAACGGCACTTTGAGGAACTCCGCGTTTTGAACTTTGCGTCTTATGAAACCACTGACTGCCACAATATGCTTATAAAACTAAAATCTCAACCAGAACTTTTCATCCAAGAACCGAGTCACTAAAACATGTTTCTTAATGTCGCTAGATGGCGCTTTTTTGAATTGACAAATTAGCTTTGTTCACACTGTGCCTTTTCTGTTCGTTAAGGGCATGCGTTATAGCGCAGTCAACAGCGAACGTGAGGCATGCCCGCGACGCATGCACTCTGACCGTATCCAAAAAACAAAAATGACAATGTTGGCGTTGTGTTCGTTGACGCATTCAATTATTATTGAATGCGCCAAAACGAAAGTTGAATAAAAGAAGATGACGAAAATTGAAGACGAAAGCCGTAGTGTGGACATAGCTAATAGGTTACTCTGTGATTGACGATCCATTACTGTATTTTTGTTTTAGTTTTTATTATATTATAGGTACTTTTAAGTAAAAAACTAAGAGAAAAACTTAGATAGCTCTATAAGATGACTACTTACTACCGAAAACAAACCAAACTAGATAATAATATATAGAAAAATCATGCTATAAGTGAAAGCTAAGTACAATCCATGCTTATTATTAAAAATGCAAAAGGTTATTCTGTCTGTCTGTTACCTCTTCACTCCCAAACCACTGACCCGATTTTGCTGAAATTTGGTATGGAGATAATATACGAGTCCCAGGAAGGGTCATAACTTATAGGACACTTTTAATCCCAAAAAAGAAAAAAGTACGCTTCTCACGCGCTAAACGAATTTTGGCGCAATGGAGTTGCGGGCGCCATCTAGTATTATCAATTATCTACAACTACCCCCACCTAACCATGTTACAGCTGTCAGCTAAACTATTCCGTGAATTTGCGTTCATTAATAATTAATTATTACTAAGTGCTATAACGCGCTTTTGACTCGATATTATCAAATGCCGCTTCTGATTTTAAATTTTAGATTCGACATATTTTAATATTATAATTATTGTTTATATATATTTTTTATTATAATATATCCCACATCGGTTTCGGTAATGGCGGCCGGTTTCATTTAAACCAGGCACGGTTTCAAGCAATGAAAAATGACAGAGAACAGAACTAACTTTTTTCAAGACCGGTATCGAACCTACAACCTCCAAGTCGAGAGCAAACCTCAAATCCACTGGACTACTGAGACTATTCTTAGTCTATTTTATTTACAACTTAATATCATATTATTTCATAGTCCTAGTATATTTTTAACTTCCTTAGAACGCACTCTAAACGCTCTTTCACCTAGCACGGGACTTCTAGTCGCAGGCGACTTAAATATTAACATTTTAAATACCATAGATGAATATGCATCATCATACTTAAATTTACTTGCGGAATTTGGTCTGGTCTCAGCAATTAATCATCCCACCCATGGCACTTCCTTAATAGACCATATTTTTGTATCTGATAAAAATCTCTCAGAATCAGTTATATGTTCTGCGGCACTAACTGACCACGACTTTATTATGCTAGGTACAAACGCCAAGCTAACTAAAAGTACTAAAATCAACAGAATGGTTACTAAAATCGATTACACAAATTTAAAATTGGAAGCGGCTCAAATAAATTGGGATACATTAACCAGTGAAGGATCTGTAGACGATATTGCTGACAAGTTTACCTCTACTCTTTCGGAACTAGTAACAAAAAACTCACGAAAGATTACGCTTAGTCACTCAAAATTTATAATTCAGCCCTGGATGACACCTGGATTGATTCGATGCTCCAAACAAAAAGATAAACTTCACGCCGTCTCAAAAAATTTTCTCAGGACGACATAAAAAGACTTATCTTTACTCGGTACCGTAATTTTTACAACTCATTGATCCGAAAACTTAAAACCGAGTATGAAAAAACTGAGCTTCATAAAAATAAGGATTGCCCTAGAAAACTTTGGAATTCCATCAACAAAATTTCTCACCGCTGCTCAAAAGACTTTTCCCGGTCTCAACCTGAATTAACAAAAATTAAAAATTCTGTAGCAGAATCCTTTAATGAATGCAACAGTTATTTTGCTTCAATAGGTCAGACACTTGCACACTCTTTATCTACAAAAACAAGCAGAACATCAGCTATACCACAAAACAGAAGATCTGCAACAACTAACTCGTTCTTTATTTCACCGACAAACCAAATCGAGGTTAAGAGCTTAATCCGAAATCTAAATAACTCTAGCTCCCCTGGACTTGACGGCATAATTAACAGAGTATTAAAAAGTTTAGTGGAAATCATAGCGCCCCCAATCACATTAATTATTAACAAGAGCATAGAAACTGGAGTTTTTCCCAAATCTTGGAAAACCGCCGTTGTCACTCCTATCCACAAAGGCGGTCCTAAGGATGACCCCAGTAACTACCGACCAATTTCTCTCTTAAGTACTCTGTCCAAACTTCTTGAACGTATCATACACCGGAGATTAATTTCATTTCTAGACTCAAATCAGATAATTAACAGCCAACAGTTTGGATTTCAAAGGGAAAAATCTACGGAGGACGCTGTTTCTTCTCTCGTAAATAAAGTAGTTTCCCACCTCGATGAAGGTCGGTGCTGTGTTGGTGTATTTCTTGATCTAGCTAAGGCATTCGACACAGTCTCAATACCCATACTCTTGGGAAAACTAGAATCTTGTGGCGTTAGGGGCATTGCCTTAAAATGGTTTTCCAGCTATTTATCAGACAGACTTCAACGAGTCAAACTAGGCAATGACCTAAGTGATGCTAAACCAATTACTTACGGTGTCCCTCAGGGCAGCATATTAGGCCCATCACTTTTCTTACTCTACATCAACGAGATTGCCTCCTTGCCCTTAGCCTCTGCAGACATCTACTGCTACGCGGATGATACTGCACTCATTTTCCACGCTAAAACTGTAAGTGATGTCCGTCGAATTGCTGAAGAAGGATTAGCGCTTGTTTCAGATTGGCTTAGAACAAATCTGTTAACAATAAATGCCTCGAAAACAAAATTTGTGTTTTTTCATAAAAGAGCTGCCTCATACTGCAAATCTTTACTCTATTTGAGTATACATAGCTGTTCTGCCAATGAGCAAGAGTCCTGTAATTGTCCCCAAATTCAAAGAGTACCAAACGTGAAATATCTTGGCATAATTTTAGATGAGAAGTTGTCCTTTAGGGAACATAACTGCCTACTGACCTCCCGTATTCGAAAAAAAATACCAGTTCTGAAAAATCTACGCAACGCAGCGGACCGTCACTTACTAAGAACCATATACCTAGCACTCTGTCAGTCCATCATAAACTACTGCATACCTGTGTGGGGAGGTGCAGCGTCTACCACCCTTATCGCGGCCGAAAGAGCTCAGCGTGCTTTACTTAAAGTTGCTCTGAACAAGAGGAGAAGATATCCCACTTCTGCTCTGTATCAAGAATTTCGTGTATTAAGTGTTAGGAAACTCTACATTCTAAGAGCAGGAGTGGCTATGCACAAGCATATCCTTAGCTCCTCCCAGTACATAACACTACTGAAACAAAGGTCTTTTAGGGTTCTCGCAGTCGCCGTCAAAACTTCGTTCGCTCAAAAATTTGGCTTGTTTCTCTTGCCTTACATATACAATAACCTTATTAAATTATGCCTAATTGATAAGTTATCTTTTATGAAAGCTAAGACTGTTCTTTTTGATACTCTTCTTGGAATTTCGTACGAGGAAACTGAAAATTTACTCACTATTATAGTAACTTCGTTTCGTCCCCACAGGACAGGCATCGCCTAGTGTAGGGATCCGTTATCGCATATTATGTTAAAATTTTTTTGGTAAATAAATATTTGTATTTGTATTTTGTATTTTTATCTATCGCACACCAAATATAGTATTTTTTATTCAATTAATATTGTAAAAAACAACTAGAATTAAGATCAATATTTCCTCAATCAAAAACTAATACCCCTAAATATTTTAGTGGGTAGTTAAAATATTTTCGCATAATTTTGGTGGTAACGTATTCTTGCAATACAACATAATAAGTATTTTGTAACTGACGAGCGACTGAAAGACACACGAGGGGAAAACATAACGTATCTTTCAATCAACGAGTTACATTAACAGTCGTTACAAACAATGATCTAATTCAAAAAGCTCGTTACCGTGATAACGTTATGACAGTTCACGCATTAACCGGTAAAAACGCGTACCCATAAAAAATGAGAAAAAATCTCCCCAGGGACGACTGTTATCATCGAGCAAGTTGACAAGAATGAAAACAAACGCGAAACTAAAATCAGAAATCAATGCCACTAACCCTAGCGAGCGACCTACTTCCGTAAACGCTGAACGTTTAAGATGCCGGAGAGCCTTAGGCCTGGTCTTTTCACTCGAGACAAAAGGCTTTTAGGAAAAAAAATTAAAAGGTCACCGAGGCCTAAGTGTGCGGAAAGTGGACGGCGATTCGTGGACGTAGTGGGTGCGAACGAGACGGACGGTTAAAAATCAATTTATTAGGCTGTGACGTCACAGCCCGCGCACGCGTTCTACGGCGCTGCCCGGGGTGGGGTTGCCTGATGCTGGACAGGCTGCCGAAATTGAAGCTGAGGTTGTTTTCGGTAAGAGGGGTGCTTTTTTTTCGCTGGACGAGACTTATTTTGTTTAATTTTTTGCTGACAATTGTGATTGTTTAAAACAACGATTTTCAACATTGCTTTTTCCTGAAATTAAAACTAGGAATATAAAAGTTAATTTCCACTGCAAATCGTGAGAGCCTTTCGGTGAGTCTACAGATAGGAGAAATATCCTCTTTACCTGAAGCAGGCTATAAAGTAAACAGAATAAAAAAGGTTAATGATATACAAAGAACTGCTCTAAATAAGTACAAGTTCAAGGTCAAATTTTACAAGCAACGCGGCTTATAAACAGGAAAATCTAAAGTAAACTTCGGCGTCTTTAAAATATTCCCAGCGAAAAATTACGATCGGCCCTGATCTTAAATTCATCTGATAAGCTCGTGTAATCGCTTAGCACCTGCAACTCATTAACATAACAATATACATATTCGGGCTATTCTCGTCACCGATCTGGTAACACCCTATCCATCTGGGCGGGCTGACCGAAATAGCGCGACGCGGGGGGCGCGGCGCTCAGTAGAGCGGCGACGGTGGCGCCGACATCACGCCATGGCGTCCGTCGCCGCATGGCTGCCGTTCGCGCGCGCCGCCGCCATCGGCTGGGTCCCCATCGCCACGCACCCGCTGCCCCCGCCGCCCGTGCCCAAGGACCGCCGCCGCGCCGAGGACGAGAAGCTCCTCATCAACGTCTCCGGCCGCCGCTTCGAGACCTGGCGGAACACCCTCGAGAAGTACCCCGACTCTCTCCTCGGCTCCTCCGAGCGGGAGTTCTTCTACGACGAGGATAGCAGAGAGTATTTTTTCGATAGGGATCCGGACATATTCAGGCACATCCTCAACTACTACAGGACGGGGAAGCTGCACTACCCGAAACACGAGTGTCTCACGGGGTACGACGAGGAGCTCGCGTTCTTCGGGATCCTGCCGGACGTGATCGGTGACTGCTGCTACGAGGACTACAGGGACCGGAAACGGGAAAATGCGGAGAGACTCATGGACGACAAGCTCAGCGAGGCGGGCGACCAAAGCCTGCCGCAGCTCACGGACCTGCGGCAGAAGATGTGGCGGGCGTTCGAAAACCCGCACACCTCCACCGCCGCGCTGGTGTTCTACTACGTGACGGGCTTCTTCATCGCCGTGTCGGTGATGGCCAACGTGGTGGAGACGGTGCCGTGCGGTCACCGGCCGGGGCGCGCGGGGACGCTGCCGTGCGGGGAGCGATACAAGATCGTGTTCTTCTGCCTGGACACGGCGTGCGTGATGATCTTCACGGCGGAGTACCTTCTGCGGCTGTTCGCGGCACCGGACCGCTGCAAGTTCGTTCGCTCGGTGATGTCCATCATAGACGTGGTGGCGATCCTGCCCTACTACATCGGGCTGGGGATCACGGACAACGACGACGTCTCGGGCGCGTTCGTGACCCTCCGGGTGTTCAGGGTGTTCCGGATCTTCAAGTTTTCGCGGCACTCGCAGGGGCTGCGCATCCTGGGGTACACGCTGAAGTCGTGCGCGAGTGAGCTCGGGTTCCTGGTGTTCTCGCTGGCGATGGCGATCATCATCTTCGCGACGGTGATGTTCTACGCGGAGAAGAACGAGCAGGACACGAACTTCACGTCGATCCCCGCGGCCTTCTGGTACACCATCGTGACGATGACCACGCTGGGGTGAGTACGCTTCCTATCGATTGTTTTGGCGCACGCTGGCCACCTGTCGCTGACATGTCGCCTGTCGGTGCGCCGTAACCCCATAAACGATTCGAGCCCTGCAATATTGATGGCGAAGTTGTATTTAATTGGCAATTCGTTTGTCGTGAGCGCAGACCGGCGCGGCGCGGCGCGGCTCCGGGCTTGTTTTTTCGCTCGTCGAGAACATTTTTCGTTGTCAGCTACAATTTCGTCTCGTTTACATGGATACTTAATAAACCCTTTAGGAGTAAACGCCGACTCATTTTTTCGCTTTAACGGAGCAAATGAGTTTTCCATTGTGCTCGTGAAGTAAATAATAAAATAAAGGCCTGAAAATGGAAATAACTAATTAATGTTTGGCGCAATTTTGGTATTGATTTTAGGTAGTAAGTATTATATTTTCATTTAACCGCTTATATGGTGGACCATATAAGCGGTTAAATGAACCATGACCAAGAAACAAAATATTATAATAAAAATTTTCGAAAATGTTGTGACGTTTGGACAACTTTTAAGAGTTGTCCAAACGTCACAACATTTTCTTACACTGCAATAATTTTCCACAAATCTGCTGTGTGTTGACTATGACGATGACAGTATTTTACAGCTTTTTAATAGTCACTAAAGCTACGCTCAAACTTTAAGCTCCAAACAAATTTAAACAGGTATAAACTGAAAGAAAGACAGTAACGGGGGAATAAGCGCTATTTATTACTGGAGATATGCCAAAGATGATACATTTTCCAGAATATCTGTTTGCTCAATATTAACTACATTGTATATTACCATATAAAAGCTATAAAAGATAGTCATATTACTATTTGAGAGGACGTCGTGCTGTTTTTGACTTATTCATGTTGTTCATTGTACTACACATTCAATTACCATGAAAATATCCATATGTGAAATTGATCCACAGACCAATGGTGGACCTACGCTATTTGGTCGGGTTGTCGTAAGTTAATAGTCATGATCACCTGTCGGCTGCTCATTTTCATAACCGGATTAAATTACGTGGGCTTACTACCAGCTACCTGTAAAACAATTCCTTTAATAGTGCTGCAACCTATATTATGTTTGTTACAACTTTTGCATAAATTCGTATAACGTGTCTTTTTCCGTGCTAAAATATATTATTTCTTTTCCGGGGACCCAACTTATCCCCATACCATAATATGGACCCTGTGTCAGGCACATTTTTGCATAATAAATTAGAAGGTATGTACAATTTTGTGTTACATCATATTTTTCCTAAAAATGCGGAAAAATTAAAGAAGCCATGCAGAAAACAACTTTCATACAACTTTCATGTACTTATTAATAATTTATAGAGGAGATATTGTATGTTACGTAGTGAGTATTATATTACTACAAGTATTTCAACTCATTCCTATTCCCGAGGCCTCTGCATTTGGCGTTTTATTATGCCATATCCATTTATTTTGCATCAATGATGTCGATACGCGTTCGTACATACTCGTATTTGTATGATAATATGAACTTTCACACAATTTCTGAAAGAACGTCAGAGCACCGAATTTCGGTAGCTTGAAAGTAAAATTATCTAAAAAATTGGATGATTGAATAAAATTGTTCCAGGGTATCATTATACTTTTACACAATTATCATTTTAAAATGTTTCTAAATATATATTTTGTCAATTCCTCAAGCTGAATTTTTTTCTAGATGAAGTACATTAAAATATAACACAATTGGCTTCTAGCATTGCGATGTTTTTTTGAGATATTTTTTTTTTCTTAAAGTACAAAATGCCGTAGTAGAACTCGGTTTCTCAAACCGATTTCGCTGATATAATAATATGAAGATACTTTAAGTCCCAGGAAAGGACATATGTGATACTTTTTATTCCGAAATAAAAAAAAAAATAATAAATTAAATTCGTTCATCTAGTAACTAGTTAATAACATCACCCATAGTCATTAATTACTTTTATAATAATATGTTATGATAATTTATGTTTAGTTAGCTATAGTACAAAGGAAAATTAATGAAACTTGGGTCTTAAAAACACAGTAACCTTCGTCCCTTGGATAACCCTTCAGTAATAACACAATAAGCATTTCATTTGAATACATTTTTATCTTTCCCACTGACTTAGCAGCGTGGAACTCATTATACGTACGTTTTTAAAGGACCTTCTAAATCTAATATATAAAATTCTCGAGTCACAGTGTTTGTGTGCGAACTCCGCTAAAACGGCTCAACCGATTTTAATGAAATTTTGTATATTATGTACAATTGTACATTCGTTAGGCCTGAGAATGGTTTTTTATTTACTTTTTAAATTGATACTAGAAATTATTTATACGGCAAAACAACATTGCCGGGTCAGTTAGTTTTTGACCGACTTCCAAAAAGGAGGAGGTAATACGTTCGGCTATATGTATCTTTTTTTTGTATGTTCAACGACTACTCAGCCGTTTGTGGTCCGATTTTCAAAATTATTTTTGTGTTGTATAGGGTTGAACTCGAATTTGGTACCATGTTCACAAAAGTTAAATGCTACCAAAAAGTAAGACTTCGCACCAGATTATACCCTGGATCCGAAGGTACCGAACAGAACTTTTGAATACTTATAGGTACATTTCGGCGTTGTTTAAACAACTGAAAGCATAAGCCAACACAATATCAATTTGATTGATCATCACCATCACAACCAAATTTATAGCATGGATCATCACTCATCACACTATGACCCAATTATTGGTACTTTTCATGATATTTTGCATCGAAGCAGATGTTTTTGATGATGATTTCACTGTTTATGGATCGATTTTTAAATTTTAAATTCTCGTGTTGTTGTAAAGGATATAATCTTAATTTTGAATAACAATTACAAAAGTGGTGAGCTGATGATGGGATCTATGAGCAATCGAGGGAAATCCTTGAAATTTATCAAAACACTCATAGTGGTTTAAATGTTGTTTCTAGTAAGTTAAACATATTATGTTACGAATAAGAGAAATTTCATACGAAGGTGTCTCTTGGTCCAAAGGCACTGAACAGAACTGAACCTTTAAAGATAAAAGTTTGGAAATTGCAGCATCGCTTAGAAAACTGCAAGCATTTACCACAATTTCGCTTACAGTAACATAATGTGAATAGTTAACATTCGTATTGGTCATTTATGCATAAAGCCTTTTTTTGTAGATAACTAAAAAGAGTGAAATTATTAATTTTAACAAAAAAATAAAACCGACTTCCAAGGTCGGTACCAGTCCTAAAAGTTTCAGATATTCTGACATTTTTGAACTCACGATTAAATTAGCTGTTAGCTGGTACCGACTTCAAAATAATGAAGACAGTAGTAGGTATGTACAGAAATAGTTGAGATTTAGACGAATTCTGAAAAAGGCACTATTAAACAGTAAGAGTTATTTGATACTTTTTAGTTCATATTACTATTGTTTTTACCTTGGAAGTCGGTTTTAATTTTTTTGTTAAAAATAATAATTTTATAATGCTAAGCTGTTGTGAACTAAGGATAAGTCAATGTAATGCGTCGATGCAATTGAAAGTATGTATTTTGAAATGTGCAATTTAAAATTGAACTTTATTTACTAAATAAGAAGATGCATCACACATAAGTGCCTGTTCCTAATTTGAATTCCTCATTTAAAAAAGCATCGCAATGCCTCGTGACGTTGCAATGTGGACGACCCTTATACAAAAAAGGTGTTTACTAACAGGCTAAATAATAATAATTAATTAATATGAACAAAACACTAGACTACAGAGGCTTCTTAGCACTTGAGACGCCTTTGTGGTTGTTATAACTTGGCTCTCGACTTAAAAGTCCGTAGCTGGCAAAATATCAATCACAGGACCGACTTTTTATGTGTGGATCAAATTAATCTATCCATGAATGATCTCTTGTCCGACAATTAGCTGATAAGCCTCTTTTAATTAAAAGAAACACGATTTTTTGCTGTCCCAAGATATCAACCCAAAAAACTTAGTGTCAAGATCCAAGCTTCAGGATGTTCAATGTGCGTTGATTAATCTTTTTTTTAATAAAATAACGGGGCAAACGAGAAAATGGGTCACCTGATGGAAAGCAACTATAGGTCTACCAGAATCTGATGGCAAATTTTGACAGCAGATTTTCAAAAAATATCCTTGATCTTTGGATAAATTTATATAATTGTATGTTTCATACACAGAATCAGCCGCTAAAGGATAAAAAAGGATCAAAATATTTTATTCCAATTATTCCCGGTGTTGCTAAAGTCAATTTACTTTCGCACTTTTTGCCATCAGATTCTGGTAGACCTATACCGTCACCCATGGACACTCGCAACATTAAGAAAAGCTGCATAGCAGTCATAGTCGATAAAGATATTTTGAAATTTCATAATACTTGATTATTATTATATGCACACTGCTGAAAGTGATGAAACTAGCATAATGGTCATCCATTGCATAATAAGGCAGGCATTTCACCGCAATTGCAACGACTATGATGTATTGAAATGCCAAAAATGGACGGATGGATATTAAATGGATGGACGAAGCCACCGGTGTCAAACGCGTGTACAATACCCTGGTTTCGGTGACGGTGCCGCGGTGGCCTGTGTTTTTTAAAACAGGCCAGTTACGTAGGAGTAATTTTATAGTGCTCAAGAATATGCGCAGTAAACAAAAGCACTCTCTATTCCTTTACTCTCATAACCCAATGGGATGGAAGACCGACACGACTGACAGATCAGGTGCAGTACTGACTTTTGACATGCCCATCCGACGCATGGATCATTTTACGTGTCAGACAATCAGGTGATCAGCCTGCATTGTCCTAACCAAACTTGGAAATAACATGTTTCCAACGCGGGAATCGAACCCACGACCTCTGTGTCAAGAGCCACGCTCTAAACCATCGGGCACTGGAGGCATTAGCGTGTAGACAGCTTGCCGGCTGCCGCCTGCACTAGTCATGTTCTAAACTCACCTTGAATTCACGATAAATTCATGGAAATTGAAGTATTGGCCAGGTATTTTGGCAAGAAGCGCCAAGGTTTACGTAAATAGTGGTTATATTATGATAATACAATGACGCTATGACGTTTATATGTTTTCGATACTCGCCATTTTGTATTTTCAACTGTATAAAGAATACGCCGAATCTTTCAATGATTTTTGGAAAATGTACCAATTTATTCACTGTAGTAAGATTTATTGCAAACCTAGTAGCTAAATGCAGCATGCATACCTACTTAAATGTATGTATATAGCCGTAGGCGTTAATTACTTTAAAAATTAAAACGTTACTATAGTAAGACGTAGCCTCTACCATATCCATCCATACTAATATTATAAATGTGAAAGTGTGTCTGTCTGTCTGTCTGTCTGTCTGTCTGTCCGTCCGTCCGTCCGTCCGTCCGTCCGTCCGTCTGTCTGTCTGTCTGTCTGTCTGTCTGTTACCTCTTCACGCCCAAACCGCTGAACCGATTTTGCTGAAATTTGGTATGTAGATACTTTGAGTCCCGGGAAAGGACATAGGATACTTTTTATCCCGGAAAAATGTACGGTTCCCACGCAATAAACAAATTTTGGCGCAACGGAGTTGCGGGCATCATCTAGTTACTAATATTTTAAAAGAGTAACTCTAGAAGAGACCTGTATATTGTGTAGTTTTCGTAGAGACTTCTACAGTTTTTGTAGAGACCTCTACAGTTTTCGTAGACGATTGTACAGTTTACGTAGATACCTGTATAGTTTTCGTAGAGACTTCTACAGTTTTTGTAGAGACCTGTACAGTTTTCTTAGATACCTCTACAGTTTTTGTAGAGACCTCTACAGTTTTCGTAGACGACTGTACAGTTTACGTAGATACCTGTATACTTTTCGTAGAGACTTCCACAGTTTTCGTAGAGACCTGTATAATTTTCGTAGAGAACTGTACAGATTACGTTAGCAGTAATAATATACACTTTTCATGCACAACATAAAATGTGTATATTTATTTATGAAAAGTGTATATCAACAGATTTCGTTAGGTCGTATTCTTAACTCGGATACAGTTAAGTTTGTCAACAATTTACTAGTTGAAAACATGAAAACGGCTTCAATATTGGCCAATTAAGTTTTCATCCATGAGTTATAATTGCATTCTTTACAGTTTTTTCGCTGTTTAAGAGCCTGCTGTCAGAAATATCAAAGCACGCTAGCCCCGCCTACACACCCCGCTATCCTCCAATCGTGATATAATGATTCCATGAATCGTGCCACCGAGCACTGTGCTTTGCGCTGCAGCTAATAGTGAACAATATCGCGTATCAACGGTTCCCGCATTATAGCACGAAAGTAAAGGTCGTAAGTCCCAAAAATGTTTTTGATGGTTACTTAAAAATTAAACACAATACTAATATTTCCTTTAGCCATTATTTTATAAAGTGTGTGATTGTAGTAGTGCGAGTTATTTAATGATAGTAACTCAATAAGTGTAATAGATATTTGTTGGAAAGCCCAGAAAGATTCATAATTGCGACAAATATAACTATCGAGTCAAAATAAGTGAATATCGTGTTTTCCGTTAAGAAAATATCAGATAAATACACAACGATTAAATAAATCTCAATTTCATTTGTGTCAATCGTCTTCCAGGATCGTAATACTTAAGTATTAGAAAACACAGCAAAATTTGGCAGCCCGGTCGTAAGACTGAAGAGGTAACAGAAAGACATACTTTCACATCCATACTTCCATACTAATATTATAAATGCGAAAGTGTGTCTGTCTGTCTGTCCATCTGTCTATCTGTCTGTCTGTACAGACAGTAAGCAAATAGTTTTGTTGGACGTTTGATAAAGTTTCTATCAATATTCTGATATAATATAATATGTGCAAAATGAGGAATTTTGGTTGGGTTATTTACTCTATGTGCTAGTAGCGCCCTCTACTCCGACCATTGCGTAACTATATGAGTCAAATTTCGTTTATAGTTATCACGCAAGAACCGTTCATTTTTTCGGGATAAAGTATCCTAAATATGTCCTTTCCCGGGACTCAAAGCATCGCCATGCCACATTTCAGCAAAATCGGTTCAAAGGTTTGGGCTTGAAGTGGTAACAGACAGATGGACAGACAGACACACTTTCAAATTTATAATATTAGTATGGATGGATCAATGAACGGACTCGAAGGTCAAACTTCAGGGTGAGAGTAATCTGTGGTAACTGGGTTCCGAGTAACTGAGTTACCCCCGAGCTATATGAGATAGCTTTTAGTTTAGAGCTAGAACCTACATCTAAGCTTTCTAGGTTATTAATCGTAGGTTAAACGCTTTGTAGATAGGTTCAATAAAAATTTTTGAAACATTTTTTAAATTTTAAACTTGCCAGAAGAATATGTTCTTCTCTGTAGCCTTATTTTGTTGCGGCATTTTATTTTAGGATTTTTTTCAAAAAACATAATACCTATATAGGTATATCAGGATCTGATGGCAAATTTTGCCGGCAGATTTTCAAAAAATATTATCCTTGATCATTGGATAAATTTTTATATTTGCATGTTTAACACACAGAATCAGGAAAAAAAGGATCAAAATATTTTATAACTAATATCCCGGTATTGCTAGAGTCAATTTCTTTTCTCATTTTTTGCCATCAGATTCTGGTAGACCTATAATACCTATTACCTAGCAAACCAAATGATCCGGTGAAGTTCGTATCACTTCACTGCTAATATAAATTTTTAAACGTAAACTTAAATTTTATTTCCTTAAGTACTTTTAGTTCATTACTTTTATATCGTTGCTTTATGACCATCAACATAGTTAACTGCCCATTATTATTACTACTATATTATATTGTCCTAGTTCTAGTTATAATTAAGTCTAGTTATAGTATATACACTAAGATTAGTTTAGTTTGTGCACCTACACGATTTTCTTTTATCCCTACTTTAAATCTTCTCTACAAAAGGTTGACTGGTAGAGATTGCTTAGTAGCAATAAGTTCGCCTTTTGTACATCATTATGAATAGTAATATTTATTAATTATTTATCATTCATATTGTGTTTTTATTTTGGTGTGCAATAAAGAGTTTTGTTTAATTAATATTATCTATACTTATAAAATTACATGTCCTGACTGACTGACTCACTGATTCATCATCGCTGAGCAAAAGCTGTTAAAGTTACAGTCCCGAAATTTGGTGAGTAAGGTTGTTTTATTAAGTAGACACCCACAAAGGAAGGAATTTAGAAAATTTTACCCCGAAGGGGGTGAAATAGGGGTTGAAAGTTTGAATGAAAGTCCATCATTTCTTGAGTTAGAAACATGAAACTTTATTTTTGGGTTACTGATAAAAAATGAATGAATACGTATTTAAGCGTTTTTGGAAATTCTACCCCCAAGGGGGTAAAATTGGGGTTGAAAGTTTGAATGAAAGTCTGTCATTTCTTGAGTTAGAAACATGAAAGTTTATTTTTGGACTACTGATCAAAAATGAATGGATAGGTATTTAAGCCTTTTTAAAAATTCTACCCCCAAGAGGCTGAAATTGGGGTTGAAAGTTTGAATGAAAGTCCGTCATTTCTTGAGTTAGAAACATGAAACTTTATTTTTGTGCTACTTATTAAAAATGAATGGATACATCTTTAAACGTTTCTGGTAATTCTACCCCCAAGGGGGTGAAATTGGGGTAGAAAGTTTCAATGAAAGTCCGTCATTTCTTCGGTTAGAAACAAGAAAGTTTATTGACGTTTGCGTTTGGCGTTTGCTTAAATAGGGTCCCGTTTTTACCCTTTGTATAAGGAACCACAAAAAGGGGAAAACTATCCATCTTTGTTATTATACTATGTTAACGCGGACGAAGTCGCGGGCAACAGCTAGTTATTATTATAAATTTCCTGGACTTTCGGAATATTTCAAGATATTGTAGCAAAATCGGTAGAGCGGTTCTCAGGTTTTAGCGAGACTAACAAAATTTAAAATTCTCATGACATAGACACAAACTTTCTTAAAGACGAGAAAGAAAGCGACTGTCAAAAATGTCCGGCACTGGAAGACGAGATTCCGCGACCACTTACCGCGAAGACTATAAGCTATGAAAATGAGCTTTACTCTTTCTCGAAGATTAAGTAGCCCTTCAGAACTGGATACCTCCTAAAATAACCGCGACCGAAACTCCATAGTTGCTGGTCGTTCTTACCTCTGTAAAGGTCACAAATAGGTAAACTTTCAGTTTTTCTAAACTGAGAAAAGTTTTGCCGTCGCAGGCTCTACCACAGGTCCACACCAGTAGCCCTAGCATGGCCACCAGTAGAAATGCGAATGTATAGACAAACTGTGGACATAAACTTAAGGTGCCGTTCCGATCTTCACCGCGGCTAATCGCAACCGACAAAAATTCAATTAAAATGCCACTTTATGACAGACCATAGTCTATAGTCTATACTCTATGTCATAAAATAGGATCTAATTTGAATTTTTAGGTCAATAGTCCGTCATAAAGTGGTATTTTAATTGAATTTATCGGAACGAAAAAAGATCGGAATGGCACCTTAAGTTTATCTCCACAGTTTGTCTATACTTTCGCATTTATACTGGTGGCCATGCTAGGGCTACAGTAGTTTATGAAAACGT
Source organism: Polyommatus iphigenia (assembly GCA_963422495.1). NCBI lineage: Eukaryota > Metazoa > Arthropoda > Insecta > Lepidoptera > Lycaenidae > Polyommatus > Polyommatus iphigenia. The sequence continues at coordinate 14,276,289 of OY730177.1, forward strand.
AGGAAGGATGAAACTTCGATTTCAATTTTAAAAATCTAATATACTGGATGTCTACACATAAAAGCAACACATACGTGCGAAATTTCAAGTAGTTTCGTATGCACTGAATTCTTCATTCATTCTCCACGTACGTTTGTCAAACTCATTAATTTGATCAAATAACTTGGATCTTTATAGGCCGAGAGGTGGCCATTTCTCACGCTTTTTCATTAGCGTCAACTAAAAATAGCGTCCAAGAGAAACCAACACAAATTCTGCATTTCTGTAATAATTAATAGTCCAAGCGCTGACAGCCGGCTCTTCTGTGTTATTCGAGACAAATAAAATGAATGGTCCCATTTTGATGAGCATAAAACGGTTTATTTAATTTTGAATAGATTTATGAAAACATTTAAGTAATGAAAAAACGTATTGTCTTGTCTAAATTGTTTAGTGACAATTGATTTTATTGGTGCTCATTTATGTTTAATTTGATCCATTTGTCTAAAGTCTAATATATAAAATTCTCGTGTCACCGTGTTTGTGGTGTTGCTGCCAAACCCTCCGAAACGGCTTAACTCTGACAGATAATGTAAATGCTTAATTTTGGCAGACAATTACTTTATGTTTTCGATTCAGAATATTGTATGCTACGTTGATTATATCTCTAATCCCGTACGAGTAACCTTTTCTTCCGAAATGCGACGCATGGATCATCATCATCATCGTCTTAACCGCTGCACTCAGATACATTTAATTATGATTAACCTTCAATTTAATGAAGGGTTTGACGGATAATGTATGGGGCTTATGTCAAAATTTTGAATTAACTACATTAAGATTATTAATGTTCCACTCTGAGTGCGGCAGTTAGACAAGTAAACTTTAATTTAATGAGTTTGACAAATAATGACAAAAACTTCAATTAAATTCGTCTCTGACTACGGTAATAAGTGTTGGTGCTATCAAAACTTATTTGAAAATGAATAGAGGACAAACACTGTACTATTAAGATTTGACAAAGCTTAGATTAAAATACACAGACAAAAACAAAACAGCAACCCCAATTAAAATCTACATGTACATATTACAAGCTAGCGAAAAACCGAAAAGAAAAAATCAAATATACGAGTTCCAGCTTCCATTTTCTGAGCGATATTCGCCATCAAGTAAATATGAGCTTTCGTAGTAAACAGTGGGGAGAGGGGTCGAGGGGGCTGAAATTAGGAGTGAGGAGCCCCCAACCCCCACCTAATGCTGCTGTATTGTGCTGGTATATTGTATATTTTAATTGATGTTCGATTGTTTATTGGTGAAAATTAGCGTTACAATCAGTCGTATTAATGGTGAGAACCAATTTGGTAGCTAATTTGTATTTATATGGTTTTGTGTTTAATAAGGTCTTTTATTTTATTTACAGTTAATGCCAACTTTTTGAAGTTTACAAGAGTAAATAATATTTTCGATATTTTTGCTGATAGGTTAAATGTTTCACATTTTCACAAAAACCCTGGTGAAAAAAAATCTCCACAGCCGAACATATAACCTCCTCCTTTTTGGAAGTCGGTTTAAAAGATAAACCCCAATCGAAAGCATAACATAACAATATTATATACCTACATGTACATGATACTTCTGTACAATACTTATTATTTTTATTAAATTAAATTTCTTCTTATGCACCTTTTATCCGTTGTTTTCATGCATCGAGGTGAATATTTATTTACTATCCGAAAATAAAATTTGGCAAAAAGTGTAAACACGGTTCCAATTATATACCTGTTTACGAAGTTGAAAAAGTCATCTGCTTTTTCGTTGTAAACAAGTTTCGATTGATCAGGCCTTGGCCTACTAGAAAACAATGAGGTTCAAAATACCTTTAGGTTATTAATTAAATGTGACTGTGAAGACCAAGGTTCGAAACCGGGGAAACAATAGAAAATAATGTGTGATCATGCCAAGTTTTTTTCTATTCTATTAATGATTATTAAAAACCTTTTTGTACTGTGCCTTGATTATTATGATTTTTTAACTGACTGATTTTGCTTTTGTAAGGTTTTGGTTAACCATTTGGTTTTTTTGGTCGGTGAAAATTCCAAACATCATCGTACTTTGACGTTTGTTTGACGCAAATAGGAATTCTTTTTCCCTGTTTTGTAGGATCGCAATTCGCAACTGCGCTGCGTCGAAATTGTATGACTAGGTGGTACTAGGTAAAAGCATTTCACTAATATATATTCATAAATTCTATTACCAGACGCCTTTTTATAAAAATTCATTTGATTAGATGTATTTTTAAATGCATTTTTTATTACAATCATGAGCCTTATAATGTTAGTTCACAATATTATTATGACATTAAATCCCAAACATATTTTTTTGAGCAAAACAAGAATATGTTGCTCATGACATTTTTTTTAATTTGGAGCGTAATATTACAGTATACAATATAGCATAATAAACATACAGACTTGAGAGTCTAGAAATATTATACCTGATAACAATCTTCGGAAAGCATTTGGATGTTTCCCAAGTTTTCCGGAGAAGAGTCTACGCGACAGCGGGGGAAACATCGCGTCAATATTTTGGTCAATTAATCATCAATGTGGGTCATTGCCTGGCACAAGGTTCGATTACCTGAAATAGTTTGGACAGCGAAATAGTTTTATGTATTTATTTCTCCCGAAAATTGGAGACTTGGTCTTACTATAAAAGATTTAAACACCTGTTGAACAGTTGATTAGAGAAAAATTCATTACAAAATGGTCTCAAAACAACTGTTCAACAGATGTTTAATATTATAAATAAATAATAAATAAATAAATCTTTTGTGGTAAGACCATTGGAGTCCAAAGTAAGCTTATGCCTGTAATAATATATATATATATATATATATATATATATATATATATATATATATATATATATATATATATGAAAATATTCTTATATTTTGATAATAATAAATAATTATTGTAATTGTAAATATTAGCGACTTTCATTGAACTTAAAAAATAAATCTTTAGTACTTACCTATTAGATTTACAATAACAAAAATCTACATAAATAAAAAATAATTTAACAATGATAATAATAATTAGAATAAAAAAAAGGAAAAACAAAAGATCTTAATCAAAAAGGCCACCCCGCAGCGTACCATGCTCAAACGTCCCCATCACACTGGCCGCGTTACCGCGCTGAATGGCTAGGGAGACGTGTTGGGCCAGGTAAGCCCCGGAGCGGGGATCGTTACCCGATTCCCGCAACCGACGTCCGAGCTGGCGAACGAAAGCTTTCGCTTCGTTGCACCACGGACCTCCCGTTTCGACGGCAAAAGGCACAAAGAGGTACTGTTGTTCCAAATCCGTGTACTTGTTGTGCTTTTGCCGAGCAGCGTACTCGGCGGCAGATCCCGCATTTTGGGCAGTGCCGGAAATGTGCGAGGTAGCGTACGTACTAACGCACGTGGCATCCCATATGAGGCACCGACCTTTCTTCCAAGGGATCAGGGAAAGGCCGTCCGGGCGTTTGCCGTCGCTTCGGCTCAAGCCAGGGGGCTCAAGCACGCACGGCACGTCTGCCGACACCAAGGCTCGACGGAGAATGTCGTTGAGGGCGTGGTGTCTAGCAAAACGACCGGCAGCTTTAATGCAGCTGAGCCCATGGTGGCCGTACGCGTCAACCTCAGTACCGCAGGGGCAACGATGAGGCTCGCACACTTCACAGCCTAGTCTCAGGGCCACTGCTATTCTTAGGGTGTTATCGTCAAGAAAGGTGCCGAGATGCGGTGACGGCAACGCTTGGAGCCAGGCACTAGATTCCACGCAGGAAACTGCCTTAATACGGACCAGTGCTGATTCCGACCGTGAGTTCAACATAAGCGTTAAGGTATATCTGGAGCTCAGGTCATCCCATGCACGCTGGGAGGTGACATCCTCGGGGGGGTTGATGCCAGGATATAATTCTTGCCAGGCAGTTTCTGCGTCGCTCAAAAAGGGGATGCTGCATCTTGCACCTTGGATTTTTAAAATGTTAGTGACAAGATCAGCAACCCCATTCGACGACGCAAGAAAGGCCGGCAAACCGACAGACCCTATGCTCCTGATGCCCAAACCACCGTGTTTTACCGGTAGCGCAGCCTGTTGCCATTGCGGATCATCTAGAGAAATATTGAGTATTTCCTCTAGCGTGGATCGGATAATACTGTCTAACTGACAGACCTCCTTGGGAAATCGCCAGGTGGGGGCCGTCCTTATTACATAAGTGAGCTTGGGCAGAGAGAAACAGCTGCGATACAGTATTAAGGCAATGTGAGAAGATACTTTGGTGAGAAGTTCTCGGACTTGTGTTAGAATTTTGGCCTTACTTTCTAGAGTTGATGGAATGGCATCCGGGAATATTGGCGCGCCTAGCAGAGAAAATGTAGATTTGCTTAGGGTTTTAATTCCAGGAAGCAAAGAGTCAAAAATGGTGATTTTGTGTTCGGCTGTGTCTCCGCAAGCGAATATTTCACATTTGTTTGTATTTATTACGAGTCCCAGTTCTTTAAGACTGCTGGAGAGAGTGTGTATATCTTCCGCGACTGACTCTGGACTACCCCCGATTGTGCCATCGTCAAGGTACCAGACGTTTAGGGGAGACTTTATGGAGGATATGGATTGGTGGATGGCTAAGCTAAATATCAGGGGACCTAGGGGGTCACCTTGTTGCGCTCCTACCTGCGAAGGAATTATGTGATTTTTGTATGTTAAATTACTGGGTGAAGCGTAGCATTGATGTAGAAAGGGATATAGCGAAGGAATTAATTCCTTTGCCTCGTTTAGGATGATATCCCTTTCGACGGCGTTGAAGGCGTTTTTTAGATCCACCTTGATGATGACACAGTCGCTGTTATCTGGGTTCAAAGCAAAAGCCCGCGTCGCGTGGATTGCCGCCTCGCAGCCGAGGGCGGTACCGAAGCCAATTTGGGTAGGTTGCAGGTGTGATGCCATAAATTCCCTAACGGCTCGACATGCGCACTTCGCTACGAGGCGTCTAAAAGTGGAACCTACGGCAATTGGACGTATGCCTCCATCTTTTTTTAAGAGGGCACAAAGTGTCGCCCCATAAAGGTGTGGAGAAACGTCAGGGTTTAATGTGCCTTGTAGTAAGAAATTTCAGAGATTGGTAAGTGATTTTAGCAGACGTGGGCCGTTGTTGCCGGCAGACGGTGATGTTAATTCTTTAAGGTGTTGGGGGCGGATGCCGTCTGGGCTGGAGGCAGATGAGTTACTAAAGCTTTGTATAGCGGAAGCAACGTCTGCAGGGGACAGCGTTAGAGGAGGTGTTATATATATATATATATATATATATATATATATATATATATATATATATATATATATATATATATATATATATATATATATATATATATATATATATATATATATATATATATATATATATTGGTGCTATATAATAATCTTATATTATGTTATCACAAACTATTAACAATGTTTATTTCAACTCAATTTATGTAACTAAACTTTATAAATACGAAAGTGTGTATGTATGTGTATCTGTTACCTCTACACGCCCAAATTGCTGAAGCAATTTTATTGTTTGGTATGAAGATACTTTGAGTCCCAGGATAGGAAATAGGATATTTTTTATTTCGGAAAAAGAACAGTTGCCGCGATAAACGAATTTTTACGCAACGGGATTGCGGGCGTCATCAATCTATAATAATACTAGCTGTCCCGGCAAACGTTGCTTTGCCGTATTATAAAGTACTAGCTGTTGCCCGCGACTTCGTCCGCGTTAACATAGTATAATAACAAATATGGATAGTTTTCCCCTTTTTGTGGTTCCTTATACAAAGTGTAAAACGGGACCCTATTTAAGCAAACGTCAAACGCAAGCGTCAATAAACTTTCATGTTTCTAACTCAAGAAATGGCGGACTTTCATTGAAACTTTCTACCCCAATTTCACCCCCTTGGGGGTAGAATTACCAGAAATGTTTAAAGATGCATCCATTCATTTTTAATCAGTAGCACAAAAATAAAGTTTCATGTTTCTAACTCAAGAAATGACGGACTTTCATTCAAACTTTCAACCCCAATTTCAGCCTCTTGTGGGTAGAATTTCTAAAAACGCTTAAATACCTATCCATTCATTTTTAATCAGCAGTCCAAAAATAACCTTTCATGTTTCTAATTTACGAAATGACGGACTTTCATTTAAACTTTCAACCCCCATTTAACCCCCTTGGGAGGATAATTTCCAAAAACGCTTAAACACATATCCAATCATTTTTAATCAGTAGCCCAAACATAAAATTTCATGTTTCTTACTTAAGAAATAACGGACTTTCATTCAAACTTTCAACCCCAATTTTACCCCATTGGGGAAAGAATTTCCAAAAACGCTTAAATACGTATTCATTCATTTTTCATCAGTAACCCAAAAATAAAGTTTCATGTTTCTAACTCAAGAAATGACGGACTTTCATTTAAACTTTCAACCCCTATTTCACCCCCTTCGGGGTAAAATTTTCTAAATTCCTTCCTTAGTGGGTGTTCCTTTATAAAACAATACTCACCAAATTTCGTGGCTGTAACTTTAACAGTTTTTGCTCAGCGATGATGAATCAGTGAGTCAGTCAGGACATGTAATTTTATAATTAGTATATATAGATTTCGCCCATATTATTTTATTGAAGTGACTAAATAAGTATGTCACCATGGCAACGTCGATCGCTATCCCGTCGCACAAACAATGGTCGCCGTCAGTCCCAGGTTGTAATCTTTACTATTATTTGTTCAACAAATGCACTTATCAATATATAAAGTACCCAGTAGCCGATTCTCAGACCTACTGAATATGCATATAAAATTTGGTAAAAATCAGTAAAGCCGTTAAGAGATAAGGGCGATAGGCACTGAGCCCAGAATTGGAATGTCAACGATGTGAATTTTTTCGTAACTTCTCTTCCAGCGCGTTTATTTCCACTAAAATATATTTTAAACTTTAAGCCCAATTTACCATTCAGGTATTAAGAATTTACTCTTAGAGTCTTGGACATTAACAAGTTTATGAAACTTAAAAGAATAACATGGAATTATTTTAAATAAAGAAAAAATTCACATATTTCTCCTGCGTCTGCGAAAAAAAAATCAAAAACATAATAAAAGTTTTAACACTCTTTGACTGAATATTTTTTGTTAAAATGGCAGCAATATTTTAAAAAATAAAGCTCTAAGGTGCGCGGTGGGCGCAGTCGTCATTACTACTATTTATAACTTTATAATCTCGTGTTTTGCTTCTGTTGTATAGTTTTGACGTGTGTTATATCAATAGAGGTGATGGTGCTTCAATAAAAAACGTAAAAAACTCTCCAGGAGTGCTGGCAGAAGTAAATTATAAGCATCAGCAGCAGGCAAACATTTTAATCAACAAAGAGTGGGGGATATGGCTTTTTCCTTCGTCAGTCGGCGGTCTTATCTCCCTTCATAGTAATATATATTTTTTTTATAAAATAAGGGGGCAAACGAGCAAACGGGTCACCTGATGGAAAGCAACTACCATCGCCCATGGATACTCGCAACATCAGAAGAGCTGCAGGTGCGTTGCCGGCCTTTTAAGAGGGAATACGCTCTCTTCTTGAAGGTTTGCAGGTCGTATAGGTCTGGAAATACTGCTGGTGACAGTTCGTTCCAGAGTTTTACAGTGCGCGGCAGAAAGTTACGCGAGAAACGCACCGTGGAAGACTGCCACTCATCAAGGTGATGAGGATGGTATATTTTTCGCGTATTATATAATATAATATTACGGATCACGAAATGTGCCCGAAGTGAAAACTTCTTTAGCGATGTATTTTTTCGAATGGGTCAAAAATCATAAACTTGCTTCAAACCACGTGACCTGATCGAAAATTCATAAGACACCTTGTAATCTAAAGTAGATCTGCCTGCCTGTCCTATCACGCGCAAACCACTGAACCGATTTTGCTGAAATTTGGTATGGAGATACTTTAGGTCCCGGGAAAGGACATAGGATACTTTTTATCCCCGAAAAATGCACGGCTCCTGCACGATAAACGAATTTTGGCGCAACGGAGTTGCGGGCGTCATCTAGTATAATATTAGTATTTTTTTTTATAAAGCCCGCAACTCCGTCGCGCCAAAATTAGTTTGTCGCGCGGGAAGTGGGAACCGTTCATTTTCCCGGATATAAGATTTTATATGTATGTCCTATATCCTTTCCCGGGACTGAAAGTATGTATCCATACCAAACAGCAAATCGGTTCAGCGGTTTGGGCGTGAAGAGGTGACAGACAGACACACTTTCGCATTTATAATATTATATTAGTAAGGAGCTTAATGTGTATCATCTAGTTAATTCCAGCTCGTAACGAAACTGAGACGCGAGAAAGGTCAAGAGCTATACTTTTATACGCGAGCTGGCGGCCCGCCAACTTTGTTCCGCCGGTTTCACTTACGTTTCCGGACTATTTGTTTATTTATTACATTGTAATATTTAAAAACGCTTCGGTTTGTTTGTTTATTTGTCAGTTTGTTACGTTGTTAAATACACATATTGTCAAATTGGACACGTAAATTTTTTAAGCGTTTTAAGCTAATTAATGATATGAAAAAATTTAAAAGGTATTCAAACAATATTCAACTTATATATTGTTTGAATACCTTTTCATAATAATATGCCGGTAAATAATAATAAACAAATATTTGGTCATGTACTTGCTTTAGGTAACAAATGATGGAGGATCGACTTACGGCACAACTCTTGCCTTGCCACTTTGGGAACCCCTGGTATAAGTTATTGGGAACTAGAATCTAGATGACGCCCGCAACTCCATTGCCCCAAAAGTTGCTTACTGCGGGAACTGTACATTTTCCGGTATAAAAATTATCATATATGGGCGATTCCATTATCGCCGGTGCAACAGTTTCACACACTTAAAGCTTCCTACAGGCAAAATGAATCATATTTATTAATAAAATATCCCTTGAAGGGATACATTTTAACTAGTTAAACAATGATTTATAAATGAAAACCTTCATCAAATGTATGAAGGGCCACAAAACAGGTCTGAAGTGCCATCGCCGATGCAACCAATTTGACCCTCCATTAAGAACTCTGATAAGTTCATATGTGAATACTGGTTATTGCGAAACTTTTACAAAATAACTTGCCTATATTTCAAAATAGCATAAAACAAAGAAACTATGTAACTAGATAAAAGTAATTATAGTAATAAGTACTAGAAATTATTAACCATTTCCACGATCGCGGGTGCAACATCAAAATTCTCAAATCTCTTAAATGCGAATTAAATCGTAATTCTCTAACAAATTAAAATTTTTTTAATATGGAATATATAATTATACTAGTAAGTTTGTAATAAAACTGCACCAAATTGTAGTTTTTTTTAATTTTCAGTTGTTTATTGGCCTGACAAAATTAATTGTCTAAATCACTAAAAACGATTTAATAATGTAATTTTTATAAAAGATTTCGACGTATTGCTGTATAACTATACTACAACTAAACATTAATTTGAAATATATGCAATTTTATTTTAAAAATATGGGAAAAAACATCCCGTCCCTCAGATGATATTGCTTAAAAACGCTCTAAATTATTCGAATTCCATTTTTTACCGATAAAAGTTGTTTTGTTAGTAAATACACATCTTCTTACGTATATTACAATTGAAAAATGCAACTAATGCCCATTTTAAAAATTCTCGTTTAGATCCGTCCGTAGCGGAATGGCCCATATGTCATTTCCCCGGGACTTAAAGTAGCTCCAATCTCCATACAAAATTTTAGCAAAATTGGTTCAGCGGTTTGGGCGTAAAGAGGTAATAGACACTACTGCATTTATAATATAAGTTTGGAAGCATTTATGAACGGTTCCTTCGAGCTTTTGTACATGTAACATTAGTGAGGCTAAAATGGTTACATATTTTAGCAATTCCTCTCAATAAAATCAATAATAATTCACAAAATGAATTGCCAAAACTGTCAAACTCACGAATGTAAAATTAGTACGAACTAGATGACGCCCGCAACTCCGTTGCGCCAAAACTCGTTTATCGCGCGGGAACCGTACATTTTCCGGGACAAAAAGTATCCTATGTCCTTTCCCGGGACTCAAAGTATCTCCATGCTAAATCTCAGCGAAATCGGTTCAGGGGTTTGGGCGTGAAGAGGTAACAGAAAGACAGCCAGACAGACAGACAGACACACTTTCGCATTTATAATATTAAGTATCGATTTAGACATCTGAATTGCAAACAGAGTGTCAATTTTGTAATTTTTTAAAAATGTATCATATTATTATGATTTCTCCAAAGCGACCATTTTAGCCCCGCTGGCTTATTGTCTTTTAGATGTCACCCACTACTTCGTTTCTTATTAAGTATTTTCGCGTTAAATTTCCGGGATAATATTGGTGTAGATGTACTCTCTCATGTAGGTGTTGATCTGCTGAGACCAATTTCATCGAAATCGGTTCGGTGATTTAAGTATGAATTGGTCACAGACAGACAAAGACACATACAGGCACAGTTTCACATTTATAATTATTATTAAAAGTGTTTATTTTTATATCTCTTTCTATAGCTAGGTAGAGTAGGGCGCCGTGACAAAGTAATGTGACGTGCAACTGCGCTGCAGGCTGAAAAAGATTGGAACCCCAGCTGGTCTATACTACTTATACCAAAAGTTGCGAATATTATTGTTTAAGCTACTGTAAACATTATACGTTAATCAATCAACGTTAAACAATTTAACCGTTAGCGTTCAACCTTTCAGAGCTCAATAGCCTTTGAAACAGCCTTAGCCTTTGAAAGTGAAAAGTGCTTAGAGCTCAGTATCCCGTGGCGTTCACAAAGCGATGTTCAGACACTTTAGACTTCAATGAGTAAGCCCATTTCAATGATACAGTTTTAATATCGTTTCGATGTAGTTCCATGTATAACTAGTGATAAAAAGGCGCTTCCCTCCCCGGGAGCATTCACTTGTAATGTAACGCTATAGATTCGACTGTGCATTACATAGCAAGTTGACTTCACTGTCACGAAGCATTGATGTTACAAGTTGTATAATATGTGTAATATACATGTATTTTATTGTATCATTACAAGTTGCGCATTTTAATGCTCGGATCTCCTTCCTCACTGATCGACTCTGCGTTACATCACTCTGATAAGTGATTAGTCGATTCCAAAAATCAATATGAAAGTAGATGACACTCGCAAATTCGTTGCGCTAAATCCATTTATCGCGTGGGAACCGTGCATTTTGCCGGGTTGAAAAGTATTTTATGCCCTTTCTTGGGACTCAAAGTATCTCCATACCAACTTTTATCAAAATTGGTTAAGCGGCTCAACCCTAGATTACTAACCTTCGTCGATTCGACGACGCGGTTTTAAAAAAATCGTTCTATCTTTTGTGCGCGCGATCGCACTTTATCCATACTCTAGCTAATCCCTATCGACCTGGGGGGCTGTAAGCGCCATACCAGCAACCATGTCTCGTCGAAACGACGAGGGTTAGTAGTAACGCGACATTTTGTGTTGTTAGGTTTGTACATTTTTTTCTTTTGCGGATTTATTTTATTGATATTGTTTATTATTATTATAACTACAATACTTTGAATGTTATAACAAATCGAAAGCACTAATAAAAATTCATCAGGGAGTGAGAAAGAAGACCATATCGAAATTGATCCAGCTTACGTAACAGATGGTCATGAATATGTTTGCAAAGAAGTGATATTTCGATTTCCACGACAGAAACTGGACAAAATAATACAGCTCATATACCTCTTGTACAAAAAGAAAGAAAACATGTGCCTTATGTCCGAAAAGTACTTGCAAAGAGTGCAAAAATCGTTGTGTGGAGAGCACAAACTTGACATATGCCACAAACATATTAATAACTAGTTTTTTAAATTAATTTTCATTTTATTAGTCTTTCGCATTCATAGTTTTATTAAATTTAAAGTTTTTTATCCGCAATATCGTCTAAAATAGTAGTAGTAAAGATTTCAATTCTTGACTTGTCATGCAAACTATGATCTCAATCATCAGGCTGTTTAGGTAATAAATCTGCCATATCATTTTATTGAATTAGTATAAATAATTTAAATACAACATTTCCAATAAATAAAACACAAAACTGTAAAAATTTCATTTGATTAACACCTTTTAATCGCCTTTCTAAAATGCCGTAGTCGAAACGACGAAGGTTAGTAACAAGCGCCGGAAAATAAGGTTAGTGATCCAGGGTTAAGCGTGAAGTGGTAACAGACAGACATATACACACACCTTTCGCATTTATAATATTACTAGATGACGCCCGCAACTCCGTTCGCCAAAATTCGTTTATCGCGCGGGAACCGTACATTTTTCCGGGATAAAAACTATCCTATGTCCTTTCTCGGGTCTCAAAGTATCCCCATACCAAATTTCATTAAAATCGGTTCCGTGGTTTGGGCGTGAAGAGGTAACAGACAGACATACAGGCACACTTTTTTTTTTATAAAATAAGGGGGCAAAACGAGCAAACGGGTCACCTGATGGTAAGCAACTACCGTCGCCCATGGACACTTGCAATATCAGAAGAGCTGCAGGTGCATTGCCGGCCTTTTAAGAGGGAATACGCTCTTTTCTTGAAGGTTTGCAGGTCGTATAGGTCCGGAAATACTGCTGGTGACAGTTCGTTCCAGAGCTTTACAGTGCGCGGCAGAAAGTTACGCGAAAATCGCACTGTGGAAGACTGCCACTCATCGAGGTGATGAGGATGGTATGTTTTTCGCGTGGGACGATGGCGAAAAGTTGCAGGTGGTATGATTCCGAACAATTCCTCAGAGCACTCCCCGTGATACAACCGATAGAGGATGCAGAGTGAAGCTACATCACGGCGTAATTCCAAGGGGTCCAAGCTGTTTGAAACACTATGGCAGTCAACAATACGAGCGGCCCTTCGTTGGATACGATCCAGAGGGAGCAGTTGGTATTTTGGCGCCCCTGCCCAGAGATGAGAACAATATTCCATATGAGGCCGAACCTGCGCCTTGTAGAGTTGTAGGCGTTGGTCCGGACTGAAGTACTGTCTCGCTCTGTTAAGAACACCAAGCTTCTTCGAGGCTAGTTTGGCCTTATGCTCTAGATGATATCGGAACTGGACTTCGCTCGATATGTTGACGCCAAGTATCTCAATGCTAGGGGAGAGAGTATCTCAATGCTGGTTAAAGATGTGCCCTCGAAACGAGGATATACGACCATCGGTGACTTTTTAGTGGTGAACGCGCAGACTTGTGTCTTGGCGGGGTTGAATTGGACCAAGTTACGTCTACCCCATTCAGAGACCTTCTCCAATGAATTCTCCACCTTAGACACAAGTTCGTTTCGACTCTCAGTGACATTTTGCCGAGAAATATTGGGGGAGCCGGTATATACAGCACCACCTGTACTATCATCCGCATAGCAATGAATGCCGCTGGTCTGCAACATGTCATTGATATGCAGTATGAATAGAGTAGGCGATAGCACACAGTCCTGAGGGACACCAGCATCAACAGACTGAGTTTCCGAGCATTCGCCGTCAACTACGACCTTTATGCTTCTGTCTGCTAAAAAACCAGTGACCCACTTACATAATTTCTCGGGCAGCCCGTATGATGGAAGCTTTGATAGCAGCGCTTTATGCCAAACCCGATCAAAGGCCTTCGCAATGTCCAAACTAACAGCCAATGCCTCTCCCTTCGACTCAATTGCCTGAGCCCAACGATGAGTCAGGTACGCCAAGAGATCACCAGCCGAGCGACCCTTACGGAACCCGTATTGTTTGTCGCTTAGTAATCCCTGGCCTTCCAAGTATCGAAGAAGCTGGCTATTGATAATGGATTCCATTATCTGCGAGAAGAGAGAGGTTATAGCGATTGGTCTGTAGTTGGAAGGATTTGAGCGATCACCTTTTTTGGGGATCGGGTGCACCAAGGCTGTCTTCCAGGAAGCCGGGACGATGCCAGTGGAATAGGAGAGCCGAAAAAGACGCGTCAAGACCGGAGCCAACTCTGGAGCACACTTTTTCAACACAATAGGCGGGATTCCGTCAGGCCCACTCGACTTTTGGATATCAAGGGAACGGAGGGCTTTTTGCACTGAGCGCTGATGAAACCGAATATCCGACATGATGCTCGTGCATCGCGGTATGGTCGGCGGTTTCTGCCCCCCGTCATCCAGGGTCGAGTTTGACGCAAAGAGCTTGCCCAGAAGATCGGCTTTGTCTTTTGCGTCCTGGGCCAACGATCCATTTCCTACGTGTAGGGATGGTAGGGTTGGCTTGCAGAAATTTCCTTCAATAGCTTTGGCCAGAGACCAGAATGCACGGGTTCCCGAGGGGAGGCGCTCAAGTCTCTTGCCAATTCTATTGACGTGCTGTTGCTTTGCCCGAGTAATCTCTTTCTTGAGGGACCTAGAGGCAAGGTTGTACTCCTTTTTATATGTGCTGGTATTTAAATCCCGAGCAGACACTGCGTTGGCCAAGGATTGGTAAGCCTCCTACTTCCGGCGAGAAGCTTTTTTGATGAACCAAACCAGGGACGGAATCTGCCGCCAGTTGGCACTACAGAGGACGGAATGAAAAGTTCCATGCCCTGCATCACCACATCGGCAACAGAGTTGGCAGTGTTGTCGGGATCATCCGGTGAGAAGCACACGTGCCCCCAAGGATAGGATGCAAAAAACGACCGCATCCCATCCCAGTCTGCTGACTTGTAGTGCCACACACGACGGTATTTAACAGTACGCTGTCTTAACACCGTCGTAAGTGGCACAGAACTCCTAACAAGGCAATGATCCGATGAACCAAGTGGTGCGGTTACGGATATTTGGTAGCCGTCAGGATTTGAAGTTAGCAGGAGGTCCAACAAGGAAGGATTCTGACTATCCACATCTGGGATTCGCGTAGGCGTAGTAACCAGTTGTGTCAAGTCGTTCGCAAGGGCAAAGTTGCAGACAGATCTCCCCGCATGATCAGTTTTACTGGAATTGAGCCAGTCGGCGTGGTGGGCATTAAAGTCGCCAAGTATTATGATCTCTGCGGATGGGATCTGCTGCTGCACAAAATCTGAAGCAGCTTGCAGGTGCTCCAAGAGTCGGTCCGTCTCGGGGTCACCACTATGGGACCTATATAGGCACGCATAGACGCGAGGGTGGTCGTCGCAATCTATGCGGAGCCATAAGATTGACAGGTCCATGACCTCAAGATTGCTGAGGCGGCGAGAGCTGATATCATCTCTGAGATACACACACACTCCAGCTTTGGGTAGAAAGGAGTGCTCGAGATAATACCCTGGGTGGGAAAGGTATGATGTGTCACTCGGAGATGATGTCTGCGTCTCGGTTAAAAAGAGCAAAGCCGGCTTTGCCGTCTCGAGGTGGTAATGGACGGCATTAAGGTTGGAGTGTAAACCCCTGATATTGCAAAAGTCCACGTTTAATATCGAGGGGGTGCCTTAGTGTGTTTGCTCTTGTCCCGAGCAGATTGGAGCGCAGTTTTGCCCTCCCCAGAATACGAAGGGCAGCCTGGACGTCCACGTTCAGTTCCAGGGGTTCCTGAGCATGGACGTCCAGAGAGGGATTCTCCAACGCAGTTGGTACCCTCCTGGGGTAACAAATTGTTTATCAACTGCGGCATTTCTAGGGGGGTAGGGGATTGGGCCTCCGGTAAACTCACTCACTCGGCGAAACACAGCGCAAGCGCTGTTTCACGCCGGTTTTCTGTGAGGCCGTGGTATTTCTCCGGTCGAGCCGGCCCATTCATGCCGAAGCATGGCTCTCCCACGGACAAATACCGGCGTTCAGCCACCCCTCCCGTGTCACCGTGAAAAAGCTCACGATGGCGCGGGGGAGGTGCCCAGGGACACGACGTGGACGGATCAGTATCGCCCCCTAATAATAAATTAGTATGGATGTATGGATTTTATTTTATAGCCTTATATTATATAGGTACAATGTACGTTACCTTATTAGTTATTTCATAACGTATTCTTATAGCAAGTTAAATCTTAATAAAATAAATTAAAAAACAAATCTTATGTCGAAGCCACGTGCTTTAGCTTTATTTCAAAAGTATTAAGTATCAAATATTTCAATTAAGTTGAGGGGTTTTAAAAGTTTCGACACTTTAATTACCAAAAGCTCTGTCTAACATACTGCAATGCGCCTAAAACCGCCGAAAACAGCTTTTTGTGCTCCGGAGCTTTCGTGTTTTTTCAATTTATTTTTACACAGAACTTCTATAGGTGGTCGTATAATTGGAAATAATTCAAGCTTTTAAAGCTTTTGATTTAAACATGCCATTTGAACTTTTGCCTTTATTTTAAGGAAAAGTTTTTGTTGGTGCTTGGATATATTATGTAATTGAAGACGTAAATGTAAGAAGTGGTTAACTAACAATTTTAAATAAAAAAAAACGGTTGTCTGTAAAGTCGGTTTACTGACGATAGTGTTCAACTATCGTCAGTAAACCTCGTGACAACGTGCCTCTTTGTCGCTCGTTCCGCGCTCTCGCTTGCACTTAAAGCCTTAAATGGAACGCCTCAGAGTGCATGAGCATCAACGCCGCATGAGTCATGTTTTTTCGTGCGTGCAGCCGGCTCCATCGAATTATAAGACGTTGTCACGTCAAAACTCATTTCCCCGACTGTACATTTCTGCTTAGCACAATTTTCCCCGATTGTACATTTCTGCTAAACAACCCATTTCCCCGACTGTACATTTCTACTAAACAACTCATTTCCCTGACTGTACATTTCTGCTTAGCACAATTTTCCCCGACTGTACATTTCTGCTAAACAACTCATTTCCCCGACTGTACATTTCTGCTTAGCACAATTTTCCCCGACTGTACGGTGCTCTGTGTGGTTTACTGACGATAGTTGAACGTGACAACGTCATAGCCTTAAATGGAACGCCTCAGAGCGCGGTAACGCCGCATATTGCGTAATGTTTTTTCGTGCGCGCAGTCGGCCCCATCGAATTATAAGACGTTCTCACGTCAAAAATTGAAAATTTTGTTTTTCTTTGCATGAAGTAGGAATGTACAGAGTTTGTTCCAATTACAGGGAGAAAAATGAGTAATTGTCCTAATGTTATAAAATGTAGTAGCATTCACTTTCGTCATCAATTATTATCTGTACTGATTGATTATATTCAAATACGACGATTATTAGATCTTATTTAGATGCACCAAATTTAGTTTCTTTGAAAGCCATTCATTAGCCATTTGAGTTGCCATTTTGAGTGCTTTAAAGTCAATATCTTGCCCTTTTTGAAATTATTTAATGTTCGATTCAGTTTATTCAGTATTCTAACATCGACTAACCGATTAGTATGAAATCTGTTATACAAGCTGTAACAAAACTAAGTGAAAATACTTAAGGAGTTGTACATACACCTCCTTAAGTATTTTCACTTAGTTTTTAGTTAAGGTTAAGTTTTAGTTAAGGGACACATGTCCCTTATATGGCGATTAGATAATGTGAAAGTAGTAATGTTGAAAGAGAAACTTCTTTATATATTTTTTTAATATGGATAATTTCATGTCGCTGCGTGCCGGTGTGCTTGCTCGTACAAATCTATACTAATATTGTAAAGCGGAAGAGTTTGTTAGTTAGTTTGTTTGTTTGTTTGAACGCGCTAATTTCAGGAACTACTGGTCCGATTTGAAAAATTATTTCAGTGTTAGATAGCCCATTTATTGAGGAAGGCTATAGGCTATATTTTATCACGCTAAGACTAATGGGAACGAATAAATAGAGAAAAAAGTGAAAAAAACGGGGGAAATTATTTGAAAGTTATTTGGATCAGATAAGAAGTAGACCACGTGAAGGATCATAGACTATTTTTTGTGGATTAATCTATCTGTGAAATATCAAATTTACGCGGGCGAAGCCGCGCGGAACGTCTAGTCACAAAATAAAATTAAATCTTTCAGCACTGCTACTTTCACGGTGATCTCTTTATAAGGGACACATACACACCCTCAAGTATAATCGCTTTGTTTTGTTACATCCTGTATATAATAACTGATTTCACACACAATAGCCTATAGCCTAGGCCCTAGTTCAGGGGTCACCAAATGGCGGACCGCCGACCCATTGTGTGCGGATCACCGACCGAGCATTTTCGAAGATGAAATTCGTTTAATGTCAATAGCTTGCACCAATTTCACTCCAAACTTCAGACAGATATAATTAGCAACAAAAATTGACACTTTTCTCATTGATTGAATACCTTTTTAATTTCCGTTATTTGTTTAAATTTTTTTTTAATGTGTGGACCGCGAAGGTTTTTCATTTCTTAAAATGGACCCCGAGCGAAACTAATTGGTGACCCCTGCCCTAGATCATAAAGAGGCATTTTATTTGAATTCTTGTCGGTCGTGGGTCGCTTGCTGCGAGGACCAGAAAGCTACCTTTGTAATTAAAAGTGTGCTTACAACACTTTGTGTGCCAGCCAGTCAATTTTTGTTGTCCAGGATGTGGCGTCACTAAAGATATCTTCAGAAAAATATCACGTTCATACGAATAGTACAGACAATTTATGCAGTCTGTCAAGAAAGAGTAGACGCCATACATAATTTTCTAAACCATCAGTAACCACCAAAGACCTGGTAACCGCGATCGCACGAATAGTTTGCCACGTATTTCTACAGAAATCGCTTATGTATTAATTAATATTACCATCATGACATTTTTTTAAGTAAATACTTTTTATGTAGGAAATATGACCCGGTGAACTTCGTATCACTTACCGATATTACAAAACCAAAACTCGATAACGCCTAAATTCAGTTCAGTTCTCGAATTTTAGCGAGACTAATAAAATTTAAAAGTCATCTTTTATATTGATAATTAAAAAATTATGTTCGTTGTCTACTGTTTTTTTACAAGCTGTACCTAACGTACGAACGCGGCCTTAGGGTCAATTCAGACCGCAACGCGACGCGTAAATGCGTTTCTAAAATTGTGTGGATTTGACAGATTTCAATTGCGTGAGGCGTAGTACAATTCTGTCAATTCAGTAAAAATTTAGAAATGTAGGTTTAAATAATTCATCTCAAGGTATCTACGCGTCACGTTGCGGTCATAATTGACCCTTAGAAATGCATCTCAATGTATCTACGCGTCGCGTTGCGGTCAGAATTGACATAATATTTTCATCTCAAGGTATAGCTGCGCGTCACGCTGCGGTCTGAGATGACCCTAACTCCGTACGAACGCGGCCTCACATACTTTACAGTCGTTTTACGCGCTGTCGGCGAGTTATCGATTTTTTACGTGGGCCGTGTGACGCGGTGTAATGTTTGTGTACGATTTTTGGCAACACTTACACCGGCTGTAATGTTTTTGTACCATAAATCGGTTTGCCTGTGAATTATGACTTTATGAGTTATTCCGCAAGCTCCGTACATTTTGACGCTATAAAGATAAAATATTATTGTTTCAAGCACTACGATACTTTACGATATTCATGTAAAACTATTGTGAATGAATACTATATTTATGTAGACATTAAGGTGAACAAATAGTAGTATAGATTTCTAGAAGATATTATAATCTTAATATATATAAAATTCTCGTGTCACAATGTTAGTCCGCGAACTCCTCCGAAACGGCTTTACTGATTTTAACCAAATTTTATATGCATTTTCAGTAGGTCTGAGAATCGGCTACTGGGTACTTTATATATTGATAAGTGCATTTGTTGAATAAATAATAGTAAATTATTACAACCTGAGACTGACGGCGGCCATTAAGTTTGTGCGACGGGATAGCGATCGACGTTGCCATGGTGACATACTTATTTAGTCACTTCAATAAAATAATATGGCAAATATATTATGCATGGAGGAAATTATTACACGGGGCAATATTATGGCAAAGCAACGTTTGCCGGGACAGCTAGTATAATATAAAATTCTCGTGTCACAATGTTAGTCAGCGAACTCCTCCGAAACGGCTTTACTGATTTTTACCAAATTTTATATGCATATTCAGTAAGTAGATCTGAGAATCGGCTACTGGGTACTTTATTATTGATAAGTGCATATTTTGTTGAATAAATAATAGTAAATTATTACAACCTGAGACTGACGGCGACCATTGTTTTTTTTTATCAAATAAGGGGGCAAACGAGCAAACGGGTCACCTGATGGTAAGCAACTACCGTCGCCCATGGACACTCGCAACATCAGAAGAGCTGCAGGTGCGTTGCCGGCCTTTTAAGAGGGAAATACTCTCTTTTCTTGAAGGTTTGCAGGTCGTATAGGTCCGGAAATACTGCTGGTGACAGTTCGTTCCAGAGTTTTACAGTGCGCGGCAGAAAGTTACACGTAAAACGCACTGTGGAAGACTGCCACTCATCAAGGTGATGAGGATGGTATGTTTTTCGCGTGGGACAATGGCGAAAAGTTGCAGGTTTAGGGTATTTATGCGACGGGATAGCGATCGACGTTGCCATGGCGACATACTTATTTAGTCACTTCAATAAAATAATATGGGCGAAATACTTTATATTATGGCAAAGCAACGTTTGCCGGGACAGCTAGTTATAATATAATTCTTTTTTGACTATAATTATTAATTATCATCCTAAGCCTTTCTATCGGCACTCTAAACTCAAAATTCAAACTCAAGAAGAACATTACACACACATTTCCTATTTTAGTGCTGCCGTATCTGACTTTTATGACCTAGGCTACCTAGAAGTTCTAAATCACGTGGTGGGCACGTACCGTTGTAAAGTCAGCATTTATTATTAACTCGAGTTAAGTATCATTTACACAGAGCCAGTACTGGCTGCCAATAAGACAGGCAGCCAGTATTGGCTTGGTATATGCCGCGTGTGAACAGTTTGGCCTGGCTTGAAAAACTGTTACAATACTGGGTGCCAGTCTTATTGGCAGCCAGTACTGGCTCTGTGTAAATTATACTTAAATTATACTTTACAGTCGAATGGCCGCCAGGGCCACAGACAAGAAATTGTGTAAATGTTTTCAGATCTTTGCCGCGAGTGCAGCGACCGGTCAAAATTCAAATATTTTTTTTATGACATAGAATATAGGTATCATTTTCTACTAACATTTGCGTGGCAACCCATGCTGCCGCCGTCGGCGGCGTAAAAGCTAGAATCGGACGGATGCGGCTTAACAATGTGTACGATTCATCCGCGAACGTCAAAGACCTAACTTCAGACGGCACTTCAGACTTTAATGGCAGACGTCCGCGGATGCCAAAACATCCGGCCAGCCAGATTCTGTTCGGACCTCCGAACACTCAAGGTCGCGTCCACGACTTATGTCAGATAATGTGCACAGTTTAGTGTATTTTGTATTGATCAGATAGAAACAAGCCGCAACCGATGAAAACGTCCGCGGACGTTCGTCCGATAATTTGTTTCCAGCTTAGTGAGAGTCGAGGAAATGAAAGTTCGGTGCGGGTGAGGAAATTGAATTTTTTAAATAAAAATAAAGCAAAATGTTGCCCACAACTTTATTGATTCGAAATCATTTTTGACTTACTTTTTTCTTTGGTATTTACAATGTTTGTAACATTGACGACCTCTGTAGCTCAGTTGGTGGGCTGTTGATAGCTCAAGCCGGGGGTCGCGAGTTCGAATCCCGCTGACGGAACTAAAAGTTTTTAAAGTTCCTGGGTCATGGATGTGTATGAAATATGTGTATTGTGTATGATATAATAAAAATCTTAAATCATAATATATTTATAACAAACTATCTATATATATAAAACTCAAAGGTGACTGACTGACATGTTGATCTATCAACGCACAGCCCAAACCACTGGACGGATCGGGCTGAAATTTGGCATGCAGGTAGGTGTTATGACGTAGGCATCCGCTAAGAAAGGATTTTGATAAATTCCAACCCCAAGGGGTTAAAATAGGGGATGAAAGTTTGTATATAATAATACTTCCTAACGCGAACGAAGCCGCGGGTAAAAGCTCGTTAAAGTATAAAAGTATTAAATATAATATTTCCGTTGTCTGGTACCCGTAACACAAGTCTTTCAGGTACTTACTATGGGGCCAGCAGACTGACGTGGTGTGAAGCGTCCAATAGATATTAAAAAAATATGTACTTGTATGAGCGGTTATGGTTATCATTAAATATGACGTCCTTAACCAAAGATTAGACATTTTGTACTGTAGTTATAGTTAAAGCAAGTTGGTGCAACCCACTCTTAGTCTTCAAAATATGTTTTGGGAATCCAGGGAAGGTTTACATTAGAAGGAAAGTGATACGAATTTTACCGGGTCATTTAGTAATCGATAAAAATTAGAATAACAGTATAAATTTTGATGGTAAACGAGTTATTAATTATTAAATACACAAGCAAACGAGTATTTGTAAATACATTAGGGCGCGTTTACTCGGCCAGTCGAGTGGAACATCACAAGTGTGTTGGCTTTCTGTGTTAAATGAGACCTAAATTCATAATCATCATCTGTAACTTCTCTGGTATCTGTACTATATTTTATTAATTAATACAAATGCAAATTCATTCAAATTCTTTATTATACTCATACAATAACACACAACAGAACAAAGTATACAGCGTACCTACATCACGTCGTCTAATCCCATGCTAAGTTGAACTTTGTTACAATATAAGTAAGTTGTAAAAAAAAATCGGCCAAGTGCGAGTCAGACTCACTCACGAAGGGTTCCGTACCGTTACAGAGAGAAATCAGAAAGTATGCAAAAAATTGTGGTTTTTGTATGGGAGCCGACCCCCATTGAGATTTTATTAATAATAATTTAATTACAAATATAATTAATAATTTTGTGAACATTTACAGCGTTTAGCTATTGCCATTATTGATTAAGAGCAAAAAAGGCAAAAAAAAAAACACGTTTGTTGTATGGGAGCCCCTCTTGAATATTAATTTTATTTTGATTTTAGTATTTGTTATTATAGCGCGAGCGGCACCGGAAATACACAATCTGTGAAAATTTCAGAACTCTAGCTATAGCGGTTCTTGAGATACAGCCTGGAGACAGACGGACAGACAGAGATAAACTCTCATGAATAGGGTCCCGTTTTTACCCTTTGGGTACGGAACCCTATTACTGTACCATTTCCTTTCTATAATAATAATTATTATTATTTTAAAATTTAAAGTAGGTACTTTGTTGACTTTATTGTTACATATCACTGGCGAACACTGTTTTTTTAGTTTTTTTTTATAAGAAAAAAAAAACAATGTGCTAATAATAGTATTTTAAAAAGATAAAACCGACTTCCTTTTTTTGAAGTCGGTTATAAAAATATATTGCTTGCTACGCTTCCGTAGCACTGCTACGGGCTACGATTCGTAGCAGTGCTACGCGGTCAATCTATTTTTGATAACTCTTATGATAATTTGTTTTCATAATTATTTAAAAAGTGTATTTAAAAATTATTTAATAATACTTAAAAATAATAACGTCAACTAATTACTATTATTGTATGAGAACCACTTAGGAAACAATTAGGAAAATACAATTACACTAATGAAATAGATCCTGGTTAATTAGATCAAGTTCTTATGCTAATCACTTATTACCTAGGAATTAGGTTGACGAGGTATTTAACACTGTTGTAACATGTATACAGGTGGTAACTAAGTGATAATACTTTAGGGCGTGTATTAGTCAGAACTCACTATGTGTATTACTCGATAGTTTTACTCCAAATCGAGTAAAAATTATCGTGTGGACCGCAAAACTCACAACTCGAAGGCTTGCATCGGGCCGGCTCGATGGAATTAAAAAATCGAATTTCCATCGAACTTACTCGACGCGAGCCATCGAGCTTCATTCAAGCGTGTGGGCAAATTGTGAGACTTACTATTATGTAGCCACCGTCTTCTTAGTTGATCAGACATCTCTTGGCCCGATCAGTTCGGTGAATACTGAACAGCGCGCTTCACTCGATAGATTAATGCTGAATGTGTGGACGAAAGCCCAAACAGTGAGTTTTACTCTACGTGATTGCTCGATCGAGTAAAACCGTATGTGAGTACTTAGCATAAAGAGTCACCTGCCCCCTTAGACAAAGTATCTTTCATTAAAAACGATGACGAAATTCGTTATCAAAATGTATGCGGTTTGACATAAGTCATCGCTAATTAATGACATTTCGCTTGCGAAGACTAATGTCAAATCCCATACAGAGTTCAATCAGAAAGTAGCAACGCTGCAAGAGTAACTTTTTTTTGTATGGGCAAGCAAGATAGTCTTCACATTATTATAACGGGTTTTTGGTTTAGGTCCTTAAGCCCTTGTCATAAAGAATAAATAAGAGGTAGTATAGAGAATGCTGTGTGTAGAAAAACGCACGTCAGCTCAACGATTTTGATCCTTAAGTCGTTGCCAGAAAGGTTATATATATAAGAGGCGGTATAAGAATCACACGTCAGCTGACAGCATCTGGGTCGAGACTCGAGAGGACGGGGGGTTCCTTTGACTCTTATGTGGGAGAGAGAGAAGATCTTCCCTCTCATGTAGGACTACACTTGGAAGTTCTTTTGTGGACCAACAATATTGTTTACTTCATTTTTTATCTATATATGTAAAAATGGATTTTCAAATGTGTTAGTCGCGCTAAAACTCGAAAACGGCTGAACGGATTGGGCTGATTTTGGTCTTAAAATATTCGTAGAAGTCCAGGAAAGGTTTTAAAGTGACACGAAGTTCACCGGGACAGCTAGTTCCTGATAAAAGTTTATAATTTTTTCCACTTTTTTTTCTTATCTATATCAACTAGCTATTTGACCGAGCTTTGCTCGGTATTCGATAAAACACGAATAAAATGACATTTTCTAAAAATGATTCCTAGCTAGATCGATTTATCGCCCCCGAAACCCCCTATATACTGAATTTCATGCATTGCTCGTTTAAAGATATAAATAAGGTAAAAATTAATTCGAAATTTTGTTAATCTCCCTAAAACTCGAGAACCTCTGAACCGATTTGGATAATTTTAGTCTTGAAATGTTTTGGAAGTCCAGGAAAAGTATGTGTTAGGATGTTCGCCGAGTCAACTAGTTTTAAATAATATGTTAAACTGGAATCTAACAAAAGTAGATTCCAGGGGCATTCTTGTTCGTTTTTAGAACATTCTTATAATAAAATATATCAGGAAAAGTTTCTTTCTGTTCCTTTTTTCCTTAACTTAACATGCTTAAGCGGGCAAAATTTTGTTACATAATCCATACTTGATACTTAATCTTTCGATCGTGGATTCTTGGAAATCTATTGTTATTCTATTGTGTCTCGCTCTCCGGTGAGCTTATGGGGCTTGATGGGTTAATAATAATTATTATAAATGCGAAAGTGTGTCTGTCTGTCTGTTATCTCTTCACGCCCAAACCACTGAACCGATTTTGCTGAAACTCGGTATGGAGATACTCTGAGTATACACACATATACACATACACACACAAATTTTCAATTTCGTGTTTACGACTGGATTCCTCGCGCAATAATCGTAAAGCCCTTAAAATGAGTTTATATTGAGATCCGAATGAAATTGCTTCGTTCATGATCACTATAGTAGTATCTCATGACTTCGGTTTTTTTCAACAAAAAAGAAAAAAAATCATTCGTTGCTGTAGCATTGATGAGTACAGTTTTTTTCGAGATGAAGTGAATTAAAATTTCGTATAATATCGTTTGCGTTACATAGCGGAGTCTATTAAATAAAGTTATAATATAAACATGATGTAAATAATGATAAATAAATAACTAAGTTTATCCATACTTCCTCACATATATTGTAAATGTAAAATTGTTTATCCTAACACTTCAGTTTTCGTAATCAAGTCACTAAACCGATTTTACTAACGTTTTGCTTCTCCGAAATGGCGCGGCTAAGAATAATAAGATCTACATGTCGCATGTGTAGAAAAAACAGCATAATTGAGTAAGAGATAGCACGATATACAGCTTAAATAATGTAAAAGCTACCATTGATTGCACTAATTAGAAGCAAGTTCAGTCAAGCTGCGTTTTCCCATAAACTTAATTGATAATTTAGCAATTAGTTTTATTATGCCAGACCTACATGCTAGGCATTTTATTTCATTAATTTCAGGTCCATTTTTAACCAAAAAATATCCACAGCCGAACATAGAACCTTCTCCCTTTTTTTAAAGTCGGTTAAAAATTACAAACAAAAATTTTCAAAATAGGTGAACATTAACTTCTTTATTAACGTACCGTAAACTTAGGTTTAGTTGTTGAATTATTAGTACGGGAGGTAGCAACGTTTGAAAAAAAAGTATTTCAGGTTGGCTGATTTTGTGATAATTATGTAACTTCACAAAATCAGCCGACCTGAAATACTTTCTCGAAAACGTTGCTACCTCCAATATAGTATAGGATCGAGATCGAGTTAGCTATAATGCGCGTGGTCAATTTTGCTAAATTATTTTTATTACAGTTTTGGTGCGTTTTTTTTTGTAATGTCGGTATTCAATCACCTGCAGAAACTAAATTTTACGTCGAATGTCAAACCATGCTGTTTTTGTCCTAAATTTAGCTTGTGGTATTAAAAGTATCCAATACTTTATGAGTAAATTGAAAATATACGTTAAATACGAAAATACAACATAGCACATAATATTATTAGCCAAGTTGTTTGCCCAGCGTGTGTGTTCGACCTTAGATATAAGGATATGATAATACAACATTCGATAATAAATTAATATTATTGATAGTTTTGCCCAGCATCGGAAACGTGCCTGGGGATTAACGGGGACATAATAATATATTAATGATCCACGTGCAAACTGCAAAATGTGCGAAGTGGGAAACTATAACATAGAGTATAGACCCTTAGGGTACTCAGTCAAATTGTATTCGACAGTAAAATTAGATGTCAAAAATAAGCGGGATTTGACATAATGCATCGCTAAGGGCCTGTATTCATTTTGATTAGTGCGAGTGTAGGTGATTAGTACAGATGATTAGTGATTAGGAGAAAATAAAGAGCTTGCACTAATCAGTCGCTGTCCACACTTAGGTACTTTCTCCTGATTACTAATCTCCTGCAATAATCACCTGTACTTATCACTAATCAAAGTGAATTCAGGCCATAAAGGCCTGTATTCACTGATTAGTGCAGTAATCAGAAGAAAGCCAGTTTGGACAGCGACTGATTAGTGCAAGTTCTTTATTTTCTCCTAATCATAGTGAATACAGGCCCTAAGTTACATGGCGGTAACCAGAAGTTGTAGTAATAAATAGTAAAGGCCCTTGTATACGAGAAGTCCGATCAAATCCGAACGGAGTGATCGCAAGCCGAACTTGTCCAACCTGACGGTAATGCACAATACGAGTCTGATCAGATCGATCTGCGTCAGTCCGACAGAATCGATCGGCTTCCCCCGTAAACGGAGACCTTTACGATCAGGACATAAGAATCACCCTTGTTGCCTCCGAGGTAAAATATACATGAACTACATTATAACAAGGGAAAGCTATCTCCAATCTGCAGTTAGCGTTATCTCCGGCGATCTGCCAGGGATGTAATTGTCCGTGGAAATATTACATTGATACACAGGCTAGCTTGTAAACTACATTAGATAGGAGATCTGTGTAAACTACGTATAGTCTGGTCGTGAATTTATGGATATTGACTTATGAAAAGGATCAATTAGCAGTAAGCCAAATAGGTGCACTACGTACGCGCTATCGTATAGTTTCCTGGGCGAATCACTAAAGGCCGTTAAAGACTGGATCGGTACATACGGATAAATACACATAACGAATCCGATCAAGTCGGCGTGTAATCAGTCCGATTGGGTTGGATCGACCTCCCTGTATAGCTTTCGCCTACTTATTATACAGTCATATATATATCAATTATTCGGTATTAAAAATACACAATTATTTTATTGTGGTATGCTGATGATGATCATAATATTATGCACGGTATAAATTATTACGCGTTATAATTAACGCACCCCAACACCTGTCGCGACTGCGCCGATGTGACAGTTGCACTGATGACGTCAATACTTAAGACACACACGGCTACCCGCGACAAATTTATCCATTTTCGTGGTAGCCACCAGCCACCACATCCTAAATCGCGGGATTTATTATTAAACATTATAATATTATCTCAAGTCAAAAGCTGACAAAACTTTTCGTGAGTTTATTGCAAACTAGACCACTAAGCGCTATTCTTTTGGACATATTATTTTAATATTTGATCGTATATTATGTTATTTCTCATGAAGGCACCCAGGACCTTTTGTGCTAGGGTCTGAACCATATTGCCGTTACTCATCTTGGTCGCAACTCGCAGTACCTATTCAGGCCCGCATTAATAAATCGCTCTTTACGCTAAGATTGTGCTGAAGATCCTTCTTGGAATAATATTTTAAATAATACACTCCATACCATATAAAATAATTATATAATAATAATAAAAATGTTTAATCCCGTTTTTTACCATTACGCCATAAAACATTAAAACGAAAGAGAAAAAAAAGAATAATCTACGTCTTACTTAAATTATATTGAGTACTTATGATTAATGTTTTTTTTATCCAATTAATATTAAGAAGGCATGATCTATTGATTACTACTTAATAACCGTGATTAAAATGCAATTGGTGGCAATAACAATTTATTAAAATTTAAAGTAGACCGCAAGCCGCTCTCAGTATGAAGCTCACTACAGGTACCAAGACGGCCGGTGCGCGCAATAAATGAGATATTTTGGGTGCGATTGATGAAAGTGCAGTAGCGGCCGACGAAACGTGACGTCAGCCGCCAGGGCCGGGGCACACACACATCTAGCCGACTTTTGAAAAAGGAGGAACATGAGTGGTAAAAAATTATAATATAAAAAAATCCCCAGGTGTGATGGACTTAATGTAGATTAAGATGTAAACCTAAACTTAAGAATATTGTAAAGACCATTGGTAAAGACATAGAGAATAAGAATTATAATTTGTAAGAAATAAAAGATAGATGTAAACTACACACACTGGCAAAATTAGCGAAACATAGGTAAAAAGGGCCACAACTTGAATTCAAGTGGGTCGGGCTGTGTGAAATCCTTTTTTATAGTTTCTAAGCTCATTTAAGAAATAAAATATTGAACAAACTGGCAAGTTGACAGATTTTTATTGCAATTATGCCCTACTAAGTGTTTTTCGATGATTGACGTTGTAAGTGTTTCTGATAAGAATGGCGTTTTTAGCGGGGTGCAAGGTATGCCAGCTCATTTGATTGTTTGGTTTTTGGAAGAACACATTGCTTAGATACAAAATTAGTGAATTTCCAGTATCTACGACAGCTAGAGCTGTAATCACGATAGAGAAAGCTCACACCTACCGTTCGGCCAGTCAGGCCTTAGGTGTGTCGGCTTTCGTGTTCCATCGTAACTTTCAACGCTACAAAGAGACTGGATCTTACGTTCGGAGACGAGAACAAGGCAGATATCGGGTGGCAATGGTTCAGGATGACCGTTTTGTAAGCGTACAAGCCTTAAGAAATCGACCACAAACTGCTATGCAGAGACGAAACCCGTCGGAACAGGTCCGAGATGTACGTGTAAGTGATTGTACAGTAAGAAGAAGACACAAAAAAGTTAAATTAAACTCAAAGGTGCCAGCAAGGGCACCAGAACTTGAGACAGGACAGCAAAGAGCTAGGCTAAGATTTGCGCGTGAACATCAAAATTTGACAAGTGAGTGAAATCGTGTGCTGTACAGTGATGGGAGCAAATTCTGTGTAAATTTTGTTGACAGGCGATAAAGAATGTGGATAAATCGTAAGGAACGCTATAGACCATCAAACTTAACGGAAACAGTGGCCTATCATGCAGGCTTCGTAATGGTTTGGGGTGGCATATGATTTGGAGCCCGCACAGAGCTGATGATTGTTAATGATAGTACTTTGACAGTACATGGCTACAGCACAGACGTCCTAGAACTGCATGTTGTGCCTTTTACACAGTTTTAGGCAGTAACTTCAATTTTATGCGCGTCCATAGAGTAAAAAATCGGGCATTATTACCTAAATGATGCTGGCGTAGCCCAGGTGGAGAGGTCAGCACGGTCTACGGATGTGGATCCGATTGAGGACGTGTGGCACATCAATGGGTGAACGGTACGAGTTAAAACTTCAGCTCCAAAATGTGTTCAGGAGCTCGAGTTAGCGCTACCGGAGGAGTAGAAGAATATCCCACAGGAAATGATTAACAATCAAAATGCAAGCATGGAATGGCGTATCCAGACTCTCTTGAGATCCATAGAAGGCATTACACGCTTTAAACATGGCATTTCTTAAGTAAAAATGAAGAATTTAACTTAAAAACTTACTATTGAAACAAAGATTTTTCTTAATTTTTGATTTTTGCAGATTTTTTCTATTTTACACGTTTTTATGCCCTAAATTTATATAAGTTTTATTCTTTAATCATCAATTATTAAATAAATAAATATATATATAAAAAACAGCGAATAATTTTCAAAAAAAAAAAAAAATGTTGTTATGTTCCTCTAATTTTGCCGGTGTGTTTATATGCGATATTATAACCTTTGTTTGCGAACAAATTATTACAAAAGCGCCAGAAAAAGGTCATGGGCGAAAAGTTCATAGATGATTCAAATTATTGAAATAAAAAAGGAGGAACATTTTAACCCGTTTATTTTTAAAGGTACTTAACTAAACTTTTTTCTGGTGTTTGTATACCCCGCGATCCTGCGGGCTGCAGTTTTGCTAACCAAAATCACACATTGTTCTTCGCTTTTTGCGCTATCTTCTTACTACCAAAACCCTGTCAATATATATAATAGAATTACTGACCTAACCATATTTGAAATGAAAACTTCTTTAGCAGGGGTCTTGCACTCTTTTTTGTTCCGTAAAAAAATTCAAAACTCGCGTCGGGTCGTGTGACCTGACTAAAAATTCGTAGTACTAGAGAGCAGATTTTGAACAGTATTTTCGAAGATTTTTCTAAAGGAAAGGAAAATGGTAATTTCATTTAATAGGTAGTTCTCAGCAGTTCTCAACAAACTCGACGAGCATAAAAAATTCATGATAAAAATAAAAATAGAAAGCGTCTGTAAAAAAAAATATGCACCCGCGTTTTCCGCTGCGTTGAGCGGGCAATAAGGCGTGCGACACACCGGGTGATATGAACTGGTATTTTTAGTGGATGAATTAGCATGGGCGTGCAGTCTTTGTAGGCAAAAAGGCAGTGCTTGCCATTCACAGATAACAGATATTTTAATTTAACTTTCGTACTTTTTAAATGACTAATGACGTTAATTTTTTAATAATAATAGTAAAAAATATAGTAAAAAAATAAATAATACACATTTAAAACGCCTCAATTTATAAAATAGCAACATGTAATCAGGTACACGCGCAAACGGGTTCACGAGAGGTCAAGATAGGCTCAGTGTTGAGGTGCCTGCCTTGCGCGTATGTGTGAGTGTGTCCGTGCACAGCCGAAAACGCACACAACCATGAATATCGAATGCGATTATTGTACTGCAAGCTCTGCGGCAGACCCCAGCAGTGTTGCCAACTATGGGGATATCCCACTTTTAGTAGGGAAAAATTTATTTAATTTTTTTTAAAATTAAATATATAATGCGTATTTAAGGGAGTAAAAATATTATATTATATTCATGGGCGTGAAATTTTTTAAGCAAAAGTGTATATTTATTTGGTTTTTATTACTGTTTTTATATAAATAATGACATCATGAGTGACGTTTTTGCCGCAAACAATAATTGCGGTCGGCTGAAGTAGTATTTTCAGCGTTTCGATCTCTCAGTGGAAAGTACCCCAAGTAATAAATAATATATTTAAATAATAGTTGGGGAGTTCTGGTTGAAATTCAATGGCATCACTGGCGCCGCGGCCGGCGCGGGCGCCCGCGCCATCCATGCCGACGGCGATCGGAACTATTCGTGAATAGTCGTGAGCAATCGGATATAATCCGAGTAAAATGAATAGACGCAAATCTAACTAATTACGTATAATATGTACATTATGCATTTTTGTTTTGTGAGGTTTATAATATTATTTGTTTACATTTTACATAGCTGAAATTTTTTGTGTTTTGGGAGGCCATTTGCTTTTTTCATGTGATCGAGCACCGTTAGTACTAGGTATATTATATTATTATTTTTGGTTTTATAGTTTTCTAAGAATATTTTAGATTTTAATATTTGAAAGTTTGTATAATATTTAACAGTTTAACATTAATAATTGCGTACATTCATAACTATCACTCACTTGGATAAGATAATTTGTGGTGGCCAAAATTTTGCATTTATTTACATCGGATTATGGATCGGATCTCAAGTAACCGGAACCTTGATTATGTGAAAAGACAAAAGTTAAGCTGATTAGGTGAGTACTTAAAATATACTAGATATAAAAATGAAAAAGTTGTAAAAGAAAAAGTTTTTGTTTTGTTTTGTTTCACGCCAAAACTAATGAACCGATTGTAATAAAATTTTGTACACAGTTAGTCTAGAGCCTGAGAGAGCCATAGGCTACATTTTGATGAGGCAAAAATATATTATCTAATTTCCATGGAAATATCGATGAAAATAAATTCACATTGTATTTCTAATACGTAACAATAGATGGCGTTTTTATTTATTTTAGCTTAGCGCACAATATTATGTTGTATGGTAATTGGTATATTTCCATGGGTTTCGATGAAATAAACTCTCATTGTAGTTCCAACGCGTGACAACAGATGACGTTTTTTTTTTTATTTCTTCATAACAGAACGTAATTATACTAATAGTTTAGAAAACATAGTTTTTAATTTATATCCACACTATTATTATAATTTATGCGAAAATATCTCTTTTTTTCCGTTTGTCTGTCTGTTTTGCTTTCACACCAAAACTACTGAACCGATATCGCTGCATCACCAGTGTCAAAATCTTCTGCACGCCGCTGTGAATTAGGGCACAGTATTGCGCGCCAGATTTTATTAGAATTAATTCACTTTCGTTCCGCTCAATAATTCAGAAACTCTCAACTTTTTACTAATAATGATATTTATACAGCGTAATACAGGGTGTAATAAAACTAAGTGGTAATACCTACTTTAGGGTGTCGAGTTTGATGGTGCTGCAATTCTGTTTAAATATAATGTTTATGTATCTTATGCAGATAATTAATAAAAAATGAAAATAATAACGGGTACTGTACATAGAGTTCGCTGTGAAAGTAGCAGCGCTGAAAGATTTTTTTTTACTTTTGTATGGGAATGACGCTGGGACCCTTGCGCCTTCCCCATACAAATCAAATAAAAATTTGCTCTTTCACCACTGCTACTTTCACAATGAACTCTATATCAGGGCCACATACATACCCTAAAGTATTTTGTAACACCTTGTATATTCAAGGTCTGCTGTCAGTGTATGTGAAATTTCTACTATGCCAGACGCAGACAGACAGACAGACATCTATCTATATAAAAAAAAACTCAAAGGTGACTGACTGACATGGTGATCTATCAACGCACAGCCCAAACCACTGGACGGATCGGGCTGAAATTTGGCATGCAGGTAGATGTTATGACGTAGGCATCCTTTAAGAAAGGATTTTGATAAATTCCAACCCCAAGGGATTAAAATAGGGGATGAATATTTGTATATAATAATACTTCTTAACGCGAGCGAAGCCGCGGGCAAAAGCTCGTAGTTAATAAATATGTTGTGTTATTAGTAAGGGTGAATATGCACTGATTTCCACTTACCAAGCTAATAATTTTCATCCCCCATTTTGCATAGTCAGTTTCACATCAAAATCAAATTAAAAGCTGTGTTTAAATAACATTATCAGATATTAAAAACACAGCTTTTATACGCAAATAGTCTCAGATGCCGATACCAATTACATTAAAAATACATTTTTCCTTTTAAATCTAAAAATGATGAGCTTTAAGTGCTTTGTTTTCAAATTCCGTATTTGTGTTTGCTTATAAACATTATTATTTTTCAAGTCCAAGTCCAGATTAACGTAAACTAAAAGTTAAAGAAACTACGCAATTAAAATATTTATTTTTGATAACCTTGTCTGTAAATTAAACCTTTACAACTTTCACGCTATGTTTAGAAATACTAATGTTGCTGGGAGACCAAGGACGTGAGCTAAATATAAAAATATTTATGTTAGTACAAGGTAACTTGACAATTAAAATGGAGGCAGAGATTTATAGGTCTGGTGCGCCGTACGCCACGAAAATAGTAAAAGTAAAACGCAAATCCACAATCACATAATGGTCAGTAGACCGAACTCACTATCGGTATTACTCGATAGTTTTACCCAAAATCGAGTAGAAATTATCGTGTGGACCGCAAAACTCACAACTCGAAGGTTCACATCGAGCTGGCTCGATTGAATTAAATAAATCTAATTTCCTTCGAACTTACTTGACGTGTGCCGTCGAACTTTACTCAACCGTGTGAGTTTTCGGGTCCACATAATTGTGGTTTGAAAAAAATTGTTTACTGATTTTACTCTACGCCATGGTTTTTACTCTACGTGATTGCTCTATCGAATAAAACCGTATGTGCGTACTTAGCAGAAAAACAACGTGAGTTTTGTTTGTAAACAGGTGGAAAAACCTTCGTTAAAATGTACAATGCAGCAGGTTTAGCATGACCAGAGTAGAAATGCGTAAGAATAGAAACGCTGACAGTTTTTGCGGACAAACTGACAGATTTCCTTTGTTAATCCATCACTTTTTCTACTTTACCGTAAGAATAAACCTTTCTAAGCCTACATATTATTGTGTTCTTCATAATGGTCCAAAACGGCCACGTATCAGATGAAATACTCGTATGAATCGTCAATTTTGACAGTTTGCTATGGAATGATATTCTACTGAAAAGTCAATTAGGTGAATTGGAAGAAGTTGAGGAATTTCCTTCAAAATGATTCAATTAAATTGGACACGACGACCTCTGTGGCTCAGTTGGTGGGCGTGTTAGTAGCTCAAGCCGGGGGTCGCGGGTTCTAATCCCGCCGAAGGAACAAAAAGTTCCTGGGTCATGGATGTATACTAAATATTATGTGTATCATATAATAAAAATCTTAAATATAATATGTAA
Source organism: Polyommatus iphigenia (assembly GCA_963422495.1). NCBI lineage: Eukaryota > Metazoa > Arthropoda > Insecta > Lepidoptera > Lycaenidae > Polyommatus > Polyommatus iphigenia. Next base: position 14,311,473 of record OY730177.1, read on the forward strand.
TATGTATTATTCTTGATATATAGATTGGTGCAAAAAAATGATAAAAAAATACAACCGTGGTACGTCAAAAGCCGTTTATAATATCTACACAGGTGATGAATCTTGGATCTATGCATATGACCCCGAAACTAAACAACAGTTAACGGTGTGGGTGTTCCAAGATGAGCCGAAACCAACAAAAGTTACTCGTGCAAAAAGTACTTTGAAGCAAATGGTCGCCTGTTTTTTTGGAATTAATGGACATGTGGCTACAGTGCCATTAGAGAATCGTAAAACGGTTAATTCTGAATGGTATACGACCATTTGCTTACCAGAAGTCTTTGAAGAAATAAGAAAGGACAACCGACAACGCAGAATCATATTACATCACGACAATGCTAGCTGTCACACCTCGGCTGAAACAACTCAGTTTTTGGAGGGTCAAAAGATCGAATTGACTGGTCATCCGCCGTACAGCCCTGATTTGGCACCTAACGATTTCTTTTTATTTCCATACGCAAAGAACAAATTACGTGGTCAACGTTTTTCGAGCCGCGAAGAGGCTGTTGATGCGTTCAAAATGCACGTTTTGGAGATACCTCAATCAGAATGGAAAAAGTGCTATGAAAATTGGTTCCAGCGTATGCAAAAGTGTGTCGATCATCGCGGCGAATATTTTGAAAAGCAATAAAACCATATTAAATGATATATATTTGTTTCTTTTTTTAATTCCGGATACATAAATAGCAGCCCTCGTAAATATATTTCCGTTGTCTGGTACCCGTAAAACAAGTCCTTCAGGTACCTACTTATCACAGGGCCAGACTGACGTGGTATGAATCGTCCATAGATATTATTATTATCCATAGATATTATTATATTAGACCTGTCGATCTTAACGTCCGTTTTACATCAGAATTCAGAGAGTTTGGCAACAAACATCGCGAAACGATAATTTTACACATAAATTAAATTCGTAACATTGGAATTTCTTCTTCGGCTCATATATTCGTAACTATTATGCTAAGCCACATTATGAATAAAACATTCAACCAAAACAGGTAACAATTTGACAGCACTTGTTGTGCTGGCGGCTCTCCAGCGCCGGGATTAACACCCGATATTGTGGTATTGGGATTATGGGATTTGTGGGATTGTTTAGAATCGCAATGATATTGGGATATTTAATATCATTTAAAGTCAAAATATAGTTTTATCGGACTTCACAACTGTTCTGATGTTGCGAGTATCCATGGGCGACGGTAATTGCTTTCCATCAGGTGACCCCTTTGCTCGTTACCCCCCTAATTTTATAAAAAAATGGGCTGAAAAGGTCTGTGTTTCTTCGCAGCACCGCGCCTCCTTGTTTCTCGACGCGCAGATAATATATCCCGACGACAACATTTATAAAATTCTAGCGGTAGGCAACATTAGTAAAATGGACCACTAGAAGAGCAGCCATCCCGACGAACTTAAGTTATTTAAGAGTATTTAAGGCTATTTATTATAGCCTTTTATAGCATATCATATTATATTATGCGAACGTAAATAGACAAAAATATACCCCTTCTTTTGTCAAGTGCTTTTTACCTGACTGCGTAATATCTGAAAAAACTATATTTATCTTCGTTAATGTATTAATAAATGCCCAGAAAAACTTGCCCTAGTAAACTAGCTTGGACGACACTGCCTATATTTCTGGCGATCTAATTTTAGCAGATCTAGGCTAGGCGTTTGATTAAGAGTTTCGGTGAATGACCCGACATCATCGACGTCGTATGTTTATAACATGTCCGTCTGTATTTTCTTATTATTAGTGAGAAAAACAGTTCAGGAAGACAATATAGTGAATACGGAATATTACGCAAAGGGAGCAGTGGACGGTGCTAGCACATACAGAGTAACCTGCAAACGATCAAATTGTTTGTCAAATTTTACATGTTTGTCAAACAATTTGATAGTGTACAGCTTTGTTTGAAGCGTTTTTCAAACAATTTACGTGTTTGAGTTGTTTTGAAGAAAATTTAGATTGGCGTAGCGTTTGACAAACGTGTTTGAACGTGTTCCGCTGTGTTTGTCAAATAAGATCTCATGATCTCAAACCGATTCTACTTGTATGATGCACGTTTGTTCGTCTGCGCTGCTGTTTGATGAAAACGTAAATTACATCAAACATGTTTGTCAAACAAATCAGGATACTTAAGTAATCCTACCAAAATTTGACATGTTGCACTGTATGTCATCAGAATATTGACAGAAACGTTGTCTGACGTCGAAAAAAACTGTTTACTGTCTATGCTGGTGCTGCCTTTAGCGTGTAAAGCAGTATATACCCTGCTAGAAGACGTCCGCAACTCCGTATATACCCTGCTAGAAGACGTCCGCAACTCCGTATATACCCTGCTAGAAGACGTCCGCAACTCCGTATATACCCTGCTAGAAGACGTCCGCAACTCCGTATATACCCTGCTAGAAGACGTCCGCAACTCCGTATATACCCTGCTAGAAGACGTCCGCAACTCCGTATATACCCTGCTAGAAGACGTCCGCAACTCCGTATACACCCTGCTAGAAGACGTCCGCAACTCCGTATATACCCTGCTAGAAGACGTCCGCAACTCCGTATATACCCTGCTAGAAGACGTCCGCAACTCCGTATATACCCTGCTAGAAGACGTCCGCAACTCCGTATATACCCTGCTAGAAGACGTCCGCAACTCCGTATATACCCTGCTAGAAGACGTCCGCAACTCCGTATATACCCTGCTAGAAGACGTCCGCAACTCCGTATATACCCTGCTAGAAGACGTCCGCAACTCCGTATATACCCTGCTAGAAGACGTCCGCAACTCCGTTGCGCCAAAATTCGTTAAGCGCGCGGGAACCGTAAATTTTTTCGGGATAAAAAGTAGCCAATGTCCTTTCCCGGGACTCAAAGTATCCTCATACCAAGTTTCAGCAAAATCGGTTCAGTGGTTTGGGCGTGAAGACGTAACAGACAGACAGACAGACCGACCGATGGATTTTATTAGCATTCCTATCGAATGAAATACATTAATATGTTGTAAATATACCATCATAATAATATCGTAGGCGTAAGAGTTACAGGGAAAGCGTACAAGTTATCTTAAGTTAATCTGATTAAATTATGACAAGTAATTACACAGAAACACGGGTTACGTGCTTAGAGGTTTATGTGAAAAAGGCGTTGCAGTACTTTGTAGAAAACGTACATCAGAGCCTGTAGCCAAGACTTTTTCTTTATCGCTCCTTTATAGAATTGTCGATCAAAATGTATGAAATTGACATTAGACGAGTTGAACGTCAACGTCATATTTACGAACTCTTATGTCAATTCCATACGTTTTGATCGGCGATTCTATAAAGAAGCGATAAAGAAAAGGTCTTGGCTAAGGGGTTTCTGACATATTGATCTTAATGTAAATAAGCTTAATTATGGATATAGACATTTCTTCTAAATTCAGAAGCATAAGTGCTTTTGATATCAATAGGTCACAGGTACTTTCAGATCGTAATACATAGGCAAAGATTAATAATTATTGTGAAAATGTTAGAGAGACTATAACGGACCACTTTGAAGCTAAGCCGGGTATTTTTCTTCATACGTGTCTACCGGAATTCTATTTTGTTGTAAATCGTGAAAACTTGTAATAATTAATTGGCCTCATATTGTTATTTTAATATTTATATAGCGCATTCTAGCTAAAAGTTTTCCAAAAATAAAATAATTTCTGAGTAATTTATACAGAGACTGTGTGTGGCAACTAACAGTCATTTCACGCTAGTCTGGACGCACCCTAAATGGCAAGGTAATTAGGTTACATTAGATTTCAATAATAAATATATTATGATATGGGCGAGGCCGCCAATTTTTGCTGATTTTGCAATTATTTTTCTCCGCCTTTTGTATTTTAAAAAGTATTGTGTTTATCTTATGCTCGAAAACTGATTCTAACGAAGAAAACAAAGTACTCAAGCATGAATTAGAATTATTTGAGTTTCAATAATAGTCTAAAAATATATTTACAATTAAACATAAAAAAAGGTAAGAAAATAGCTTTAAATATACAATCCGCCGTGGAAGAGGTGCACTTTAACTGTCGCTGTAGCAGTAAGTATGGCGGATTTGAAGATAAATCTGATATGTTATGAATACTTATATAAATGGCTATTACCTCATCTAATTCTTATAGTATTTTAAGACAACTTTCTTTATAAACTTTTTAAAATCAAATGAATCGTTAGAAACATCAATTCTACCCCAATTTTAAACATCACCAATAATACCGATTTATTATTATCGTTGTTAGGGAAGGTAAAATCGGGAGGTGGCAACGCTGAGTTTTTACCTATTCTATGGAAAATCTCGTAATATCCGCCATTTCTCGACAGTTCACATTTGAACCTCAGTCGGGCTGTGTAGTGTGTACACAGTTTTTTCAAAGGAAGTTTTTTGTGACACAAATGTAAGTATTACTGTTTCACATAAAACTATCAATGCATCATGTAAGTAGTCAAAAGGGCCATGTTAGGGGCTATAATAAAAACCACATTGTGTATTATTTACAGAGATAAGTTTGATTTTCTCAACGCTATGATAGCGTAG